>CM061040.1:7726028-8336028 GCA_030762985.1 Adelphocoris suturalis | reverse complement strand
TCCACTGCCGGGTTCCGGAATAGGAACCGGATTCCCTTTCGCCCAGATGGTGCCAACATTGGGATATGCTTAACGGCAACCCATCGCTTCGGATTTCTCCTAGGGCTTAGGATCGACTGACTCTTGTGCAACAGCTGTTCACAAGAAACCCTTCTCCACATCAGTCCTCCAGGGCCTCGCTGGAGTATTTGCTACTACCACCAAGATCTGCACCGACGACGGCTCCAGGCAGGCTCACGCCCAAAACCCTTCTGCGCACATCGCCGCGGCCCTCTTACTCGTCAAGGCGTAACAGCACCGTCACCGTGAGGCGACTGCCTGCGTTGCCGTTGACGGCGGAGTATAGGCACGACGCTACAGCGCCATCCATTTTCAGGGCTAGTTGCTTCGGCAGGTGAGTTGTTACACACTCCTTAGCGGATTCCGACTTCCATGGCCACCGTCCTGCTGTCTTAAGCAACCAACGCCTTTCATGGTTTCACATGAGCGTCGATTGAGGCGCCTTAACTCCGCGTTTGGTTCATCCCACAGCGCCAGTTCTGCTTACCAAAATTGGCCCACTTGGCACTCTGATCCAAGCCCCCGGCTTCATAGAAATAGTTCAAGAAAGCCGGGGTTCTCATCTATTTGGAGTTTGAGAATAGGTTGAGGTCGTTTCGACCCCAAGGCCTCTAATCATTCGCTCTACCGGATGAGACTCGTTTCGTCCGAGCGCAAGCTATCCTGAGGGAAACTTCAGAGGGAACCAGCTACTAGATGGTTCGATTGGTCTTTCGCCCCTAAACCCAGCTCCGACGATCGATTTGCACGTCAGAATCGCTGCGGACCTCCACCAGGGTTTCCCCTGGCTTCGTCCTGGCCAGGCATAGTTCACCATCTTTCGGGTATCAGCGTGTACGCTCTAGGTGCGCCTCCTCTCGTGATGAGATAGAGACGCCCCGGGAGTGCGAGGCCGGCCCTGGAGAGGGACCTAACCCATCCTCCCTCGAAAACAAAGTTTCCTTCACTTTCATTTCGCCTTTAGGTTTTGACACCCAATGACTCGCGCACACGCTAAACTCCTTGGTCCGTGTTTCAAGACGGGTCGGACAAGAGCCCAAAACTGGTTCGCCGTAGACTAGTGCCATTATTTTAAACCTGCGAGAGAGCCATCCAACCAACAGGCGCGAGAGCAGCCAGACAGACGGAAGCCTGCCTTGACACGCGACTCACAACCTTGCCAGAGGCCACTCGCGCTCTCGAAAAGGGATTTCTCCCTCCGCGGAGCGGTTCGACACTGTCATTCGATACCGACCGGGTCATCCATGGCCGGGAGAAAGGGGGGCTGCACGAGACTGCGAACAGCTCACGCAGGCTCCCGC
Source organism: Adelphocoris suturalis (assembly GCA_030762985.1). NCBI lineage: Eukaryota > Metazoa > Arthropoda > Insecta > Hemiptera > Miridae > Adelphocoris > Adelphocoris suturalis. Next base: position 8,334,667 of record CM061040.1, on the reverse strand, counting down.
CCTAACCCTTAGACCATGGCCGGACGGGTCACGACGTCCTACTAGGGGAGAAGTGCGGTCCGCCGCGGCCCTACAGACCCACCCTCGGCGGCTCCACCACTCGCTTCGAATAAATCCGAATGAGGCATAGAGCCGTCCACGAGGAGCGGGACGTCTGACCAGCGAGAAGACGTGAATCTCCCCTTTCGGAAATTTCGGGTCTTTTCCGTTTACCCCTGAGCGGTTTCACGTACTCTTGAACTCTCTCTTCAAAGTTCTTTTCAACTTTCCCTCACGGTACTTGTTCGCTATCGGTCTCGTGGTTGTATTTAGCCTTAGATGGAGTTTACCACCCGCTTAGGGCTGCACTCTCAAGCAACCTGACTCTAAGGAGAGGTTCACCCGATACCAGCACCGGCCAACTACGGGCCTGGCACCCTCTCGGGACCGTGGCCTCGTTCAAGATGGACTTGGACGCAGTGCAGCGGTATCAGGTATACGAACCCTCCCGAACACCACATTTCCCTGAAGGCTAGGCCTCCGGGATTCGGTGCTGGGCTTCTCCCTGTTCGCTCGCAGCTACTAAGGGAATCCTGGTTAGTTTCTTTTCCTCCGCTTACTAATATGCTTAAATTCAGCGGGGAGTCCCACCTGATCTGAGGTCGGTTTGCGGTTTTGTTAGAGGACCGACGGTTTAATGTACAAAGTCCCCGTTAGTATCGACTCGACACTCGCCGGATCCTAGAGGCCCGCTAAGCGCGAGTGAGACGAAATGGCTCCACACACGAGGATGGACGTCGTCCGAGAATCAAATCACCCTTCTCTTACCCACCCAACTAGGGCCGTCAGCAGAACCCCTTCTCTCGAAAGAGAAGGGGTAGGAGTTTTAGGGACTCGAAAAGCGTGAGGGCCTCGATACAAGTCCATCTCAATTCCTCTCCCGGAAAGTACATAGCCGCAAGAGCCCGAAAGGGGCCTCGACGAGGAGAGGAAGTGCACATACAGGTTGAGCGTAACGTGAGGTCCACCCCGAAAGCTCACACGAGACCTTCTCAAATGCGGAAAGAATTTCCACCGCCTTCCCGTGGTGGGAAGGCGAGGCGCCTCAGAGTGTGGCGGCAACACCGTCGAGCCTGGATTCGGGACTACGTCGTCGAACCAGAGGCGTTACCACAACGAGACCTTTACATTTCTTTCCCCATCGCTCAAGAAGGCAGTGCGAACGGGGTTTTCCCCTTCTCAGCACCTTTGCCAAACTTCCTTTCTCCTCGTGTACGAGACCCCTTCTCTTTTCAGAGGGGAGCGGTGTACTCGGGAAATAGTGAGGTTCGAGTCGAACTGAAGGACCCTTCTCTCTTCGGTTCCCCACCCTTCAATAGTAGGGAGGTACGTGTGTAAGAGAAACGGATGACGTTGACCTGGACGTTGGTCCAAATGGTGGTTTCGATCTCAAGCGCTTAGCAGGCACTCTTTGGAAGGAGTGCCTAGTGACGCCGACAGTTATCTAAGGAGACAGCGCCCTCAGCTCCGACCCTCTCGAGTCGGACTGGACGGGCGGTGATGCTCCCGCTGAGCGTACCACGAGTTTCGAGGCGTCCTGGTGATGGAGAGCTCCAAAGACGGGAACAGGGCGTATAGTGACACCGTTTCGGCGTCTTCTCTGTCCCGGTTCGGAGCTCCACACTGTCACCGTTCGGAGTTCTGTCATCCCGTGCATCGCAAGGATTTTTACACCCAGATAAACTGAGCATAGTGTACAAACGACCCTCAGACAGGCGTGGCCCTTGGATGGAATCCCAGGGCCGCAATGTGCGTTCAAAATGTCGATGTTCATGTGTCCTGCAGTTCACACGACGACGCGCAGTTTGCTGCGTCTTTCATCGACCCACGAGCCGAGTGATCCGCCGCTCAGGGTAATCATGTTTTATTTCGAGGAAGTCCGACCTCACGGCCTACGACTCCTGAAAGGCGACTACTGTGAACCCCGTCACCAAATGGGTATGGACTCTATAATGTTCGGCTCGGCCCGAACGGTGAAGCGTAGTGTGACTCTGCCGAAGCAGTTGTCGACTTCAAACCGATCGGGCCGTGCCGGCGTCATCGACAGGAGAGAAACGGATGGGAGCTAGAGCGAGAAAAACTTTCTCTCTCCCTGCCGCCATGCAGGCATCCCGTTCCCTTCTGCTAACCGAGGGGGCCGTGTCTGTGGAAAGTGATCGGATTAACACCCTCCACTCGACAGACCGAGGCTAGCCTCCTGAATCGAATGACGACTTACGTTCAAAGTGTACAGTTGTACACACGTGCATGGCGTTGTATATGGTACGGATTCGTGAAAAAGAGCTGGCTCCATTGGATAGGCGCGTTTTCGTGAAACGAAGGTCAGCGGGCCTTGTTTCATCTGGTAGCATGGTCGGAGACTCGTTAAGAGGCGTCCACACTCACACATTTTTGCGAAAAGCTGCGGTGACTACTCAATATCCGGAGACCTTTGCCTTTTTCATCCGTGTTTCAGAGTCTTTGCGTCTGCTTTGGACGGTTTTGCTCATTAATGATCCTTCCGCAGGTTCACCTACGGAAACCTTGTTACGACTTTTACTTCCTCTAAATGATCAAGTTTGGTCATCTTTCCAGCGTTCATCGATACCGACAAGTCGATAGGGATTACCGCCAGTCCGAAGACCTCACTAAATCATTCAATCGGTAGTAGCGACGGGCGGTGTGTACAAAGGGCAGGGACGTAATCAACGCGAGCTTATGACTCGCGCTTACTGGGAATTCCTCGTTCATGGGGAACAATTGCAAGCCCCAATTCCTAGCACGCAGGAGGTTCAGCGGATTACCCGGGCCTTTCGGTCTGGGAGGCACACGCTGATTCCTTCAGTGTAGCGCGCGTGCGGCCCAGGACATCTAAGGGCATCACAGACCTGTTATTGCTCAATCTCGTGCGGCTATAAGCCGCCTGTCCCCTTAAGAAGAATGATTGTCGCCGGTGGCGGGGACACCGGAAAACGCCTAGTTAATAGGCTAGAGTCTCGTTCGTTATCGGAATTAACCAGACAAATCGATCCACCAACTAAGAACGGCCATGCACCACTACCCACTGAATCAAGAAAGAGCTATCAATCTGTCAATCCTTCCAATGTCCTGGCCTGGTGAGGTTTCCCGTGTTGAGTCAAATTAAGCCGCAGGCTCCACTCCTGGTGGTGCCCTTCCGTCAATTCCTTTAAGTTTCAGCTTTGCAACCATACTTCCCCCGGAACCCAAAAGCTTTGGTTTCCCGGGAAGAAGCTCCCCGCCGAGTCATCGGAGGAACATCGGCGGATCGCTGGCTGGCATCGTTTATGGTTAGAACTAGGGCGGTATCTGATCGCCTTCGAACCTCTAACTTTCGTTCTTGATCAATCAAGACATACTTGGCAAATGCTTTCGCTCTTGTGCGTCTTGCGACGATCCAAGAATTTCACCTCTAACGTCGCAATACGAATGCCCCCGCCTGTCCGTATTGATCATTACCTTGTGTTCCTAAGAACCAACAAAATAGAACCAAGGTCCTGTTTTATTATTCCATGCACCACTATTCAGGCAGAGATTTCAGCCTGCTTTGAGCACTCTAATTTGTTCAAAGTAAACGTACCGGCCTACCTCGACACTCGGTGAAGAGCACCTAGGTAGGATAGAGTAGGCGCACGGGTTGGACCTCCGGCCTACGGCACCGAGCGAACCCGGGCCGTCACCTGGCAAGGCTCCCGCACGCCACCGGCAGGACATGCCACGGCATGCCAGTTACACCGGCAGGCGGCGAACCGACAGCGTAGCACGCAGAACCAACTACGAGCTTTTTAACCGCAACAACTTTAATATACGCTATTGAAGCTGGAATTACCGCGGCTGCTGGCACCAGACTTGCCCTTCAATGGATCCTTGTTAAAGGATTTAAAGTGTACTCATTCCGATTACGGGGCCTCATAAGAGTCCCGTATCGTTATTTTTTGTCACTACCTCCCCGTGCCGGGAGTGGGTAATTTGCGTGCCTGCTGCCTTCCTTGGATGTGGTAGCCGTTTCTCAGGCTCCCTCTCCGGAATCGAACCCTGATTCCCCGTTACCCGTAACAACCATGGTAGACATGGAGTCTACCATCGACAGTTGATAAGTCAGGCATTTGAAGGATAAGTCGCCGGTGCTGAGACCATGCGATCTGATGTGTTACCTAGAGTCACCAAGGCAACGCCCGGACGAGCCGGGCGATTGGTCTTGATCTAATAAAAGCGTCCTTCCCAGTCAGACTGGTCGGGACTTGGTTGCATGTATTAGCTCTAGGATTACCACAGTTATCCAAAGACAGTCATGTATACTCGAGTGAATCATGACTGGTTTACTGAGCCTTTTGCGGTTTCACTTTAATACAGTTTGTACTGAGACTTGCATGGCTTAAGCTTTGAGACAAGCATATGACTACTGGCAGGATCAACCAGAGTGGCGAGCCGCTCCTCCTCGTCGTGAGAAGACCGTGAGGGGTGTGTGAGACCCCCGGTGATCCTCAAGAGCACGACCGCCGATCGATAGTCCGTGGCGGACTACGACGGATGAGGTCTCATAACGGTTCTCTACCTTCTCCGTGTAACGGGGGCGTCACACCGCAACATGTGATGCGGCGGGTGCACCCCCTATTCAGCTCACTTCATTAACAACCGACCCGGACTGGGCTCCCGATCGCTATGACGGGCCATATCCTGGAGGTTGGATGGAGGCTCCGAACGGAAGTTCGGGCTCCGGGGTTTGACTCGCTTGCGCGAGAAACGCTTTAGGGTTTCGGGCGTCGAAACGTCCCCGAGAACGGCCTTTTGGGCCTTCGGTAGTTTTACCGGCTTCTTGGAAAGTTCTGAACGGCTCACGGGTAGGCGGCTTTGACCGATCCTCCCGTTGAGCCAGCTCGTGAGTGCACCGCTTCGGGACCAGCGCTAGGGGCTAGCGAGATCGCGGTTCTGCTGTGTGAGGGTGCGAGCCGTGCGGGTTTCTGATACACTACGGGCGGGCTACAATTTCTTCCGAAAGAGCCTCACACCCGCTGCTTCTCAGCCGCCGGTGGGTATGTATGGTGGTGGAGAGGAACATGTCTGACAACGCTCCCGACCTGTCACCAACACCCACCGGACGCCCGACAACGGCCCACGAGTAGGAGCAACACCAATCGTGCGAATGGTGGTTTCCCGGAGTATGCGTCCCTCGTTTGCCGTGCTGAACTGTGTCCAACACATATAGTCACGGATGGTGATATGAGGTCATGCATAGTTCTACAGACGGCACCTGTCCAGAGGGTGCTCGATTTGGGGACTTGTGCTTTGGTGTTTCGCTTTTCCAACGGTGGTGTCGAGTGCCTCCACTCGACACCACCGTTGGCTCAACTCGACACCACCGTTGGCTCAACTCGACACCACCGTTGGAAAGAGTCGGAAAAAAAATACAAGTTTTGGCTGACCACGCGCCGATGTAGGATTTTGGCTGACCACGCGGATTTTGGCTGACCACGCAAGAACGGTAGTTGTAGTAGTGTTTCGCTTTTTCAACGGTGGTGTCGAGTGCCTCCACGTATGGCTCAACTCGACACCACCGTTGGAAAAAACAAAAAAGAATAGGGACAGAGAGAATCTCCCAAAACGGTTGACGGGCCTGCCCAACGGATTGAGAAGGCGTTTGTCTGCATTGAGGAAGTCGTAGTTGGGGCCGCCGTTCATCCGCGACTCGGGTGTTTCGCTTTTCCAACGGTGGTGTCGAGTGCCTCCACGCATGGCTCAACTCGACACCACCGTTGGAAAGAGTCGGGACAAAAAATACAAGTTTTGGCTGACCACGCGCCGATGTAGGATTTTGGCTGACCACGCCGGTTGAGGAGGCGTTTGTCCGCGTTGAGGGAGTCGTCGTGGTACTCGTAGTTGTAGTAGTGTTTCGCTTTTCCAACGGTGGTGTCGAGTGCCTCCACGAATGGCTCAACTCGACACCACCGTTGGAAAAAACAAAAAAGAATAGGGACAGAGAGAATCTCCCGAAACGGTTGACGGGCCCGCCCAATGGGATGAGAAGGCGTTTGTCTGCATTGAGGAAGTCGTAGTTGGGCCCGCCGTTCATCCGCGACTCGGGTGTTTCGCTTTTCCAACGGTGGTGTCGAGTGCCTCCACGCATGGCTCAACTCGACACCACCGTTGGTTTTGGCTGACCACGCGCCGATGTAGGATTTTAGCTGACCACGCGGATTTTCGCTGACCACGCGGATTTTGGCTGACCACGCGCGAACTCAAGCTTAATTTTTCCAAGTCCCCAAATCGGGCACCGTTTGGACAGGTGCCGTCTGTTCGACTATGCCCGACCTCATATCACCATCGGTGACTATGTATGGAGGGACAATGCTCGTGTAGGAGGCCCAACCGGTCAGTGATCTCACCCTGCTTTGTGGGGTTCGAGTAGCTACCGGCGCCGGCACTGCTTCACAGCATCCTCCACGGTGGGCAGGCCCCGTAGCTTCGAGCACCTGCAGTCGTAGGGGTTGGGATTCCCTGAACAAATTCATCCCTAGGGGAAGGCAACCCCGAATGGAAAACCAACTCACGGTGGGCAGGCCCCGTTAGCTTCGTGCACCTGCAGTCGTAGGGGTTGGGATTCCCTGAACAAATTCATCCCTAGGGGAAGGCAACCCCGAATGGAAAACCAACTCACGGTGGGCAGGCCCCGTTAGCTTCGTGCACCTGCAGTCGTAGGGGTTGGGATTCCCTGAACAAATTCATCCCTAGGGGAAGGCAACCCCGAATGGAAAACCAACTCACGGTGGGCAGGCCCCGTTAGCTTCGTGCACCTGCAGTCGTAGGGGTTGGGATTCCCTGAACAAATTCATCCCTAGGGGAAGGCAACCCCGAATGGAAAACCAACTCACGGTGGGCAGGCCCCGTTAGCTTCGTGCACCTGCAGTCGTAGGGGTTGGGATTCCCTGAACAAATTCATCCCTAGGGGAAGGCAACCCCGAATGGAAAACCAACTCACGGTGGGCAGGCCCCGTTAGCTTCGTGCACCTGCAGTCGTAGGGGTTGGGATTCCCTGAACAAATTCATCCCTAGGGGAAGGCAACCCCGAAAGGAAAACCAACTCACGGTGGGCAGGCCCCGTTAGCTTCGTGCACCTGCAGTCGTAGGGGTTGGGATTCCCTGAACAAATTCATCCCTAGGGGAAGGCAACCCCGAAAGGAAAACCAACCAACCAACCAACCAAACCCACCCGAAACGCGAGGGGGGGGGGGGAGGGGGGGGGGGAGGGGGGAGGGGGGGGGGAATTGTTTCTTTCCTCTTCTTTTACAAGTTTTGGCTGACCACGCGGAGGAATGTTATTATTGTGGGGGAGTCTGGAAAAAAAATATAAGTTTTGGCTGACCACGCGCGAATGGAAAAAAAATATAAGTTTTGGCTGACCACGCGCGAATGGAAAAAAAATACAAGTTTTGGCTGACCACGCGCCGATGTAGGATTTTGGCTGACCACGCGGATTTTGGCTGACCACGCGGATTTTGGCTGACCACGCAAGAACGGGGAGGAAAAAAAAAACGAATTTTGGCTGACCACGCGCGAACGGGAGAAAAAAAAAAAAAGAGAAAAATGTTTCCCCCCTAACCCCCCTCTAAACTGAACCCTAACCCTAACCCACTAACTAACCAACCAACCAAACCCAACCCCCATGTCGAACCCCCCTCCCCCCTGGCGGAGGCCTCGTCGGTGCGTGTCGGCAAGCGACCGCTCTGACGAATCCTCCGAGCTAGGGATGAGTCTCAACAGATCGCAGCGGAACAACTGCTCTACCGAGTACAACACCCCGCCCAGCAAGAAAGTCGTCTACAGACGATTCAGAGTCCCGACATCGAACTCCCCGAAGGGAAGCACACTGTTACGACCAGCCACCGAGTCGGAACGACCGGAGTGTACCGACGCCCGACTACACGAGGGCAGCTGGTCCACAGGGCTCGTGCGACGACACGATCGAAACCGTGCACGCCTAGTAAAGTCACATTGACTTGAGCCTTTCGACTCACGGAACTCGAGCTTTATCGTTGCCAATAGTCGGGATTCGGCCTTAGAGGCGTTCAGGCTTAATCCCACGGATGGTAGCATCGCACCACCGGCCTGTCGACCGAGTGCGTGTACCAAATGTCCGAACCTGCGGTTCCTCTCGTACTAAGCAGGATTACTACAGCAACGACTAGTCATCAGTAGGGTAAAACTAACCTGTCTCACGACGGTCTAAACCCAGCTCACGTTCCCTATTGGCGGGTGAACAATCCGACGCTTGGCGAATTCTGCTTCGCAATGATAGGAAGAGCCGACATCGAAGGATCAAAAAGCGACGTCGCTATGAACGCTTGGCCGCCACGAGCCAGTTATCCCTGTGGTAACTTTTCTGACACCTCTTGCTGAAAACTCTTCAAGCCAAAAGGATCGATGGGCCGTGCTTTCGCAGTCCCTATGCGCACTGAGCATCGGGATCAAGCCAGCATTTGCCCTTTTGCTCTACGCGAGGTTTCCGTCCTCGCTGAGCTGACCTTAGGACACCTGCGTTATTATTTGACAGATGTACCGCCCCAGTCAAACTCCCCGCCTGGTAGTGTCCTTGAATCGGATCACGCTAGGGAAATTGTTGCCGAAAAGAACGCCGGATCCGTGAAATACCCGGCAACGGGAAGTACGACCGAAGCCGCCTACCCCATCACAGTGGCAAACACTTCTCCGACGACCGACGGCAACCCTTGGCGTTTGGCGCAAGAAGTCCGTCAAGCCAAGGTAAAATACCCCGACCGACGCCTTCCGCTTCATCAAGTAAGTAAGGAAACTATGAAAGTAGTGGTATTTCATTGTCGATGGAAAACCATCTCCCACTTATGCTACACCTCTCATGTCTCCTTACAGTACCAGACTAGAGTCAAGCTCAACAGGGTCTTCTTTCCCCGCTGATTGTTCCAAGCCCGTTCCCTTGGCAGTGGTTTCGCTAGAAAGTAGATAGGGACAATTTGAGGTCGGAGACCGAATTAGCCCGGAGGGGCTCTTATCGGGCCCCCTCCTCGCGAGAGGACGGGGACTCCACCAGGCGGGGAGGCTAACCACCGCCTGGCTCCACTTCCCAGCGACCACCACCAGGGGAACGGGCATCAGCCAGGGTGGGAGCCGTGGCTCTACCACCTATGGTGGACGCCTAACAGCGGACAGGAGTTAGGGGGAGTCGCTATGGCTCAGGGGGACCATCGCTCAACCTCCTGTCGCTGTCCTGAACCCCACTCGGGGGCACAGCCCGGCGTCCCGTCGTGGCGGGAGCACGCAGCACCTCGCAGGCGTACCTGACGAGGGCACCATAACTTAGAGGGGCTGGACACATACGGGTCCAGTCCTCCCTGCCGCCATGGGAGAATATGACCTCCTCAAGGACGGCTCTACTCCTCCCGGAACCTGGCACAATCCCGTAGGATGTGTTCGGCAGAGCCCGACGGTCCCTCACACCATGCACAACCAGGCGAGGCGACAAGCCCCAGCCGGTGCAGGTTGGCTGGGAAGTCCCCGTGTCCAGTCAACAGCTGGACAACGTTAAACTCGGGGACAACCCATTTTGCCGACATCCGATACTGGACCGACGGGAGGAATCGGTGTGTCAACCTACCCGTCGACCCGCCGGTCCAGTCGGACTGCCACCGGCCGAACAATGCCGCCCGCACCTGTTGACGGATGCGGGATGGTGGACTGTCCGGCTCATACGATTGCTCCAGGATCCGGAAGGGTTGACGTTTCCGGATCCTATAGGCAGCATAACGGCGGGCGGCCTCCAGCTCGATGGGAAGCACCCCGGCGAGGACCTGCACCGCCGCTAAAGATACCGTCCTATAGGACCGGGTCACCTTGATGAGAGCCTTCCTCTGGGCGGACCTAAATCTCCTAAGGTCCGGACCCTTGAGGAGGTCAAAGATTCCTCCCATGGCATACAGGAGGATCCCCAGGAACAGGCCCTTGTAAATTTTGGACAGTCACGCCGAGGTATTTCACCACTCGACGGTGGGGGACTGACCGACCCCCAGCTTGACAATGGGTGGCCGGGCGAGTCTACCCTTAAGGAGAAGGGTCTCGCTCTTCGTGGCGGAGAAGGCAAGCTTCCCCCTCTCACTCCACTCCATGAGAACACTGGAGAGGGAGGCACCCCTACTCTCCAGCTCTCTGCGGGAGTTGCCTTCGACCACGACCACGCAGTCGTCGGCATAGGCCACGGCTTTGAAGCCAGCCTGCCCGACTGCGCTGAGCAGCCCGTCAAACACCAAATTCCAGAGCTGTGGCCCCAGGACAGATCCCTGGGGGCAGCCCTTGGTGACGGGCTTGCTCATGGACAGGTCGTGGTCAACCATACGGACCTCCCTCCCAGCAAGATAACTGGAGAGGAGGGCATAATAGGGAGGGGGGCAACTACGCTCCACCATCCCCGCCAACACAGTCTAGGAAGACACCCAGGACATACTGCTGGGAGGCATTCCTGACAACCCCTCGCAGGTGGTCTATCGCGTCCACCGTCGAGCGGCTGGGCCGGAAACCAAACTGCTCTGCCGCAGCGGCTCCTTCCAGCTGGGGATAAAGTCTTCCAGCAAGGAGCCGCTCCAGGACCTTGCCCATGGCTGAGAGGAGGCATATTGGGCGGTAGGAATTGGGATTACTCGGATCCCTATCCCCGCCCTTCAGCAAGGCTCTGACAGACCCAGTCTTCCAGGCGACGGGAAAATACCCGGCGGTCAGACAAGAGTTGTACAGCTCCGTCAGCAACCCGGCGAGGACTGGCCAACCTTCCCGAAGGAACTCGACCAGTACACCGTCCTCACCAGGTGCTTTTCTCCGCCGGGAAGCAAACACCGCCGCCCGGACCTCTGCCTCGGTGAATGGAGAAATATCGACCATCACCGAGGGGCCCGCCGTGGCGCGGAGCCTTGCCATCCGGTGACTCTCGCCCTCATTAGATGTATCCTCATCGGGGATTAGGGCATCTAAGAGGTCACCGGCTGCCTCCTCCCATGTAAGTGTCCCCGCATGGAGGGTCGTAAGAACCTCGCGGGGGGCACACTTATCCATGGCAATGCGGTACGGCACGCCCCATGGGTTTCCGGCCCCTTCGGCTGTGGCCCTTTCTCGGAAGTGCCGACGCCGCGCCTTCTTCGCCTCTGACTGATATGCGCGGCGTCGACGGAGGTACACCTCCGCCGCAACTTCACGAGCCGCAGGAGGGCCTCTTCTAGATAACCTTTCGCTCCTGTTGAGGTCCCTCCTGAGGACTCGGAGAGCGGCGGAAAACCAGGGGCAGCCTGGGCGTCGGCGGCGTGACGAGGGGAGGACCGATCTGGCTACTCCAACCAGAAGTCTTTGTAGGTCCTCTACCCTTCTGTCTATCTCCACCGGGCTGCACTCCGCAGGCAGCGGAGGAAGCTCTTCAGCCCGGGGGAGCAACGCCGCACGGAATTTGTGCCAGTCTGCCCCTGAAAGGCGGATCTTTTCTCCATGGGGGGGAGAGACATCAGTAGGCACACTCTCGCCGCCGGCCAGCTTTAGGAGGATGGTCCGATGCTGGCTGGTCGACCAAGATGGATGGACCGTCCATCCTCCATTGAACAGCCGGGTGGCCGCCGGCGAGAGGAGCGTCACATCGATATTGCTCTCCCCTCCACCACGAGACATGTGGGCAAGGGAGGCAAAGGTCGGTGGGCAGCCGGGCATATTTGCCACCGACAAGCCGTGGCGGTCCATCAGGGCCTCCACTGCCTCGCCCCTATCCCAGGCTGTGCGGCGGCTGAGACGTGAAGGACGCTCGTTCCACCACCGCACGGACCTGGCATTGACATCGGCCATAACTACAACGGCCTTGCCGCGTAGCTCCGTCAATGCCTGGTCCAGGCCATCGAGATAGGGGCCAATAGCATGCCTATACTGGCAGTAGAGACAACCCTCGCTCCGTCAAAACCCACCACTGCCCTGCCAGGGCGTGTGCAATATGGTTCCTGAAGTGCCAGAACCTGCACACCTTCCCTGAGACAGTGGGGGATAAGCTCCGCCGGGACAACCGCGGCCCGGTCATTGTTAGACTGGGCAATGGTCCAGGGTCTAGGACTCATCCATATCAATGGGGGCTCCTCCGCCGCCCAGCTCCTCCTGCTCTTTCAGCTCGCTTCCCAGACTAGGGGTGGGGCTGGCGGGGAGCTGTTGCGGCTTTTCTTTTTTGTCCGGTGTCTGGGACGGTTGGCCGCTCGGCCCAAAGTCAGTCCTGGCGGCTGCTCTGATTCTTGCCCTCTGGCGCTGAGGGCAAGCCGGGTCCTTCGAGGTGTGGTCAGTAACACTTGCCCCAGCCCTGGCACACGGAACACATCTCCGCACCAAGGGCGTGGGGCATTCAGCCCTCTTGTGACCCGGTTGTGCACATCCAAGGCATACCTCTATCTTCCTGGGGCACATTGCCTTGGTGTGCCCAAACTCATAACATCCCCAGCACTGCAGGGGATTTATGTGGTCTGCCACCGTCACCAGACGCAGTCCAACATAGACACGCTTGGCAGACAACAGCTTTCCCCGCAGTGCCGGGGAAACCGCCAGGATATGCGTGACTACGGGGGCCGTACGCGGGCCTGCCTTGCCAACTGCCCTGGCTTCCGCTGTCGCACAGCCAGCCACAACGTCGGGATTCCTTCTGAAAAGGGCCTCGATAACCCTGTCAGAGGGCATGGTGGCGTCCACCGCCACCAATTTAATACGGGGCCACCGCAGGTCAGGCACGGAAGCCTCTGTCAAACCAGAGGCGGCCAGCCGGGGCAGACTCTTGAGGTTGCTGGCATCCTCCTCAGTTGCAGCCTCGACCACAACACCAGCCCCCAGCCTCCTGACGCTGTTGACCCTGATTGTTCCGCCAACAGGGTCCAGCGCCTCTTTCAACACCGACACAGGGTCTTCCATCTCCTCGGGGGCCTTGAACACAAGCTCCACACCCCGAGGAGGAGCCCTCCGGTTCACCTTCTTGGCCCTAGCGAGGACCTGAGAAGTGGACAGAGGCTGTGGCTGGGCGGGAGGGGGTACTCCCTCCATCTTGGTCCCACGACCTCGCCTCCTGCGCCCTCTGCTCCTTCTCGACCGGGTTGACCCGGAGGGGCTGAGAGGGACCGCAGAACCAGGGGAGGCGACAGAGAGTGTCCCCCCCGTTCGCAGTTGCTCCACCCTATGATGAAGGGGCGGTCTTATCCGCTGTGGCTTGGGGGGCGGGAGCTCTGGAAATTGGTGTGTGGAACCCAAGTTGAGGTCCACAGCCAAACCCGTGCTCGACTGACCCGTCGGAGGCACTTGGGGAGGGGGGCGGGAGGCAGCCTGTCTATTGAGGAGCTCCTCAATTGACTTACGGGCCCCATCAACCGCCTCACGGCACTTAGCCTCCACTCCCGCCACGATGGCCTCTGTCCAGTCCATAGAGAGGCCATCGATTCTCCTCCCCAGTTCGTCCCGTATCCCTGCCACTTCTCGGCGGATAGGGCTCACCGACTGAGGCTTAGCTTTTTCGGCGAACGTCCTCTTGACCTCGTCAATAGCCTTGAGGACCCCTCCGTAGTCCTCATCTTTGCCTTCAAGGGCCGAGTCGAGGTGGCTTCGAAGGCTCGAGAGCTCCTTTCGCACCGCCGCCTGGACTGCTTCACCCACATCTTTCTGCTCGACCGCCTGGGGAGCAAGGGGCTCGAGGCTGCCTATCATCGCCTCCATGGTAGACATCTTCTGCTGGGTCGTGGCTAACTCCTGGCGGATGCCGTCCATCGCGCCCAGCAGTGTGCCCAGCAGCTGATTCATCGGGCGCCTGGACTCGAGAACCGATCTGTACGCAGAATCGGATTTCTCTGCCAGGCGCTCAGCTCGGGAAATCAGGTCGGCTCCGTACTTCTTGCCCCTAAGGAAATTGAGAAAACTCTCGCTCTCCTTATGGGCCACCTCGATTGCCATACTAACTGACTCATGGTCCTGGATGAGGGCCACGATTGAGTCCAAACCGCTCTCAGCGACCTTGCGCTTGGCGCCAGGGCGAGGGCAGTCAGAGGAAGTTCCAAAAACATGCGGGGGGGTCGTCAACAAAGAATCGGTCGGGGGTTTTTTATTATTTTCAGTCATAATAAAGGGTTTCTCCCGAACCCGTGTGGGCGCCATGGCTGAAGGGCGTGCCCCCGCGACAGGGAAGATGTCCCTGCCGGCCCCGGTGGACTCACCTGGGGTCAGCCCAGCCACCCCGGCCGGAAGAGGCAGCATACTGCTAATCCTCAACCGCCCGAGGTCTATCCCGCTACTAACCAAGACACGTCTGCGGCAACAGGTTAGATGGGCGCTAATGGCACCTCCCATCGCCTCGCCAGACCAGACGGTGGTCTTCACGGGCCCAGGCCTCCGACGACCTGGGTACCACACACGGGTGCTTGCCATCGCCGGGACCCCTGGGACGGTTGGCGACCGAGGATGCTATCCCTCGCCCGTTACCCGCCCAGGCGGCAGCAATTCCTTTGTGTAGGGTGAGGTCCCCTAGGTGGATTCCCCTCAACAGAGGGTAACGAGGTCCACCTCCCCGGGATCCCCTAACCTCCCCGTAGGGAGTGGGTTACCTCAAGGGGGGGAGGAGTGGCGCGGTGTAGCAGACCTAAGCCCTCACTCCCCCAGGGTGCGCCAATATGATTTTGGGCAATGACGCTTCCCACCTCTCCTGGAAAAAAAAAAAAAAAAAAAAAAAAAAAAAAAAAAAAAAAAAAAAAAAAAAAAAAAAAAAAAAAAAAAAAAAAAAAAAAAAAAAAAAAAAAAAATGATAAGAAAAATTAAAAGAGAAAAATCTGCCAAGTATTTTGGGGGTGGGGGGAGTCATCCCACCCACCCTCACTTGGCAGCAAAAATAAATAAATAAATACCAAAAATGAACCTAAGTCCATAAAAATTAAAACTCAAAAATTTCAAAATAACAACTCATACATATTAATTAGTAAAGACTGCCAAGTATTTTGGTGGTGGTGGGAATCACCCCCCACCCCTCAACAAGGCAGCAAAAATATTTCCAGGAGAGGTCTACCTCCAAGCACAAGGCTGAGGGCACCCCCACTCAAACTGCTACTCCCAGCAGGAGGGGGGGGCCTGGGTCCGCACGTATGCCACACGTGTAGTGTCCTTAGACACCCCCAGTACGGTGGTAGCCGTTTCTCAGGCTCCCTCTCCGGAATCGAACCCTGATTCCCCGTTACCCGTAACAACCATGGTAGACATGGAGTCTACCATCGACAGTTGATAAGTCAGGCATTTGAAGGATAAGTCGCCGGTGCTGAGACCATGCGATCTGATGTGTTACCTAGAGTCACCAAGGCAACGCCCGGACGAGCCGGGCGATTGGTCTTGATCTAATAAAAGCGTCCTTCCCAGTCAGACTGGTCGGGACTTGGTTGCATGTATTAGCTCTAGGATTACCACAGTTATCCAAAGACAGTCATGTATACTCGAGTGAATCATGACTGGTTTACTGAGCCTTTTGCGGTTTCACTTTAATACAGTTTGTACTGAGACTTGCATGGCTTAAGCTTTGAGACAAGCATATGACTACTGGCAGGATCAACCAGAGTGGCGAGCCGCTCCTCCTCGTCGTGAGAAGACCGTGAGGGGTGTGTGAGACCCCCGGTGATCCTCAAGAGCACGACCGCCGATCGATAGTCCGTGGCGGACTACGACGGATGAGGTCTCATAACGGTTCTCTACCTTCTCCGTGTAACGGGGGCGTCACACCGCAACATGTGATGCGGCGGGTGCACCCCCTATTCAGCTCACTTCATTAACAACCGACCCGGACTGGGCTCCCGATCGCTATGACGGGCCATATCCTGGAGGTTGGATGGAGGCTCCGAACGGAAGTTCGGGCTCCGGGGTTTGACTCGCTTGCGCGAGAAACGCTTTAGGGTTTCGGGCGTCGAAACGTCCCCGAGAACGGCCTTTTGGGCCTTCGGTAGTTTTACCGGCTTCTTGGAAAGTTCTGAACGGCTCACGGGTAGGCGGCTTTGACCGATCCTCCCGTTGAGCCAGCTCGTGAGTGCACCGCTTCGGGACCAGCGCTAGGGGCTAGCGAGATCGCGGTTCTGCTGTGTGAGGGTGCGAGCCGTGCGGGTTTCTGATACACTACGGGCGGGCTACAATTTCTTCCGAAAGAGCCTCACACCCGCTGCTTCTCAGCCGCCGGTGGGTATGTATGGTGGTGGAGAGGAACATGTCTGACAACGCTCCCGACCTGTCACCAACACCCACCGGACGCCCGACAACGGCCCACGAGTAGGAGCAACACCAATCGTGCGAATGGTGGTTTCCCGGAGTATGCGTCCCTCGTTTGCCGTGCTGAACTGTGTCCAACACATATAGTCACGGATGGTGATATGAGGTCATGCATAGTTCTACAGACGGCACCTGTCCAGAGGGTGCTCGATTTGGGGACTTGTGCTTTGGTGTTTCGCTTTTCCAACGGTGGTGTCGAGTGCCTCCACTCGACACCACCGTTGGCTCAACTCGACACCACCGTTGGCTCAACTCGACACCACCGTTGGAAAGAGTCGGAAAAAAAATACAAGTTTTGGCTGACCACGCGCCGATGTAGGATTTTGGCTGACCACGCGGATTTTGGCTGACCACGCAAGAACGGTAGTTGTAGTAGTGTTTCGCTTTTTCAACGGTGGTGTCGAGTGCCTCCACGTATGGCTCAACTCGACACCACCGTTGGAAAAAACAAAAAAGAATAGGGACAGAGAGAATCTCCCAAAACGGTTGACGGGCCTGCCCAACGGATTGAGAAGGCGTTTGTCTGCATTGAGGAAGTCGTAGTTGGGGCCGCCGTTCATCCGCGACTCGGGTGTTTCGCTTTTCCAACGGTGGTGTCGAGTGCCTCCACGCATGGCAAAAAAAAAAAAAAAAAAAAAAAATCGATAAGAAAAATTAAAAGAGAAAAATCTGCCAAGTATTTTGGGGGTGGGGGGAGTCATCCCACCCACCCTCACTTGGCAGCAAAAATAAATAAATAAATACCAAAAATGAACCTAAGTCCATAAAAATTAAAACTCAAAAATTTTAAAATAACAACTCATACATATTAATTAGTAAAGACTGCCAAGTATTTTGGTGGTGGGGGGAATCACCCCCCACCCCTCAACAAGGCAGCAACGGCAGGCGGCGAACCGACAGCGTAGCACGCAGAACCAACTACGAGCTTTTTAACCGCAACAACTTTAATATACGCTATTGAAGCTGGAATTACCGCGGCTGCTGGCACCAGACTTGCCCTTCAATGGATCCTTGTTAAAGGATTTAAAGTGTACTCATTCCGATTACGGGGCCTCATAAGAGTCCCGTATCGTTATTTTTTGTCACTACCTCCCCGTGCCGGGAGTGGGTAATTTGCGTGCCTGCTGCCTTCCTTGGATGTGGTAGCCGTTTCTCAGGCTCCCTCTCCGGAATCGAACCCTGATTCCCCGTTACCCGTAACAACCATGGTAGACATGGAGTCTACCATCGACAGTTGATAAGTCAGGCATTTGAAGGATAAGTCGCCGGTGCTGAGACCATGCGATCTGATGTGTTACCTAGAGTCACCAAGGCAACGCCCGGACGAGCCGGGCGATTGGTCTTGATCTAATAAAAGCGTCCTTCCCAGTCAGACTGGTCGGGACTTGGTTGCATGTATTAGCTCTAGGATTACCACAGTTATCCAAAGACAGTCATGTATACTCGAGTGAATCATGACTGGTTTACTGAGCCTTTTGCGGTTTCACTTTAATACAGTTTGTACTGAGACTTGCATGGCTTAAGCTTTGAGACAAGCATATGACTACTGGCAGGATCAACCAGAGTGGCGAGCCGCTCCTCCTCGTCGTGAGAAGACCGTGAGGGGTGTGTGAGACCCCCGGTGATCCTCAAGAGCACGACCGCCGATCGATAGTCCGTGGCGGACTACGACGGATGAGGTCTCATAACGGTTCTCTACCTTCTCCGTGTAACGGGGGCGTCACACCGCAACATGTGATGCGGCGGGTGCACCCCCTATTCAGCTCACTTCATTAACAACCGACCCGGACTGGGCTCCCGATCGCTATGACGGGCCATATCCTGGAGGTTGGATGGAGGCTCCGAACGGAAGTTCGGGCTCCGGGGTTTGACTCGCTTGCGCGAGAAACGCTTTAGGGTTTCGGGCGTCGAAACGTCCCCGAGAACGGCCTTTTGGGCCTTCGGTAGTTTTACCGGCTTCTTGGAAAGTTCTGAACGGCTCACGGGTAGGCGGCTTTGACCGATCCTCCCGTTGAGCCAGCTCGTGAGTGCACCGCTTCGGGACCAGCGCTAGGGGCTAGCGAGATCGCGGTTCTGCTGTGTGAGGGTGCGAGCCGTGCGGGTTTCTGATACACTACGGGCGGGCTACAATTTCTTCCGAAAGAGCCTCACACCCGCTGCTTCTCAGCCGCCGGTGGGTATGTATGGTGGTGGAGAGGAACATGTCTGACAACGCTCCCGACCTGTCACCAACACCCACCGGACGCCCGACAACGGCCCACGAGTAGGAGCAACACCAATCGTGCGAATGGTGGTTTCCCGGAGTATGCGTCCCTCGTTTGCCGTGCTGAACTGTGTCCAACACATATAGTCACGGATGGTGATATGAGGTCATGCATAGTTCTACAGACGGCACCTGTCCAGAGGGTGCTCGATTTGGGGACTTGTGCTTTGGTGTTTCGCTTTTCCAACGGTGGTGTCGAGTGCCTCCACTCGACACCACCGTTGGCTCAACTCGACACCACCGTTGGCTCAACTCGACACCACCGTTGGAAAGAGTCGGAAAAAAAATACAAGTTTTGGCTGACCACGCGCCGATGTAGGATTTTGGCTGACCACGCGGATTTTGGCTGACCACGCAAGAACGGTAGTTGTAGTAGTGTTTCGCTTTTTCAACGGTGGTGTCGAGTGCCTCCACGTATGGCTCAACTCGACACCACCGTTGGAAAAAACAAAAAAGAATAGGGACAGAGAGAATCTCCCAAAACGGTTGACGGGCCTGCCCAACGGATTGAGAAGGCGTTTGTCTGCATTGAGGAAGTCGTAGTTGGGGCCGCCGTTCATCCGCGACTCGGGTGTTTCGCTTTTCCAACGGTGGTGTCGAGTGCCTCCACGCATGGCTCAACTCGACACCACCGTTGGAAAGAGTCGGGACAAAAAATACAAGTTTTGGCTGACCACGCGCCGATGTAGGATTTTGGCTGACCACGCCGGTTGAGGAGGCGTTTGTCCGCGTTGAGGGAGTCGTCGTGGTACTCGTAGTTGTAGTAGTGTTTCGCTTTTCCAACGGTGGTGTCGAGTGCCTCCACGAATGGCTCAACTCGACACCACCGTTGGAAAAAACAAAAAAGAATAGGGACAGAGAGAATCTCCCGAAACGGTTGACGGGCCCGCCCAATGGGATGAGAAGGCGTTTGTCTGCATTGAGGAAGTCGTAGTTGGGCCCGCCGTTCATCCGCGACTCGGGTGTTTCGCTTTTCCAACGGTGGTGTCGAGTGCCTCCACGCATGGCTCAACTCGACACCACCGTTGGTTTTGGCTGACCACGCGCCGATGTAGGATTTTAGCTGACCACGCGGATTTTCGCTGACCACGCGGATTTTGGCTGACCACGCGCGAACTCAAGCTTAATTTTTCCAAGTCCCCAAATCGGGCACCGTTTGGACAGGTGCCGTCTGTTCGACTATGCCCGACCTCATATCACCATCGGTGACTATGTATGGAGGGACAATGCTCGTGTAGGAGGCCCAACCGGTCAGTGATCTCACCCTGCTTTGTGGGGTTCGAGTAGCTACCGGCGCCGGCACTGCTTCACAGCATCCTCCACGGTGGGCAGGCCCCGTAGCTTCGAGCACCTGCAGTCGTAGGGGTTGGGATTCCCTGAACAAATTCATCCCTAGGGGAAGGCAACCCCGAATGGAAAACCAACTCACGGTGGGCAGGCCCCGTTAGCTTCGTGCACCTGCAGTCGTAGGGGTTGGGATTCCCTGAACAAATTCATCCCTAGGGGAAGGCAACCCCGAATGGAAAACCAACTCACGGTGGGCAGGCCCCGTTAGCTTCGTGCACCTGCAGTCGTAGGGGTTGGGATTCCCTGAACAAATTCATCCCTAGGGGAAGGCAACCCCGAATGGAAAACCAACTCACGGTGGGCAGGCCCCGTTAGCTTCGTGCACCTGCAGTCGTAGGGGTTGGGATTCCCTGAACAAATTCACAACCAACCAACCAACCAACCAACCAAACCCACCCGAAACGCGAGGGGGGAGGGGGGAGGGATGAGGAGGAGGGGGGGGGGAATTGTTTCTTTCCTCTTCTTTTACAAGTTTTGGCTGACCACGCGGAGGAATGTTATTATTGTGGGGGAGTCTGGAAAAAAAATATAAGTTTTGGCTGACCACGCGCGAATGGAAAAAAAATATAAGTTTTGGCTGACCACGCGCGAATGGAAAAAAAATACAAGTTTTGGCTGACCACGCGCCGATGTAGGATTTTGGCTGACCACGCGGATTTTGGCTGACCACGCGGATTTTGGCTGACCACGCAAGAACGGGGAGGAAAAAAAAAAACGAATTTTGGCTGACCACGCGCGAACGGGAGAAAAAAAAAAAAAGAGAAAAATGTTTCCCCCCTAACCCCCCTCTAAACTGAACCCTAACCCTAACCCACTAACTAACCAACCAACCAAACCCAACCCCCATGTCGAACCCCCCTCCCCCCTGGCGGAGGCCTCGTCGGTGCGTGTCGGCAAGCGACCGCTCTGACGAATCCTCCGAGCTAGGGATGAGTCTCAACAGATCGCAGCGGAACAACTGCTCTACCGAGTACAACACCCCGCCCAGCAAGAAAGTCGTCTACAGACGATTCAGAGTCCCGACATCGAACTCCCCGAAGGGAAGCACACTGTTACGACCAGCCACCGAGTCGGAACGACCGGAGTGTACCGACGCCCGACTACACGAGGGCAGCTGGTCCACAGGGCTCGTGCGACGACACGATCGAAACCGTGCACGCCTAGTAAAGTCACATTGACTTGAGCCTTTCGACTCACGGAACTCGAGCTTTATCGTTGCCAATAGTCGGGATTCGGCCTTAGAGGCGTTCAGGCTTAATCCCACGGATGGTAGCATCGCACCACCGGCCTGTCGACCGAGTGCGTGTACCAAATGTCCGAACCTGCGGTTCCTCTCGTACTAAGCAGGATTACTACAGCAACGACTAGTCATCAGTAGGGTAAAACTAACCTGTCTCACGACGGTCTAAACCCAGCTCACGTTCCCTATTGGCGGGTGAACAATCCGACGCTTGGCGAATTCTGCTTCGCAATGATAGGAAGAGCCGACATCGAAGGATCAAAAAGCGACGTCGCTATGAACGCTTGGCCGCCACGAGCCAGTTATCCCTGTGGTAACTTTTCTGACACCTCTTGCTGAAAACTCTTCAAGCCAAAAGGATCGATGGGCCGTGCTTTCGCAGTCCCTATGCGCACTGAGCATCGGGATCAAGCCAGCATTTGCCCTTTTGCTCTACGCGAGGTTTCCGTCCTCGCTGAGCTGACCTTAGGACACCTGCGTTATTATTTGACAGATGTACCGCCCCAGTCAAACTCCCCGCCTGGTAGTGTCCTTGAATCGGATCACGCTAGGGAAATTGTTGCCGAAAAGAACGCCGGATCCGTGAAATACCCGGCAACGGGAAGTACGACCGAAGCCGCCTACCCCATCACAGTGGCAAACACTTCTCCGACGACCGACGGCAACCCTTGGCGTTTGGCGCAAGAAGTCCGTCAAGCCAAGGTAAAATACCCCGACCGACGCCTTCCGCTTCATCAAGTAAGTAAGGAAACTATGAAAGTAGTGGTATTTCATTGTCGATGGAAAACCATCTCCCACTTATGCTACACCTCTCATGTCTCCTTACAGTACCAGACTAGAGTCAAGCTCAACAGCTTTTACAAGGTCAGATGAGTCCCACATGTGGGACACACCGATTTTGTGTCTCACAAAATGAGACACAGGCCGTTTTGTGTCAAGACCACTTGGACATAACGCCTAAGCCAGATTTGGGGGTCGGGGGGGATGTTTTTGTGTCCCGTCTTCTCGGACATAACGGCTTACCCTCCTCGAGAATTTGTGTCCCACGCTCCTGGACACATTCACGTTTCGAAAATGCATTTTGTGTCCCAAGATCTCGGACTTAGAGGTGTTTCAAAAATCTGAATAATCAGACACATTTACCGTATGTCCCATCTTCTTGGACACAACGCACTCGACGCTGTGTCTCATTTACCTGGACAGAAAAGGATGTGTCTGATCTTCTTGGACACAACGCACTCGACGCTGTGTCTCATTTACTCGGACACAAAAGGCCCTTGTGTCCCAGAAGATTGGACTTATTTGCCTCTAAAAAAACTCAAAGGCCCCCCCCTTACAGGTTTTTAGAGTGAAAATTTTAAATTTCAGAAATTCGTCAAAATTGCCTATCTGACTTATTAAGAAGTGCTAAATTCATTTTTTGAGCCCCCGCCCCTCCATTTCCATCCCTTCACCCTTAAAATTGATGAAATGACTCAGAAAACGTTGATATTATCGGATTTTTGATATATTCAATACAGAAGGCTCTATACACTACTAAATTCTAAAAACTCCTTCATCCATACTAACCAGCATTACTTGGCTGTATATTACCCACATTATCAGTTGTTCTGAGACCTATGGGGACGTCCCACATAACCAGCAAACACTCCTATTCACCTCAAAGAATAGGAATTGCTCGGGTATACTAACCAGCGTTACTTACTTATCTGTATATTCCCTAAATTGATATTTCTTCTGAGACCTGTAGGGACATCCCACATAACCAGCAACACACCTATACACCGCAAGAAAAATTACTAGGTTATACTAACCTGCATTACTTGTCTGTTGTACGTTCTTTAAATTGATAGTTTTCTGAGATTAGTTGTTTCAGATTTATTTACTATAGTATGCTCTATACACTACAAAATTCAACCATACTAACCACCATTACTCCTACATATGCTAAGGTTAAGGAAATGAAAAGCAAAATGCAAGAATTCAATAATAACGAACTTTATTATTGTAAGAAAACCACTTGTATAAAAGTGAAAATCAGTTTTATTTTATTATAACTATATAAAGCTTTTTATACATCACGTATAAAGTTTCCTTGTTTATATATATATATATATATATATATATGTATATTTAACAAACTTAAAAAAATGAGTAAAATAGTGTAAATAGCGGAAACGCCGTACAAAGTACTACAATATTTACAATATCTAATACCATGAACAATTATATTATTATGTACGTAAATATAAAAATGTACTTATATAATTATCAAATTTACTTATAATTACATATATATAACAAACTTCCAATAAGATTAAAATCGTGTGAATAGCGGAAACGCCGTACAAAATACTACAATATTTACAGTTTTAAATACTATGAACAATTTTATACCTATATGCAAATGTGAAAATGTATAATATATAAAAATATTTCAAACTTGAATAATTAACAGTAAACGATTTAAAATTGAGAGGAGCAAGAGGATACAGTTTAACTGTCTGGCAGTATAATGAATGGAGCTGATTTGCTGAGTACAAATTCCTTAAATTTACGTTTTGCCACTTCTATCATCCTACACATTTGATTTTCATTGTATCCCCAGCAATAATTTTTATTGAACTTATTCACATAATAACTGGAAACTTTGCCCTCGGTGTGATAGGCATAAGCTGCTATAACATGTCCCCTTTTAACTAATAGTTCCAGGTTGTATTTAAGTCTAAGGTAATCGTAAGTTTTTTCCGTTAACGGTACCCCAAATTTTTGACTCGCCACTTCTATGGCAGGCAAATTGAGGAAGGGGTCTTCGCCGAAGATTGTGAAGAGGTTTCTCTCCATGTTGAGCAGGACGGGATCGATTACGGTTTCTTTCTTGGTCTTCTTCACAGGAGGTGGTGGTGACCCGGAGGTGGCTGGAGGTGGCGGTGGCGGCCCGGAGGTGGCTGGAGGTGGTGGTGGTGGCCCGGAGGAGGTGGCTGGTGGGGGACTCCTTTTCTCCTTCTTCTTCTTCTTCTTCTTCTTAGTCTTCTTACTCGATTGTTCTTCCTCTATAGGTTGCATTGGCGGCGCTTCGACGGGTTGAGGAGGTGGGGGACTCCTTTTCCTCTTCTTACTCTTCTGTACTTGTGGAGTTGCCAGGGTCCCGGGAAGTGATGGTTGTGACAGCTGCTCAAGAGCAGGGGTTTCGCTCTCCTGTTCATCTTGGTGTGTTGCTAGCTGTTTTACTTGCATGTATTGCTGGAATATAGTTGATTTTACGGGAAGGCGATAATGCCTTTCAGCGGTGGGCGTGCTATGACACATTGCTGATGCCACCTCAGTACCGATATCATTAATGTTCCCGGCCAGCACGTTCTTTGATGCTGTTGAAGTTATTATTCTGACTAGTGTGTTGGTCAAGGGGGGTAAGCCTCTAGCTTTCAGTTCGATATTGAGGTCTTTGTAAAAGTGCTTGACGGGGGAACCGGTGGTGGTGATGAGAAATTGATTCCCCTGTTCGTTAGAGACACGTTTTCTCAGAGCCAGGTATCGTTGGAAGTACGGCCAAGCATCCTTCTCGATCACCACATTAGCCACTGACGTTGCTGCTGTTTTGTGCTTTCTCACCTGGATAATATGTATCCCACTTTCCCGGTCGACCCTGGCGTTCTCCACTTCTTCTACTGTCATGTTCATAAGAACCCCCGTTCGGTGCGCAGTTCTTACAAGGGTTAGGCAACCCAAGAATCTCGTCACTATATTCCAGTCACGTCTGTACATTTTGGATTCCTCCGTCTCTCGCTTCGTGTACTTGCCAATGACACGATCGGGGACCATTTGTTTTGCTATGGATACGACGCCTCTTCCTCGGAACAGCCCAGTTTCGAGTCGATCGAGGGCTGCTGAAGCATTTGCCTCGACCTTAATGGATAGATTCCGGATTGTGGAAAGCGCTACCCGCACTTCCCCCACCTCCTCTTCAATCAACCTGGTCCGTTGCTGTTGCCTCTCCATCGTCTCGGCACTCACCTTCTGATGATGTGCTTTATACCATCTGGCCCAGAAATTCTGAGCCCCTTTGATACGGTCGTATAAGCTCCTTTCCCACCCCTCCTCCTTTGACCACTGCTTCATAAATTCCAGAGCTTTAGACATGTATTGAGAATAGTTCTTGGCCGAACTTGCCCTCGTTCCATGCTCCTCATATTTCATGATATACTCGGATGTCAGCGATGACTCGGTTGCCACCATCCTCCAGTCTTGTCTCACCTCCGGGTCCATGCGCTGGTAAGCGTACGACATCATTTTTAAAACTGAGGTAACGTACATTCTTACCAGATTCCTGCTGTGAACCACCTTGCTCCACTCCTTTTCAAGCCTCTCGGGGAATTCCGTCACCTCGTCGTATGGGATTATCAAGTCCAGTCCCGCCTGTCTCAGCGACTGCCGCACGGAGAGTGTTGACGCTGAGGTCGTCGTCGTTGAGGAGACGTGAATCTGTAATAAATAATATTAATAGTTACTAATCGATTATATCATACTGTATTCTCATAAATTGAATAACCACAATAAAAATTAATTTATTTAATCATAAATAATACATATAAGTTAGTGATCGATACTGTTTTATTCTTACCTCTTGAAATGCCTTCTTCTTCGTTGTCGGATTTGTTTTGGTAGTCGTGGTTGCTGCTGTCCGATCTAGTTGAAGTGTCTCCTTTTGTAGTGTCTCCTCTTGCTCCTCCTCTTGCTCCTCTTCTAGTAATGTTGGTTCCGTTAGCGTCGCCTGCAACAAGGAATGAAAGCGCAAAATTACGATTATTATTATCATTAATGGCAAAGTATATTCGTGTGACCTACCAATGTGTGTGAATTTCTTACCTGTGGCTCTTTTCGGATTTCCTCCCGTGTGCCCTCCTCTCCCTCCCATTTTTCTGTCCGGATTTCATCTTTGTCGGCGTCGTTTTCGATTTCCTGAAGGACAAGGGAATATATTATTTATAATACATCATCGTATAAACATTACTACATTATTGATCGATTGAAACAAAAAGTACAACACTTACATACTTGTCTGGTTTGGTGTCCCTTTTCGCCTTCTCTACTCTTCTGTGTTTCTTCACTCTCGGCGGTGAAAGTGAGTCAATGGTGGACTCAAAGGCAGAAGAAGGAGAGACTGACGAACCATCATCTTTGCCGTCAACTTCCCAGGATGGATCGTAGTAGGTATGCTCCATTTTGTTCTCGAATATCTGGGATAAAGACGATCCCGCCGGTATCACCTCTATCCCAAAATTGTAAAGGGGTCTCACCAGTTTCTGTTGGTGCTTCTTCCAGAAGTTTTTCCCATACTCCTCGATAATCTTGTTTTCCGGGATCCTCTGTATGCACTTACGTGCCAAATCCCCGACCCGCTTAGCGAGGGCTTTCACTCCATCCTCACCAAGTTCCTTTACAGCGGCCTTGTGGGAGATGAGTATGTGGCGTTCGAGCTTCTCTTTGAACCTCCTACCGCAGACGGGGCACGGTTTAAAACAGTGCGAAGAGGACATACCCTCGTGCAGAATAATCGGTGCCGTCTTTGACCCAGAGTAAGTCCTCTTAGATCGCTTAGGTTTGTCAGTAATTGACGACCCCCTCTTTGACGACTCCGTTCTTCCACCCCCTGAAATCAGAGAGTACACGTGTGACAGCAAATAATAATTTCCGATATATCAATAGGATAGAGCACCTCCAAGTGCAGACTGTAATTTATTATTTACCAGTATCGCACACAGGTTCCCTGGGCATCGTCGGAGGAGGAGGAGGATCTGGAAGGGACTCTTCCATGGAGCCCACAGGTGTTTCCATGCTCTCTTCTCTTTTTGGTTCTTCCATCGGCATCACTGCTCGGGGGGACTCTCCTGAACCTCCTCCTGAAGCTGCATTCTCGGGCGGCTCCTTCAGGCTCTCTTCTCTGGGTTCTTCCATCGGTGGGGACTCTGTCACAATTATTCCTGAACCCTCCCCTGAAACAAGATATAAACAGTGAAAGTTGATCATGATGTACAAGTGTGGGTATTAGGTACACTGTATTACTTCCAAAGGTTTAAAACCTCCTCCTGACGCTGCATTCTCGGGCTCCTTCTGTAGGCTCTCTTCTGTGGGTTCTTCTTCCATATGGATTACAGCTGTGGTGGACTCTGCCGCAGAAACCGTACCCTCCCCACTCAGGAAGGAAGTCAATTCAGGAGCCCCCTCCACGAGTGGGGCAGGAATGGGGCTTGATTCCTTGAAAAGTAGTGGAGGCGGCGGTTCCGTTGAAGGTTCTTCGCGTTGTTTCGTCTTCTTCTTCCTTTTCTTCTTCTTCTGCTTGTCCGGTGTGCCCTCCTCATCTTCAAACCTGACCCGCTGAAAAATACAACATACATTTTATATAGCCTGTCTGATGCTTAGCCACAAATGCCGGTGACTAATGCTCCCATTCACAATTACCTTTTGTGGGGTTATTACGATATCGGAAGAAGAGGAGGCCGGCTGAACTTCTCTAGGTACCCCTTCTTCGTCGAACTTTAGATGCTGGAAAAAAACAGGTACAGTACAGTCGTTTCTGAATTGTTGTAATATAAAGATAGCTGTGGCAAAATTTACCTTTCTCGGAGAAAAGTCATATGAGCGGTGTTTAGGCTTGATCGGCCATTGGTGTATAGGCTTGATCGGCGATTGTTGTATAGGCTTGATCGGGGGTGGGGTTATTACGATATCGGAAGAAGAGGAGGCCGGCTGAACTTCTCTAGGTACCCCTTCTTCGTCGAACTTTAGATGCTGGAAAAAAACAGGTACAGTACAGTCGTTTCTGAATTGTTGTAATATAAAGATAGCTGTGGCAAAATTTACCTTTCTCGGAGAAAAGTCATATGAGCGGTGTTTAGGCTTGATCGGCCATTGGTGTATAGGCTTGATCGGCGATTGTTGTATAGGCTTGATCGGGGATTCGGGCTTGTTCGGCGATTTGGGCATTCTCGGTTTCACATAGTGTGAAAGGGGGATGCTAGTAGAAGGGGCCGGATGAACTTCTCTAGGTACCCCTTCGTCGTCGAATTTCAGATGCTGGAAAAAACCGGTACATTACAAGTCGTTTCTGAATAGTTGTAATAAACCCATGTAAAATGTCACAAATATGGGGACTGCTGTGGGAAAATCTACCTTTCTCGGAGGATTTGGTATGTCGCCCTTCACCCACTTGCTCCCTTTTATTGGAGTGAATTTCTCCATACTCTAGTAGTATACACCACAGTAAACACCTGCAAAAACGGAAGGACACCCTAAAATATTGCTAGAATTGAATACTTTGATTATTTATTAAAATTTAATATAATTTATTTATTTAATTACAATTAATACAAATAATAGTTATTGTAATATTTCAATTCATTATATATGTCTTTTATTGATAGATTTAATTAATCAAATAAATAATTATCATAGGTGTGTCCAATGAACCGGGACACAATGTGTCTAATAATCCTGGACACATATCCCCAATGAGTCCAGCATAATGAGACACAATCCCTATGTGTCCTAATCTGTGGGACACATCTTAATTTGTGTCCCAGATTATTGCACACATTGTGTCCCGTGAACAAGGACACATTTCCCGTTGTGTCCAATAAACAAGGACACATTTCCCGCCGTGTCCCATCTTCTAGGACACATTATATGCAAGACGGGTTGGTGTTTTCTGCCCCCACCACGCCCTAGAATTTGATTAAAATTCATCAAAATGTGTTCTAGTAGGTAAATTGAGGCGCTCAATCCGAATTTGAAATCCGTTTTTCGCTAAGACGCTTCGTTCACCAGATATTCAAAATTTCATGAATTTCATGAAAATCTCCTCAAAATACCCTTGAAAATTGTCCAAAATTCACCAACATTGGTATCCTTATATTTTTTGATGCGCTGAATCCGATTTTGAAATCCGTTTTGCGCTAGGATGCTCATTTAACCGGATTTCCGAAACTTCATGAATTTCATGAAAATATCCCCAAAATGCCCCTGGAAATTGTTCAAAATTCATCAGAATGTGTTCTAGTAGGTAAATTGAGGCGCTGAATCCGAATTTGAAATCTGTTTTCCGCTAGGACGCTTCGTTCACCAGATATTCAAAATTTCATGAATTTCATGAAAATCTCAAAAATTCCTTCAAATTATGTTTTTTTGGGTGATTTGAAAGGGAAAAACTAAATTTCATATCCTCATCACTAGTAGGTACTCCATAAGCAACAACTAAAAATATCAAACATTTCAGGACTTCCCCCTCCCCCCACCCACTGATTGACCCCTGTAAGGTGGTTAAAATGCACTGTAAATATTCAATAATATATGCAGATAACCTACCTAAAAGATGAAAATTTAAAAAAAAATTTACGAAACTGAATTTGCCAAAAAAGCCGAGCGGGCACTTACTGGAACCGCCCGGCCTTCATTCTGGAAAAACTTTCTGTTTTGAAATTTCATTTTTTTTCTTAAGTTCGCAATTTCTCCCCTAAAACTAACAGGAAATTTGACGAAAACGTGTTCCAGTAAGTATTTTGAGTCGCTGAATCCGATTTTGAAATCCGTTTTGCGCTACGACGCTTCATCCACCAGATATTCAAAATTTCATGAATTTCATGAAAATCGCCCCTAAATACCCTTGAAAATTGTCCAAAATTCACCAAAACTGGTATCCTTATATTTTTTGATGCGCTGAATCCAAATTTGAAGTCCATTTTGCTCTCGGAAGCCGCGTTTGCTAAATTGCACAATTTCATGAAAATTCGAAAAACATTTCCTTACGCCATTTCTACAGAATATTTGAAGGCTACATACCAAATTTGAGAGCCCCAGCTCAATTAGGTGCTTCGGAATAGTTTAAAAAAGAATCCGACCAATTTCTTTGAGCCCCCTCTACAGCCCCTGGATATACATTAAAATTCACCAAATTGTGTTCAATTATGTTTAAATGAGGCGCTAAACTCGAATTTGAAAACCGTTTCTTTTTATGATGTTGCGTTCAAGAGAAATTTACGAATTTCCACATTTCCTGCATAATTTTAACATAATAAATATATTTATTAAAATAATTAATTAATTCACACATTGTGTCCCGTGAACAAGGACACATTTCCCGTCGTGTCCAATAAACAGGGACACATTTCCCGTCGTGTCCCATAAACAGGGACACATTTCCCGCCGTGTCCCATCTTCTAGGACACATATGCATGAGGGGTATAAGTTTTCTGCCCCCACCACGCCCTGGAATTTGATTAAAATTCAACAAAATGTGTTCCAGAAGGTAAATTAAGGCGCTGAATCCGAATTTGAAATCGGTTTTTTGCTAGGACGCTTCGTTCACTGGATATCTCAAATTTCATGAATTTCATTAAAATCAAAATGCCCCATGAAATTGTTCAAAATTCAACAAAATGTGTTCTAGTAGGTAAAATGAGTCTAAATCCGAATTTGAAATCCGTTTTGTTCTACCACAGTTAGTTCTTTGAATATATTAAATTTCATGAATTTCGTGAAAAACTCAAAAAATTTGTATTGATAATTGTTCAAAATTCATCAACTTGATCATCCTGGACTCATTGCTAATATGTAAGAAACTATAATGTATGAAGGTATTCAAATTTCGTGTTATTGAAATAAAATGTTTTGAAAGAGTCGAATGAGTCTAAAATGATTATAAAAATAATATCAAAATTTGGTACTTACAGTTCAGTTGGTAGCAGGATTCCGAAGCACTGGATCACAAACACTGGACACTGATTAAAAAGCCAGAAGAACAGTCTGTATGAGCTCTCACGTAGGAATGAATACATGAGCTGGGGGCTGGGACCTTTTATACCCGAAGTAGGGTGGGGACAGAGGTCTGGTACGATCTAGAAAAGTCTTGAACGTTCCAGAACGTTCTAGAACAGTCTAGATGGGGCCGGGTAGGTCCGGAACGTTCCAGAACGTTCTAGAACAGTCTAGATGGTACCGGGTGAGTCCGGAATGTTCTAGAACGTTCTAGAACAGTCTAGATGGGGCCGGGTGAGTCCGGAATGTTCTAGAACGACCCAATCGGCTCTAAAATTCCGGAACGTTCTAGAACAGTCTAGATGGGACCGGGTGAGTCTGGAACGTTGCAGAACGTTCTAGAACAGTCTATATGGGACTGGGTGAGTCCGGAATGTTCTAGAATGTTCTAGAACAGTCTAGATGGGACCGTGTGAGTCCGGAATGTTCTAGAACGACCCATTCGGCTCTAAGATTCCGGAACGTTCTAGAACAGTCTAGATGGTGCCGGGTGAGTCCGGAATGTTCTAGAACGTTCTAGAACAGTCTAGATGGGACCGGTTGAGTCCGGAACGTTCCAGAACGTTCTAGAACAGTCTAGATGGGACCAGGTGAGTCCGGAATGTTCTAGAATGTTCTAGAACAGTCTATATGGGACCGTGTGAGTCCGGAATGTTCTAGAACGACCCATTCGGCTCTAAGATTCCGGAACGTTCTAGAACAGTCTAGATGGGACCGGGTGAGTCCGGAATGTTCTAGAACGTTCTAGAACAGTCTAGATGGGACCGGGTAGGTCCGGAACGTTCCAGAACGTTCTAGAACAGTCTAGATGGGACCGGGTGAGTCCGGAATGTTCTAGAACGTTCTAGAACAGTCTAGATGTGACCGGGTGAGTCCGGAATGTTCTAGAACAACCCATTCGGCTCTAAAATTCCGGAACGTTCTAGAACAGTCTATGAGGATGTGAAATTTTGGTTTTCCCTTTCAAATCACCCAAAAAAACATAATTTGAAGGAATTTTTGAGATTTTCATGAAATTGTGGAATTTGTCATTTGCCGGTGAATGGATCGTCGTAGAACAAAACGGATTTCAAATTCGGATTCAGCACCTCAATTTACCTACTAGAACACATTTTGATGAATTTTGAACAATTTCATGGGGCATTTTGGGGAGATTTTAATGAAATTCATGAAATTTGAGATATCCGGTGAACGAAGCGTCCTAGCGAAAAACGGATTTCAAATTCGGATTCAGCGCCTCAATTTACCTACTAGAACACATTTTGATGAATTTTGAACAATTTCATGGGGCATTTTGGGGAGATTTTCATGAAATTCATGAAATTTGAGATATCCGGTGAACGAAGCGTTCTAGCAAAAAACGGATTTCAAATTCGGATTCAGCGCCTCAATTTATCTACTAGAACACATTTTGATGAATTTTAATCAAATTCCAGGGCGTGGTGGGGGGAGAAAACTTATACCCCTCATGCATATAATGTGTCCTAGAAGGTGGGACACGGCGGGAAATGTGTCCCTGTTTATGGGACACGACGGAAAATGTGTCCTTGTTCATGAGACACATATGTCCAATAATCTGGGACACAAATTAAGATGTGTCCCACAAATTAGGACACATCGGGATTGTGTCTCATTATGTTGGACTCATTGGGAATATGTGTCCAGTATTATGGGACATAATGTGTCCTGGTTTATAGGACACATTTACCATGATTAATTAATAATTTATTATATTATTAATTTATTTAATTAATTTTAATTTCAAATAATTTATAATTTTAATTATTATTAAAATTTTAATAATGATAATTAATATTTATAATAAAAATAATATTAATATTTATAATAAAAATATTATTAATATTTATAATAAAAATATTATTATAATATTAATATATTTTAATATTTATAATAATTAATAATTTATATATATAATAAAATTAATAATTAATATTTATTAACATTTTAATTAATCTAAAATTCTGCTTCTCATTTACCTATATAGAGCACATTTTTTGATGAATTTTAATGAATATCCAGGGGCTGTAGAGGGGGCTCGAACAAAATGGTCGGATTCTTTTTTTAACTATTCCGAAGCACCTACGTGAGCTGGGGCTCTCAAATTTGGTATGTAGCCTTCAAATATTCTGTAGAAATGGCGTAAAGAAATTTTTTTCGAATTTTCATGAAATTGTGCAATCTAGCAAACGCGGCTTCCGAGAGCAAAATGGACTTCAAATTTGGATTCAGCGCATCAAAAAATATAAGGATACCAATTTTGGTGAATTTTGGACAATTTTCAAGGGTACTTTGGGGCGATTTTCATGAAATTCATGAAATTTTGAATATCTGGGGAACGAAGCGTCCTAGCGCAAAACGGATTTCAAAATCGGATTCAGCGACTCAAAATACTTACTGGAACACGTTTTCGTCAAATTTCCTCTGAGTTTTAA
Organism: Adelphocoris suturalis; assembly: GCA_030762985.1. Classification (NCBI taxonomy): domain Eukaryota; kingdom Metazoa; phylum Arthropoda; class Insecta; order Hemiptera; family Miridae; genus Adelphocoris; species Adelphocoris suturalis. The sequence goes on along the minus strand of CM061040.1, from coordinate 8,301,216 downwards.
GGGAGAAATTGCGAATTTAAGAAAAAAAATGAAATTTCAAAACAGAAAGTTTTTCCAGAATGAAGCCCAGGTGTATCCAGTAGGTGCCCGCTCGGCTTTTTTGGCAAATTCAGTTTCGTAAAAATTTTTTTTAATCTCCGTCTTTTAGATAGGTTATCCATATATATTATTGAATATTTATAGTAGATGTACTTTTTCACGCTGAGTCGAATGCCACCAACTCCAGCTCTCTAGGATCAATATTAAGCGAGAAAGAGATATGTTTATGTAAAAAAGGCCCAATTTAGATGACATTTCTAATATGGGGCATGAACTTGATGTATTTTTTTACTTTGAGTCGAATGCCACCAGCCCATGCTCTCTAGGATCAATATAATGCGAGAAGAAGCGATTTCTATGTTATAAATTACCAATTTTGATCAAATTTCTAATATGGGGCATGAAGTTGATGTATTTTCTCACGCTGAGTTGAATGCCACCAACCCCAGCTCTCTAGGATCAATATTAAGCTAGAAAAACCGTATTTTATGTTAAAAATACAAACATTTGATCCAGGATCAATATTGAGCGAGAAAAAGCGATTTTTATGTTAAGAATGCCCAATTTTGATCAAGATTCTAATATGGGGCATGAAGTTGATGTATTTTTTCACGCTGGGTCGAATGCCACCAACCCCAGCTCTCTAGGATCAATATTAAGCGAGAAAAACAGATTTTTATGTTAAAAATACCTACTTTTGATCCAGGAACAATTTTGAGTGAGAAAAAGCGAATTTTATGTAAAAAATGCCCAATTTAGTTCAAATTTCTAATATGGGGCTGGAAGTTGATGTATTTTTTCACGCTGAGTCGAATGCCACCAACCCCAGCTCTCTAGGATCAATATTAAGCGAGAAAAAGCTATTTTTATGTGAAAAATGCCCAATTTAGATGAAATTTCTAATATGGGGCATGAACTTGATGTATTTTTTTACTTTGAGTCGAATGCCACCAGCCCCAGCTCTCTAGGATCAATATTAAGCAAGAAAAATCGTATTTTATGTTAAAAATACAAATATTTGATCCAGGATCAATACTGATCGAGAATAAGCGATTTTTATGTAAAAAATGCCCAATTTGAATCAAATTTCTAAAGTGGGCATGAAGTTGATGTATTTTTTCACGCTGAGTCGAATGCCACCAACTGTACGTCCTACCAGATTTGCTGTTGGTTTAAAGTGCCTAAACAAAGTAGGTGGGTCGTTGCTTTGCCGACGAATACAACCGCTGATTAGCAAGTTTGTCAAATATCGAATCAGGGAATATGCAACATGAATTAAAAACCAGCTGCAAGGAAAAAACCTTGAAATGCATTCCTCTGAAGGTATTTTATCAATGAAGTATGTGAACAAGTAATAATATACGGAAAGTATGTAGGTATACCTTTCTCTAGGTACTTTCATCCATTAGCTCAGTTAAGTTAGCAACGGTTTTCAGCAACGGTCCATAATTCCGCTAATATTGATCGAATTGAGTCCAAATTTCGCACATACACTCGGCACCCACACTCGCACCTCCGAATGAGGTCGGGCACGGCGTACCTACCTCGGGGGCGGCTGTGGAGGCGGCAGGGTGCGGTATTACGCACTTCCCTTGGATGTGCCGCTAAAATAACTATCAGAATCGGATTCAACACCCCAAAAAAACCCCTATGGCACTATTTTCGTATTTACTCACCGTTTAGGAGGAGGGGAAATTTTGGCATATTGGACTGGAGGGCCACGAACAAGCGGACTAATAGCATGATAGCGTCATACCTCCAGCAACGGTCCGGATTTCCGTTAATATTGGTCGAATTGAGTCCAAATTCCGCACATACAGTCAGCACCCAGACTGGCACCTCCGAATGTGTTCGGGCACGGCGCACCTACCTCGGGGGCGGCTGTAGAGGCGGCTGGGGGCGGTATTACGCACTTCCCGTGGATGTGCCGCTAAAATAACTATCAGAACCGGATTCAGCACCCCGAAAAACCCACATGGCACTATTTTCGTATTTACTCGCAGTTCAGGTGAGTTGGAAAACGGGGGCGAGAGTGGGCTCGGCTGGGGGCGGTTATGAGGACTTCCTATGAACATGCATATATCTATCATCTATATACATTCATCTATAATCTATATATATTTATTATATATATCTATAACCTATATATGTGTTTTATTGCTGTTCCATTTTGGTTTATTATTTCCAATAATAAGCCTATGTGATCGCATAGCAAAAATTTTTATAACCCCCCCTCAAACTTTTTCACTTTACGTATCAAGGTGCGTAAAATCCGAATTTGAAATGTCTGTCCGCCGTTCGCTGTCCGCCGCCCGGGCCATAAAAGGCCTAAGAATTGACTTTAAAAATCCCTTCTTTCGCACATAGACGCCATTTGGGGTCTAGTTGGTCCTAACGTTCAACTATCCCGATCGCTTTACTAGCATAGATGCTATGGGCCAAAAATGGGCGAAAAAGTGTCTTTTTCGAGCTTTGAGTGTTACACGCACGCCTGGCACGCTTGGCAGGGGGTCACGGTGGGAGGTGGAGTGAGAGGAGGCGCCGTGGCATGTGGGGGCTGGGGTGACCAGGGGCGTAGCAGAGGGGTGTAGGAGAATGGATATTTATCACTTTTACGTGTTATACCCATATAATATGCCGCGCCAACCTGAGGGGGATACGGCATTAGGGTCATAGTGGGACGGACATAATATATATTTTATATTATATTTTATTACTTTTACCCCATATAACATTTAACCTACCTTGAACACACTAGTATATTTAGTATATTATATCATACTATAGTATGTTACAAAAATAATTGATCCAGCCCATCTAAAATCCTTCGTTCTTCTTCTTCCCAAAATCTTCTCAGATAGTTCGAAGCAAATCGTTTTTAAATTAAAATTGCATTACATGGGCAGGTTGGAGTCTGAACCCTCTGGATGAATAGCTGTTTACTTATATTTCTGCCATAGGTAAGTGGGGTGTCGTCACCCAAGTAATTTTGGACGCAGAATCGACTGGGATAGGTCCCAGATGCTTTTGGAATCTAGTGTACCTACGGTTTTAGTTTGATTCCTATAGAAATTAGCTCCGTGGATTGAATGAGACCACTCGGGTGGCTTACGATCATCCATTTGCTCCTCATCAGGAGCGCAGCCTGTAACGTGAGAACAGAGGTGGATACTAGAAAAGAGACTGGCGAAAGCCCCAGAGCATGCTGGTTACTATAGCTGGCCATCTGATTCAGAAATAATAAACCATTATGTAATAACTTGCAGCGTTTTTTCTTACTCGTTATCTGCCTCTCCGAATAAAAAACTCCAAGTATCCTACAATGTCTGCCTACGTTATGTTTTTAATGTTAATGCTCGACATTATGTTTCTGGCCTACAGATACTTTTCTTACCCTTGAGTAAATATTTTATTTTTCGCTGCCTGAAAACGCTGTATTTAATATTGAGTGGTTCTATGCCTGACTACTTAGATAACCTGACCACAAGAGGTCAAATGTCCTAATGATCACCCACCATTTCAGTCGAACCATGGCCAGGTCCTTTGTGGTGGCTGGGGCTAGGGTTTGGAACGCTCTCCTGTTGTCTGTTCCATTGGTCGGTTTTTAAACTATCTTAACCACCTGAATACCGACAATTGAATACCCTAATATTATGTGCACTCCCCCTCCCCCCCCCCTTTTCCCCCTCACGATGGATGCTTAATATCCTTCCTCTCTTTCTCTCAAATTATTCTTTTTATTACTTGAGTAATCATATTTTTGTTTCATCTAGTTCACATACATTTCTTGTCGCAATTCGATATTCGTAATAATTCTAAATATTTGCCGTCATGTACAGTTTATTGTAATTTTACCATACGTAGTTCATGTGACCAGCTATGTACAAAATTTATGGCTTTGGGCCAATAAATGTTTTATTATTATTATTACATGAAAAGTGGGTTGATTACGGGAATCAAAAGCTGGAATATGTAGGTTGATTTCAGAGATGAGTTAGGGACAGTCAATCCGGTTGTTCAACAATTTGAAAAGGAACGACATGTCAGATACAAGGTGACGCTCTTCAAGGCTGGTGAGTCCACAGCGATCGGCTAGGGTTCTGGAGCTATTTTCTTCTTGTGGTATGCTCACTTTATAACTCAGGTATCTCATGAACCTCTGCTGAACTCGATCTAGCCGCTCCTTGTAAGTTTGACAATATGGTGACCATGCGATTGAGCAATACTCCATTATTGGCCTTACGATCATTGAGCAGAGTCATATAAGTGCTGGTACGCTGTAAAACTCAGTGGTGTTTCTCTTAAGATAACCTAGAACACTCATTGCTCAACAGACCAGAGTCATTATGTGAGTTTTCACCCAAGGAATGTTGACAGGGAGCCTCTCTAGGAGATTGCGACATGAATGCAATGACGGGTCCCGACCAGATCAGCTGACTTAGCTAAATTGTCTCCTATTCACCTTAGAAATTTGACATTTGATGGGGAGCCTCTCTGGGACATCGAGAAACGAATAAGCACCCTCACGCTCTAACTCATGCACGGATATGAACGGGGTTTTTTGAAAAATAATCGAGAATGCACTGGGAAGGTTTTTGTTGAAGTAAAATTTAAAAAAAAATTCCAATCAGATCAGCTGAATTCTCTCCTATTATTCACCCTAGGAATTTTAAATTTGATTGGTTAGCTCACTGGAACAACGTGAAACGAATAAAATGATGGGCTCTTTCCTGATCAGCTGATTGAGCTAAAGATGAAACCGCTGAACATACCGCCGCGCTTGCTGCTAGACTGCTGTCTTGATTAAACTGCTGAACATTTCTGCGGTTTGAAAATACACTCACACGTTTCCTTACTTTGGCATATTTTGTTAATATGAACTCTTGTTCTTCGTCACCATCTATTATTTCTTTAATTATCAATGCATTAGGTATATTTCTCTTTCTCATCATGTTCTCCATTTCAGCAGTAGGTAAATGTTTTCACACACACACACACACACACTAACACTTGGTACGGTACCTTCAACACAATTCAAATCCAACTTAACAGATAAAACACGGCGCTAGGAAAACACTTTTACGCAGCTTAGTATATTTTGCGCTCTTGCCGACGTTTTTCAGGCTAATTCGGTTCCTGCTGCGCAGAAAACCTGTCGCTTGGAAAACAGGCCTCTTTGTAGTCTGGTTTCCTTGTTCTGGACCTTCCTTCCTTCCTACGTAGGAGCTTCCTACTTTCCTCCCTCCTTCGTCGCTACACACGTTCCTTCACTACCTGGAACGTGTGTAGCGGCCTTTATTGAGAGCAAACTGAATGGACCCGAAGTTGGCTGACAACATTCCTTCAATTTTATCTTACTTTTTTTCAATTTTATAATTGCTTTATTTGTGTAGGCAACATCAGTTGTAAATACTTATACACTGTGTATGAAGAAAAAATGAACCCATAAAAACAAGTTTTTAATGTAACTCTTTCTTTTTCTCATGTTCTCAGTTAATTTTATTGTTGTTTCAATATTTGGTAGTTTCTTGGCAACAGTAAATTGAAACAAAATCACATTGATAATAACTTAAATTAAATTGACAAGGAAAATCATTTAATATTTTATTGACCCTGGATTCGTTGTCATTTTATGCAGACGTTCAATAGTATCCTTCTCCTCCCTCCTCCTCCTCCCTCCTTCTCCTCCTCCTCCTCCTCCTCCCTCACTCCTCCTCCTCCTCCCCCTCCTCCTCCCTCCTCCTCCTCCTCCCTCACTCCTCCTCCCTACAATACACAACACTTGTAAGATGTCCCATAGTAAATTTCAAATTTTCGAAAATTGATAGTGTTACCTCCATGCAGCCACCTCCATGCCGGCCACTAGTCATGGAGGAAGGGAAGGAGTTAGAAGAAGCCAAAGACAAGATAAGGTATCACTCCTTGGTGGGTGACGTCACTGATAGTGGTTCACTGACATTTGACGGACTCCCTTCCCGATGATGCTGATTTCGGCTGATTTAAGTGGGTCAGGAAAATATGGAAGGAGGAGGGGAATGCCTGATGCCGGGAAATTGTAGCGCGACGTGGGGATTTCGCATTCCAGTTGTAGAACGATTAATAGAGTTCGATATTTCCACCAGAAAGACTTGTAGTTTTGTGAACCCCTGTTCCCAACTCTTATGTTCGGTCTATGCTGTTAATTCCCTATCCAGCATAGTACACTACATATTGGCGCAGTCTCGCGATTCGAACACGTTCTCAGGTAAGTACTAGCTGTACTTTCTATTAATTTTATGATTTAGGTGTTAAGTCAGGTTATTGACCTACTTTTTACATCGCCGAGTACTTACCGCTTGTTTGAAGTCCTTCCCTCAGTCATCCGACCTGTTTTTCAGTGGATCATTTCCCTGTTTTCTCTTACTTAATTTTTTTAATTCGGAGTTGGTGTATAGGACTGAATTTTTCCCTCAACACTAGCGTTCACTTGGGCTAAGTGTCCCCCTAGCTAACGCGTGTTGTAGGTACGTTCTTGTTCCCACTTCTACAAGTTCATTTGCTGGTTGGTATTTTTAATGGTACTGGATTCTGTTTATGCTATTTTTTCTGCATAGTTGTTAGTAAATAGGTACTTTGGTAGTACAGGTGCGACACGTGTTTGTCATTGTTGGTACATAGTGTAGTCTCGGAGTAGTAAATCCTTTTTCTTTAAGCTTTCTGTATACCGCGGATACAGGATTTATTCCCCTACTGCCGGAATTTAGTTTTTCTTGTTTAATTTTTGAGACTGACCTACTTAGGTATTTCCTGTACGGGCTGTCCCCTTTGTCAGAAATTACCGTGTTAATTTTGTGTGCAGTAAGTGCATATTGCTACTTCGTACGTTTTTTAAATTTTTATTTCAAGGATCTAATTTGGCACACTACATTACTGTTCGGTTAAATCGTTCAGTCTAGGTCATTTTTATTTCTCTCCTTCCCGGTGTTTGTCGTTGTGTACCTACTATCTCTTTTCTCTGTCTACCCCTTGTTTTTGTAAGGATTTGCCGCAACGTTTGTCTTTATTTATTTGTTTTTTAATTAACCCCCCCGTCTTGTTGTCAGAATCATCTGTCTTGCGTTTAGTTCTCTCTTGCTCCTTTTTGACCATAATCTTCTGAGTTTTTTGCGACCTGAGCCTTTGTTGTACGTCCTGTTTCAATATGAGTCCAGGTCTCGGTCAGAACATGATTTCCCAGGTAGGGCTCATGATGGGAGTGGGTCGCAGGGGGAGAAGAACTAGGTCATCCACTTCCCTTCCACCTATGGAAGGCCCACCGGGGATCCCCTCCCCTGTGCACAGGGATCAGTACGCATTCTCGGCAGGGGTTGGAGCGGTGGGGGCTTCGTCTACCCCTTATGAGCACGATGTAGATCCCCTGTGTTTCGTAGGCTTAGACGAGGATGAGGAGGGTGACCAAAGGCAGCACGTAGCCGTGGACGGCCAGGGAGATGCCGGTGGGGTCGTGAATGGCGGCTCTGCTCCCAGACAGGTCACTTTGGACCTGATGCACCGTACCATAGGGCTGGTGCTGGAGGAGCTGGCCAGTATCCGCACTAAGCAGGCAGATCTGGCGAACGAGCTTCATGAACTCCGTGAGGAGGTTCAGAATGGTTTCCGTCAGGCCGATGATACATCAGCTGGCCAGCGTGAGGCTATTGAGGCTGTAGCCAGGCAGCTTGACACGCTGACAGGGGTTGTTACTGACATTCGGGAGGCGGTCTTTGAGGAGGAGATAGCACCAGTGGAGGCCGAACCACGGGATTACCATGAACCACCTGTTCAACCCCCATTTTCGCAGGGTGCACAATGTGACCCTAATGTTGTTGCAGCGGGGAGTAGATCTACTTCACCCCGAGTTGTAGGTAATACATTATATGGTGGGAGAGGGCACAGCACTCCCACAACTAATGCCCACAGAAGGGTCACGTTTGGGGATGGGTTGCACCCTGGGCAGGGGGAGCCACTTCCAACGGGTTGCCCTAGCCAGCCCTTCCAGCCACCCTACACTCAGGGAGGGTGCGCTAACTCCACTTTTTACCTACCACCCAGAGAGGCATTCACCCAGCACCCACAGGGGAATAGTTGCAGTGCTCCCATACCTCCACCGCATGGAGTAGCATCGGGTACTGGACATACCCTACCCTATCTTGACACTCATTGGGGTGCGCAGATTCTTGATTCGACTGGTGCACCCAAGGACCTTGGGTATTTGTCTAAGCTTACGGGAATACATGTTCCACACTACTCAGGGGGCAAGGGCGAAAGCCTCGATGATTTCTTCTCAGCCGTTAAGTATGTGCAAAACATGTGTTCTGCTCCGGAGGCAACCTGGGTGTTAATTGCCAAGGGCAGGTTGAAGGGGGCAGCAAGCGCCCTCGTATCTCGGGAGCTCCCTGTAGCACAAACAGCTACAATGGCCAGTCTCGAAAGAGAACTCCGCAGGCGATTTGAAGGTGCCCACTCCAAATCATACTACCTAGATCAGGCCTCTAAGGCACGCCTTCAGCCAGGAGAAGCTATTGAGGCTTTTGCCAGTAGGATACGTGGCATCCTGATGAAGGCCTACCACCCAACAAGTGAGGTAGTTGACGAATTGGGGAGGGAATACTTTGCTAGGGGTCTACCTGAGAATGTTGCAAGAGAAGTCCTCCGGTCCAAGTGCACGTCTCTAGCAGACGCAGTGGCCAAAGCCGTGGACCTTGTAGAGGTAGAAAATATATTGTCACCTCCCTCTCAGACCAGTCAGCCCAAAGTGGTGCGTACACTAGCAATTTCAGCACCATCCAACAAACCCAAGCCCATAGGGAAACAAAAGGAAGAGGTCCAACCTGCAACTCCCCCGGCCCGAACTTTCCCCGACTCAAAGAACAGACGTTTTAGGGGTCGTAAGAGGCATTGTTACCATTGCAACACCGGTGACCACTACCCATCCGAATGTGAGTATAGGCATGGTGGGCCACGTGCTGGGCAAGTACCCCTAGCTCAAACTTCACAGTCCCAGAGAACTACAGCGTCTCGACCAACAGTACCCCAGAGTACTGATAACTTAAACAAGCCATCAAGTTCAGGGAGCCATCCCCCAAATGGGGCAGGCGGGTTGAACCCGCCGACCCAGTAATTGAATTCGATAAGGAAGGGAGGCAGGTGTTCCGAGTCAACAAGGGTGGTAAAGCTTTGTTCACCGTGCCTGGTAAAGTATTCAGTCATACAGGGATAGTTCTTATTGACACAGGGTCAGAAATCACAATAATTGACCCTTCAGTTTATTCAGGTCCCCTAGAACCACTCCATGTTACCATCCTGGGAATTGGTGAAACTCCTGTCCAGCCCCTGGGCGCCGCTACTATCAGGGTAGAAATTGAAGGGAGTGAACCTTTCCTAGTGAGAGCAGCTGTTTGCAACCTGAACCACGCTGCCCTTATGCTCGTGGGATATGACATCCTATACGAGCGAGGTGCCATTCTTGATGTTCGGAGAAACAGTATAATAACATGGACTGAGGTAAATGATGAAGGAATTTCTCCCACACGTCCGGAGGTGCCTTACGCACCTCTCATGGCTCAGAATGTGGTGAGAACATTTGCCTTAGTGAGGGAAGAGGTAAAAGTGCCTCCTAACTCACTTGCTATAATTCCTCTCATGCATGGACCCCTGAATAAACTGCTTTCAAGTCAACCCGCCCCTGTATCCTAAAATTCACCCAAGCTAGCAGCAGTATTCTCACCACATACAGAACACTGTGAAGGTCTACTACTCGCAAGGTCTGTGTGCTCCATGATGAACCCAATGGCTCTTGCAATTAATCCTACTCACAAGGAAGTATCCTTACATACAAGTAAGACCATTGGAGAGCTGAGCACAGTAGATTACAGTATCTGGCAGGCTCCCGAACTTTGCTCATTTACCACTTTCACAGCAAGCACCCAGCCTTCCATCACAGTAACTGATAACCATGGTCGAGTGGCATCATTTTCAGAAATGCTAGTAACCATGTTAAACCACTTGCCACCAGCAGATCAAGAAACTCTTCATGACACCTTGGTGGAGTATGCTGACATTTTCAGCTTTGAAGGTCATGAAACACTTGGCTGTACCAATCTGGTAAGCCACAATATTGATACAGGAACCAACCCCCCAGTCCGAGCTCGCCCATACAGGGTAGCCCATGCCCAGAAACCGATTCTACGTGAGTTGGTTCAGGAACAACTGGACCAAGGAGTCATACGAGAATCTACTAGTCCTTGGAGTGCTCCAGTAGTCTTGGTTCCTAAGAAATCAGGATCAGGGCTTCAGTGGCGAATGTGTGTTGACTATCGTAGACTGAATGCCATAACAAAGCCAGAGTTCTTCCCGCTACCTAGGATTGAGGAGTGTTTGGATCGGCTTGGTCACTCAGAGTATTTCACAACTCTTGACCTAAAATCTGGTTACTATCAGGTAACCCTTGCACCTGAAGATGCCCCCAAGACAGCTTTTGTCACAGATGAAGGTTGCTATGAATATCTTAGACTTCCTTTTGGCCTTCAAGGGGCACCGGCAACATTTCAACGTCTAGCGATGACCCTGACTAGACAGCTAGGTTCAAAGAGAGCACTAGCATTCCTCGATGACCTTATTCTTTTCCATCCGGATATAGAGTCCCATGCCAGAGACCTTGGAGATATGCTCCAAATACTCAGAAAAGCAGGGTTAACATTGCAGCTAGCCAAATGTCAGTTTGCAAAACCTGAAGTTTCCTACCTAGGCCATGTGGTAAGGTCGAAGGGTATCTTTCCTGATCCCTGGAAGCTCAGTGCAGTGGCTGACTATGCGGTCCCCCACACTCTCGAGGAAGTGCGATCATTCCTGGGGCTCTGCTCTTATTACCGGCGGTTTGTTAAGAACTTCTCCACAATTGCAAAGCCTCTGTCAGACCTCACGAAGAAGGAGGTCGAATTTGTCTGGTCTAAGGAATGTGAGGAAGCTTTCACCACCCTTAAAAACATGCTTCTACAACCACCCATTCTAAGTTATCCTGATTTCAGCAAGCCTTTCATATTGGCAACAGATGGAAGCAAGGAGGGTTTGGGATGTGTACTTTCCCAATCAGTAGAGGGAGTAGAACACCCAATAGCTTACGCATCTCGCCGGACAAACCATGCGGAAGCAACCTCCTACTGTGCCACTGACCTCGAGTTGGCAGCCCTTGTGTATGGTATAACCTACTTCCACCAATATTTGTGGGGTGTTGAGTTCACTGTAATTACAGACCACTCAGCTCTCAAATATCTCAATACTCACAGAGATTTGAATTCTCGCCTCACAAGATGGGCCTTGAGACTGAGTGAATACCGTTTCACAATTGTACATAAAGCGGGGAGAGCCCACCAGAACGCAGATGCCCTGTCTCGTTGTTATGTTTGCTTCACCGCAAATACTCAGCATTTCCCTACCATTCAGATTGATGAGATCAGAGAAGAACAGGATAAGGAGGAAGGTGTTAAATCACTCATAGGGAAACCTGATCAATACAAACTGTCCTCAAGCAAGCTTGTTTGTAAAATCACTAGCTCCGGACTCAAAATTGTAGTCCCCACTTCCCTGCGACACCTCGTCCTAGAGCTTCACCATGATCTCCCTCAGGCGGGCCATGGAGGTATTCACACCACCCTCAGTAGGATTAGGCAATCATTCTGGTGGCCTGGGTTGCGCCAGGACGTCACCAACTATGTCAAGTCCTGCCATCCATGTGCTCAGCGAAAGTACTATGGGCGAAAAACTGCACCACTGGGGAAATTATCAGAGCCTTCTGGTTGTTTTGAACAACTCAGTGCTGACATTGTGGGCCCACTCCCTCTAACACATAGGGGTAACAAATACATTTTAAGCGTTCTGGACCAGTTTTCTAGACATATTGAGTTCTACCCATTGACAAGTCAATCCTCTGAAGCAGTAGCTCAGGCTTTGCTTCAGCATTTTGGGCGTTATGGCACTCCTCGACAGTTGCTTACAGATCAAGGTACTGATTTTACATCTGAACTCATGCGTCACTTCTGCCAGTTCTTCAAGGTAGGAAGAGTGTGCACAACTGCTTACCACCCAATGTCCAATGGGAGGGTAGAACGGATACATCGTACCATGTCGGGCATATTGTCTCATTACGTGAATTCTGCCCAAAATGACTGGGACGACTGTCTACACTTGGTACAAATGGTGATCAACTCCAACATCCATGAGGCTACCAGGTTTGCACCATACCACATTGTGTATGGCAAGCCCATGAGGCTACCAGCACCGGGTGAGATGGATTTAGGAGAGGATGTCGAACCTTATGTTCACCATGTAGAACAGCTCCGTTCCACACTACAACGAATATGGCAGAATGTGGAAGCAACACAACATACGGCAGTGCAAAGGCAGGAAAAAACCTATAATCGTGCAGCAATAAACCGCTGTTTCAATGTTGGCGATAGGGTCTACTTGCACAACCCCACCATCAAGCGAGGAAGGGTAAAGAAATTCAGTAGACCTTGGCAAGGGCCTTATACAATTGTGCAAGTCCCTTCCAAACTCAACGTAATCATTCAAGTCAGAGGGAAGCAGAAACGTGTTCACGTCAATAGAATTAAGCATGCTGTTGCTCGGGTGAATTCACTCCTACGACCCCCCTCTATATTACCAACAAATCATGAGCCAACAACGGTTACTCCCCCATGTTCACCCATTGGTAGAGCCCCTGAGAGAGTGGATAACTCATTGAGTACTCCATTCCTAGGGTTTGATACTTCCTCACCAGGTTGTTCGACCCTTTACCAACCAACTAGGGCTCCTCCACTAACGTATTTGAATGATGAGGACCAATCTCTTTGGTGGGACGGAGAAAATGTATCGGCCCGTGCATCACAATCAAATAACCCTGGGGGGAACGAATATACACTTGGCTCACCATTCCTAGGATTTAGTACCCCTGTACCTTATTTACCAGTGCCACCGCATAATGCTAGTCCGGCCACCCCCAATACAGCAGGGCCTTCCTGTCAAGGAGCCATCCCTAAGCGTTATTACACTAGGGGTAACCGCCAAGACTACAGGCAACTGGCCGGAATTGATTTCTCAAGTGATGAGGAATAATAACAATAATATTATTAGATCTTAAGTATAATGTTTATGTTTATCTCACTTTGTTTGCTGATAGAAATTTATCAAACAAGATGTTTTATAAAATGCTTATTTTGTTGAGATGTATGAACCATATACTCACAGCACCCTTTTCCAGGTGATCAATTAATTTCAATGGCCTTAATTACCAAACTCCTTGTGGTACTGTCATTCCTCCACCATGTACACGGCCAGGACCATCACGGAATTGCTTTCGAGGGATTGGGGCAGGTAATTGTGACGGACTCAAGCTGGAAACTTGTCATCCACTACAACCTCTCTGCTTTGCAAATACTAGCCGCGGAACTCAAAGAGGCAATACCGGTCCTGACTTCTGAGGTAACACTGTTAAATTTGCCAACCTTCCATGGACTAGATGCTTCCCTTGACACTAAATCTCTACAAAGGCGAGTAGAAGGGTTTACTTTCGAGCTAGAGTCCCTCCAGCACTCCTTAGGTCATCCCCTTGCATCTCACAACCCCTCCCAGAACACAAGGCTTGCCAGATCTCTCTTGCCAGGGGTGGGTACCCTGTACTCAGCACTATTTGGCGTGGCTACTGAGGATGAAGTGCTTAACCTTCAAGACCAGTTAGAGGCTTTAGGGAGTGATGGGATGAGTCATAATAAGCACAGGCAGTTTACGGTTATCGGAAACATGGAAGAACAGATAGCCAATAACACCATGGCCTTGCGAAAAATGATTTCCGCACTCAATGGCACACAGCAACGGGTTGCCAGCGATCTAACTTTCATGCAACAGGAGCTGAAAGCGCTGTGGACCTACATTGCCTGGGCAGAGTCTAGGAACCGTGTTGAAGCAGAACTTGCTGAAGCTCTGCTGCAGCTCACCCTCTTGCAGCAAGGCACTGAGGCGGCAGCTAGACGTCAACTGTCTCCTAGTGTAATAAATTACAAAGTACTGAAGGGTGCCCTGTTGCAGGTGCAGACACTCCTGCACAGGTCAGGCAAAAGTCTCCCCTTCTCGCCTGAGGATGAGTTCCTTTATGCCTATTATCAACATGCCCAGGTAGGAGCTGCTGTGTCAGAGGATGACCTAATCTTTGTGGTGACTATCCCAGTTGTCGAGGAGGCAAGCAAGTATACCCTCTACCGTGTCCATACCCTCCCTGTATATGACTCTGCGGTCAGGGCTGTCTCCTTTCCTTGGGGTGAGCCAGAGAGAGCTGGAGTTCATTTTACTAGGGGAAGCGGATTTTGGTCAGTGTACCCGATCAACGCCATACATTTGTCCAGTAACATTACCCAGTATATCCTCTGCAACCCCGGGATGCGAGATGAGCCTCCTCAAAGGAAACCATGGGCCATGCGAAAGATCGGTTCTCCCTCCCCAACGATCCCCCATTTTCCGAAGAGTAGGAGGTGATTGGATGTACTCAACGGACGTCCCATCGGTTGCCACAATTCGCTGTGGCACTGATTCCACCGGTGTGCCTGCACCCATCTCCGGTACAGGGACGCTGAAATCCTTTGGGGATTGTGAGATTATTAGCAGGGGAGTGCGTATGCCTGGTAGAGTGGTTGGCGAAACTCACATCACTGGCCACCTGGTTACACACCACCAACCCCTCATTCTGGATCTAATATCTCTCAACACCTCCCTCACCACTACCGCTGAAAGATCATTCTTTACTAATAATACTGAGGCCCTCCAAGACCTGGTGTCCTCACTTCCTGATGCAAGTGTTGGTATCAGTATCCAGGCTGCCATCCATTCACTTGAGCAAGATCAGAAGCAAGCCTCTTTGCATTGGAAGCACAATCAATGGGGCTGGGTAAACACTGGTCTATCGTCCACTGCGTTAATTTTTGTGAGTGGAATGTTAGTCTCCTGCTTGTTAGCCACCCGGCAGGCACATTAGGGCAGGCCTCCACACCATCACCGCCTCATTAATATATAATTTATTCGTTTAATATGCTCATTAGAATGTCAATATATTGATATTTCTCGTTTTTCTTCATTACATATGTATATCCGTTATTGTTACGATTTATTATGTTCATTAATGGATCTTTATATTCTACGTTATGATGTGCTAATTGAACCTCTCCTAATTATATTTCCAGGATGTTTCCAGGTCATTACACATATAATGATATGTTACGTTACTATGCTTCTTTAATTTTACGCTTTTTTTTTTTTTCTCTCTTTAATTCATGTTGGCCATATATTTGTATACACTCCTATTCTCCCTGACAGGTTTTTAGCCAGCACCTACATTATGCCACACGGAGGTGGCTGGAACTTCTCAGGGGGGAGAAGTGAAAATCGTTTCTCTGTACATTAAATTGGGGGCTACATGTTTTGTGTATATATATACATGTTGTTGTGCTCCCAACCAATGCATTTTCCTTCCCACTGCACCCCTTCCTGATATTTGTGGTGAACCGTGCTTAAGTCCCTGCTTAGTTCCTATAACTCCAGTGAGGGAAAACTAACGCGGCGCTGCAATGACGGACAACTATTAAGTAAGACCATGACTGACTGACCTCCGGAGGGTAGGTAATTAGGTAATGTCATAGTTAAGTCTGTTCATCCATAATTTGTTTCCAATTCATGTCCCTATTTATTTTATTTTTAATTTCTTTGTAACAATATTGTTATTTAAAATATTTAAAAATTGAATAATTCACTGTCCAATCATTTTTTCACGTTCAGGTCGAAGTTGCCATCAGTGCAGTGTTTTGTCAGAAAAAATTGCCTCAATACACGGGAATTTTCTTTGTAGTTATTAATAATTGATTTTTTCCATGTTTTTTCACAAATTAATATGAACTATTAGTAGTACAAAACTTTGGCGCATATCTTATTTAATGTTTTTTTAGCGAGCTATTTTACGATTCACAACCACACGTCTGTCTTGCTATCACTCTTTAAAGTATTAATTCCAATTGAATTTTTTTTTCATTTCTTTATTTGTTACGTAGATTAAAAGAAGGAAAAAAAAAGTTCCCTGATAAATATCAGTGGAGGTATAAAGTATTAGTTCGTAAGTTGTATTTCATACGATTTGGTACTTATTTTTAATTCAGTAATCACTATATTTAAACAAAAATTTGCTAAATTCGAACGAAATTTCTGACATTGTTGCCTCGATCTTGCCACATCTGTCAATATTAATTAATTTTTTTTTCTCTCGGAAAAATTAATATTTCGTTTAAATTCCAGTTGCAACTCGATAAAGATGGTACCTACTTATATTTCTGTATTTATGATTATAATATTCAAACCGGTTTTGTTTGATCCGCTTTATTGTTTCAATTCATTAATTTTTCTCTACTTACTTGCGCCTACCACGATCGCCATAGGGACTCTTTCGGCCAACTGTACAACAAAATTCCTAGATTCTTACCGTTTCAGGTGACCCAGGCACTTCCCCTCCAATAATCTACTACCCAAAATTTGACCATACCTTCTGGCCCGATGGAACCTGTCATGACCGACCCCCTCCCTTGGGGTGGTACCTGTCTTGTCTTGGCCAAATGGACTACGCCCCCGAACTGCTCCCAAAACTCGGCCCAACCACGACCTGAGGCTCCCTGCTGGCAAGTAGCTGATGGCAACTGGCTAATGCCCTAACTAATTTGAGCCCAGGGACGGGCTCGAGACTAAGCCCAGGGAAATGTTACCTCCATGCAGCCACCTCCATGCCGGCCACTAGTCATGGAGGAAGGGAAGGAGTTAGAAGAAGCCAAAGACAAGATAAGGTATCACTCCTTGGTGGGTGACGTCACTGATAGTGGTTCACTGACATTTGACGGACCCCCTTCCCGATGATGCTGATTTCGGCTGATTTAAGTGGGTCAGGAAAATATGGAAGGAGGAGGGGAATGCCTGATGCCGGGAAATTGTAGCGCGACGTGGGGCTTTCGCATTCCAGTTGTAGAACGATTAATAGAGTTCGATATTTCCACCAGAAAGACTTGTAGTTTTGTGAACCCCTGTTCCCAACTCTTATGTTCGGTCTATGCTGTTAATTCCCTATCCAGCATAGTACACTACAATAGTATAACTAACTTTTTCTTCGCGAAAATTTGATAGATTAAAATGTACGCCAGCATTAACTCGTGTGCAAAATTTCAGATCGATTGGATATCGGGAAGTGGGTTAAAAATAGATCTGAAATTTTGTCTCAAGCAAGCAAGCAAGAAGAGAATCGAAGTTAAAAGAAAGAGTTAAAAAAAAGTAGGTACATCAAATTTTTGACATTCTATGTCATTGCTTTGGCACATAAACGAAAAAAGCGTTAAGGCCGTATCACACTTGCATTTTTTCCGCATTTTTTCTCGCATTTTAAACGCTGAAACGTGAAGAAGGCAAAGTGCTTTTTTGCAAGGTCAGCTGTGGATGTTGAGGAGGAATAAGTGCAAAAACAGCGCATTCTGGCGGAATGCATTTTTTATTAGATCTGTCAGGTTAGGGCTCCTAGGGGTTTTTCGTTGAATTGTAACCTCCCCAAGGGTTATGTTTAGCATTTTTCTTGCGTCAAGGTAAAAATTAGAACGTGTTCTAATTTTCCCAAGTGAGTTTAAAAACGCTCCGCCAGGATGCGCAATGGTCGAAAAAGCTGACCTTGGAAAAAAGCACTTCTTCTTCTTCATGTTTAGGCATTAAAAACGCCGAAAAAACGCAAAAAAAAAAATGCGGAAAAAATGCTAGTGTGATACGGCCTTTACGGTTGGTTTTTTGATGATTTCCGCTTACAACCCGGTCGTTGCTAGGGAAATGGTACTTCGTCGTTTTTCATCCCACAAAATTCGGTTACCATTCGTTCGAAAGCTCTCGATTTATCCAACCATATTATGTTAACTACTGCGAAGTGCGTTGCAAACAAGCTGAGTTATGAGCATGGTTATTTGAATAATTGTTTACACACAGGTGATCATTCTCAATACCTAATTGATATTGTGAACATGATTGCAACCGCTTGTTAATTTCTGATGATTTCATTGAGCTGGTGTTTCGATGATTTGATTCATAGCAGGTGATCCGAATATTGCGAGAACGGTTTGATTTGTGAAGCGGTGGTTAAATAATTTTAATAGGTAATTTCTATACTTTACACTCTAGGAAGCTGTAATTTCGTATGTAGCCTCTTTAGTCCATTTACTTGACGATGCCCAGGGTCCGGATCAGATGAGTGGCTCTTAAAGCTAATTTCTGTGCTTTACACTCTAGGAAGCTGTAATTTCGTATGTAGCCTCTTAAGGACATTTACTTGACAATGCCCAGGGTCCGGATCATCTGAGTGGCTCTTAGAGCTTGCATACTAGTCTGGAACTAAAGACATGAATACATAAAATGTCCCAATGTGTTGCAGACTCGTATGCAAGCGTTTCTTTATGATCAAGGGTTTACAAAGTGGGTTGTAATAATCAAAATAATCTTGATGATAAAACTGTTGAAGGTAGTACGATAAATTCAGTAAAGCTAAGGCCGACTGCAGAGGGTAAATTGAAACAATATTTTGTTTGGCAATATACATGTCTACACAAATCCCACAATAGGCGCGTGGCCTGTGCGTGGACATGTCTACGTTATAGAGGCTTAAATTACCTAACGCACTATTTATTAATTTCTAAATAATTGGAACTTACATAAGCTGAATGTAAGCATTGCGATAAGTGAAACAGATATCGTAATAAGTAATTTCTAGACAAACATTTTTATAACGTGTAGGTACAACTTACAATGAGATCCATTGTTTTTATTTAGATCCAATTTATTGAGATCCATTGATTTAGGTTTAATTTATTGTTTCTAGCAGTGGCGTAGTTTGAGGAGGGGCAGGGTGGGAAAAGCCCCCTCCATGAATCATAGTAGATGCAGAATTTTGTTGTAAGGATAAAATCAAATTAATAATTTTATGCTTCCAACTTCAGTACCTAACACCATTGTTAGGTAAAATAAAAATATCCATTGTTCAGTATCCACCAATTCGCCTATGAACTTCCCCTACTTTTCACTGTCTACTTGATCAAGCTTGGTTGTTCGTTTCAAAACAGTTTCCCGTTGTATTATACCATTAATTTACGAATAAAATCCCAGTTAAAATGAAGCAAGAAAATAATAAATAGAAGCCTGCAGTGGTGATTGAAATAGATTAATAGAAAAAATTAAAATAATCTAGTGTAGCAGTATTTCTATTCTAACCTAGCATATTGCAGGTTTGAGTTTGTTTACATTTTTTTATGTTTCTTGATCTCGGTTTCATGCCCTGTATTTCATTTCGCGTAGGTAGGTACCTGCTTAAAAGTTATTTTCACGCGGAAGTAACAATTGAGGATAAACCTGTAAGACAGCAAGTCCACATAGGTATATGAATTTGCATGCAGTAAATCTAGAATAATAGTATAATAAACCTAGTGCTCCTCAATTCACCGGTAAGTAGGTACCTCTTCGTATTTATCGTAATTTTTCACGTTCTGATTAGTTATTTGGATAATATTTTTTCTAAGTAGTATTACCTATGCTTTAATAATCTATAGGTAGGTTTATGAATATGAAAGCGTCCGTGATTTCAGATCATTACAAAAAGCCATTGAGCACCTACCTACTTATATGAACGTTTGGCAGTTTATTAAGAGTCTTCGTATACTCAGCAACAAGCACTAGAAATGAAGAGCAAAACTATAAAATAAAATGAAATCCTCGACTGTTGCCCCTCCATAAGAAATGGCTTAGCTACGCCACTGGTTTCTAGTGCTAGGAGGGAGGCAGATGTAAGATGGTAATGAGTTGAAGAGTTTAGTATAATATATCTGTTGGGGTTCCTGATCAGATGGGATGTTTGACGTTCAGTAAGCAACCATGGTTTGTTGAGAAAACATTTTAAAATCCGCATTACTAGGATTCGATTTATACTAAAAAATTGTATGTCTTCAAAAAGTTGTTTTGTTGGGAATTGAATTTCTTTTTTCATTATTATAATCAAAATTAATTGCTGGGCTATTTCTATTGGAATGAGGTGGTTCTTATAAGTACAGCCCCAAGCTATTATACCATAATATTTAATGTATGAATGAATAATTAAAGATGTGTATTAGTTTCAGAATAGATAGAGGGAATACATTCTTACATCTATGATATATATAAGTTCATATATAAGTTCAAAGTTCATTTATATATATATATATATATATATATATATATATATATATATATATATATATATATAAGTAGTATGAATATACCGATCCTGGCTCACCTCAAAATTTTGGTTGAATTTAACCACAGATATTTTTTCGTATTTATGGTTGAATTTAACCACAGATATTTTTTCGTATTTATGGTGGAGTTGAACCATAGATATTTTTTCGTATTTATGGTGGATTTGAACCATAGATATTTTTTGATTATGTGGCGGAGTTGAACCATAGATTTTTTATTTTTTTAGTCAGTGGCTAGCGTATTTTGTGGTGGAGTTGAACCATAGATTTTTTTAAATTTTATGGCGGGGTTGAACCACACATTTTTTATTTTTTTATTCAGGACAATTTCGTATTATGTGGTGGATTCGAACCATAAAATAATTTTGATTATGTGGCGGAGTTGAACCACACATTTTTTAATTTTTTTATTCAGTCATTTTTTCAAATTTTACATTCAACCATTTTTCATTCTAGCTCGCCTTACATTTTAGCCGCCCAGTTGTCTCTAAACACAACGTTGCCACACCTATTCTAACCTATTCTTACTTTAGTACTTATTCTAACCTATTCTTACTTTAGTACTTATTCTAACCTATTCTTACTTTACTTATCCACATGCTCTTTTCGTTTTACATTTTATTTTGGCTCTTGACCATTATCCTACCTACCTAGTTCTTTTGTTTTATATTTCCTTTTGGTTTTTCATCATATCCTTCAGATGATCCACAAAGTTTTCTTTTTCAACTCCTATTTTATGATGCCCCCAAGCTAGGGTATCTACCCCATTGCCTAGAATATGCCTTTTATCATCGTAAGCACTAAGCGCTTTCTTGTTCTGTTCAACGGTATAGATATCATGCTTGATTGATCTAAACAACATTTGTTTCCTGTAGATCGGTTTCTTGGTCAACAGACATTCCTTGAAGTCCTCGAACCTAATGTGCTTTTCAACAACGTTTTTCTTGATTCCTTTTGCTTTCTTTGTTTCTTTTTGGTCCTCGAACGTTTTATATGCGTACAGTTTCGATCTCAGCCCGACAAATTCCTCCATGATCTTTCCATTAAGTTCATCTTTGAATTTTCCAAGTACTTTCTTGTTCACTTGAGGCATACCATAGTCATTATCTTTCGGATAATCAGATGTGTCAAACTGATCAATCATGCTGCTTTTAATGTCATAATAAAAGTCCTCAGTCTTGATGTCCATAATCAGGCTATCTGTATCACAATACATGAGCTTGGCATTTTCTCCATACTGCTTCTTTATTGTGTTATAGTAGAAGTCGTACATGAGAGTTTTTGAAATGTCTAGGATACACATACCTACATAGATGGGTTTGTTAAACAGAATCTTGGTTGTTTTCATGTGAACGGCTACCAGATTCTCCGTGAATATCGTTCTATGATCGAACGTTGGTTTTGCTATCAATGTCTCCAGTTTCTTTACATTCGAACACACCTTTATGTCAACTCTGTTTCTGATATTTTCCATAGTTTTCCCAAATACGCTGTTGTTCATCAGTTTGAAAAAGTCCTTCTCAAAATCGTTCTTGGCCTTGGTTCTCAGTGCCGTATTGAAATCAATGTAGATTTTCAACCAGTCAGATTGGTCAAATTCCAATACCCTGTGAACCTTCTCTAGCTTCAACCCCATTTCCAAACATTGTTTGAGAGCCGTGTGGTGCAAAACGTATTTCTCTTTATCATACAGGGTTGTCAGCAGTTTAGGTAGCCTAGTATTACCAATCTTGTTTTCTGGAGCCAAAGGTAGATCAGAATGCGAATCGTGTAGTTCCTTAGGGTACTTCAGGTCCACTTCCAAGATGTAACCTTTGGGGGACTCGTCGTCAATTTTGTCAATGTCCAAGTTCTCTACCCATTTAAAACCTCCATACGGTAAGTATTTGGACATTGACCATCCATAAAGGTTGTTGGCATCTACATAGGGTATATAATTTGAAGGTTTAGTCTTATCATATTGGTCACCCATGTACTTGTTGTTTGCCTTGGCGTATCTATCGCTACATTGAGATATCCCACCACGAATTCCATTTTCAATCATTAGAATCTGATCATAATCGGTCAAAAGTTCCAACTTAACTTTAGTCATTTTCAACATACAGTCCCACGAGAATCCAGGTGTGGTGTAGTACCAAGCAGGATCTAGTTTGTACGTTTTCAGGGAAATATCTCTGAAATTCTCCATCACATCTGCAAGCAGTAAGATGTCACTTTTGTTGTAAAGCATGGTGAATTCTCTCATGTTTTTGATTCCAAATCTTTCCCATATCTCCTGCGCATTTCTGTACTCGGACTCTTTTACTCCTTGTTTGTTCAAGCTGCTGTAAAATTGTTCTATATGTGGTAAACAGGTTTCATCGTACCTTTCCGGACTATCCATGTACTCATATGGGTAAGCTAGTTTCCTTGTCATCAGCTCCAAAAACTCTGGTCCAAAATGTTTCTCGAGTTCCTTAAATTGGTCAATTGTGAGGTTGCTCGTTAGCTTGTCCAGAGAGCTTGATAGGAATTTGAAAGAGTCAATGAACCTTATTTCTATTTTATTCATTATTCGTTTTCCTTTTTCATCAACTTCTCCAGAGTCATACCTGAGGATCTTTGAGAATGAGATATACTTTTCCTCGGTGTTAGGTATCATTTTTATGTCTGAATCATCTTCTCCAAATTCTTTTATAAACAAATGGGCGTCATAACCAGCGAGATTGTGGAAAAATACGGGTACGAATCTAGGGTTTTGATATTCTAGGTTGCACCAAGAATGGGCAGCCCCTCTGAAGTCACCTGTTAAATGGTCATGGTCACGGACACGTCTATTCATCCTTTCCATATTCTGCCTCATTCTCTTCAATTCTACTTGTCTCTCCGTCGCTTTACTTTCATCTCCTTGTTCTAGTAAATATTCTATAGCCTTTTCCTCTTCCATGATTTTCCTTTCAGACACTGGGGCTAGTTGGTCCAAAGCTCTCTCACAAATATGGCATGTTGTAGCATTTTTATATTCCTTCTCCTGTTCGTTCGTCAAGGGTTTCATTGGTACAATTTTATCGTAATATTCTTTAGCAATATGTAAAACATCCTCTTTCAATTTCTGGTAGAAAACCTTTGGAGAAGCATTGCCCGAGTATTCGACAGGGGGTTTGTGATACCTGTTGGAATACTTTATGTAATAAGCAAAGTTGTTGGGCTCGTGTTTCTGTGTCTTATTAGTGAACGCCCCTGTTTCATCAGGTTGACAAGTCTGGACTTTCCTCAGCATACATTCAAAGTCCGCATATATAACGAATGGTACTTTTAAGGAGTGATTATATTTTTCAAACTGTAACACGTTTTTGTAAGGTTTTGGTAGTTCTACCTTAACAGTTTTATGAGTCCCACAGTACTCATGGTGTTCCTTTAATTTTTCTTGAGTCCCAAAACTATTCAAACACATTTTACATAAATATCGTTTGTTCCCATCCTTCGACATTTGACTATGTCCAACTAGTTTCCACAGGTCCTTAATCCAGCAGTAATGTTCAGATTTCGCATTTTTCAAATACAGTAAGTCAATGTGTCTTTCCTTTTCATCTTTAGTTATTTCCAGAGGAACGATGATCTCTTCATCTAGGCAGTAAACATTGATAGATATCCCGGTTCTTTTTTCAAACTTTTTCACATCCATAAGTTTCACGGGGAAACTTATATCTTTCAATGCCTCGTCAAACTCATGTTCCCATTTGATGTACTTTCCTATTCTACCCGCATTTTTTTCAGCTGGATGTAAGGCTGAAAGAATAGACCAAAGGAAACATTTATTATCATTATTTTTTACATTGATTATTGCTTTTTTGCTCTGTAGATGTTCAGGTAGTGGAATGTAGGATGATCCTTTTAATGGTGTGTACTTGTTAATATTTAGTTCCAAATGCATGATTTTATGAAGCTGCCATTGAGATCCTTTAATTTCGAAAGATTCCATTTCATTTAGAATTTTTTGTTTCATTTCCTCATAGCACTCGTTTACTTCTGTAGACTTTGTCATTATTACGTTTTTAGTTTTGAAATTGATTACCTGGTACTCCATATTACTTTCGTTAGTTCCTTTCTTGAATTCAGCGAGTAATAATACATTTACTTTGAGGTTCTTTCTCGTTAGTTCTTTATTGATTAACCCAATAACGATACCTTGAATATTATTTAGGAACCTTGATGAGTCTTTGAATCCTTTCATGTTTTCAATCTCGTAAGTTGCCAATCGAGATTTGAAAGCTGTCTCTTTCGTACTTACTTTTGTCCTTGGGTCTTTGGATTTTTCAAACAGTTTTTCACCAAAATTGAAAACTCTGTGTAATTTTCTCGGGCTTTCAAATACAGGTTTTATTTTTCTAGGTTTTAGGGTCAATGTCCGGTCCGGGTCGTTTTTAGTGTGGCGCTTTGACTTCAAGTGTCTAGCCCAGTTTTTATAGGTGATGTGAACATCACACTTTTCGCAAAGTTTCTTTGCATTATTCATAGTATTTATCATCTTTATTTACTGGAAGATTTTAATTTTTTTTTTTTTTTTTTTTTTTTTTTAATTCAAATTTTTATTTCCAACTGCAGAAATAAAAATTATTACTTGGTATTCACGAGCCCATCATTAGCTTGCACATTTTAAGGTTACCAAAATGTTGAACGACCTCAATATTGTCTAAAAATCTATTATGGTTATTGCCTGTTTTTATAATTAGATCATTAGCAACTTTACACAATTCTAACCACGAAGGAGAATCTAGAACAGGAGATAGGTATGGTTTACCGTTTCCCCAACAAGTGTCCCCTTCTTCAAGGATGAAAATCATCCCATGTATTGGAACTTTATTCAAATTGTCTTTAATATTATTAGTGTAGTCCGCGTAAGCACAATATTCAACTAACTTTTCAAAAGGTTTACAAACTTTGATTATTTTATTATTCATTTTCTTGAGAACTTTATTGTTCTTTTCTTGTTGTTGTTTAGTATCCATCTTTATATTATAGCTAATTTAAAAAAAAAATTCAAGGATTTGTTTTTCTTATAGGATGCACTAACGCTACTAAGTAGGTAGGTACCCAATAATTTACCAACTCAGAATATAGTTTTTTGTAACTCTTCGTTATAAAATGATCCTTCAATATCTTCACCCACCAAATCTTTGATTTTATAAGTTATTGGTCGAGTACTTAAAATTTCTTTCACAACAAATATTTCTGTCGTCCAATTAGACCCATACTTATTAGCAAATGTTTTTTTGGATCTTGTTATTCTGACTCTATCGCCAACAGAAAACTTAACTTTCTGTGAGACTTTTTGGTTTCCAAATACTTTAATCAAAACTTCATTTTCGTTAGTCTTATTAACTTCAGACGGTTTCATTCCTATTGTTCTGTGAACATCATTAAAATTATACTCATCTAATAGATCCTGCAAAATATCAATCCATTTCTTGTTATTTTCAACTTCAAAATGGATTTTCATCTTTCCATTCAATGTTCTGTTGAATCGCTCAATTGTACCAGATTTCTCTTCGTTTTGTGTATGGTACATTTTTATATTATAACTTTTCAACAAATCTTTAAATATCTTGTTTTCGAATTCTAAACCTTTGTCAGTATGAAGTAAATTGGGAGACTGATGGTTTTGCGATTTTGCTTTTTCGATTATTTTCTCAAAAGCTTTAGACACGTTTTTTCCATCCTTCTTCTTCAAAGGTAACGCCCAAGCAAATTTTGAAAATGTATCGATAACGTTGAGTAGATAGCCATATCCATTGTTTTCTTTTTCATAATTTTTCATGATTATCAAATCAGCAGCCCAAAGATCGTCTATTCCATTGGTGAATATCATTCGTTTTTTAAACTTCTTTCTTATTGGTTTATGCAATTCTTTAGCCAGAGATAATTTTTCATTGTCATTCAGATTTTTCATTTTGGGACCTTCTTGAATATCGTTGTTTTCAGGAGCCGCGATAAATTTACTCTTATTAGTTTTGCATTTTGAACATTTGGCTGCAACTCTCCATCTGCCATTGACAGCTTGAACTCTTTCCGCATCAATATTGTTAGTTTTTTTCTTGCATTTATGACAGTAAATAGGTTCAGTTAAATCTTTATCCATTTATTACTTGTAAAAAGTTTTTATAAGAAATATTTCTCATAAAAAATAATCCGTGAGTTCTTACTCTTCAATAAGGTGTAGGTAAACCATAACATTCTCCAAGTTCATCTCATCTCCATTTTCATTCCTGGGTGATAGTTTAATTTCTCGAATGTCTCTCAACCCTTCTCTTAGGGGGTTGTAAAGAACTTTTTTATTTGTTTCCATATAAGTGGTATTTGGAAGAATTGTGTTCTCTATGAAAGACACGTGAAGCAATTCATGCTCACTGTGAAGGTGAGAATGTTCATCATGATTAGCGAAGCTATAATCAATAATATTACAGTGCCATTCAATTAGTGAAAGAGGTTTGATTAACCTTGGATTGTCTTCAGAATAGTACTCTTTATTAGCGTCAAAATAGTCCCCAGCTGTTAAGCACTGCTTAAACTCGAACAGTTCGCAGAAATTTCCAAAATTTAGAAATGTAAGCATAAACGGAGATTTAAGATAAAATCTATTACAATTTGGAGTGTAGTCAACTTTAAAAATTAAGCTTTCAGGTTTTATTCTCTTTAATGTATCAATGTGAGATTTAAATTTTGTTTTCTCCTTCTCCTTCTCAAAACCCTTCAGGATATCAGATTGAAAACTTTTCATTTTTAAATATAGATCCCTTCTAAATGATTCAATAGTAAATGTATCATTAATAGCGTACTCTAGATGGTACCAGCCATCTTGTAAAAAAATTCTAATTGATATAAGTAGACCTCTTACTTGAAATGAAGGAGAAGGTGGCGAAGTAAATAATAGTTTTACTAGTCCAAGTTTATATTTTTTGTCAGGATTTAAAGTGATTTTCCGGGCGAATGTTATTTTCAAGTCTTTGTGCTTGTCAGAAATTTTTATCAACGTCATGTTTTATTTAGGGCAAAAAAAAAAATTTTTCCTAATAATAAAGATGAACAAATATAGAATTTATCCAATCCCATTTGACAAAACTAAAAGTAAAAATGGTATTATACCTTTACCTTTGAGAGCTTTGATAGTTGGTACTTCAGGTTGCGGAAAAACAACGTTACTGTATAATTTGATTGTAAAATCGTGGGGTATTCCTTTCCACAATCTATACATTTTTTCAAAGTCATTAGATCAGCGTGTTTATCAGGTATTGAAAGAAACGTATGAGAAAATTACAGAGAAAGAAGGTGTGGAAATAGCGCAGTTTTTCAGTAGTTGTGATGAACTTATTACCCTTGATGAATGCAATGAAAATAGTTTGATTATTTTTGACGACTGCGTAAACATTCAGCATCAACGAGAAATCAAAGATTATTTTGTGAGAGGAAGGCACAAGAACATATCGTGCGTATATCTAACCCAATCTTGGTCTAAAGTCGATAAGCAACTTATAAGAAATAATATAAACTTTCTTTGTGTATTTCGCCAAGGTCCGAAGTATATGAAAGATATTTTTGATGAATATGTTGGAACTGATTTCTCATATGAACGATTCAGAGAACTCTGTTATTCGTGCTGGGATGAGGACTTTGGCTTTCTAACTATTGACCCAACAAAAAAATGTGATGATGGGCGTTACCGGAAACAATTTATGGATACCATAATAGATTAAATAAAACGTCGCTAAATCGCCAAAAAACGCTTCCACACAACACCCCAAAAATCCGCTAAAACGCCCCAAAATCGCCAAAAAACGCTTCCACACAACGCCCCAAAAATCCGCTAAAACGCCCACTAAATCGCCAAAAAACGCTTCCACACAACGCCCCAAAAATCCGCTAAAACGCCCGCTAAATCGCCAAAAAACGCTTCCACACAACGCCCCAAAAATCCGCTAAAACGCCCGCTAAATCGCCAAAAAACGCTTCCACACAACGCCCCAAAAATCCGCTAAAACGCCCGCTAAATCGCCAAAAAACGCTTCCACACAACGCCCGCTAAATTGGTGTATTAGTGTTTTATATATATTTTTTTTTATTTAATAAAGATGTCATTAGAGAAAAAATTAGAAACAGCGCTTCGTCTAAAATTCAAGCAAGCGCAAGCGGCGGTGGAGAAAGATAAAAGCTCAAAACAAAAGGCTTTGCAAGAGGTTGACGATGGAGATGATGAAGATGACCCAATAGTTTTTCCGGGACAAAGACAAATATCAGTTATCGAGGCAAATAAAAGCATCCAACTCAGGAAAAATCTACAGCATATGTATAAGCAAGCAAGACTTGATAAAACAACTGAAAAGGATATTAGAGAAAAAGCCTTTGAACCAATCACACAAAGATTAGATAAAGTCGAAAAAGCAGTCAAACAAACAGATGACGACCTGAGTAAAAAATTGGAATTGATACCCATTAACAGGATTGAACCAATAACTTCAAGTTCTCCAACAAAAAAAGAGATCTATTTTCCGGAACTGCTTCCTTTGACAGAAACATCAAATTCTGATGGAAGCGAAGATGACCTGAATCAAAGTATGAAGAGTAACATTTCGGATCAAAATGAAAGTTCAACATCTGATGTTGATCCAAAAATGCTAACAATAGTTGAGAAAAGTGATAAACGAACTCTTCCAACAAATTCGTCAGTTAGTTCGAAGGGTATTGGTGCCATTGCAAGATTATATATTCTGCATCCTGATAAACAGTTTGGAATATACCCAGAACAGGATAATATCTACATCGGAAACAAGAAAATTGTTGTAAATAATAACAATATCTTGATAGATAATGAAATTTATAAAGGTACGCATGGTTTATGGAAACTTCTAACAACGCCTAATAATGCCTCAGCTCCGAAAATTCCAACTGTAGATGAATATACAAAGGCTGATCTTGAAGCTTACAAAAGAATACTTATACAGACAAGCAGTATGCATCAAAGTAACAATCCAGAAAAGGGCCCGAAATCAAGTAGCAACATAAAATGGAAGGACATTGTTGGCCCGATCTGGCACCAACTGAAGTCTTCAAAAACAGGCTCGGGCTTGATAAAATACTCTGAAAATCCAGTAGAATATAAGTATATCGATGATTTGAATCAACTACAACAGAGATTATATTACTTATATGCGCAAGAACAAGCAGGTAATAATAATTTTCATAATGAGAAATTGGGTATCGTAAATTTTATTACCGATCAGCTGGAGAAGAATGTAGACACCCCAAAAGGAATAGAATATTTGATACGAATTGTAAGCAACTTACCCAAAAGTATAATAAAAAATGGTTCAGGAGTTTTCAATGCTTTACTCAACAAACTTAGTCCTGTAGTGCCCGAAATGCATCTTCCAGGTTACAAATTTTGTGGGCCGTTTACAAAATTAGATGAAAGGCTTGAAAGGGGGGACAAAGGCATTAATAAATTGGACGAAGAAGGTTGTAAAGAACATGATATTTTTTATAGAGATCACAGTAAGACTAGTGACAGGCATATTGCAGATAAAAAATTGGAACAAGTAGCTGATGAAGTCATTCACTCTTCAGATTCAACTTTGAAAGAAAAATCGGATGCTGTTGTAGTTAAGGCAGCTATGAAAAGTAAAAGGTTTTTTGGAATGGGCGTTGATTACTGAGTACTCGCGTGATTTTTAATTTAAATTTTCCTATAAATAAAGTAATAAAGTTAAATAGCAATAAAAGTATGATCGAATATAATTTGAACTTTTCGGACAGCCAAATTAAAAAAATACGTTCAGTTTATAGAAAGAATGACACCATTAAAGTTCGTCTATCTTTCAACGATATAAGTGGAAATGGTGCACACAAAGTCCTTCTAACAGAAACTCAGAAAAAGAAAATCGATAAAGCTACTAAAAACAAGAAAGGGACCGAATTAACTTTTGAAGGTAACCAACTAAAAATAAACCACACTGGAGGGTTTTTACCTCTCATTTTTGAGGGAATCGGCGCATTAGGAGCTTTATTAGGAGGGGGTGCAGCAGTCGCATCAAGCATGATTGATTCCAAACATAAAACGGCTGAAGAACTTGAAATCAAACGCCACAACTTAGAAATGGAAAGGTTGGCACAAAACGCTAAAAGTTTGAGTATTGGTTCAGGTCTTGGAAAAAAAATCAAAAGTTCTTTAAAAAAAATAAAAATAAAAAAATAAGAGCGTTGAGTAACTATGATATTTTAGAACGAGCCAAAGATGCCAAAATACTAAACTTCAGAGGTGTTTTTATGAAAGATGAGTTACCAGATGAAATTAATCATACAGAATGTGGTATTATTAATTTAGAAAATTCTGACGATAAAGGAAGCCATTGGACTGCGTACTACAAAAATGATGATACTAAATATTATTTTGATTCATATGGTAGTGCGCCTCCTCCAAAAGAACTTGTGAAATATTTGGGGCCTGAAAATGTGTACTATAATGAACAGAGAGTACAAAATAATAATGATCCACCAATATGTGGACATTTATGTTTGGTCGTTTTGAAAAATTTATCGGAAGGTAAGATGTACGAAGATGTCTTGAAAGCTCTAAAAAATAAAACTACACGTTGGATAGAAACTCTATAAGAATGTGTTGGTAGATTTTTGCTTTAATTGAACAATTCAATTAAAGTAAGTAAATACTGTTGGGGTTCTAAATAGAAGTCCCTAGGAAAAATGAAAATAATTTCTCCTATAATAAATAATAATGTACTCGAACGAAAATCCATCAGCTCCGGCTGGTGATACAAATGTGCAATTTACGCCATTTCATCACAATTTATATCCGAAAATCATGCTTCCAGAGTTCAATGTGAATAACTTCCGTATAAATCGCATCATTAACCAATATAAATTTCTGGAAGATGAGAGGAATATGAGAGCTAACCTCCGCAAAAAATACACGAAATTATCTAGTGCTCTTTTGGGAACTGAATTTGTCATAACTCTCTCTGAAATTGGAATGGCTGGTACTTCTATAGCTTTACCGGTAATTATTCCATTCAGTGTGCCACTTTCTGTTGGTTTAACCAGTTTATCGACAATACTGAGATCTTCAAGTGGATTCATAATTCGGAAAATACATAAACATTCTGAAATTGAACTTCTGGCTAAAGCTAAACTGAATTCTATTGAGGAAAAATTCACAAGAGCTATCAAAGATGGACAAATTTCGGATGAAGAGTTCAATGATATTGAACAAGAAATAAAAAATTACGACAACATGAAAAAAAGTATTCTAACTGAATATAACAGTAATAAGAAGGAATCAAAGAACCTAAACGAAAATTTAAAACTGGAACTTTTGGAAAAAGGAAAGTATATTGGTAGGAATGAGGTTTGGGAATCTTTCAAACATAAAATGTAAATGGGTGCGTATTTTTAAAATTTTTATAGAAATTAAATTCTATAAAAACTTAGCAAACTAAAATCTTTGGCCAACTAAATAAAATTAAAATAATAATTCCATATATAATAAACGAAATGAATCAAATCAAACAAATTTTCTCTAAATATGACGATGAAGTAACTAGGCTTCAGTACCGAAACTTCAACCCTACTTCAACGTTGGAACTGAACTCGGAAAATAAAAGAACTGTTTTTAAATTGGACTTGGAAGATGAGTTTGTTAGTAAAAACATTCAGTACTATATAGAAGGACAATGTAAACCTAAAGATCCGACAAAATCGTATGGCGCGAACGATGGAATACGTATGGTTGATAATTATGTTGCGCACTTATTTTCTAAAATTGAAGTTAAAAAGCACAATACAATTATTGACGAGATTGAAGATCCGGGAATAGCCAGTACAGTACTTGGTTTTGTTACTCATTCGGGGCCTCAAAATTACAATGGTCAAGTTATTAATTCGGGTTTTAATTCAAAGGTTAATGGAGGGAACTTCAGTGCTATAGGTTATTTGGGTGATTTAGGTCTTGGATTTTTCAGGGATATCTCATCTCCAATCTACAGAGGAGGGTTTGAAATAACATTCATCAGAAACTCAGACGATGATGTTATATTCAGATATAAAAAAGATAATTCTTCACCAGAAGGTGTTGAAGGAAAGGTGGAAATCAAACAATTTTATCTAAGAGTCCCCACTATAGATTATACCAGCGAATCAAAACTCAAGTTGATAAGTGAGTTGAGTTCAAATCCTTACATATTCCAGTTCAAAAAACTTCAATGTATTGAACAAAAAGTTACAGGAAAAACACTGAATTTCGATGTTACAACAATCTACAGAAGCGTCGAAAACCCTATATGGGCGTTTGCAGTTTTCCAAACAAACAGGAAAAACGATCAGAAAAAAGATAACTCAAAATTTGATCACGTTGATGTTAGAAATATTTATTTTGAAGTATCAGGAAAGAGATATCCTGAAGAAAG
The DNA here is from genome assembly GCA_030762985.1 of Adelphocoris suturalis. Lineage (NCBI taxonomy): Eukaryota > Metazoa > Arthropoda > Insecta > Hemiptera > Miridae > Adelphocoris > Adelphocoris suturalis. Next base: position 8,268,380 of record CM061040.1, on the reverse strand, counting down.
TTTAAATCTTGATTGGAGTAATGGTAATTATTCTATTGCGTATAATATGTATCTAGACTATAAAAAGGTATTTTGTAAGGAATCATCCATTCCTTATGTAGAGCCGCAGTTTTTTAAGGAAAGTTATCCGATTTATAGTATTGATCTAACTAACCAGCCACAATCCATTTCTGGAATGAAAAATAATATAATTTTTCACGCTGATTTTGATAAGAATGTAACAGCAGACACGTTCGTTTATGTTGTTTTAGTTTCAAAAACGCTGCTTAGTTATGAGCCACTGAAGAATATGATTAAACAAGAATTTTGATAATTATTTTTTCCAATAAATAAATATGAATACGAAAATGCATTACGTGGTATTGAGTTTAATGTTTCCACTTTTATTGGCACAAACCTCAATTTTCTCCCCCGTTTACAGAGAACTACTGGATAAATCAGATCAAGCTCAACCAACAACCTTGGCTAAATTTTACATATTTTCAACAAACTATTTAAAAATTATGAATGAACGTCTTTTGCGTTTGGATGAATCTGACTGGCTCCAAATTAGTGAAATATCGCTTCCAGAAGATTTTATCCGTCAGTTCAGTGACAAAGTGAACTGGAACTCAATCTCTATATGCCAATCTCTGAGTGATAATTTTATAGAAGAGTTTCAAAACGAAGTTGATTGGGATGATATTTCTCTATATCAAACATTATCGGAACAATTTATTGAAAAATTTGCTGGCAAAGTTAACTGGAAATGGATATCAATGGGGCAAAAACTATCTGAAAACTTCATTAAAAAATACAAAAATAAAGTCCACTGGAAATGGGTGACAGTTCTTCAAAACTTATCAGAGAGCTTTATTGAAGAAAATTTGGACAAAATTGATTGGAAAGATGTATGCGTTAGTCAAAATCTCTCCGAGTCTCTAATGAGAAAGTACCATTTGAAATTGGATTGGCAAGCTGTTTCTCAATATCAACATTTATCTGAAAATTTTATAAGAGATTTTCAACATTTTGTTGATTGGGAGAAAATTTCGCGATATCAGAATCTTTCAGATGACTTTTTGGTTGAGTTTGACGATAAAGTAGATTGGTTTTGGATTTTTGAGAAAAAACCTTCCAATGTCTAAAACACTTTCAAGTATTTTGCTATTTTGAAAGCCAGACCATTTCATCCAATTCACCCAGATTTCATGTCAGGTTTCGAGAGATACTCTTCAGGCAGGCCAGAAGATAGAAAGTTATTTGTGAGTGACAATGTAGGTTAGGATCGTAGTTTTTTATAGGAGAGCTCTTATAAAAAACTGAAATGTTTTCGTAATTTAATCGCTTTTCTCTCCAGTATTGTATTCGATTATTGTGAAAAATAAATCAATGAAAAATTCAGCAAAATATCCCAACTTACCCCTACTCCTCTTGGCGCAACCTAGGAGCTACTCAACATCCATCCAATCCTGAGTCGAATGGAACCCCGACACGACTCCCAGTTTTGCTGTGAGTCATTCCAACTTCCCTTTTCAGTTCCATTGGAATTTTTCGGTTTTTGTTGTTTTAGTAGCCGTAGGTGCTTGGGAAGGTAAGAAAGGAGATTTTGACGATATTTGGTCGACACTCACCTCTGGATTGAATTTATAGATTCTTCAATAGCATATAGGGCCCATCATCTATTGAATCCACCACGAATTCTACACCAGAAGTGTATCCTCACTATATAGAAAAAAAAATTCTCGGTGTTGCTGTGAGCATCGTTCCCACAACCTCTAGCACGACAGTCCAATATCATAACCGCTAGACCAAACCGCCTTGTGAAAGAGAATAGTCAATTCTCAATCTTAGGAACTAGATTTCAAGGTCGTACGCTTGCGTCGAGTCGCCTTATCATTACATAATTATAATCGCATCGGGCGGCTATCTGGTTGCCCAGTCGCTCTCCCGGCCTCAGACAATGCAGTTCGCTACGTCAGTCTGTGAATACTCAACTCTCACACACGTTTTATTAAATATCTCAATAATTTCTTTAACTGTTTGCTAAAAAGTCACTGAATAAAAATATAAAAAAAGTGTGGTTCAACTCCGCCACTTAATTAAAAAATATCTATGGTTCAACTCTACCACAAAATACGAAATTGTCTTAAACTAATTAGGAAAATAAAAATAAAAATCTATGGCTCAATTTAGTCACTGAATCAAGAAAATTCTATGGTTCAACTCCACCTAATGAGAAAAACAAAAAGCCACATAATCAAAATAATTCTATGGTTCAACCCCGCCATAAAATTAAAAAAAAATCTATGGTTCAACCCCGCCATAAAATTTAAAAAAAATCTATGGTTCAACTCCACCACAAAATACGCTAGCCATTGACTAAAAAAATTAAAAATCTATGGTTCAACTCCACCACAAAATACGCTAGCCACTGACTAAAAAAATAAAAAATCTATGGTTCAAATCCACCATAAATACGAAAAAATATCTATGGTTCAACTCCACCATAAATACGAAAAAATATCTGTGGTTAAATTCAACCATAAATACGAAAAAATATCTGTGGTTAAATTCAACCATAAATACGAAAAAATATCTGTGGTTAAATTCAACCAAAATTTTGAGGTGAGCCAGGATCGGTATATTCATACTACTTATATATATATATATATATATATATATATATATATATATATATATATATATATATATATATATATATATATATATATATATATATATTGCAACATTTTGGCACCCATACAACATTGAAGTTAGGAGGCACCCTCCTTATCCGCTGGTGTATATATGTATTTTATGGTGTATATTGCTTCAAATGACCTCTAAAAACAGCAAGGTATACTTTTTATTTCATTTTAATGGTTATTTACTGAATCCCATAATGCTATACTTGTGGCACCATTCTAGAGAATTTCAAGTATCCGTCTATGTGGCAACCATACAATATTGAAGTAATGTGGCACCCTCATTATTCCCTGGTGTATATGTATATAAATAAATATTCCAACATTGTGGCACCCATACAATATTGAAGTTAGGAGGCACCCTCATGCCAACCAAGATATACAATTACGAATCACTGACTAAGTGGCGACCACTTTTATACCTAGGTGGCATCTGTGACGTTGCCAAACCACCTTCAGAACAGCAGACAAATCAACCATTTTATAATAGCGGACAAACAAGAGCGAACCACACACACCCATTTCACAACTCTCATTGGTCTTCCTGGGTTCTGTTGAGGTAAACAAATTATGGTCAAAGATCCAGAGACTGAGCTTCAGGGAAGGAGAATATTTAAATCTCGCAGACTTTTAGTTTTGCCAGCAGATTAGGTACCTAGATAATTTAATTTTGTAATTCTATATCTTCTTTTGTTAGTGCAGGTACTAAATACGCTGAATGTGGATATTGTAAAACCACAACCAGCAAGCAAAATAATAAGCTTTGAAAAGGCGTAGGTATTAAATGTGCTCCAATTCTCTCAACAAAATGTGAATTATTTTTCCCACAGAAATCGTTTTGGGTTCTATGAAACCTGGATAAAAATTTCTTTTCGTGTAGCTACAGCCAGTAAGCGAAGGGTCTTTTTATACCTTCCACAGTAACGGCCAGATATAAGCAACTTTCGTCGTTAAGAATGGCCCAGAACACCACGGAGATTGACCAGTGCAGATTGTGTTTTCGAGTCGAAATGGGGGGGGGGGGGGGGGGGTATGTATCCCCATATAAATTATACAAGAATTTCTCGTTTAAGAATATAGGATAAGTGAAACAGTCGCGAAAGTCGTGAAGCAGATTGGGGGGGGGGGGGGGGGTATAACGGAAAAAGCACCTGAGTACAATACTATGTAACCAATGTTATTTCTTGGTGTCATTCACCATAATAATTATCGCTTATCAACTCCCTACCTATCTAATAAACCGTCTGTATGCGTTTTTCAGAGAAACATTATCTCGTTTAAGAGAATCGTTATTTTTTACGCGGAACCATCGTTGTATCACCATATAGTACATTGGTGCACAACTAAGTGCCGTCCTTCTCACCGGAGAGGACGTTCATCCCCATCATTATGGCTCCGGATGTTTTCCATGGATCTCACAGGTATGTTTTTTACCTTGGTAATATGAACATTCCTCTTAAACGATGGAAATGGTAGCGCAACTACGAGGTTCTACCTCGGCCAAAAATGCTCTTACCCCAGCCCATCATTACACTTGCAATTTGAGTGTATTGCACAAAAGGTGAGAAGAAACATTCTCCTCCGTAACTTCAAGATGTCTAAAGAAATGGAAGTTTTAGTGGACAAAATCCTAACTTTTCAATTTGGAGTATACGACCTCATAACGAAAATGAAATAGTATATTTGTGGGTAGTTCTTGGTTGCTTAAGAACTAGTAGGTAACACTTAACCAGATATAGGAAAGAAAATTGTCTATACGTTTCGAGACAATCGTTTGAAATCCCAAAAACACGTTCTGACATTGTAAAAAAAATATTTCAGTTCCACCTTTGCCGAATTCCCATCAATACAATCGTCCGTAGAACGTGATCAGCAATTTCTAACCCACAGGGGCTTCTAGAAAATCATTAATCTAAATTAAATAACAGTCGTTGAGATTTGAGTTTTTAAAAACCACTTTAATTCACTTTTTACAAGATAAGAGAGACGATGCACTGCGCGATGTTTATGCGGGGACGTACGGGCGGAGACTGAACTGCCGAGGCTGATGGCCGCGGGCTTATATAGGGATTGGCTGCTGCGTCAGCTCGTTATTACCCAAGGGTTGAGGCGTCGTATGTAACTCCTCCCCCCTAAGTTGAAATTTTGGGGACCCAAAAGTTTTGTTTATTATATTTTGTGCTAGGTAATTATTTTTGTGGGCAAATGCAGATTTTAGTTTTGGGGACACGAAATTTCATAGTTTAGTTTTGGGGGTGTGCATCATCTCTGGGTTTTCGATTATAATGGTTACAATGAATACAAAAATGATACGAAAATGATTACAATAAATACAATGATCATCAAAACAATGAATACAATGATTACAATAAAATGCAATAGTAATGACAGTGCTTACCTAATATTTACGATTACATAAAGGTAGCCTGATATGACAATTAAAACAATGAAAACAATGAAAAATGAATTACAATGGTTACGATAAGATGTAATAGTAATAACGGTGATTACATAGTACGATTACATAAAGGTGACATAATGAGGTGCCCATTAGGCATTTTGTCGTCTTTTGTGCTTCTTGTATTGAACTATAATTGTTACGATGAAACTGAGTAACATGACATAAAGGAGTATAGACCAGAAACTAGGGGTTGCAAGTTGATATAACGTGAAGCGTTTGACAGGTTTCCAATTTTCTAGTTGTATAGAGGACAAATCTAGATTTTTAAGCTGAATTACATTATCTAATGTTTTTGAGGAGTCGGGCGTGAGTTGTACGTTACTGACTATAAGGGGTGTGCCTAAGATGCTTCTATGTGCAGCAAACAGGGTTTGATTGTGGTAGGACACTAAGTTCTGGCTAGGTCTGACCAGGTAGATCCCTCGTAAGTTTCGTAACTCTTTTCCGAATTTTGAGGTGATAGTGAGTACATCGCCATGAGGGAAGACGAGCAAGTATTGATTGATCCTATACAAGAGCGAGACGTAGTTGGTGGGGATTTCCAGTTTTGCGTAATTGCAATTTCCCGTGGAACTTGTCTTAAGGAATTCGGCTTCACACTGGGAATTGACATTTATTAACATGTGACCGGGGCAGAGATAATAGGCGAGGCCAGAAGGGCATTCGTCTCTTAGGGTAAGGACTTCATTTTGTGATTTCAACAGGTAGCGAACGGAGGGTACAATCGTTACGTACTCGGAATTTAATGTTGCCGGTAGGGATTCTAAATAGTATAGGTCGAAATTTCTGGGATCTACAATAGGGACATCGAGAAAGTAGACTATTTCGTCTGTTCCGATAAAGCATTGGACTTTTATGTGGGATTTAATTTCGAATAGGTCTTTTCCGGTATGGTTCAGGAACCTAGGGCCATAGAATGCCGTGAGGCGGTCCAATTCGTCTAACAAAAGTTCTGAGCTCAGGATACTTGGATGTAATTTACCCAATTCACAGAAGGTGAGTGACGTCTCTATGTCCTGGATAACGTTTATTAGTAGTTGTAGTGAAATTTGGCAATGTTCCAGGAAGTCATTCAAGGCACGAATGTGTGTTTGTTCCCCTACTTTCATGTCTCGAAGGGATTCAAACTCTTTCTGGATCTGAAGGTTGTTATGATTGATGATGTCCATAGTTTTGTTAAAATTTTCGGCAAAAGCTTGATTCACCGAATATTGAGAGTTTAGTTGGTCCTGTAAGTTTTCTTGATTTCGTTGTAAATGGTTTATTATGTTATCGTAGCGTTCGCTATCCTTCGCGTCTAGGTTTCCCGTAACAAATTTGATTAAGGAGCCTAACCCGTCAACTAGTCCTCTTTTTGATCTCTTTGTTCGTTGGTTGCCGATCTTAAAGTTTTGTATTTTAGAGTCAATCACTTCGAAGGTATGGTTTATAGTTGTGGTGAACATATCAGTGCGTTCTATGTATGTAGTCTGGGAGTCTATAACGGAAGTGAACACTTGTTGATACTGAGTGCGAAGGGAATTGATTTTTGAAATTAAAGCGCTGAGGTCGTAATAGTGAGTGATGGTATGATAACCTTCCACTATTTTGGCCGGTCTAAGGAGTACTGGGAGAAGTCCAGGGTTCAATGTGACGTTGACTAATTCTAGTCCAGAGGCGGAGGAGAGGAGGATCAGGATCCTGTAACAATGTCAAAACAGGGAATTCCTGAGGATTTCTGTACACATCTGTTCTCGGAGGTATGGTATGTCAGTTTGGGAGAAAGTAGGGTTCTTATTGCTCGTTATTGCTTTGGCAAACTGGCAGACGAAAACACCACAATCGTCTGAGTTCGATTGTTGTGGGATTGTTAGCAAGTGGATTGTTTCCCAGTTTTCTGAATCCAGTAGGATTCCCCTTTTTTCGAGAAACTCGAAAGCCAAATATGATTGAATGTTTTCTAGGATTGGGATGGCGTATGCGGCTGCAGTGCCATTTTTTGTACGCGTTTCGGAGAGGGAGTCTAGGTACGTGATCTGTTAACGTTTCGTGTTAATTACCACGAGACTCCAATGGTTTGTTTCATGGATTGGTATGATTATTAAATCTTTGTTGAATATGTCTGACCTACGAGTAAAGTGTCTTACTCGGTCATAACCGTGTGCTTCTAACATAGGGTAGAGGAAAGAGTTAAAACAGAAGGTCGAGGGAAATGTCTTGTGGTTTCTATTCCTTTCGTCTATCAACTCCATATAGAAGTTCATAATCATGTCGTCTATCCAGTTTCCGGGTTTTAGTGTCAGTAAGTTTTCCCTAGTTAGTTTGAGTCCGTATTTATGTGTTAAAGTTTCTGAGGATGGTAGTTCGGTATTCCATGCGTTTTGGACTTTGGTCTCATAGAATTTCCTGGGTGGTTTTACGTTGGTTAAGTGAGCCTTCTCTTTGGTGTTATGATGACGTGGGTGAATTTGTACTGTTTTCATAGCCGGGTCTATTTCTTTAACTTCTTCTTTATTATATTTGGGTTTAGTCTTGCTTTGTCGTTGGATGGTTTTAATAAAGATTTCGTCAGGGATTTCAGGGGGGTCTATTCGATTCACGTTTTTTTCGTCAGCTACTTTTTCCTTTTGTTCCTGGAGTTTTTCGGACACTTGTGCGTATAAGGCTTTTACTCTTTCTTTATGTCGGTCTAAATAGTCATGTGCAACGCTTTTTCGATATCCATTTCTAGGAGAGAGCGGTTATTCACGTGCCCGTATAGGAGTTCGAACGGTGTTAATTTTGACGCGGAGTGGATCGAATTATTGTAGGCAATGATTGCATAGTTGACTTTATGGCATGTGGTACAAGTTTTGAATTCTTCCCTATTGGTTAGTAATCGGACGTGCTCTATGAGAGTGGAATGAAATCTTTCAGCGATACCATTGGATTCCGGGTGTTGCGAGGATATGAAGTGAATGTTTATTTTATGGAGGACCATCAATTCTTTCACTAATGAATTTTGAAATTCGGTTCCATTGTCCGAAATAATTTTGTTCGGGATCCCATGGTGGGCAAAGAACTTCATTAGTCCGTTAACTATTTCAACGCCGGTGGAAGAAGAGATAGGGTATGCTTGCGCGTATTTGGAAAATGGACAAATTATCGTTAGGAACTTAGAGTTTTCTATGGTGAATTTGTCTATATGTAGTGTCTCTAAAGGTCGGACAGCTGTAGGAGTGATGTTGTATTTAATTTTGAGCGGAGATCTTTCGTATTTGCATTTTAGACACAATTCGCAGTTGTTGATGAATTTTTGAATAGCGATCTTCAAATTCGGCCAATAATATTCCCTTTTTAATTTTTCGTATGTTTCGTCTATGCCGCGATGGTTTGTAACTCCATCATGGTATTTGGAAATTAGATCTGTTTGTTCTTTTTCCGATTGGATGTCGATCAAGCGTTTGGAGTATTTAGTGAGGTTTATTTCTGAGTGGGTGAAATGAGTTGCAATGACTTTAGCAAATTTTTCGTATACCTCGGTTTCGAAATAAATGCCATATTTTACCCTAGGGTGGATGTATTCTTTGGTGAATTTTATTACATCGTTTTCAAACTCTTGATCATTTACTTTGACGAGCATGCGAGTTTTGTTTCCGAAAAGGGTCGTAAGTTTAACCATGTCGGGGACAGGGTGGTTAACTACTGTGAGTATTATCTGGTTCGAAGAAATGTTGATTGGCTGATCGCGAATGGGTATATTGACAACTGTATTCCCTAAAAAGTTGGAGTGGACTGTGTGTCTAGATGAGGTTTCGTCAGTCACCCCTTCCTCCCCAGGATCGACGTGCGCGACCACAGAGTCGGCGTCGTCGTTAGAGGTAAGGTCCAGTTGCTTGCCTAAAAGTTGGGTAAGTTGGTCACAGTGTAGGGTATGTAAGTTCGGTTGGTTTTCTATTTTGACTCTGGATAGTGCATCTGCGTTTGTGTTGAGGGCTCATTTTTTGTAAATTATGTCAAAGTCGTATGCTTGTAATTTCGTTTTCCATGCGAACAATCGTGAACCAGGTTCTTTATGGTTGAAGAGCCATTGTAACGGGTGGTGATCAGAAAAGATAGTGAATTTCCTACCATATAAGTAGGGGCGAAAGTAACCTACAGCCCATACGATGGCGAGTAGCTCTTTCTCAATTGTGCTATATTTTTGTTCGGATTGGTTTAACGTCCGGCTCGCGTAAGCTACCAGTAGATCGGAGTTATCTGAAATTTGGCTCAAAACTGCCCCCAAAGCTACGTTGCTGGCGTCAGTAGTGAGCCTGAAGGGCTTCGAGAAATCTGGGTATTGAAGGATTGGGTCATTGCTTAGGAGGTCTTTGCAAGTTTCGAAGCATTGTCGATACTCAGGGTCCGTGATGTCTATGAGAGCGTCTTTTTTGAGACATTTAGTCATGGGTTTCGTTAATTTTGCGAAGTCTTTGATGAATTTTCGGTAGTACCCTAACAGTCCTAAGAATCCCTTGATTTCTTTTGTAGTTTTTGGAATGGGATAATTTTTTATTGCTTTAATTTTGTCTGGGTTTGGTTTTACTCCGTCTGGTGTGACTACGTGACCTAGGTAACAAACTTCTCTTCTCAAAAAGTCGGTTTTATCTAGTTGTACCTTGAGGTTAGCAGATCGAAGGCGTTTAAAGACTGATTCTAAACGGTGTACGTGTTCCTGTAGGCTAGTGCTAAATACTATAATGTCGTCCAAATATACGCAACAGTATTCATTTGCGATACCACGTAGTATATTGTCCATCACGCGTTGGAATGTACTAGGTGCGTTCTTTAACCCAAAGGGGACGCGTGTCCACTCCAAATGACGTGTGGGGGTGCTGAAGGCTGTTTTGCTGATGCTATTGGGATCCATTTCTATTTGGTGAAAGGAAGATTTTAAGTCAATTGTACTGAAATATTGGCATCTTCCCAATTTGTCTAATAGTTCCGAAATTTGGGGAAGAGGGTATTTATCTTCTATTGTTTTTTCGTTTAGTTTACGATAATCTACAACGATTCGAAACTTTTGCTTTCCACTGCTGTCTTGTTTTTTTGGGACTATCCAGATAGGGGCATTCCAAGGGCTTTGAGAGTTTCGAACGATCCCTTGTTGGAGAAGTTCTTCCATTTGTTTGTCGAGTTCGTTCAAATGTACCTCAGGGAATCTATAATTTTTTGTGTAGACTGGTATTTCGTCAGTAGTGCGAATGACGTGCTTGACGTTGTTGGTGAAACTAAGGGGGGTGCCTTCTTGATGAAAAATATCTGCGTATTTGGTGACTAATTTGGATATTGCGAGTTTTTCTTCCTCGTTCATGTGGTCGAGGCGAAGTTGGCCTAAATCAAATTTGAATGTTGATTTTTCGAAGTGGTTTAAGTTTGAGTTTGAGACGGGTTTTTGGGTTTGTAAGTCAGTAGTTTGAGGATCGATCTCTTCGGCTAATATGGGGGTAGTCTGCGTGAATTGGTAGGGGTTTTCGCCGGAATTCAATACTTGGACGTAAGCATCATAATTTTTTACTTTAACCAAGCATTGGGGGATTTCTACGGGTCCTATCTTTTGGTAGGGGATGATCGCATCTCCATTTTCAATGTTATTGAGTACCAGTTTGACCTGTTGGACACTCCTACTGTCAATGGTGTAAGTCTCAGTGATGTCTAAATTTAGATATTGTAACGGGAGGTTTACGTGAGGGGTTTGGAATACTTTATTTCTGATGCTTATATCGGCTTTTATAAATTCTAGGTTATCAATGCCGATCAGGAGATCGAATCTAGAATGGAATGGGAATAGTCGGAATTTTAGGTTTAAACCCTTTTCTCGAAGGAGTTCGTCGCACGGGACCATGGCACTTGAAGTGACCAAGGAGGTTCCGTGGACAGTCGTAACGGAAAAAGGTTCATAATTTGTTTTGATAGGGAAGTATTTTTCTGCTATTAACGGGTTGACAAAACTGGCCGAGCTCCCTGTGTCTACGAGGATTTTTAAGTTTAATTTAGGCAATATGATATAGGGGAGCTTGTTGATCGGCTTAAAGTTTAGGTTCATGAGGTTGCAGGCGGTGGTTGGAGGCAAGGGTCCTCTAAAAAAGGAGTTTCGTCCTTTTGACTTTGGGGATTTTCCGTAGATTGGTCTGGCCACTCATATGCGTCATAGTATAGGTCGTTTTGGTAGTTCGAGTCATGATAGTTATTAAGTTCGTCAATCGTTTGGTCGTTTTGGTAATTTGAGTCGTAATAACCGTAGGCTTCGTCATTTATTTGGTTCGTTTCTTCGGTTTGTAAATTGTGAAAATTTGGATTCTGATTCGGATTTGTTGTCTGCCATGACATTGGTTTCCAATCCCTTTGAGTGTTTTGGGAAGATTTCTGATTATTTGGAGGGTTTCTTTGGTAGGTTGGCCTATTTTGGTAGCCGTTTCTTTGTAGGTTTGAAGGGGTTTGTTGAGGATTTGGCTGTCTAGGCGGGCCAGACCATTGAGGTGGAGGATTTGGCTGCCTAGGTGGGCCGGACCATTGAGGTGGAGCTAGGCTTTGTAGTAGTCGATAAGATCTCGCAACAGGTGTTTGAGACCAATATGCAGGGTTCTGCCTAGGGGGCCCGTAAAGACGGTGCGGGGGCGGAACTCTGTATTGAGGAGCTTGGTTTTGCCTGAGGGGAGCATTTTGTTTTGGACGAGAGTTTGATGGTAACAACTGGTAATCGTTCGTCATCCATCCAAGTGCCTCATTCAGGTCCTTTGGTTGTCGAGTCCTCAACAGGCTTCCTAGTGGTTCTCTAAGATGTAATAGGAAACATCTTAGCGCGAGTTGTGTATGATGTTTAATTATGTTGTCGGCCTCATCGGGTTCGTGGATGTTGGCATACGCGGTTATTTTGTTTAATGCTTCCGTTATCCTATGGTGGAACTTGAACGGATCTTCGTGTTCTCCCTGTCTCATATTTGAGAGGTCTAAATTCATGGAGAACACATCTCGTTTATCGGAAAAGGCATTGATCAACGCGTCTTTGATTTGTTTGTATGTCGTGATATTTCCCGAGTTTATTGCACTTGAAGCTGGGGGTTGGATTTTGGCTTTGATGGCATGTAAGATCATCCTATTTTGGAAGTCTCCTACGTCGTTATAATTGAAAAATCTGTCGTTCAGTTCTTGTGTTACGAGTAGGAAATCATTCAACGTTTCCGGATCTCCTTTAAACACTGGAATGAGTTCCATGTGTTCTTTCTTGAATGTTGGGACTTCGGAGACTTCGGGTTTCCTATTTGGTACGCGTGCGCCTCCCAATCTCATCAGTTCGAGGGCGCCTGTAGCTTCATTTAGCGCGGCTTCTAGTCTAAGTTGTGTCGCGTTTTGTTCTCGAAGTATTTGTTGGGTCGCTTCTAACAAGTGATTAAATTGGGTATTTTGCGCCATCAATTCGGAATTTTGCGCGATTAGGTCTTCAATTTTGGGTTTGCCCCCGGTGGCTCCAGTATCGAAGGACATGTCGATGTTTTCGGGTACGGGGTTTTCGGGGATAGTAGAAAGGTATTGGGGCCGGGTTTGATCTCTGAGAAGGATCCCTAGGCGATTTGATAGCCTATCGGCCACAAAACGTTTTAATTCTTTGGGAATTTTGATTGTTTTAGGACGTGCTTACGGGGTCAAACCTAATCTGACCTGTACAGTGCCGAGTTATAGAAAAAGATACAAAAATACAGCTGAAAACAAGATTAAAATTCAAAAGATTAAAATTCCTTAAAATTATCTTAATTAAGAATGGTGTCTTCGAGAAGAATGCAGAGGTGGAGAGAGTTTAAAGGGACGACGGCCGTCAAATCGGCGAGTGGTCTTCAAGGTTGAGCTTATCTGCAGCTCCGGAGCGATAAAAGTTTCTAATCTGAGATCTACGTCCTGTGCGTGGGCAGATCTCCGATGAGGTGTCGTTTTATCAAATGAAGAGTGGACGTCTATATATTCTGAAGTTTAATTCTGAAGTTTTTCCCGGTCAGATGTTCGTTCTTTACGGGTTTCAAAACTTTTAACAGAATTTTTTGAAAACTTCTTGGAAGTGAAGGAAGTCGTATATTTGAAGTGTGTTTTAAGTGAAGTGGGCTTAAGAATGGGTGAGTATCTGCCGGTTATGCTTTTCGGTGGAACGTACTCGTATTATAAAAATATTGCGCAGTGTTTTACTTACAGCGGGATGCCCATGTCCATGTAAGGAGTCCAGTTCCGTTGATTTCCGTCGTGTGTAATCCCAATCAGACACTGTTTCACAGAAGGTTCTCGGTTTTTTCTTCGCGTGTACGGAGCAAAGAAAAACCCACGTCTTTCCGACAAGCGCCAATTAAATAACAGTCGTTGAGATTTGAGTTTTTAAAAACCACTTTAATTCACTTTTTACAAGATAAGAGAGACGATGCACTGCGCGATGTTTATGCGGGGACGTACGGGCGGAGACTGAACTGCCGAGGCTGATGGCCGCGGGCTTATATAGGGATTGGCTGCTGCGTCAGCTCGTTATTACCCAAGGGTTGAGGCGTCGTATGTAACTTCTATGGAAAAAACTGGAAGACACAAATAAAATAAAATAAGCAGTTCTTAAATTCCAATTCTTATCCGACCTTAAATATCCATGCCCCTTTTGTAGGAAGCCCTATGGAGCGAGAAAATGTCCCAGTTTCAAGGTATCAAGGTCATGATTACCGTAGTCAAGTGACCCTTTTGTATGGTTAATGTAAAAGCCGTCTACCGGCTGCCCACAAACTCGAAAACTGTCCTTCACAGACCGTTTGCATGTATTGCAAACAGTTCCGCAACTTCCATCTTCAATATCATCCTGGACAAAAAAAATGGAGATCGGCGTTTTTGACTTCGCTATCAGGGTTCAAGTTGATAACTGACACACCGTTTCGATCGGAATTTAAATCTTCATAACCATCGGAAGCAAAACTCATGGATCCCTCCAATTTCTCGTCTGGTTTGGATGCTAAGGACCAACCTCGATCGGGAGCATCTCCAACCTCATCTGCCCGTAATGCCAACATCTCCGGATGCAAAATCAGGCTCGACAATGTTCTTATATCTACTAAATTCTACGACGCACGATGTTAACTCCTTCAGCTAGATGACCGTGATCGCCCGAGGACAGGCGATATCAAAAGGAGGGACATCAAAGTACTTTTGAGACATTAAAGAACTTAAAGAAGAGCATAGAGTTCTATGCTTGGTGGTCGAATGTGAATTACAAATTTATTTTAAACCCACCACAAACTCGTAGGAATTATTTTGGCTGTTTTATCTAAATTGCTTTCAAGCATTAAACAGGTATTTCTTATGCCTACTGCAACATCCGCGTCACCTTCCACTTCCACCCTTATCAACTTCTTCACAACTGCGTGTAAATGCGGATGAGGACATGCACAACTAAAGGGAAGAGGCATCTACCGAGCATTTTGCTGGAACGGGTGTAATCTTGCTGTCGATGCACCGGCCTAATTTTCCCCTTCGATACCGCCTCATCTTTTAATTCAGCCAATGTACAAGATATAGGTGCTAACCGCCAATGCCACTAGGAGCTCGGCTGAAAAGGGGCAATTGACCTATAGAAACGGACCAATTATTGAATTTGTTAGTATTCAATTGAGTTTGTATAAGATATGCACGTCTACTAGTCCAAAACCGATGGCGACAAGAAAAACAGATCTCAATTTGCGAAAATATGGCTTACAGCTAGAGGAGGAACCATATCGGCCCTTAACACTTTCATCCATGGCCAACTGAACCATGGTCGTCTGCTATCTCAAGGTGGATGGGTGTTACATGCAGATGTGGTTGAAATATAAGAGTTTGAGCGCCCAGAAACGACTGTTTTGTTGATCGCTGAAACGCGATACCAGGATATTGATAGGTTACGTGAATTCGAGTCTGCTACCTTAGTATCGGGTCTTTGCTACGGACGCAGTCCAAAAACACAAATTTTGGGTCTGCAATCGACTTATTGGTAAATAAATGAAATATGAGTCAGATGTACATGTAGATGTACTGTGGTTATGCAAATCTGCCACTCGAATATCGCCGGTTCGCCAATGTAGACGTCGTTCAAAAACACTGATTTGGATTGGGGTCAAAAAGAAACTCGTAGGTATACATCAAATTACGGCCAATATTAATTGGTTCAATAGGTAACTTAGAAATACACGTCTGCCATCGAAGCGTCACTGGCTTACTGGTGAAGATGAAGTCAAAACACTGTAAATCCTTGACACAAAGGTTTATTATTTTCCATTACAGATAACAAACCTGAGGCAGAATCCGTTGGTATCCCCCGGTCAAATACTGTGAATCTGATTGCGTACTATTAGAATGATATAATCAGTCGTTATTGTACTATATCTGATCTGATTTATATTTTGATTTGATTTTTAGCGCATTTTCTTTTAAGAAAGAAAAAATGAGCTATTGTGTTCACTTTGTTCGCTGATGCTGTATGTATGTCCTCTTAAAATCGTATTAAATGCCACTTCCCGACGTCCGATTTTGATGAAACTTGGTATGGGTGTAATCTGTAACATTGTGGAAATGAAGATGTGCCAAGGGTTGATGACGACTAAGAGGTCATTGATCAGCTGATTGAGCTCCCAAGCCATTTTGTCTCTAATTCAACGCAGGAAACGTCTACTATTTCACGCGGATCTCCTTACAAGAAAATACGCCATCATGTGTCTCATTTTGTGAGCACTGATCTACTTGTTTATTATTTTTTAATAACACTATCCCCCTCCCCCCAAAAAATCAAGGTCATGCCCTCACGACACAGGTACTTGTCCTGGGGGTTAGTATTACACGTCTCCTTCTCAAAAAATAGACGTCTATGTGAAAAACGGGCTTCGGATTCGGGTTCAGTACCTTCAAAAACCCACAGTACCAGCTTCGCCTTCAATTTTTTTTTTTTTTGCAGTGTAATAATTTAAATAATTTATAGTATTGACATGGGTTTCCACAACTTCACTGCTCTCCAGTCTGTGTGTCTTATCAAATGAAAGTCGTAGGACATCTAATTCTATATCTGCATTTTATATCACATATCATTTTATTTCATTTTCATGTAATACATGTAATGAATTTCATCTCATATAATACATGTCATTTTATGACGGAAAATTCAAAATTGTCACTAGACCGCTCCTTCTCTAACACGTGATAGTTTTCTAAGGAAATTATTATTTCGTAAAATTATATTTAGGTAATTCACTAATAATAAAATTAGCGAGACTAATTGAATTCTGTATTATAAGGATATTATAATTAAATTGCGTTTAAGATTGAGTAGTCATGCCAAAATTAACCTTATTTAGACGAACCACCTCAGGTGTACGACGGGAGTCGTGTGTGGACAATTTGTATTTTTTGTCATAAATGCGCTAAAAATAAATTAAATTTCCTATGTTTGGTACCCATTAGTTACAAAGTACCCATTAGTTACCCATTAGTTACCCAAGTAACTGGAATAAGCACACTTGGGTTTTTACTATACATGTTGACTCTAAAACTACGAAAATCGAAACAATCCGACCTTATGTTGAATGTCGCATTTGGATTTATTATTTTCAATAATGAACCTTTGTATTTTGAAGATAAATCAACTTTTTTTCTCCTCTATTTACTAGACAATTTACTAGTAATGTGACATTTTCGGTTTTTTAAACATTATTATTACCTATACAATCATTTATTTATTTATAGTTTTCATCACCATTTATCACATTCATTTGAAATTCCCAAATCTCGAGAAAAATAGGCAAGGAGACTAATAATTGCATACCACTTGACGATGAGAAACAAAAGAAATTGAATCTCAACTCAAACTCAAATATTCATAAGGCATTCATAAGACTTCAGATGTATAGATTCTGTAAAGTTAAGTTGGATCACATCCATCGAACTATAGGTTTATCGAGGTATGTCGAATTATAGGTAGGTATCAACACATAATTGAAGAAATAGTAAGAGCAGCTATGATCAAGTAGGCACTGCACAGGTACCTACATACCGACATTTC
The DNA here is from genome assembly GCA_030762985.1 of Adelphocoris suturalis. Lineage (NCBI taxonomy): Eukaryota > Metazoa > Arthropoda > Insecta > Hemiptera > Miridae > Adelphocoris > Adelphocoris suturalis. The sequence continues at coordinate 8,251,189 of CM061040.1, read as the reverse complement.
TTAAAGTATTGTTATACATTTCAGTAACATTTTAAAATTTTATTTATATTATTCTTTTCCCCAAAATTTTAGAATTGAAACATTATTTGGAGCACTGACACAGTACAAAGCATGAAACGTCACTTGTCCGATAAGTGCAATCGACCGTTCCATCACACATTCCTTTGCACAAACAAGACGGTATGGAGTCTTTGGGCATTGCTGATTTCGTCACGAAACGAGGTGATAAGTTGCCGTTTTTGATTTAGGTACTATTTATTCAAAAGCGGCAGGATCCAATTTTGAGTGTAGTCCCAACTTCCAACACAAAAACGTGTTATTTTTAATACATCACTTTTCATTAATTTCTCTTCTCATGTTCACAGAATAGCTTTTGTTTTTGACTGGTACGATGAATTGTCCATAAAATATTTTGAGTTCAAATTCTGTACCTCAGAGGTCGACTATCGTAAGTGACATTTTGGCGATTTTACAGGAGAGCCAAAAGAAGTTGTGGGCACACCTATTTTGATCCCTATGGCCCATTCTGATGACTTTATCATGCTCAAATTAATTAATTTGAGCATGATAAAGTCATCAGAATGGGCCATAGGGATCAAAATAGGTGTGCCCACAACTTCTTTTGGCTCTCCTGTAAAATCGCCAAAATGTCACTTACGATACTCGACCTCTGAGGTACAGAATTATGATCGAAAGGCTACGAAAGTAAATAAGTAAAAATAGTAAACCCACGTAAAAAATCCCTAAAATCATTAGTTCATTTCTATATACTTAGCGAGTGAACAGAACTTGACCCGGTGAATCGTGACAGTTAGTACCTACTCGGAAACCAGGAACAAAGTGAAAAGTCACGGATCCAGGGGTCTATCGTTAAATATCAAAACCACGAGTGATTGGCTGCTACATCGTTACTGAAAGCTTATGCCGCACAGCTCACAGCGGTCAGGAACTTGACAAAAGTTCGGCTGCGATGCCGACGAAAACCCATGGTGAATAACGATAAGAACTTCGCCTAAGAACCAACCACGGTATATGTGACGCCTATTTGTTCAAAATCGGACAACGGGAATCCCCACAATGTGGAAAATGTGGTCATCCAGATGGAACTCTACGTCACCTGATAATGGATTGTCCAGACCATGAACGGGAGAGACACTTTTTTCTTAATATTTTAGCCACGAAAACAAATGTAAATTTGGAATTTTTATCCAATTTATCATCAAGGAATATCAAAATTTATAAAGAACTTTTTAAATTTATGTTAAATTGTAGTATTAATATATGAAAGAAAATTGTTTTACTTACTACAAGCCTTGAATTGTAAATAAAAATATGTATTGCTGTATACAGAACGTAATGCCAAATAAAAAAAAAAAAAAAAAAAAAAAGTACCAGAAAACCAAAAATTCAAACCCCAAAATCAAAGCGGTGCATTTCCAAAAACGGCGCATGAATTGAGAATGTATCGGTTACAACATTTTTTGACGTTCGATTATGACCCAAGCACAACGATAGGGTGGTAAAAAAAAAAAAAGTTCTGGGATTTCTTGTCCCCATTGTTTTTTTTTTTTTTTTTTTGCTTCCTCGGTATGTCAGGATGACACTCCTAAATTTTTAGTAAGAAATATAATTCCTAATCACTTTACCTGGGTCGATTTTGGCCAGTTATCGACCGCTATCGTAAATCAACCTCTAAATTGGTGACGAGGTGATGATTTGAAGGACGGATTTCAATTTTTTTTTAGGTCAATTTATGGATTTTCGCATGCGCTGAACACGATGAACTTATTTATTTTACGCTCCGTCCACTAGTTATCCGGTAAACTGGCAGAGGGCGCTGCTTGAAGATGAGAAAAAAATTTCATCCATCGAAAATTTCACCGAAAATACTGTCCCCTGGTTAAGAATTGTACTAGAAACATGCTATTATGGTCGGACAATATGCTTTGGCATGTTCTGAACATGATTCCGTTTTTTACTATACTTTTCCGCCGATGATTGCTTCGTTTATTGGCCATAAATCTCGAATTAATAGTAGGGTAATAGACAAATTCACCCTAATTTCATCGGAAATTAGTGTCGCGTTGATAATTTAAGGTTCTGAAATACCTTGTGCCGATAAAATTTGGTATTTTCCAGGATACTCGGTACAAAGCCGTTGGTAATTTGGCAAGGACTTGAACCGGCAGGGAAAACCGCTGTAGCTCACAGCGGTCAGGAACTAGACAAAAGTTCGGCTGCGATGCCGACGAAAACCCATGGTGAAAAACGATACTGAAGTACCAGAAAACCAAAAATTCAAACCCTAAAATCAAAGTGGTGCATCTCCAAAAACGGCGCATGAATTGAAAATGTATCGGTTACAACATTTTTTGACGTTAGATTATGACCCAAGCCAAACGATAGGGTGGTTCAAAAAAATAAAAATAGAAAGAATTTCAGGGATTTCTTGTCCCCATTGTTTTTTTTTTTTGCTTCCTCGGTAAGTCAGGATGACACTCCTAAATTTTTATAAAAAAATATCAATCCTAATCACTTTACCTGGGTCGATTTCGGCCAGTTATCGACCGCTATCGTAAACCGAGGTTGGTTTACGATAGCAGTCGATAACTGGCAAAAATCGACCCAGGGAAAGTGATTAGGATTAATATTTCTTGCTAAAAATTTAGGAGTGTCATCCTGACATACCGAGGAAGTAAAAAAAAAAAAAACAAGAAATCCCAGAACTTTATTTTTTATTTTTTTTGAACCACCCTATCGTTTTGCTTGGGTCATAATCTAACGTCAAAAAATGTTGTAACCGATACATTCTCAATTCATGCGCCGTTTTTGGAGATGCACCACTTTGATTTTAGGGTTTGAATTTTTGGTTTTCTGGTACTTCAGTATCGTTTTTCACCATGGGTTTTCGTCGGCATCGCAGCCGAACTTTTGTCTAGTTCCTGACCGCTGTGAGCTACAGCGGTTTTCCCTGCCCTTCATGCTTTCACAGGGTGTGTGTGACACCACAAGCAAAATTTTGACTAAAATATCTGAGGTGATTACCTTAAAACATTATAAACCAATAGACGCCTAGCCTCACTTGGAGTTGGAAGACAAATTACAGAAACTCGGCTAAAAAATCTTGAGCATTTGTACTGAACGTTGATTTAAAAAAAAAAAAAAGAGAGAGAGAGAGAGAGAACAGCGCAGATGAGGCTAGATTCAATTGGCTGACGAACTCTCTCAGTATAATTGTAAACTTTTCCTGTGTACCTTGCACTTTAGATGCTTCATTGTTTGAGGTAATTATTACTTACATATTTTTGGTTGAGTGCTTTCGATTGTCAACTCTCAAAACTGGATCCTGCCTTGAGTAAATATGAAATCCAAAAAGGCAATTTATCACCACACCACTTTGTTTATGCAAAGCAATGTGTGGAACGTTCTCTTACTCTTGTCGAAAAAGTTACTTTTCATGCGTTTTTCAGCGTCAGTTCTCCGGAGAATGTTTCAATTCTTAAATTTTATTAAAAAGAATCATTTAAATAAAATTTAAAATGTAATTAAAATGTAGAACAATGCTTTACTACATAGTGGCACGTAGACGGTACCTATGCAGTGCCTACTTGAATATTTACAAGCATGTTCTTATTATTAAATCAATTATGCTATGTTGATACCTACCAATGCATGTGGTCGAACTTTCCTATAGGTACTCAGTGAATCCGCATTTTCGGCTAATTGTTCGTCTTGTAAATTTGGATCGGAAAGCGGGGGTCAAACCTGCTTCCTTCGTTAATAACTATTTCGTAGCAATTTTCACAGATAAACGCAGTTATATCATTGTCATCAATAAAAGATTTGGTTGATTTGCTACATGCTTTGTGGATACTGGTTCCGCAATTTATCATTTAATAATGATTAACAGGACGTTTCCATTTTTTCCTACCGTTACGTTACGGCGAAAATATTGATTTTCATGTACAACCAATGCGTTAGTAGGGAAGTGTAACTCCCTTAGTGATAGCAGGAAAACAATCGCCACTTTTTGGAATGCTCTCATTTTATCACAACATCTCATGATCACTTAGCCTCCGTAGTGTCAAGGAAAGCTGATTTATTACGGTAAATTATAAACTAATATTGTTAAGTAACCACATTGAACTAATAATGTGTAAAATTAATCATTATTAAATTATGTGACTGTAGAACCGTAAGTCTATCGTTCGGGTTTTTTTTATTTTTTTTATACATGGTTTAATGTCGTTCTTACGTATTCCTTCTGTTATTTTCTGGCAAAAAAGAGTAGGCACTTATCAAGAGTTACATTTCCAGGTGGATCCCTAGGGCCTCGTATTATCACATTAAATCTCAATTTTTGGAGAAAATAAATTATCGTAGTTCATAAAAACTATATCCACGATGACCAAACTGTTTTGCAAAAGAAAACCCGTACATTTTATAGAAAAAATGGGAATATTTCGAACTACTTCCGAAAAGTCGACTGCAGATAAACAACATTCACAGCAGGTTAACACAAATGAATGTGATAAATGTGAATGAATAAATTAATGTGGTAATTGGTGATGAGAATTATAAATAACTGATTAAGATATTATTAATAATAATAAAATAATAAAAACGGAAAGTTTCACATTACCTGTCTCTAGTTAACAGAGGAGAAGAAAAAAGGAATTTTTTCAGTTTTTACCTTATTTTAAATTAAACCTGATAATTTTAAAAGTATTTTGCTAATAACCAAAATATAGCTGGTTTAAAAACGAATAATTTGAGCCTAAAAACGATTGTTTGCGTTGGGCCATTCGTAAACTAGTAGGGTCAAAATGGAACGCGCTCCCATGCGCTCTTGTATCCCCCCTACTTTCCGCGACCACTCGCGGCGCATCATCCGTTTTTGAGCAACGTATAACTAGGTACTGGAATAATGCATAAAAGATGTTACTTCATCACGTATGTACCATCTTGAAATACTTCTGTGGAGATGATCTTGAATTTTATTTTACTTTTTGTTGCATAACTGGAACTTTCTATTCCATTCCAGATTTTCTAAAGTCCCAAAAATTCGCCTAAATGGATGATATTACGTAAAAGAGGACTATAAAAGATCATCTAGGGTCCCCTAACACTCCTTGAGAGTATTCGGTCAATTAGATTCAGAGTTTCTCGTGTGTTAACCAAGTTGATATCAATAAGGCGATAAAATGCATGGCAAACCTTCCTAGAAACCTCTACCCAACTACCCTCCAAGTTTGAACATAATCAGACCAATAGATCGTAAAAAATCGACGTTGTTAGAATCTGACGTTTGCGAATGCGCGCACCCTATTATTGATCCGACAACTATGCAATTTAAAGGGAACCATCAAGAAGCTAACCCACACAAAACCAGAAAATTCCATAAAAATCAGTCCCTTAGTCTCCGAGTTTCACAAGTGTCAAACAATTTTATTTTTGCGCATGTACAATGGTCATTACTCAATCAATCGCAATAAAACTCATAGAGCATATTTCTGATACGTATAGCCAACTACCCTCCGGGTTTGAACAAAATCAAACCTATAGATCGTAAAAAATCGATGTTATTTTATGAATTCACGTTTGAGCTTGCTCACACGTCATTATTGATTCGATTGTAATGAAATTCATAGGGGAACATAAAGAGGCTAACCAACACAATCCCTGAAAATTTCATCAAAATCGAACTAAAATTGAGAGTTTCCTGTGTTTTTGACTGGGAGTAGTTGTGTAGTCGTCCAACACATGGTCGGTGAGTTTCTCAACCCGCCCGACCACACGCTCAACCCTGAGACAGCGTTCCAGTTGTTTTAGTTCTTTGCTTTTTAAAAGAGAAGAGGTGGGGAGAAGACGAGGTTATTTAGAGCAATGGCCGACCCTGCCAGATCTCCGGTAGCCATTCAGTAAGCAAAATAGAATGTGTATATTATTATGTATATTATAATATACACGAAACACCCGACAGCGGCGAAGCACGCGGAAAAACGATGAACTACAGCTGTATATTTGTGATCCATAATCCATTCAACTGGCACCCACCTCTCAAACTTCAAAGGCTCTTTGTTCGTCACTGAATCAATGTAACATTGTGATTATGAATCCTTATCATCCAGTACAGCCTAAATTAAATAGAGAAAATCGTTTGTGTGTTTATTGTTGAAGTTAAGGTAAGATATGAGGGGTTGACAATGTGGCACCCTTATACGGGTGCCATAAAAATGAGGGTGCCACTTCGTATGCTGTTTTTATTGTTTCGGGTGCCACAGAGCTGGAATATATATATATATATATATATATATATATATATATGTTACCGTTAAAGTGTGTAATTCAGTTAATGTATAAAATAACTAGTTAGTATATAGAATAACGAGCAGTTATAGGTAGTGTGTATAATTCAAAGTTTTCTATATGCTTTCCCTAGGGAATATATGAAATAACTAGGTATTATGTAAAGTAACAACGCCAATCGGTAAAGTGTAGAATCGACTGCTTTTCTTGGGATGTCACTACTAGAACGATATTATTCAGGGGAAATGAAAGGATTGAAGAATTAGCATGCATTTTCATTACTAACATGTAAATAATAGAGTAAGGTAGGTAGGTAAGTAATATACCTACACGTCAGAAGTCAAAAATTGTGAAATCACTTATTTGAACATGGGTTACTTTGATGGCATTTTGAGTTGCACAGAACCTTATTTTTGACACACTTGCATCTGTTTGAGGTGCATTTTGTGGTGCAGTGGCACCGGAAAAATCCTTGCCCGTCCCCAAGTGCTGTGGCTGTCGCCACCAATCGAACGGATGCTTCGTTTGGAGGTATTTCACTGGCATTCAAGAATCTTTCTTCGCAAACGCTGAACTGCGATCTAGCATAGAGCTGTCGGAGAATTCCTCAACCTCTGACTCCTCAACTGACTTCTCAACGAAATCTCATTCATACTTGAACCCAATAATACACTTTCACGGCTGGCCTCCCGTTATTTTATATAATAACTAGTTAAAGTGTCTAATTTGAGAAATTGCAATCTTTAACTGGTCTCCGTAGTTATTCTATATACTAACTAGTTATTTTATATACTAACTGATTTCACACTTTATTGGTAACATATATCACGGAGTGAGAGGAGGCGCCGGCACCGCGGCTTGTGGTGGTTACGGCGCCGGCGTTCGTTCGAGGCATGAATATGTATTTTTCAAGGTCATATTTGTGTGTTAATACCAAAGCTTTTCCTACGCATATTTAATAACATATCCTCTCGACTTTTCGTACGTACTTAGATAATGATATTATTAAGGCAATAACTATTTGAATAGATTGGAGCTCAAATCGAGAAATAGAAACATGCTTATATAATTATAGAAGTATAGGTTGTGGCAACTCGAAGTAGGACACGCCGAGGAGTCTGGACGGGCCTTATGACGTACGCTAGCTAACTAAAACTACGATCATACTCAATTGAAAAAATAATAAACCTTTGTGAAATAATTTGCAGCGTTTTTTATTGCTTTTTTCGATTTTAGGTTGAATTTGGAACAGAAAATGCCTCCATGAAATTTTCTTTTTGGGGCTTCGTTTCTGAGTTATTCCACTTTTTGCGGAAGTCCGATTTTTATTTTTCCATGTCTCAAATCATTTATTGAAACTTACGGTTTCCTCTTGACCCCCCTTTTTTATTGCTTTTTCCGATTCTAGGTTGAATTTGAAACATAAAAGGCCTCCGTGAAATTTTCTTTTTGGGGCTTCGTTTCTGAGTTATTCCACTTTTTGCGAAATACAGAAAATCGCCGATTTCTTTCAGACATTACCAACACTTTCTTACTATTTTTATCTTCAATTTTTGAGATGTTCACCACACTTTTGAAATCAGCATTAAACTCTATCATCAGACCCCAGCGTCCATAATCAACAATCACCATCTGGGGGATGACATTACACTTGAACCGCTTACGATTTAAAGAAAGTTTTCCAAATCGTCGTTTGAAAAAAAACAAAAAAAAAAAATAAATCCCCTCAAACTGTTCAGTACACACAGAATCACTGTTCAGAATACAGTTTAAAAAATGTACCACAAGGAGACTTCCAGTCAGTTGTCATAAGCGGTTCAAGTGTAATGTCATCCCCCTGATGGTGATTGTTGATTATGGACGCTGGGGTCTGATGATAGATTTTAATGCTGATTTCAAAAGTGTGGTGAACATCTCAAAAATTGAAGATAAGAATAGTAAGAAAGTGTTGGTTGTGTCTAAAAGAAATCGGCGATTTTCTGTATTTCGCAAAAAGTGGAATAACTCAGAAACGATGCCCCAAAAAGAAAATTTCACGGAGGCCTTTTCTGTTCCAAATTCAACCTAGAATCGGAAAAAATAATAAAAAAGGGGGGTCAAGAGGAAACCGTAAGTTTCAATCAATGGTTTGAGACATGGAAAAATAAAAATCGGACTTCCGCAAAAAGTGGAATAACTCAGAAACGAAGCCTCAAAAAGAAAATTTTAAGGAGGCATTTTCTGTTCTAAATTCAACCTAAAATCGAAAAAAGCAATAGAAAAGGGAGGTCAAGAGGAAACCGTCAGTTTCAATCAATGATTTGTGACCCTAAAACATGGAAAAATAAAAATCGGACTTCCGCAATCGTGAACCTGAGTTAAAATACTATAAAAAAGCTCCAGTTCAATTTTTCGATAGCTCGCACCGTAAGGCTGTAATTTCCCGATGGGCCCATTTATATGGGACACCCTGTATTTTATTTATCATTCATTTTCTGTAAGAGTTGGCTTCCCTAAGCAGATCCCTCGAAATTCTCTAAGGACTGGGCACACTGCCAAAAAGTGGATGGATGTCTCATTCTCACTTAACTAATCCTAGAATAAGGGTACAACTCAAAAATTGTCATTTTCGGCAAATCGCATTCAAAGTTTTCCTTCCACACCATTGGCTACCCGTTCTTTGGAACACGATGAACGTAATTTATCTTTGCGAAACGTGTTTCCTGCATTATTACTCTAACGCCCCATGGTGAATAAATAGTTTTTTTGCCAGTGGGAAGGGAGTAGGGGGAACGGTTTTGTTGATTTTTTAAGAATTTTTGAGTTGTTCCAACTCAAACACTGAAATCTCACCAGTCAGGATCCAAAATGTTCAGAAAAGAAAGACACAAGTTAAAATTGTCCACACAAAAAGGAAACAACTCAAAACGAGACACAGACTGCGTGAACTCAACTGAGTTGTGTCTTTCTTCCTAGGACGTGAATTGGTTACTCCCTCCATAGAAGAAAGACACACGCACTCTCTAGCGGAATTAGAGTGCCCTACACATATCTCCACCTTCTACAGACAAACTAGACCGTTTCTACTTCTCAGAACCACAACTAACTCAAAATCGCGATTTTTGAGTTGTACCCTTATTCTAGGACGGGTGCAATTCGTTCATCACCCCATCCAACAAACTCACCAATGTTCTACCTCTAGTATCTACCTTTGTATCTTTAGATATTCTTAAGTTGTCAATTTTATCAAGGTGTCTACCCGGGTCCACCGGCATATACTGTTAGGCGCCCAAGGCATTCACATCACCAATTATTATAAATACTTTTTCATTGTTGTTCTCAATTACCTGCTTAACGTTTTCAAACATTGCCTCCCCGTTAGTGCAATTTAAATATACTGGCAACATTACAATTTCACCTTCCTCCAATTTAATATTTATACACTTCATACTCTCTAACACAGGGGTTCCCAAACTTCTTTGTACCGTGCCTCCTTGTGGTAAAATGATTTTTTATTTGCTAGGTATTTATATAAAACACGATTTGATAACACGTAGCTTTTATGAAGTAGCCTTTAAGATAAAAATAAGTTAATCTTAATGAGATGGATGGGCTTGCATTTTCTTTACAAGCGCTGGTATTCTTGGTGAAGTTTTGGCAAGAGCACAACGTAAGTCACACAAGCAACATAAGTTTGTTCCATTCTAGGTTTTTATTGATACAAGTGTTGAGAATGCTTTTTCACAGAAGTAGGTGGTTGAAAAAGGCAAAAATACCCGAAAAAACTCCTGTGACACTCTGGGATACACTTGGAAGTATTTGATCCAAAATGTTGACTTTTCCATTTTTTCGAAGTCATATTTGGCAGAAGAATCATTTTTCATTCCCAAAAATTCTTCCTGCAGGGCTTCTAGAACATGTTCAACGTTGACATGGAATGGATCTGTTGAAAGTCTGTAAAAATATTCGTCAGCAGTGTTAGGGAAGTATTTCCCGAATTCATCAGTGAGCGTCTCCAAATGGTTTGAAACTTGTTTTGACAGGTGTGATCCTTCAAAAACCTCCTTGAAGCGTGTTTCTTCTGAGATTGATACTAGTTTTTGGAAATTTGAAAAAATGCAGGGGTTCGCTGATATTTTCGTCTCCAAAGTTGTTGTTTCTCAACATACGTCTTGATGGCATCACGATGAGTTATGATATTTGAGTCTCCACCCTGAAGTTTTAAGGTAAGGCTGTTTAATGAATCAAAGAAGTCTGACAAATATGCATTACTTAAGAAATAGGTGTGCTGAAGTTCATGCTTAGCACATTTTGTTTCTGGTTTTCCAAGAACGAAGTTAGTTCATCTCGGAGCTCAGCCAACATGTTTCCTTTTGAGAGCCAGCGTACTTCTGTGTGAAATAGCAGTGTTTTGAGGTCAGTTCCTAAATCTTCACAAAGATTTTTAAACAGTCGGGTGCACTGTTTTTTATGTAGTTCACGAGCAAAAACGAGCTCGCTCCTGGAGTTGGCTCGATGTTGCCCCAAAGAATGGTCTCACGACCCCCCTAACCCGTCTTCATGCCCCCCAGGGGGGCGCGCCCCCCAGTTTGGGAATCCATGCTCTAACATATCAAAATTTGCTCTACTCCCTAAACATTTTTTCTTAATTCCAAATAACCTTCCCTCGCTGGGTCTCCCCAGACTGCTAAATCTAACAGCTACTTCCCAGTACAATTTGAATTCATGAAATATATTTTTTTATTGTATCGACCTCCATTTCCACCAAAAATGTCTCACAAAGCATAAACACGTCATATCCTAATATAAAGTAGTTAAATTGGTTATCCTTAGTTTTGTTTTTTAATCCACCATCAGAGATATAATTTTAATGAGTTCTTCGCAGTACCTTGGGTCTGGAAGTTCACTGCCATCTAGTCAAATCGTCGGCTCCTCCATTCTTCCCCTCTGTCCGCCGCTATCCTCGCCGTTTCTTCCATCTGTTCGGTTTGCTAGGCAAGCTTTTTCCAGATCCTCCTCTATGTCAACTCCAACCATTGCTTTGATCTTCGCGTAGCCACATCCCTGTCGGTGTATTAATCCTCTCTCTCGGTCCCATACAAATACTTCGTTTCCTATCAAAAGTTTATCAAATGTAACCTTGACATTTATTCCTTGCGTTAGTCTCAGCAATATTTTCCTGATAGTCTGTAACTGTCGCCGTTTTTCCCTTATTTCAAAGGTATAATCGGAACTAATCCAGAATCTTGTATTCCGCAGCGATGATGATCTCCGAAAGATTTCGTCTTTATCATCCTGCCCTTCAAGAGTTATCAAGATGGGCTTTATGCCTTCCCCTTATTCCCTAAGGGTCCTCGCCGATGTCACCCTAGGTACACCGTTTTCAAAGCCCAAAACTGTCCGAAAAAATTCATTAAGTTCCTCATTTAGACTGCGGTTTGGCGTTCTAATTAGTCCCCCTAAAATTATATAGTTCTTTCTTATCTCATTTTCCAGTAGACAAATTTTGTAGTCTCGGGCTTCAGCTTCTTTCTCCAACGTTTGTATTTTGCTTCTAATTTTTTCATTTTCCTCCCTTAGCGCTACGTTTTCCTGCTGGATTTGGCGAAAATCCTCTCTTGTCGTGAGGTTACGAATTTGTGTATTGATAGGGTCAATTTTTTAAATCTAATTTGGAATCAATCAGGGTACCCATCTTAAGTAATAACTCTTCCATTAAGAAACTCATACTGACTGTCCTTTTAGCTTATCTTTCCTCTGAATCCGCTGTCCTTTCCCGTTTACTCCCCGGAGGCTAACGTGGGCTATTGCTGCCTCCCGCTCGACTTGATGTAATTATCACGGGCGAGATCTGGTTGGTGATTGTACGCGCGTATTTGCCCGTTATTTAGCCAGAAACGCTAAACCTCCCTAATGATCTCTTATAGCCTTCTAGGCCTACTAATTCGCTATAATTAGAATCGTTTGCTTTCCTCCTTGTCCATACTTTTGACACAGTACTTAGAGTGAGGCAGTTGAAAATCCAAAGTGGGGGTACTTACAGGCGTATTGCGCAAAACCGCTTCCCCTTCCGCACGTCCCACTCCTCTGTCCGGCTTGCTGTCACACCGCTACCAAATCCTGATCTTTCCACAAACTTATGGATCTATAATTCACTATTTTACCACGAAAATTCCGCACTTGGTTGCACTTTCGAACTCACTAATTCCTTCCCGGTCAGTATAGTATCACCTTGCCGATTTTCGTACACTTTCACCGCCTTAAACCAATCAAACTTTCGCGTAACACACGGACACGATGTTACATCTACACTCGCTTGTGGCGAACCTTCTTGGTGAGGTGGAATCACCCATAAAAATCCTCATCATCCTGAATATTAAAATAATGGTTTAGAGTCGTCGTTCCCACTCCAACCAAAAGTACAAAGTCATGGCCCTACGAATCCTAATCAAGGAGGTATAGATTCCCCAATATTCATTTCCAAAGAAAGTGAAAACCACAACATCTGAACACTATTTTATTCACAATCAAAACTGCCAAAATCGCAAATGGGATGTACCAACGTGTATTCATCCTGGCATGTAATATAATCCTATGATTGGAAGATTTTGAGGTAATCAGAGAGCTAAGGCGTCAGTCAAAGTGAAATCAACGATCACGAGTTGAAAGCTCGATCAGAGAATAGATAATTGCGCCCATGTGTGGTTTGATCGGAACTTCTCGGTGATCTAGCCGTGATCGGATATTGATAAACCAGCCCTAACACTGATTCATTATATGAGGTCTATGGTGGGTACATCATATTCCAGAAACTGCTTCTTGTGTTTGTTGTATGTAGTGATCGATGTCACGTTTCTTTGGCAGGTGAGAAGCCCTATGCCTGTGATAGCTGTGACTACCGAACCAGTCACCTTGGTAATCTGAAAATGCACATGCGATCACATACAGGTTTGTTATGTTTAGTCCTTGATAGAATAACATTAACTTCACTTCAATAACTGATGTCACTGGTACGCCAAATTCCAGAAATTACCCATTGTGTTTCCATAATATTGCAAAATTTGTCGTTTCTTTGACAGGTGAGAAGCCCTATGCCTGTGATAGCTGTGACTATCGAGCTAGTCACCTTGGTACTCTGAAAAGACACTTACGGTCACATACAGGTTGGTTACGTTTACTTTTTGACATAATAACACTAACCATATATCATTAAGTGAATTCGCTGATTCACCAAATTTCAGAAATTACCCATTGTGTTTGCTTAATATTACAAAAATTTTTGTGTCTGACAGGTGAGAAGCCCTATGCCTGTGATAGCTGTGACTATCGAGCTAGTCAGCTTGGTCATCTGAAAAAACACATACGGTCACATACAGGTTTGTTATGTTTAGTCCTTGATAGAATAAACCTTGATAGAATAACATTAACACTACTTCAATAACTGATTTCACTGGTACACCAAATTCCAAGAAATACCCATTGTGTTTGCATAATATTGCAAAATTTTTGTTTCTCTGACAGGTGAGAAACCTTATGCCTGTGATAGCTGTGACTATCGAGCTAGTCAGCTTGGTGATCTGAAAAGACACTTACGGTCACATACAGGTTGGTTATGTTTAGTCCTTGACATAATCACACTAACCATATTTCTATAAGTGAATTCGCTGATTCACCAAATTTGAGAAATTACCCATTGTGTCTGCATAATATTGCAAAAGCTGTCGTTTCTTCTTTGGCAGGTGAGAAACCTTATGCCTGTGATATCTGTGACTATCGAGCTAGTCAGCTTGGTGATCTGAAAAAACACTTACGGTCACATACAGGTTTGTTATGTTTAGTCCTTGACAGAATAACACGAACCATATTTCAATAAGTGAATTAGCTGATTCACCAAATTTTAGAAATTACCCATTGTGTTAGCATAATATTGCAAAAGCTGTCGTTTCTTGTTTGGCAGGTGAGAAACCTTATGCCTGTGAAAGCTGTGACTATCGAGCTAGTCAGCTTGGTGATCTGAAAAAACACTTACGGTCACATACAGGTTTGTTATGTTTAGTCCTTGACATAATCACACTAACCATATTTCTATAAGTGAATTCGCTGATTCACCAAATTTGAGAAATTACCCATTGTGTCTGCATGATATTGCAAAAGCTGTCGTTTCTTTGGCAGGTGAGAAACCCTATGCCTGTGGTTGCTGTGACTATCGAGCTAGTCTGCTTGGTACTATGAAAACACACTTACGGTCACATACAGGTTTGTTATGTTTAGTCCTTGACAGAATAACACTAACCATATTTCAATAAGTGAATTAGCTGATTCACCAAATTTTAGAAATTACCCATTGTGTTTGCATAATATTGCAAAAGCTGTCGTTTCTTGGTTGGCAGGTGAGAAACCCTATGCCTGTGATAGCTGTGACTATCGAGCTAGTCTGCTTGGTACTATGAAAACACACTTACGGTCACATACAGGTTTGTTATGTTTAGTCCTTGACAGAATAACACTAATCATATTTCAATAAGTGAATTCGCTGATTCACCAAATTTTAGAAATTACCCATTGTGTTTGCATAATATTGCAAAATTTGTCGTTTCTTTGACAGGTGAGAAACCTTATGCCTGTGATAGCTGTGACTATCGAGCTAGTCAGCTTGGTACCTTGAAAAAACACTTACGGTCACATACAGGTTTGTTATGTTTAGTCCTTGACAGAATAACACTAACCATATTTCAATAAGTGAATTCGCTGATTCACCAAATTTTAGAAATCACCCATTGTGTTTGCATAATATTGCAAAAGCTGTCGTTTCTTGTTTGGCAGGTGAGAAGCCCTATGCCTGTGATTGCTGTGACTATCGAGCTAGTCAGCTTGGTGATCTGAAAAAACACTTACGGTCACATACAGGTTTGTTATGTTTAGTCCTTGACAGAATAACACGAACCATATTTCAATAAGTGAATTAGCTGATTCACCAAATTTTAGAAATTACCCATTGTGTTTGCATAATATTGCAATATTTTTCGTTTCTTTGGCAGGTGAGAAGCCTTATGCCTGTGAAAGCTGTGACTATTGAGCTAGTCAGCTTGGTGATCTGAAAAAACACTTACGGTCACATACAGGTTTGTTATGTTTAGTCCTTGACATAATCACACTAACCATATTTCTATAAGTGAATTCGCTGATTCACCAAATTTGAGAAATTACCCATTGTGTCTGCATAATATTGCAAAAGCTGTCGTTTCTTGTTTGGCAGGTGAGAAGCCCTATGCCTGTGATAGCTGTGACTATCGAGCTAGTCTGCTTGGTACTCTGAAAACACACTTACGGTCACATACAGGTTTGTTATGTTTAGTCCTTGACAGAATAGCACTAACCATATTTCAATAAGTGAATTTGCTGATTCACCAAATTTCAGAAATCACCCATTGTGTTTGCATAATATTGCAAAAACTGTCGTTTCTTGTTTGGCAGGTGAGAAGCCCTATGCCTGTGATTGCTGTGACTATCGAGCTAGTGTGCTTGGTAATCTGAGACGACATTCAAAAATGCATACAGGTTTGTTTCGGTCATACCCTGATAGAATAACACCAACATTGTATTATTAACTGATGTCTCTGGTACACCCGATTAGAACAAGAACTCCATCATGGCCAACTGCACCTGAGCTTATGTTGAATAAGCTTTTCCTAACTTTTTTTTTTCTAAGCAATGAAATTTTAACTAGACGGTAACCGGGGGTGTATAAATTTGATAAATGGAGGGTAGGTAGTGACTAGGGAGGGAGGGGGCAATAAGTGTTTCAATTAATCGTTGACCATCTGAGGTACAGCTGCTCCATCTTCCAGCCCCAACGGTCGAACCTTCCTTCGAGACCCTCTTATACGAAGTGAAACAGCTCTAATTATGGCGAACTGAACCTTCACTTTAACCCATCCTGAGAGTTGTGAGTAGGGACGGTTCCATTTTTCGGCCAGGACGTATGCTGCCCGTTTCAGAAAAACAGCAAATTCTTTGTGAAGGGCACCGTCACATGAGCACACTAAGGGTGTGAAAGACCCTCGGTGGTCTTCTGCAGCTCGATCATATTTCATGTGTTTTGCATTTGCTGCTGTTCTTGATGTTCGGTTCCAGTCTTGGGAGAGGTAGGAGGCAGCGTCAGCATTAACTATGCGATTATCAAAAAACGCTGGTCTCCCACTCTCTCAGACACCACTCACCATAACATCACCCACTAATGCTGGCTGTCCGGTGGCTGGCTCTTGCATTACTGGCTTAATCAAAGCTCCCCCCCCCCCCCCCCCGGCAAGGTGGCTATTCCTGCAACAACGTCTCATACTTTGTCATGCCCCCTCTTTACCATTCCTCCTTTCTTACAGTTGTATAAATGCTTTTCCTAACCATTTCATCATCAATTTTATCTATTTTACAATAACTTTTACATAATCGAGCTAAATTGTCATAATATGCTATCACACTGCTATGGTCATCTGCTGGTTGCTCACCACAAAAATGTTGATTCAACTCATTTAAATTCAAAGAAACCGGTATATGAACAGCATTACTCTCCCCTAATCCTTGCATTTTTAAAACTTTCCAAAATTGATCTGGCTTTATTTTCACTCCAAAAAGATCACGATAGTATTTATTTTTTGTGTTCATAATTTTCTGTTTTACTTTATTCCTCAATTTGTTGTAAATTACTCTATCGTTATGTAACCTAGATTTAGTCCATCTTTTATACGCTTTGTTTCGTAATTTCATTATACCTTTAATTTCTATACCTATCCATGGGGCTTGCGTGGCAGTGACCGGGAAGGCTGAAAAGTGGGTAGCATTTGATGGAACTGTGTTAAACTTATATGTTTCCAATAAGTTATTAAAATATTCAGTACCATATGAATTATCAAAAAGATTTATATTCCGCTCACCAACTACTGTGATCAATTCATATTCACTAATAACCTTAGTAATCTCTGTAAAAACACTATATTTGTTGCTTTAGGTGGACTGTACACTATTCCGACCAGTACCTTTCTAGAAATTACCCATTGTGTTTGCATAATATTGCAAAAGCTGTCGTTTCTTGTTTGGCAGGTGAGAAGCCCTATGCCTGTGATTGCTGTGACTATCGAGCTAGTGCGCTTAGTAATCTGAGACGACATTCAAAAATGCATACAGGTTTGTTTCGGTCATACCCTGATAGAATAACACCAACATTGTATTATTAACTGATGTCTCTGGTACACCCGATTAGAATAGGAACTCCATCATGGCCAACTGCAGCTGAGCTTATGTTGAATAAGCTTTTCCTAACTTTTTTTTTTTTTTTTAAGCTATGAAATACAAAAAATTTTTATTCTAACTAGACGGTAACCGGGGGTGTATAAATTTGATAAATGGAAGAGAGGTAGTGACTGGGGAGGGAGGGGGCAATAAGTGTTTCAATTAATCGTTGACCATCTGAGGTACAGCTGCTCCATCTTCCAGCCCCAACGGTCGAACCTTCCTTCGAGACCCTCTTATACGAAGTGAAACAGCTCTAATTATGGCGAACTGAACCTTCACTTTAACGCATCCTGAGAGTTGTGAGTAGGGATAGTTCCATTTTTCGGCTAGGACGTATGCTGCCTGTTTCAGAAAAATAGCAAATCCTTTGTGAAGGGCACCGTCACATGAGCACACTAAGGGTGTGAAAGACCCTCGGTGGTCTTCTGCAGCTCGATCATATTTCATGTGTTTTGCATTTGCTGCTGCTCTTGATGTTCGATTCCAGTCTTGGGAGAGGTAGGAGGCAGCGTCAGCATTAACTATGCGGTTATCAAAAAACGCTGGTCTCCCACTCTCTCAGACACCATTCACCATAACATCAGCCACTAATGCTGGCTGTCCATTGGCTGGCTCTTGCATTACTGGCTCAATCAAAGCTCCCCCCCCAGGCAAGGTTGGCTATTCCTGCAACAATGTCTCGTACTTCGTCATGCCCCCTATTTACCATTCCTCCTTTCTTACAGTTGTATAAATGCTTTTCCTAACCATTTCATCATCATTTTTATCTATTTTACAATAACTTTTACATAATCGAGCTAAATTGTCATGATATGCTATCACACTGCTATGGTCATCTGCTGGTTGCTCACCACAAAAATGTTGATTCTACTCATTTAAATTCAAAGTAATCGGTATATGAACAGCATTACTCTTCCCTAATCCACGCTTTTTTAAAACTTTCCAAAATTCATATGGCTTCATTTTCACTCCAAAAAGATCACGATAGTACAGGGTGGACGGACGGTTTTCAAAAAATCAATACATCGTTAATTTTGCTTCAAAAAAATTTTATTTGTTAATAATAGGTTCCCATAGTGCTACCATTTTGTAAAATTAATGGTGGAAAACAACATCTGGCAGGTGATGGCCGTTTTCATTGATACACTGCTGTAGTCGCTCACAAAATTTTTCCTCCACTCTCACCAACATCGCTCTGTCAATTTGAGCAACTTCTGCTCGAATTGCAACCTTCAAATCTTCCAGTGTATGGGGTTTGTGGTCGTGTACACGTCCCTTGAGGTGACCCCACAAGAAAAAGTCACACATAGACAAGTGGGGGGAACGAGGAGGCCAATGAATGTTGCCAAAACGGGAAATGACGCGATGTGGGAAAAGTCGGCGAACAACATCCATCGTCGCTCTTGCTGTGTGGGCTGTTGCCCCGTCCTGTTGAAACCACACCCGTTGGATAGGGACTAGGGACCCGTTTTCTGCGTGGTGCAGGGCTTAGAAAGTTATTTATCATGTGTGTATAGCGCTCTGCATTCACAGTAACAGTATCCCGTTGTCATCTTCAAGAAAGTAAGGACCGATAACAACTGAACTGGCTACCGCACACCGTACAGTCACTTTGGGACTGTGCAAGGGTATACGACCACAAACCCTGTACACTGGAAGATTTGAAGGTTGCAATTCGAGCGGAAGTTGCTCAAATTGACAGAGCGATGTTGGTGAGAGTGGAGGAAAACTTTTGTGAGCGACTACAGCAGTGCATCAATGAAAACGGCCATCACCTGCCAGATGTTGTTTTCCACCATTAATTTTACGAAATGGTAGCACTATGAGAACCTATTAGTAACAAATAAAAAATTTTTAAAGCGAAATTAACGATGAACTGATTTTTTGAAAACTGTCCATCCTTCATGACTCACCCTGTATAAAGCAGATTTTTCAACTGATGAGAATTCTAATGCCTGATACCATTGTATCAAGTATTTCATAAAAATTAAAATATGATGTTTTGTTTTCAGGGGAGACGTCTTCCGTCCATAATAGCTGAGCTAGTCAGCTCAGTTCTGTTAGACAGCACAAACACATACAGTTTTATTAGTAAGTTCTGGATGTAATGACCCTAACTTTTCTCTGGTAATATATTAATCATGATGAGAAATTATGAAATTTCATTATTGTTCGTATGAAATATATTGACATCACATTTTTCATTCTTAGGTAAGAAGCATTCTGACAACGGTTTGACGACCAAGTAGAGATACAACTTGTACTATGTCCGGAGGAGATAATTTTCCGGTTCGCAGATCGTCATCTATCGCCAACCATAGCCTTTCAAGAACGTGAAAATTAACACCTAGCGCCGAAGCGACGGGAACACAACATTCTCTTGGAACTGTCACACATATATTTTAGCGAATTTTTGAAGAAAATTAAGCTATTGCTATCGCCTACAAATTTGTAAAATGTGAATTTTTTAAAATATCTTATGCAGAAATCCGTTTCAGGCTATTCTGAATCATATTCTGAAGTTTAACGAATTTTTTTTTATGTATGTATGTATGTATGTATGTATGTATGTGTCATTCCAGACGATAACTGTCCGTAGAATTGTGCTAGAAACTTCAAACAAATTTTAAAATGTTAAGGATACAAAACGAAAGTCCAAGTTCGTTGGCCAGCATGATCGGATTACATCTTCGGGTTGAAAATTTCAAAAATGTAGTCAAAATTTCAAAATAGCCTGTATTTTTTTGGCGATTTGTTGTGCGAAATAATTTTTTCAGCATACTAACATGTCGTATATTCGGAATCAGCGTAAAATTTCCTATGAGAATATGTTTCAAGTTTTCAAAATTTTCAACGTTGAAAAATCAGTCAAAAATCGAAATAATGCCGTTCGCTAGTTGTAAAAATCGGTAATATTTGCATGAAACATTGTCCAAATTCAGATTCAACTACTCTTATGGAAGTATCCCTGTATAACCAATCCTAGAACCATGCTGTTTAAAACGTAGGTAATAGGTGCTTGTTAAAATTAAAAAAAAAAAAAAAAAAAAAAAAAAAAAGTAATCACAGCTGATGAGTTTCTGGAAATGTTCCGTCCTCCGATTCTCTCGGTCGCTCTCTTTAATGTTTTACGCTCAACTGTTTTAGGACTTGATGTAGCTTTAATACTGACTGTGGCTTAGAAAAAATCAGCCATGAAATTATGAAAAAGTTCTATTTATGTACGTATGTACTTCAAAAATTCGCTCAGGGGGTAATGCTGCATAACTGGACTTCTTATATTGGAATATTCTTCACAGCAACTCTGACTTGGTTGTTCCTTGTGAACCCTCGTCCCATTTGAAGTTTGAGGCTACTCGGCTATTTATGGGGAGAAATAATTACCACATTTAATACTAAAAAGTTCCAGTCATGCAGCATGAACGAATGAGTGAATTTTCATAAATTATCTAACGTATTATAATATGTTAAATTGTATTGCAATTTGAGCGTTTTCAATAGAAAGAAATTATTAAAAACCAATTTTATGGGGAAAAAACTCATACTAAATAAAATTCGGCAATTCAACAGATTTTGGATTTTTAGTTTTTTTTTTTTTTGTTGCAGTTATAGATTTTTTAGCGAATTTTCGTAGAAAATGAAACTACTGCAATGGCTCGAAAAATTTTAAAATAAAAATTTTGGAAAAGTTTCTTCATTGACATCTGTTTTAAGGCATTATGAAACAAATCCTAGAGTTTAACGCTTTTTCATATTTTGTATGTATGTGTATATATATTGTTGGCATTTGGTAATTGGTGCTTGTCACTGTTTCCAATGCACGATCTCACATCATCGAAGGAAATAAATGATTTTATGAGAATAAATCACTTCAGTAGAGGCGTAGGTTGCAGGTGTTTAATGAAATACTGTGCTAGATAATTAAGTGATACTACACAATCACACACCTAAATTCGTGTATACAGTCATAGTTTCTATGCGATTCACAGTCGAAGTTCATTCTTCAGTGACCAGGTCATATTTCGATTCATAGAAATGTAATCTACCAAATGAAACGAAAAAACCACATTTATCTAGAAAGTGTTTGAGTCACTGATTTTTGAAAATGTCAATTTTACCACTAGAGGTCGATTGAAAGTTGTGCTGAGATTTCAGATACATCCTCGGCCAATGGTTATTTTTGAACTAAAAATTACGTGTATGGAAAAAAGCATTGGACGGCTTGCCATTTATTAACAAATTGAAATTTGCGATAGGCGATTTGTATTTAATAGTAATTTGAGATTAATAATTGTAAGAATAGTAATGAAGGTAATGAATGGTATCTGTGATCCTGGATCTCGAGTGATCTGTGATCAGAATTCTGATCAAAATTCTATCATCGAGAGGTTATAAAGTAGGTTTTAAAACTAAAAATAGTCTTAGAGCATTATTAGGATCCGTTAAGGACAGAATTAGTGTTCAGGATAAAAGTGGGGTTTATAAATTAAAATGTTCTTGTGGCTACGAATATTGCGGTCAAACTGGTAGGAAATTTAGGGAAATAATAGACGAGCATCAGGAGGATTTCAGGGAAAATAAGGGTAAGTCTACATTTGCGAAACATCTTGAGGAATCCAATCATAGTAACAATTTTGATTTGACAGGTAGACAGTTTGTAGAATTTCTTCATTTTTGCCCAAAGGGAGGTATGTTGAATGTACTTGAAAAATTTGAAATGATCAAAACTGACAGATCTGGTAAATGTTTAAATGAGGATATCCCTCAATATATTTCACCACTGATTCATTTCTATAAAGCTTGGAATTATCCCTTCACACTGTTGAAACCATATTGAGTTATTTCCCCCTTTCACTTCATCTGATTAACTATAATCCCCCTTCACTTTTTTTACACTTAATTGGTTGTACCTCCTGCCCCTTTCCTTTCTGTCGACCAATGAAATTCAATCTCCCTTCACCTGCCACTATATAAGCTGTGTCCTTTCTAATGTGTTTTCAGTTATTGTTTGTTACTGATGATGGCCTAACCGTCGAAATCGATTTAACATTGTAACTCTTTATTTTTCGTGGAAATAGCCCTAAAGGTCCATCTAAGCCACTCCTAAGACCCTGATTTAAATGTTTTACATTTTTTTCACCACATGAACTGATTCACCATGCGTACTGATTTTATTTCCTCATCTGATAAGCTTGTGTGAACTCCTCGAATACACCTCTGCGCTTGAGTGCATAAAATGGAATGTACGGTTTAAATTTCTTTTCTGATAAGTGCACCGAATCCAGAAGATTACTCAACAATTATTTTATTAGCGGAAACCGCATTGGATAACTCAACTCTTAATCTGTTTCGTCCAACCTTAGTAATTCCAAGAATGTTATTAGAAATAGACGTATGTTTTTCATGTAGAAGTTTACCTATTGTCATGGGGTGTAATCTTGAAATATCACCAAGATCATCTGTTAAACTTTCGATGAAAACATGAAAAGGACCAGGATCTGATGTTCTATATCTCAATTGATTCATCTCGTTTGTATTGGATTCATCTTTTGTTTTATAATTGTTAACAGATTGATCCTGCCCATCATCGTCACTCATTACGATATCAGGAGGCCCGCGATTGATAAGAAATAATATAAAGGATCTCTACGTGACAGCACACAGGAAACTAAAAGTACAGTGGCAACTAGGATGGGTATCGATACTTCAAAATATCGTTATTTTCCACCATATATCGATATTTTTCTAACGATACTGTGCCCTCCAATATTATTGAGTATCGATACTTGCATTGCGATATTTTGAAATATCGGGAATTTTTTCCTCAACAACTTTAACAAACTTAATTCAATTTTTCTTTGGTTGACTTTGTCAACGACTCGCAAATCAGCGATTAGCCACTTGTTATGAAGCCACAGTTACTCAGGCAAGGAATCGACTTGGAGGAAAGTTGGTTTCCAAACTCATATTTTTGAAAAGTGTAAATTATGAGTTGTGGTAATTTCAAGTATATTCACTCTAACGTTTCCATCCCTGTTACTATTTTATCGTGACGTGATTTTATCTTTTGACGTGATTTTATCTATTCGAGTAAATACATTTTCTTCCATGATTTTTCAATTCAGTAATTTCAAATAGGTATATGAACATTGTTCGGTCTTCACCGAAACACTAGTGGAGCTCCTGCTTTCAACCCCATGGCAGCTGACGCGTCACCTCGTCACCTGTGCTTCTCGTTCTTTTGTTTTTTCTTTGAACAGTTTATTTTGATGTGATGTCGTGTTTTTTGACATTATTTTTTTCTTGTCTTACAATACAACTATTACGAGTTGCTCAAATAGAGTTCAGTGTGTATTTCTTTCTATTTGAATGTTTGAACCTTTAGAGAAGTATTAAACAAAAATTATATAATTTTTCTCAGATAATATATCTTCTATCATGAACTTTATTTTACAGTGACCTTCATCCATTAAGTTAAATTATTCAAAATCCGCTTTGAAAATTTTTTTTGTTGGGAAAAACTTATTCTTGAACAACATTGTGGATGTGGTATCGATACTTTGCTCAAGCAATAGTTGGTATATCAATACTTGCGTCCCGATACAGTATCGATACCCTTTATCCATACTTTTGTAACGATACCCATCCCTAGTGGCAACAAGCTTACGAGGACGCACGCGTAGGTATTCAATACCGCCTGATGAATCCTCAAGTATCTGTGAAGCCGTGGTTTTCAAGGTTTGAACTCAGCAGATCGGAGATCAGAGTGATTTGCATGTTGCGTTCCAGTAATGGGCTGTAATGGGCTGTGCGGCGCATATCTGCACCGTATTGGACTTCGGGGCTCCCCGAGCTCTGAGAATTGTGGAATGGAAGAAGAGACGACATATTGGTTACAAATCCGAGGAAACCAATGGTGGGGGTCTTGTCAGCCTTAACGACAATATGGAGGGGGAAATAGGGGAATTATTACAATAATTGACATAAAACACTAAAAACACGATATGGGTATGGTTTTCCCGAGTAACTAACGCGAGAAAGTCACTAGTAAGGGTCCTGTCAGCCTTGACGTCAATGTGGAGGGGGAAACAGGGCCATTCCAGCGAAAATGTGCTGAAACCAAGAAAAACATGACACGGATATGGGTACCTACCTAATTTTCAAGCGAAACAAATACAAGAAATCCATTCTAATGTTGAAAGGAAAATTAGGTAGGAAATTGTACAATAATAATTGAAATCAAGAAAAATACGATACGATCTACAGACTAGGCGAGAAAACCACTAACGGCCTAGGTGTGGACGTGCTCGGCGAAATGGAGGTAAGTCCTATACCAAACAAATTGAATTAATGCATACCTAGAAGAAAAACTTCTAGAATCGACCAAAACTGGCAAATGCAGGACCAGCTATGATAATATTTTTTCCCCCACTTTATTATATCCATCAATTTAAGCTTATATCTACGCAGTTCACATCAACTTGTTCCACCAAGACCGATAGGCTGCCCTGGAGGAAGCTCAGAGTTCGACTTCGTATTTCAACAAGGTATTGGGGTCGAGAGACCTTGGAAACTCCAACATTCGAAGGGCCATCAACTAATGTGTATACCTTAGTAATTGGCACGAAGTGACCTCAGTATCATTAACTTTAAATGGATTTTATACGCCCGGATATGAGGAATAAATCTCGTTCATCATTAGCATTGTTTGATAAAGTGTGGCACGAAGGGCTTATTCACAAACTTCCCAAAATTCTTCCAGCATGCTATGCAGCAATTCTGGAGTCTTACCTGACCGACCGATACTTCCGAATCAAACAAGACGACGCTTTCTCGAAGCCTTTGAAGATTCATGCTGGAGTGCCATAAGGCAGTGTACTAGGCCCACTACTGTACCTGCTTTACACTCGCGATCGACCAGAAACTGAGGAAAATACAACTGCCACGTTTGCAGATGACACCGCAATTTTGGCGACAGGAGAAACCAACATTGAATCAGTTAAAAAAATTAAACCACTCCATCCTCCGCATCCATGAATGGACAAAAAGATGGAGAATTAGATTGAATGGAGCGAAGTCTGTACATGTTGATTTCACAAATAAAAGGATCAACTACGTGCCAAGCTTCCTTGACAACAAGGCGATTCCTTATGCCAATGAAGCTAAATGTCTTGGGATGACACTCGATGCCTAACTGAGGTGGAAATCACATGTTAAAAAGAAAAAGTCTGAACTAGTTATCAAATTCAGGAAAATGTACTGGCTTATGGGAAGACACTCAAAACTGTCTATCCACAATAAGCTCATTTTGTACAAGCAAGTCCTCAAACCTGTCTGGACATGTGGTGCGCAACTGTGGGGGTGCACTGCACAAAGTAACCGCAACATTATTCAGTGCTTTCAGAATAATGTTCTGCGTTGATGCATACAGATACTTCAGAAACGACAGATTACACTATGAGTTGAATCTGTCAATAAGGTTATCCACAAACAAGCCGTCAATCACCTTTTGAGGCTCAGAGATCATGTTAACGAGGATGTCGTTCAGCTCCTTGAAACCGAAGATCTGCTTAGAAGACTTAAAAGAACTAAACCGCATGAACTAAGTGAAATAAAAATAACGTCAAGACTAGTGACTCAATTATCCACAACAATAAGTCTAAAGTGAAGTATATTAGATCTTAAGAAAATGTATAATAATTTATCACATGAATATTGCTTATAAGTTGTTATTACTTGGCGCAATAAAACTTGTCAAAAAAAAAAAAAAAATCTTCTTCATGACGAGCGTCTTCTCGGGACTGGGGATGTTCGTCTGATAGAGTCACAGTGTCTGACCGTATCGGGTGGTTCCTCATATTAGGGATGACGATTTCTTCATCAACATCCACCACAGGAGGTGGAGGTGCTTTGGGAAATGTCGGCCTCGGTCTCGGTTTAGTTTGTTTTAAAACGGGTTTTCTTCTTTGCAGAGTCCCTCCAGTCCGGTGTTCCGGCTCCTTCTTGTCGTGGTCCTTGTCCCTCACGTCTTTCTTCTTGTTGTACCACTCCATATATCTGGGAGCAGCTTCTTTCTCCATAGAAGAGCTCTCTTTGGATGACTGCCTCGAGCGGCCAGGCTCTGAACTCGACTGCCGCTTCATAGGCACGGGTTTTGAGGCCAGCTGTTTCGAAGGCACAGACGCCACTCTAGATCTGCGGTTGGGTGCTGGAAGTGACTGCGACAAGCCATGATTGCCATGATTCCAGGTCATCATGCGTCACGTGCTCCACCAGGACGTTATTAGTGATATTCACCCTTTTCATCGGAGTTACTTGAAGCGACCTAACAACCTCATCCCTGTGCTTGCTCACAGCTGAAATATCTTGATCACTCATGCTTTTAACTTTGAACAGACCATGAGAAGTTCGGTCATCCGATTTCTCCAACTCATCCAAACCCAACTTATTCCTAGTTGCTGCATGTCTTAACAAACTCGCTTTCGTTTCCGTGAACGCTCCATTTTTAATGGAAAGCTGCGTCCCTTCATTCGTCTCCGGCTCTTCCATTATAGGCGTTTTAATTTCCTTCGGGCGGCCTTGAAATGCCTCCACAGCATTCTCAACTCTCAACCTGCTCCTCACACTTTTCTTGAATCGCCGCTTCCCATTTTCTTCGGAATCAGACTCCGAAAAATCATCGTTATCACTTTTGGTCCTCCTTTTCGAGAAATAAGTCTTCTCAGTTTGTGTCCCAGCGTGAGAATCCGTTTGCGTGGCCATAGTGACGACTCCTGGCAAACTCTGCGTTTCATCTCCAATGCTATTATTCCTTGTTCTTCGATTCTCCTCAACCAAAAACCTCGTTAGCAGAATGTCTCTCTTGTGAGCCTATTGATGTCTGCAGTTGTCAGATCTTTTTCTCTCATTGACATTGCCTTCTTCAAAGCTTTATCACTGTCTTCCTTTGGTTCAATATTGTTTTTCTTATTGTCGTCTAGTTCATTCGCGTCTTCTATGAACTTCTTCATGATAACTTCTTTCCCTTCGCCTTCTTCGTGAGTGTAAGGTCGCTCTGGCTGATTTATCATTGGCTCTTCATCCTCTTCATCGTTTTCCCTCCCTCGGGTGATCAGTCTTAGGATTTCAGCATTTCCGTCTCTGAAAAACTCCTCGTCTCTCGTCGGTGGCCTCGCCACTGTTCCTTCAGGTGGATTTTCCGGGGGCCGCATGTTGTGCTGCTGATGAGCGTCAGGGAGTCTGTGCTGAAGAAGAGTGTCCGAAACTCTGCTGGGTGCTCTAAAGATTTGTGTTCTTCCTGTATGGCTGAATCTCAACACTTAAAGCGCCAGGCCAAAAACAGAGGAGTTTCCCCTCAGGCCACGCCAGTTTGGGGTGGGTCACACCCCTGGGCCAATCCGTTTTTTCCATTTTTTTACATTTGTATGACCCTCTATTACATTTTTATTAATTTTTCTGCCATGATCAATATGTAAATCAGCCAAAATGGTGGTTGTATCAAATTTATACACGTGGCCTCCTGCTGTGAATTCATGTTTTTTTCCCTGGTCCGGCGCCAATTTGTATACGTATGATACAAGTTGTTTCCCCCGAGTTTCCCGGGAGAAATGAAAAAATATAACTCTTCATTCAATAGTGTATTGCAAAATTAGGAACTGGCAAAAAACATCACTATTCTTACTGCTAAATTTACCCCAGTGGCTTCACAAGTATTTGAAACAGCCTCAGAAACAAAGAACGTTGAAAAATCTAAAAAGCTCGGGCTAACTATGCTAAGTGACAGTGTGAAGCCAGACAAGGTCAGAACTCCATTGAAATCAATGCAAACCTTGTATCAGGATGATTCAAGAAGCTTCAAACCGTCCCCAAACTCTTGTATCGTTTTGATACAATGGCCTCCTGGCGTGAACTAAGATTGTATCAGATTGATACGCGCGGCGCGTGGGTGTCAACTTGATTTGAATCAATTTGATACACATGGCGTATATCATATATATATATTTGGTATACGCTAAATCAATTAGATACAAATGTAGAGGTAAGTGGTCGTTGTTTCTTATTTCGTGTTATATTTTGAAAATTGTCTACGTAATGCAATTTTTAAGCAGCGACTCACTACAAGAGTTTTGTTTCTCTCGGACTTACGAAAACGCTACGAGAAATCAATGCGAAAAAAGTTAGCATTCATCGTGCTCGCTCCAACAGCTTGTTTTCGTGTTTACAAGAAATACGAATACAAGAAGTACAAAAACACTGAAGGACAATTACCTCTCTTGTGTACACGATGTTTGGTTGAGCTGGGGGCTGCGGAGCCCTCTCCGCTACTAGAAGCAACCTCCTTTCACTGTTTCTCCGGTTGAAGTACCACTGCCTCCTTGGGGGCTCGGCGCTCCACGCGTCTCTCTGACCACTTCTCAACCATTCAGCTGAAACACATTGATAAGCAATGCATGCATTAAATGGACGTACCTATGGATGAATTTAATATAATTTTGGTGAGAATTAAAATAAGAGAAAAACTAAAAAATTATGTTAGTTTTCTCGAGCACTTGTATGATAATGAAGTTGAGGGTTAGCGAGGGGTGGTCAATAATTCAATAACTCTTCTACGCAGATGTTTCGCTATATTTGTATAGCATCTTCAGGACTACAGTACAACTGATGATAACAAGTGGTACAGTCCGGCATATAGACTATAAAACATCAAAACTGATATAACCTACTTACTAAAATTTTTGTGCAAAATCTGATACATGAATCAATGTGGCTACATATAATAGAACGTTAGACTAATTATGACACTGAAACTAGAAAACGTTTTACGTAAAATAATGATTAACAAAGTAGGTAAGTACCTTAGTAGTGGAACAGGAAAAATTTTAGGTCCTCATTGCACGTTATACAATCTTTGCACACATTGGACACATTGCACTTGTACACTAATTTCATACATGCTAACTGGAGACTGTTTATAATAATAGAAACTTGATAATTATTATGATGACATTGATTCATGTATCAGATTTTGCATAAAATTTTTAGTAATTATGTTAACATTATGAACCTATGTTATATACGTTTTGCAGTCTTTATAGTCTACATCCCAGACTGTACCACTTGTTATCCTCTGTTGTACTGTAGCCCTGAAGATGCTATACAAATATAGCGAAACGTCGGCGTAGAAGAGTTTTTGAATTAATTATTGGTCAATCCTCGCTAACCCTCAATAAAAAACATATATATATATATATATATATATATATATATATATATATATATATATATATATATATATATATATATATATATATATCACGACTTCTCGGAATCTCCCCTCCCCCCTTCACCGACAGTAAATTTTTATCACAAGACTTCCAGCATGAAATTTGAAGCTTCACCAAAACTACACCAAATTCCATAATTGAACACAAAAAAAAAAAAAAAAAAAAAAATATGATCACAAAAATCTGACGAGAATAACTACACCATTATGGTTTATTACTATTACCCCCTCCGTTCATCCCCTTCCAAAATGAAATTTGGAACTTCAGATATAGCAGGGTGGCCCCCAAATGGAAATTTTAAATTTCCCTTACCAAACTTCATATTTCCCACACAAAAATATCAAATTCAAATCTTTTTGTTTTCTCTTCATTTTATTGTACCTACAGACTACTTATGTGTCTTCTACTTATAATTAACAATTTCATTGCCCTCGAAATGCTCAAATATCATAACAATCTAACCTAAATGTAATGCGATAGGTTACAAAAACTCACCCATACGATCATGCTGCATGACTTTTTATTTAATATTTTATGGTCTCTCAAGTTGTGGTCTGAAGCTATTTGTACAAATATATTTGTGCATTTTGTATATTTGTATTTGTACATTTTTCCTTACATGGAAAAGCTCTTAGCTCTTAGAATAATTCAAAATTTTCGTCTGACAGCAAAAAAGTCACGCTTTTTTCACCTACTACCAATCGTTGCCAGAGAGTTGCAAGAGAGAACTTCCTGATTTCCCATCCCACGAAAATCGTTCGTTGGTAAGTTGCTCAGTGAATTTATAACACATGACTCCACATTCCAATGGGCCAATTTCCCCCTCCTTAAACCTCCAGGAAGTTCTAGCTTATGTGTACAAACTGGTTTTGGGACTCTTACTAGATCAATCCACTACTCTGCTGGGTTTTTTCTCCCTAGTTCAATACTCAGTTGATGTTTCTCACAAATGGTTTACTCCAGGTGATGTAGTTACCAGGGAAGTCATTGGCATTTCCATTCACTTTTAGCGAATTTTTGAAGAAAATTAAGCTATTGCTCTCGCCTCAAAATTTGTAGAATGTGAATTTTTGAAAAAATTTTATGCAGAAATCCGTTTCAGACTATTCTGAATCATATTCTGAAGTTTAACGCATTTTTTTTTATGTATGTATGTATATATATATATATATATATATGTATGTATATATGTATGTATATATATATGTATGTATGTGTCATTCCAGACGATAACTGTCCGTAGAATTGTGCTAGAAACTTCAAACAAATTTTAAAATGTTAAGGACACAAAACGAAAGTTCAAGTTCGTCGGCCAGCATGATCGGATTACATCTTCGGGTTGAAATTTTCAAAAATTTCAAAATAGCCTGTTTTTTGCGATTTGTTGTGCGAAATAATTTTTTCAGCATACTAACATGTGGTATATTCAGAATCAGCGTAAAATTTCCTATAAGAATATGTATCAAGTTTTCAAAAATTTCAAAGTTGAAAAATCAATCAAAAATCGAAATAATGCTGGCTAGATGTTGGCTAGCTGTAAAGATCGGTAATATTTGCATGAAACATTGTCCAAATTCAGATTGAACTACTCTTATGGAAGTAAGAGTACCTCCTAATTATTTTTAATAATTTGATTCCATATTTGTCTATCAAAATCATAAACTAAAATTTCTCTACACGATCAATAGCGACTGAAATGTCGAAGATTTCTTCACAAATTCGCTCATGGGGTCATGCTGCATGACTGGACTTTTTTGTGCATGTCCACATTTGAATAGTTTAACCACAACTCTTGATAATTGTTTTTGTCATTCGTATAACTCACCTATGAAATAATATGTATCTAGAATGATAAACTACGCTTTTGAAGTTATACCTGAAAACGCTTCAAATTTTTACACCAAGTTTTCATATGAAAAATTCTCTGACATTTCATGATTTTTTGCAAAATTTCCTGACAATTCCAGGTTTTCCCTGACTTTTCCAGTTGGGGTTACCCTGCTATAAATATTTAGTATGATCTCTAGATCTTCATTCAATGCTATAATTTTAGATCTGTCGGTCCAAACTTATCAACAAACCTCACCTTGTACGGACTTGTTCTCCCTCTCTCGTTGAATCGTGTTGTTCATGTAATTCACCGCGTTGGTCGATTGTACGGCGCTTTTCCGTCGAACCATCCTGAAAATCGATATTTATGTGAATTTGGTCGTTCACCAGCAAGTATCTCACTAGAATTCTCTTTATTCGACGTAATTTACCTGCTGAAAAATCTGTAGCAAGGACAAATCTCGCAAAAACAGCAACACAGAAGAATAAGCAACGCCAAGAGGATAAGCAAGATGAGGATGAGTAGAATCCAAAACATTACGTCGCTATCCGTGCGGTAGACAACCTAAACGAACATGATTTCAATAAAGATTATAATAGAGAAACACTTATTGTCAATCTACAAACCTCAAAAGAATTAAAGGATCAGTTTTCCTGGTAGTCCTCAATCAGACAAAGTTCATATTATTAAGTTCATCTTGTTTTTGGTTCATCATTTTCAATAATGAACCTTTGTAATTGGCCAAGGGGCCTTGCTAATTTATCCCACCAGCTTTTCAAATCACTGAAACTTCCTTGAGCTGAAGAGTCGGCGGCATACCAACACTGATGAATGTTGGTGTTCTGCAAATTCTCTATGAGGGGAAGTGTTGACAACGCATACAGAAGCTTGGCAAGAGGGTCCCCTTGAGTAACTCCTTCTGTGCTATGCAAACTTTCTTCCCTCCACGCAGTACTAATTCCGCCGGGCCTTTATACATATTATAAAGAAATCTTGCACAACTATTCCAATAGAAGCGTGCGTACCACAGAGCCTTCATCCTGTTGAAGGCGAGGCCTGCCCAGTTGAAGGCGTTTTTCGCGTCCACAAAAAGACCCCATTTCAAATTCGGCAATGCTTTTGGTTTATTATTTCCAATAATATGCCTATGTGATCGTGTAGCAAAAAATTTTTATAACCCCCCCTCAAACTTTGTCACTTTACGTTTCAAGGTGCGTAGAATCCAAATTTGAAATGTCCGTCCGCCGTTCGCCGTCCGCGTTCCTTCGAGGCATGAATATGTTTTTTTCAAGGTCATATTTGTGTGTTAATACCAAAGCTTTTCCTACGCATATTTAATAACATATCCTCTCAACTTTTCGTACGTACTTAGATAATGATATTATTAAGGCAATAACTATTTGAATAGATAGGAGCTCAAATCGAGAAATATAAACATGCGTATATAATTATAGAAGTATAGGTTGTGGCAAGGTGGCAACTCGAAGTAGGACACGCCGAGGAGTCTGGACGGGCCTTATGACGTACGCTAGCCAACTAAAACTACGATCATACTCAATTGAAAAAATAATAAACCTTTGTGAAATAATTTACAGCGTTTTTCTTGATATAATTCATTCAAGGCATGGACAGTTCCTTCTATTCCCCCACTCAACCCTCCGGCTAGCTGTTTTTCCTTGCATGCATTCGTGACCACTAACTTCTGCCATACATTTGGCCTAAATTCTTCTCAGACATTCACCTACACCAAGTGCGACCAACCGACTGGCTACAACAGCTCTTATTGAATCCATGGGATGTACGTCCTCGTTGCTTAACTTATTTGCTAGGGCTGCCACTGCCTCACGAATATGTGTACTGGATCTTCGTAAATAACTAAATAACCAACATAACTAATTATCGTATTATGGAAGTTGTTCAACATGCACAAAAAATGTGAGAAGTGGTTGCTTTACTTTACTAAATAATATACGTAACTATAGGCTTTAAATTTGTAAGCATATGTAATATATAATTCTGCTAATATTATAATTTTCATTAACTTAATTTCAAAGTTAAAAATCTAGAATGATAATAATTCCAAGGTGCAGTTATGAAGAGGTTTAATTTTAGGTACCTTCATGAAAAGCTGGTAATCTTAACATTATATAGGGTAAGTATTTATCTATGTCTTGATTGGATTACACTTACAACAGATTCGGTCGTCTTGGACTCTTTACTCGTTCCCTCGGAATGGTGCGACTGGGTGGTGGCTGAGGTTCGATTCGCCAATTTCTTTTGGAGAGTGTCTAAATCTATGACGGCTCCTTCGTTCAAATATAAAACGGTCGCCGTGATGACGTATCTGATACACAAGTTTTGGATTTGATTAAGGTAAGTATTCAACAGCCCTAAAATTATGTAATTTAACTAAGAACACTATAACAAATAAAACGTCTGCCAAGTTGGGTGTCGCACATAGCTTCCTCGTTTACCTATCATGAATGTATAGATCATTGAAAAGTTTTAAATGAACTTGAAAAATTCCATAGCGGAAAAGATTAAATCAAGAAGTAGAACGAAATGTCGTGATTGGTCAATTAAGAAACGAAAAAATGATACTCAATTTGATTTGATTTGATTTGATTGATACGTTTGAGGAAGCACAGAATGAACTGATGAGTTGAAAACAATGAAATAGGTACGGGACCATCCTAAACCACGCATTCGCTGACAATTTCATCAAAATCGGATGAAAACTGTGGAAATTAAGGTCGTTACAAGTATTTCACATTGGCGCATGCGCAGTAGCTATTAATGATACAATCGTGTTGAAATTGATATGAGGTAATCAAGTCATCTTCTTCCAACTACCTTTAAAATTTAAGCGAAATCAAGCGAATATAGTGTGAAAAAAATGGAGCATAGTGGAATCTAAGTTTGTGCATGCGCAGAATGAAGTATTGATTTGGCAACAATGAAACTGATAGAGGACTATCTAAAGTCTAACATATACATCCTGACAATGTCATCAAAATCGGATGAAAATAGTGGAAATTACGGTCGTAACAAGGATTTAATATTGGCGCATGCGTAGTAGCTATTAATGATACAATCATGTTGACATTGATATCTGATGAATCATCATCCCCCAACTGTCATCCAAATTTGATCGAGAAAAACAAGAGCAAGAGCGTGAAAAAATGGAGCATAATGGAATTTAAGTTTGCGCACGCGCAGAGTGAAGTATTGATTTGGCAACAATTAAACTGACAAAAGACCCGCACCCTTAGCCTACCCCTTAGCCCGCACATTCCCTTAAAATTTCATCCAGATCGGATGGAAACTGTTTAAAATGAGCTTGTTAAAACGATTTCATATTGACGCGTGCACAGTAGACTATTAATGATACGATCATATTACAATGGATATAACAACAATTTTTTTTTCTCCTGAAGGTGAAAACAATGCTTCTGCTACCTTTAGGTAGACTGGGAAGCAATATCCGAAATTTGGTTGTTTTTAGTAAATATAGCTTGTAAAATACATAGGTAGAATGCTCAAGGGGTCCTCATTCGGATCCAAATCAATATGTCTGCCAAGTTGGGTGGGCTTCCTCACATATTGCAACATAGACGTATAGAATTGGTTGAAATACGAGTCGAAATGATTGAATGCAAAATATAAAAAACATTTACGCAGTTTGAGTAAGCAGAACCAACTTTTCGAATAGAGATAGGAAAAATATTGGCAGGTGAAAAGTCAAGCTTCAAACGCGAATGTCAAGTTTCACTGAACAAATTTCGGTGATAATTTGTCGCTAGGTGAGCCGTGGTTAATAGTAATTTTTACTCAATCAGTAAAAACTTTGTTTACAGAATGCTTTCCTATTTACGTGCTGGTTCGCGGAGCATGTTGAAAAACAAGCAAGGCGAATCGGTCAGCTGGAGCTCAAGATGGAGCCCAATCACTTCCCACAACACAAAGTGAAGTGTGAAGATCACCTCGAAGTTACAGATGACATTCCTAACCCAGCAGCATTAAGACTTGATGAACTGATTGATCATTTCCGCTGAATGGAGGAGAAAAATCCGATTTATGCCCACCATATGAAAAGTTGAAATCAAATACCTACACACTTTCTCCACTTTTCAGTATATAATTTGTCTGTCTTCCAATCATTACATCTTGTCATGTACGATAAACATCCTATCGTGTACCTACTTAACACCGTTTTTATATTATGATTTGCTGACAAAACTTCAATTTTGGCAACCCGCTTGACGTCGTTCATTTTGTTTGTCCCCACATGCCATTTTTCTTTTCTGCTACACTTGTAAACTTAGCTTCTACAAGTGTAATTTTTCTACACCTGTACTCTTTCTTTTGATGAAACACTTGTTCTAGTTTACCTTGCATTACAAGAACCTGTACTTCTTATTCTTAACTTGTACACTTGTAACTTGTTGTTTTATGAAATAGGCCCATGGAAGCTAACCCGTACAATCCCTGAAAATTTCATCAAAATCGTTCAACTAGACTCGGAGTTTAGCCTCTGCAATCAATATGTTTTGCGTTTGCACAATGGTTTGACTCCACTCATCACAATATAATTTATAGGGCTTTTTCTAGAGCAGA
This sequence comes from Adelphocoris suturalis, assembly GCA_030762985.1. Taxonomy (NCBI): domain Eukaryota; kingdom Metazoa; phylum Arthropoda; class Insecta; order Hemiptera; family Miridae; genus Adelphocoris; species Adelphocoris suturalis. Next base: position 8,214,880 of record CM061040.1, on the reverse strand, counting down.
AATTTGTTTACAGATTAGATTGATGTGACCATTAAATTTCATTTTATTTTATAGTTTTATTATTCATTTCTATAAACTGTCAAACGTTCATATAAATAGGTACTTAGATATTCAATGGCTTTTTGTAATGATCTGAAATCACGAAAGCTTTCATATTAACAAATCTACCTATGGCATACCTAATACTATTTAGACAAAAATATCGAATTAACTAATAATCAGAACGTTAAAAACAACGATAAATACGAATACCTACCTACGAATGAACTGAGGAGCACTAGGCTTTCAGGACAATGTCACACAATTGAATTATGTATACAAGTATGCGCATATATGTAACTGTGATTTAATTCGTAAATGGTATAATACAAACGATATATCAACAATCAAAAATTAATAAAAGAATACGGGAAACAACCAAGCTTGATCAAGTAGGCAGTGAAAAGTAGGGGAAGTTCGTAGGAGAATTTGGTGGATACTGAACAATGGATATTTTTCTAAGGAAAAATCGCATATGGGCTAGCCCCAGAAGGTAGTGGGGAGCGACTTGATTTCAGTTTGCAGTATCCACATTCCTGTTTCGTTGACTAGGTGATTTTACTCCTCTCTGATGGGCTGTAAACTATCCACACAATTTTGCCATTCAATTACACAAACAAACCTATAAAAATTTCTTTATTTCTAAGGGCGTCTAGAGTTGCTAAGCAACCGGATCCGTATAATTATAATAGTAGTTGTGTTTTACTAATTACATTCTCCAATTGAAGGTGTTGGGTTATGAAGTTGGAAGCGTAAATAATTAATTTAGATTGTACCCATACCACTAACTTCTGCGTCCTCTGTAATTCATGGAGGTGCTCTCTGCCCACCCTGCCCCTCCTCAAACTACACCACTGGATGTGAAAAACGTATAGATTGATTTGCCAAAAGTTAAACGAGATATATGAGGTCTTACCTATCTGTGGAGTCACCACCTGACGGGCCACCTCCTGGAGTGTTCCCGTAATATTTCTCCACAGAATGAATGATGACTCGCGCTCCCGTCAGCTCCGTCAGCAGCTGGTGGACAGTCCTCGGGTCGAGGTTGTTCCCCGGGACTACGAAAGTGATCTGCCTGACGCCAGACTCCGCCGTCATTGTGGGCACCCCTGAGAAATGATAAAACCGTAGTTGAATTGATAGAACTAGTTGACTGGTTTGAACGCTTAAGGGGGGACCGGATAGGATGTAAAAAAAGTCGTATTTTTCTCAGCCATTTTTGGACAATTTCGATGGAGTTTGCGGCATTTTCCTATGGAAACAGTACCATACTGCAACTCACAACTTCCAATCTTCGAAAATTTTGCAACTCACAACTTAAAATCCAATCTTCGGAAATTTTGCTTTTTTTTTTTTTTTTTTTTTTTTTGCATGAATTTGAACTAATTAAAAAATGTCTTTAGGTAAAAACTTTGTGGTGTTCAGTAGATAATATTATGAAGAAACGAATGCCATCTATCGCATCAAAATAGGGAATAAATTATCTGAGAAAAAGTTGTTATCAGGTAACGGAGAATTCTGAGATATGCATAGGCTGTGCGGTGGGTGGGAGAGGATGCTCGAAGTCACACAAGTTTAGCCGGCTGCTGGTAGATGGCAGTATTGTGCTCACCGTTCACCCCGTCCAGTGCACTCGGTTTCGCGCGAAGAGGCGAAAAGAGGCGGATTCGCGCGAAGGGTTCGCCTCCCTTTCAAACACACTGTTTTAAATGAGAGCCCGTCCACCTCAAGACGCGAAGTGGGGCGAAAAGGGGCGAACGCGACGGGAATCAAACCGGTTTGTTTTTCAACGCGCCAACAAGCGAAATGGATGTTGACTGTGTGTTTGAAGGGAGGGGAACCGTTCGCCTCTTTTCGCGTCTTCGCCTCTTCGCGCGAAATCGCGTCCACTGGACGGACAGCCTAATCGGTCCCCTAGCTACCTCCCTAACTACTCATCCTAGGCACCTGGATTTTATGACAAGCTTGGTTCATTTCACTTTTTTTCAGAATAGATATTTGTACATAAAATCGGTACCTACCTGTCATTTTGCTACCTCATTACAGAAGTCCCACAAAAATTATCTTGTCTCCAAAATTACCAGTGCTATGTTCCTGCCAAAACGGCAGACCAACAGCAGACTTCACGGCACCACTCAACAGGGGTCCCTCCAAGGTCATTCACCCCCCTCCCTCCGCAAGATCAAGCCAAACCCTCCACGCCCTCCCCCATCAAACCTTTGGAGTTCAGTTCAAGCTTCGTACTCTTAATCAAATCACCTACCTAAATTTGTTTGCCGTGTCATAAGTGAATTATATTTTACATCCACATTTTGCACTTAGTGTAGATCTATTATTTTTTAATTATTTTAAAAATATGGGCAGCAAAAGAAATCAGATATTTTCCCCAACTCATGCCAGTTGTCCAATGACCCCTGTAAACGTGAAAAGCAGACAAACGCAGACAGACAGACAGAGAAAAAATAAGAAAATGGTACCAATCTTATACAAATAGTATGTAACGGGGGAAAAAAACGCAAAATTTCATGATTCTAATCAATGTACAGACATACATACTTACGATTTTATTAATATAGATAACTTAGCGAAATAAATCAGCTTTCCTTGACACTACAATGGATTAGGGATCATAAGATGTTGTGATAAAATGAGAGCATTCCAAAAAGTATACTATGGTAAATTTACTACTACGGTATTTCTCTACAAGTATGTGGGGCAGGGCTCTGGAACGCACTTCCCACATATATAATTATTATTCGAATGCTACCTACCCTCAGGCGTTTTCAGACTGCTGCAATAAAGCACTTTGCCAGCAATGAGTGGATTTCATAATAATTGCACACCCCCCCCCCCCCCTAATATTTGGCCATCCATTTTAACTTGTTCCTATTAATCTCACTTTGCTCTATTACTCCTAAGCTATATTAATTCTGCAGCATTATACAGAGAATAATGAATGAGATTTTGAATGTTTTATGTTTAGTCAAGCCATTTTAATGTCTATTTCGTCTATTTAATGTCGTTCCTGTGTGTATAAAGATCGCCATGGTATCCAACACAATAAAGGCTATTACTATTATAACTACTTCATCACATGAAATTTAGTTCGTGTCCTCACCCAAATCGTAAGCTCTGACAGACAGCTTGCTGATAGGGTCGTTAGGCTGCCTGCCAACTCTGCTCCGAGAGTTGACCAGAAGTTCGCCCGTTTCTGCGATGAGGATGAACCTGTTGCCGTAGTTCCCGCTGATGATTTCGTAACGGACGATGTTGTTTGGAGGCTCAGCGTCTGCATCAGTAGCCTGAGATTATAAGACGACGTCAATTGAAGGCGGTTGACTTTCGAGGCAATAAGTATCGACACGATTTCTTTTAGTGAATTTTTGTAGAAAATGAAGCTATTGCAGTAGTTCCAGAAATTTTAATATTTAAAGTTCCAGACATGCAGCATGATATGCCCAAGACTAAAGTCACTGGTCCTCCCGACTTACTCGGGCTCCCACTGTTGAATTGAATTGATAGTATGAGCGAATTTTCGTAAATTATCGTAGTTACTACATCATGATACATTGTTTTGATAATTGAGGAGTTTGAGTGAAAATAAATTGTCAAACTACCAATTTTTTTTTTGCAAAAAACTCGTTCTAAGTAATAATCTGCCATTCAAAAAGATATTTTGGATTTTTAACTTTTTTACAGTTAGTACTGATTTTTTTTTTAGCACATTTTAATAAAATTCAAGTACATTTTTCAGCTTAATTTTGCACATAATTAATTTTTTTAATGTTCTATTTTATAGTTTGAACTTTATTTGAGCAATATTCTGATAAAAAAATAAATTTAACGATTTTTATCCGCTTTTTGCAAGTTTTAGAGTTTTTTCAGCAGCGCTTCTTTTGAAATTTGACCAATTTAATGTGCTTCAAAAATGCTGGCCAACGAACTCGTCCATTCGTTTGGAAAGCTTGATATTTTGAAACCACACACGCGCGCGCACACACACACACTCACTCTTTTTTTTACAAAACTCCCCTCAAAGGCGGAGGGGGACACATCATTAAATTGAGAAATAAATAAATGAAATAAAAAAGTGGGGAGGACGCCCAGGTTTACCCGACAACGGCTCTAGGGATAAGGGAAGTTGCAGGACGAGGAGGAGGAATGGGATGAAAGGAAGTGCCCCTATAAAATGACCACCAGTTCAAGTAAGAACCCCTCTGGACGCGAGTGGTGATACCACGGACCACTCCCACCAAAATGCCCAACTTGAGTAACTCCGTGGCGCTCTTCCCGCACCACACCTTGCGCCATGACACGATCATGGCCATTACCCTGATGTTGTTGGACGCCACTCCTTTTAGCTCGGAAATCGCTTGCCGCAGGTCATTTCTGCAGTACTTATAATTCTTAGCCCGCCAGGTCTGCTCCATGTCCACGCTGCCACTAAAAACCTGGACGTCCAGGATCATTGCAGACCCAACCGGCTTGATGGCGAAGATATCCGGCTTCTTGTCCTGGTCACTCGGTATGTGATATAGTCTCTCCCTTTCAACATCTCGACTACTGGATGACAAGCTCCTGCGATTTGCATGGCAACCGCATCGTAACGAAGAATTTGGCCACCGTGAGTATGAGGACACTGCTGCACCACAATTATAGACTACTCCTTGAACACCTCACCTAGGTGGCTAAAGTTGCATATCATACGGCGTAAAAATGGCGATAGTTGCGGGCCCCAATTCCTTCTCAAGCTCATTCTACTCATTGGATTGGAAAGAAATGGGGGATTCAGAGCACTGTCGGAGCTCTTTACCGTCTACTGACTCATACAGTGCAGCAGCAAACTCAGCAGACAAGATGGGTTTTCGAGCAGTTGGTATTGTTTGGTTCCACCACAACAACTGCTGCCTGACAAAGTCTACGTCAGCATCAGTGCGGGCAACATCCCAGCTCGAGCCCCTAAGGGCAAGCAGGCGCTGGCAGCGTAATGATGGAAAGCTGGCAGATAGAGAGAGAATAGCGAGCCCACCAGTCTTGACCGGTGCATGAATATAGGCATTTGGGACACCAGGCGGGAAGCCTAGCCATAGCGTACAGCAGAGCGAACTTCACGATTTAACTCAAGCAGCCCCCCGCAGTAAGCCTACCAAAGACTAGCCCATAGGTTAGCTTTGGTAGTAAGTACTTGTGGAGGAGGCGCAGCTTCTGCTGTGGCTTCTGTGGAGCCTTGGCGATTCAAGCTAGTGCTCCACCACAGTCCACACGGCTTGCAGCAATGGTGGCCACAACCATGAAGTCAACTCCAAGGTACCGCCAAACCTTCAGCAGAGATTGGGTGTGGATGGGTGACTGTCCTATGGCAAAACACTCCTCATCCACTACCTTCATCTGGGTTAACCACCAAACCACACCTGGCTAGCTGCTCAGCAAAGGAAGTAAGGGCACGGCGCGCGCGCGCGCGCACACACACACACACACACACACACACACACACACACATATGAAAAAGCGTTCAACTCTAGGATTCGTTTTAGAATGTCTCAAAACGGATTTTAATGAAGAAAATTTTCAAAAATTTTAATTTTAAAATTTTTGGAGCCATTGCAATAGCTTCATTTTCTACGAAAATTTGCTCAAAATGTACTTGAAGTTTATTAATATTAGTCAAACAAAGATAAAGTGCCTAAAAGCTAAAGATCCAAAATCATTTAAAACGAGTTTTTCACCATAAAATTGCTAGTTAACAAATTCTTTTCACTTGAAGTTAAGAAATTTCAAAACAGTTTTACATAATGTACTGTAATTTTAAAAAAATCGCTCATACGATCATGCTGTATGACTGGAACTTTATATTAACTCTATCTAAGCCTTTAAATATGTGAACAGTTTATCTAAACATAAATGGACTTACTTTGACAAAAGCTCTCTGGGAGAAGTTCGCACCATCTGGTCCTAACATGAATTCCATTGGATTCCTCTCGAATATCGGAGGGTTGTCGTTCACATCAAGAACGATGAGAGTGAAGGGAACGACGGCTTTGTTGCCGGTACCCCTCATGTCACGGGCTTCCACGAAAAAGTGATAGGCTACGGAAAACAGAAATAATTTCGCTTGATAAATATTTGATGAGATTACATCTGTAAAATGATGAAATGAATTGGAAAGGTTCAGTTGATTTGGAAAAACAGGTTACGCATCTCATTAAAATGCAATAGGTGTACATTTATGATCAGAAAATCAATACATTTATACAGGGTGGCCCCCAAATGGAAGTTTTTAATTTCGCCCGACATTTCCCTGACCGAACTTCAGATTTCCCTGACAAAAAATAACAAATTCAAAATTTTTTTGTTTTTCAGGTTATTTTAATGTACCTTTAATGCTTCTAAAACGAAAATCGTATGATTTAAAGGAGAAAAAAAAAACAGTACTTATATGTGGTCTACTTATATTAAACAATTTCATTGCCTTCGAAGTGCTCAAATAACAAAAAAATTAACCTAAATGTGATACGATAATTTACGAAAATTCACCCATACGATCATGTAACTGTGTGACTTTTTATTTAATATTTTATGGTCTCTCCATTTGTGATCTAGAGCTATTTGTTGAAGTACATTTTTCATTACGGATTTCTTAGCTCTGGGGATAGTTAAAAATTCTCGTCCGACAGCAGAAAATGTCACGCTTTTTTTCACCTACTTACCAATCGTTGCCGGAGAGTAAGTATAACTTCCTGATTTCCCATCCCACAAAACTCGTTCGTTGGAAAGTTGCTCTGTGAATTTATAACACATGACTCCACATTCCAATGCGCCAATTTACCCTTCCTTAACCCTCCTTGAAGTCCTAGCTTATGTATACAAACTAGTTTTGGGACTCTTATTGAATCAATATGCTGCTTTGCTGGGTATTTTCCCCCTAGTTCAATACTCAATTGATTTTCCTCGCAGATGGTTTCCTCTAGGTGATGTAGTTACCAAGCCAATGGCATATACATTCACTTTTTTTGTGCGTGTAGCGTTGCAACTTTTGAACAGTTTAACCACAACTTTTCATAATTAGTTTAGTCACTCGTACGTATAACTCACCTATGAAATAATATGTAGGTACCTATTATGATAAAGTACGCTATTGAAGTTTGATGGTTTAGGAGTTATAATATACCTAAAAACGCATTTAATGATTACACCAAGTTTTTATCCTAGCCGTCTAATCTCCCTCAAGTTTGGTGCATAGTTGGGGGACGATGGTTTAATTATTCCATATTAATTTCAACATGATTGCGTCATTAGTGGCTCCTGCGCCTGCGCCCCAGGAACAAGGTTAATTTCTAGTTTTCATTGGGTGCCTATATCTACGTATACATATTGATGTCTACCAACGGATCTGCAATTTGAAAAGGACTTTCTTTGTAATATCGAGAATTCAATATCAGAGTCTAATTTGTTTTTTAATCGACTTATGATGCTGAAACCTGAAATTTAGCTCCTTATTGGAGATCTGGAATACAATTACAAAGTATGTAGGGACTCACATCAGGCTAACTTTCCTATTCAACACACGGTGTTGGTATTTAGATGGAGCTCCTCTGGTTACGAGGTCCTTATTACAAGGTACGGAGGCGCACAGATCAGCTGAGGGGCCGCTGAACCCATTTTCTTTCCTTACCTGTAGACCTCTTTTTAAACATTTTTACTGTGAAATATTGGGAGCCATGATGCACCATGTTCTGATCATATATTACAATAGGAGTTTATTAATAAATTATAGGCCAATAATCAAAAACCATTGTGTAATAATTTGCAGCGTTTTCATTTAAAGAATTTGAGCCGTGTCTCAACCGGAAGGGTCATTAGGGGTGTCCAGGGGAGCCCATTTTGACCGTCCATCACTAAACGGATTGTCATCACGGAATCTACTGGCAGATCGGAGGGTGAGAAATAATAATAATAACCCGCAAAACGAGGCATCGCCGCACTCTGCCTCAAGGGATACAACGATGACCGCTTTGTAACTCCATCAGCGGATAAAAATACCCCGTAATAAAAACTAAACTACTAGATGATCCTTACAAATATAAATATTATCGATAAATATACATATAATGATAAATACTATACATCTTAGTTAAATGAAGGTATGACTAGATGTACATAAATGAATAAATATATCACAGTTCTTTACAGATCAGAATATCACAGTTCGTTGTAAAGCTCAGTGGTGTTCAGGTACACCAACTGGGACTGGACCTTGTCTGGTCCTGACAGAACATACACCCACTGAGGGGATGAATGCTGGACTCTGAGGTCCATGAGGGCTGGAGTCCAGGTTTTTGGAGTCCTCCAAAAAGTGGCGGATAGACAAATCACCCCCACATCTCCCACACACAACATCACGAGCTACTGGATCTAGCAGGTGTCTGTGAGTAAGACGGGTATGGCCAGTGGCTACCCGATTGACCACTATTCGGTCCCTCCTTGGAAGGTGGGTCACAAAAGGATCAACCGGGCAAAGGTCTTTGGGTCCGGATACGCCCGTGAATTTGTCTCCTGTATCCAAATCCGTACACTCAAACTTGACCAGTCTTGTACCTGAAAGTAACATTATCTACATAAAATATATATATAAATCTATACTGAAGAAGGAAACTTTAATTGAAGCGTGGAAGTGCAAAAGGGTCTGAGTGCCAAAATAGAACTACGGTTCTACAGTCAGATCATTTAATAGGTAATGATTAATTTTACACATTATTAGTTCATTATGGTTTCTTAGCAATATTAGTTTATAACTGAGCGTAATAAATCAGCTTTCCTTGATACTACAGAGGCTTAGGGATTATGAGATGCTGTGATAAAATGAGAGCATTCCAAAAAGTGGCTAACGATTTTCCTGCTATGAAAACTAAGGGAGTTACACTTCCCTAGTAACGCATTGGTTGTACGTGAAAATCAATAGAAAACCCCACCGTGACGTGAAGAAAACAAATTGAAACTAAACAACTCGTAAACGAGTTCCACTATCTGCTTTACAAGCAGATACCATGTTACATGGATATGTCTTTGATTGGGGATTTCATAACGGTTGTCCTCGAGAGTTGTAAACAAATCCCTTAACTTTAAACAAATCCCTGGGCCGCATCCCGACTAATTGAAACAAAACAACGGTTTACTTATAGAAATGTTGAAAATAACTGTGGAGAGAAGCCACTAATGAGTTGTTGTTAACAGTCGTCTGTTGTCAAGCAAGAGGATGAAAATGTTTCCTATGGAGTGGAGTAAATGATGCTATTGCTTTACGTTAAGAATATTGTAACCGGTTTATTAAAATTGTTTATAGTCCAATCAACTTAGTTTAGGAATGTAGCCAGGTACGTAAGGAGGGGGAAATTGGTAGCTTGAGATGTGAACATTTATCACATAAAGCGCTTTCAAACGAGTGGCGAACGATTTCTGTGCGATGAAAACTGCGGAAGTTCCATTCCCCTAGCAACGGCTGTTTTGTACGTGAAAAACACTGAAATTGTGACACAAATTTTGCGTCACGGAAATTTTTGGTTGACCCCCCAGAGCAAAGACATATCCATGTCAAAATTAATAAGAGAATTGACAGCATAGAAGAAAATCTAGCATTATCTGAAAAAAATAATACGAAACAGAACCGGCACACGGACAACAGAAACGATCTTATTCTTCATGCCGTTCTAGAAGGGAAAGAAAACATGAATATTCTCAAGAAGAAGGTGATGAACTTTTTAGAACGGAATTAAATTGCGTTCTTGAGGATTATGAAGTTTTAGGTGTAAGACGTTTAGGCACCATCCATCCTTCTAGAAGTAGACCAGTTCACATTCATTTTGCAAATAATTTCTCTAAATCTAAAGTACGCCAGAACATTTACAAGTTCAGGAAATCCCAATTTAATTCATCCAAGTTCTACGACAGAAGAACACGGGCATTTAGGAAGCATCTCTTGCCCAAGTAGTTTCAAGCAAGAAAAGACGGGAAGCATGCCGTCTTGATTGGAGATGAACTACTGGTTGATGGACAAAAAACCTATCATTCACTATGGACGAAGTACGTTGGAGGATTCTGCATCTACTGGGTCAGAAGTGGAGATTAATCTGAATACTCCTACTCCATCCCCTCCCAACATTTCCAAAAAACAGGTCAAGAACAAGATGAAAATCTACAAGAGGTAGAACGGACATCAATCAACACCTCTTTGGAAAATTTGGCAATGAGTCGGGATTATCATTGAAATTTGGCAGTGGAGTGTAGGCATTATTGATTGTGATCTATGTTAACTATGCAATGCTCATTTATTATACATAAATTATGTAGACCTAAGAGTGATTATTTGATACGTAATACGTAATAGTCCAACATTGTTTGTTGAGGCAGAAATGAAGGAAAAATATCATGTGCTATTTTTTGGTTTATTATTTCCAATAATAAGCCTATGTGATCGTGTAGCAAAAAATTTTTATAACCCCCCCTCAAACTTTGTCACTTTACGTTTCAAGGTGCGTAGAATCCAAATTTGAAATGTCTGTCCGCCGTCCGCCGTCTGGGCCATAAAAGGCCTAAGAATTGACTTAAAAAACCCGTTCTTTCGCACATAAACTCCATTTGGGGTCTAGTTGGTCCTAACGTTTAACCATCCCGATCGCTTTACTCGCATAGATGCTATGGGCCAAAAACGGGCGAAAAAGTGTCTTTTTCAAGGCTTTGAGTGTTAGACTTACGCACGCCTGGCACGCTTGGCAGGGGGTCACGGTGGGTGGTGAGGGGGGGAGTGAGAGGAGGCGCCGCGGCACCTTGTGGTGGGTTTGGCGTTCCTTCGAGGCATGAATATATGTTTTTTTCTAGGTCATATTTGTGTGTTAATACCAATGCTTTTCCTACGCATATTTAATAACCTATCCTCTCGACTTTTCGTACGTACTTAGATAATGATATTATTAAGGCAATAACTATTTGAATAGATAGGAGCTCAAATCGAGAAATATAAACATGCGTATATAATTATAGAAGTATAGGTTGTGGCAACTCGAAATAGGACACGCCGAGGAGCCTGGACGGGCCTTATGACGTACGCAAGCCAACTAAAACTATGATCATACTCAATTGAAAAAATAATAAACCTTTGTGAAATAATTTGCAGCGTTTTTAATATGTATTTAAGGAACTCCTTGTAATACCTACGGGTTATACAATAAAATGGAATTGAATTGAATTTACTAATATGTTCTATTTTACGAACCAGCAGTAGCATTTTCTGGGACAGTAGCGGAATAATTAGATTGTAGGAAGATGGGTGGGTTGTCGTTTACATCAGCCACGTACACGATCACGTCTACGCTGGTAGTCAGCGGTGCTTGTTCCGGACTCACTTCTCGAGCCACAATCTGAAATCACCAACTTGCGTATATTACGATATTCTATTACCTCAATCAACCGATGACCTTTACAGCCAACAAATTTCAACTACAGCAATCATGCAGCATGATCGGATGAGCAAATTTACGTAAATTGTGGTATTATTATGTTACCATGTATTGAAATTAGTTGTACTGTTTACAAATTTGAGCACAAAGAAGTAGTTAACTACCGATTTTAAAGCATCGAAACTCTTTTGAAATTCTGCATCTCGAAGAAGATTTGAAAATTTTAAGCTTTTTTAGGGAGTTTTTATAGATTTTTCACAAATATTAATGCAATTTGGGTACTTTTTCTGCATAAATTTTTGTGTAAATTTTGTAATGTTCTATAGTTTTTTTTTTTTTTTTTTTTTTTGGCTTAAATTCTGCAAACAATTTAAATTTACCGATGTTTGACAGCTTTTAGACATTTTTAGTGATTTTGTGAGTAATTTTTTGATATTACTTCAGGAATCGTTTCAGAATGCCTAAAAACGGATTTCAGTGAAACGATTTTCAAGAATTTTAATTTTAAAATTTTCCGAGCCATTGCAGTAGCTTCATTTTCTACATAAATTCGCTAAAAAAAACAACCTGATGAATGACATTGAGTATGAATGGATGAATATGAATAAATTTATTAATAACGAAGGGAGTAAATGTATAATTGGAGATTGATTTCTCATTAAAGCGTTTTTGTATAGCCATTAGTAATTATAAATAAGTAAAAACTCTCGATTGATTCTCTATCTATGGGATTGATTCTTCTCTACCAGCACACATTTGGTGTAGGTATCCCAAAAAGTCAATCGAATAATTCTAACTACTCAGAAAACTTAATGGTAATCCCAAGGACTACCTGTTTGCAAATTATCGTTTTTCTCTACTAGTTCCAATATCTCAACTAAGCTATATCATAAATACATTATGACATATTATTTGATTAAACCTCGTTTCATGCAATGGTCAGATACTTGGCTCGAATGAGTATTATGAGTCAGAGGCGGGGAAGGAGAGAACTGACCCAAAATTAGCCCGATCTTCAATTATTATTCGATTATTTCGGGAGATAATTCACAGTTTTTGTTGGCTCCTGGACTATAAGAATCTGCTTACCGAATTTCAATAGGATATTCAAAAATGGCGGCCTGCAGCGTGGCAACATACGCATATTCTGGCGGAGTCAAAGTAGAGACTCACTTCGTCAAATATTTAATGATATACTAGGCAATTCACTTTAGGTAACAGTGGATCCTGTTAATCAATAACTGTGTAATCAATGCCTGTTAAAATTATAAGACCATGTACACCTCCCTCATTCGTGGTCTAACTCACTTTGAATCGTAGTTCTTTATTGATTTCGTAGTCCAACATTTTGTTGTCTCTGACCCTGATGATGAAAGATGCTTGCCTTTCCCCGACAGTTGGGGTGATTTCGAAGGTCCCATTGTTGTTTTCTAATGTTAAGGAGAATACACCTCGTTTTCCCTTGAAAAAAAAATAAATAAATAAAATAACGTAACGTATGAAAACTAGTAAATATACATGAGAAACATATATTTTAATACCATGCAATATTTGGGCTCTCAGTTTTTGTTTGTGTTTAGTGGTATATTGTGAAAATTTGTTAAACATAAGTTGTTACAAGTGATATTGGGTAGCCGATTCTTCTTTTTGATCGTTCGGTTTACACGGGATGCGCCCATTAAGAGCAATATTTTGAAAATCCAAAATGAAAATATTTTTTTGAGTTTTAGAAAATTGTTGATATCGATGTAACGAAGAGTGATGGATCATGACGGAGACTTGGTGACAACGATGGACGAGTCTATTTGCACATGTGGAGTGGCTATAGATCGAGTCAAATGCCCGTTCTGAAACATGACCAGCTGAGAGATGAGTGTGCGAAAGTGGCAAGCTTGGCATGGTCTGGCATGGCAACTGAACCGGTGATTCAAGAATCAGTAGATGGAACACCACGACTTTTTGCCGATATCCAAATACCTGTTGTCTGGGATCGCGAGAGGCAGGCGTTTTTCGACGTAAGATTCATAAATGCTGACGTCGCTTCTTACATTTCTCAGTCCTGGGGGGATGTTGCTGAACGAGCAGCCCGTGAAAAGCATTAGAAATATGACAGGGCTGCTGAAGACTTGAGGGGCTCATTTTCACCCCTAGTCACGTCTTGCGAGGGAGCCCTCCTTAGAGAATTTAATGTATTCCTGAAGAGGATGGCAGAGAAATTGTCTGATAAGTGGACAAAGCCCTTCTCCCAGGTTCTCGAATGGGTAAGAGTGAAAATGCAATATTCAACAATAAGAGCATTGTCACTCCAACTGCGAGGGACAAGGAGAAGAGTGAGGAGTCTCAGTGTCGAGGATGGATCAGCGGCTATCCTACTAACATAAAAAAGAGGGTTCCCTGGATCGTGTAATGGAGAATGGATATCTCTGAACTGTTGATAGTTTATTATTATTATTGCTATTGTTGAACAAAATTATGTTATATTATTAAAAAGAAATAAATAAAATAAATAAATGAAAAATAAAATATTTGGGCGTATTTAATTTGGGTCAATCGAAGTGAGCAGGGCATTAGAAGAACGTTCTGTTTGGGCCAGGGATAACGGGTTCATTTGTCCACGGGGGAGGGGGACAATGACAGTGCCAGTGCGGCGAGGTTGAAATTCGGGATTTGATTAGAGGATGTCCTTCCTTATCGGTGTAGAAAATCAATTGGCCCTAACCGACAATTAGGGTAGGCGTGAGAGGGCCATCCATATGAAGATCATAGAAAAGTAGGTGCTTACTGCTTTATAATAATTACTATGTGATGAATATTCGATGTGAATGAATGATTTTGCTTATTTATTTATGTTACGTACAATAGTAGTATTTCAAATAGACGAACTTACCATATCATTGTCCTTTACTTCCGTTATGTACGGGTCTCCGAAAACAAGCGCAAACCCTTGGGGACTGTTCTCTGCCACATGTGTCATGTAACTGAAATCATTTACAAACACGTCAGTAAATAATTATTTACGAATGCGTAGGTATCTCATCATTTAAGCTTATCAGCGTTTCACTCAATTTCCAATCACGCAAGTTTCATCGTATTCAATAAAGAGTGACTAAGGTATCAGCGATTCAGCTCGCAAAATACTATAATATTCCATACATTTTTTAAAATTTATGGTAGGGACTTTAGGTTATGAGTTTCAGCAATCCCTCCATGCGACCCAAAGGGTCGATTGAGGATTATTCTATACATTACAGATCTATCTTATCAAACAAATTTTTATTTTTATTATGTATTCTTATAAAATATATTTAGCACTAATTTACAGGGTGTCCAAACTTAAGGTACCTAACTTCCTAGGACTAATTTGCAACAGCTTTTGACTCAAAGCAATTTTTTAACCCGCTTAAAAAAAAATTGTTTCCATGTTAAGATTTTTTTCTCGTGTTAAGTTGCTCATAACTCTCTCAATTTGCACGTCAATTCAAAGTTGAGGATTATGTGGAAGTAAAATTGGTCCAAAAAGTGGATTTCCTCAATTTTTCGAAATCATTGGTTTTTTCAGTCCGATCCACGTCAATTACATCATCAATAAAAACTGTTTTGACGGCCTGATGATGATGTCTTTGCATCGAAAGCGCTCGTCCTGATACTCAACTTGCTAGTGAGGACGGATTCCTTCGAAATGTACGTAAATTTAATGATAATTCGACACCCTAGCCCGCACATTCCCAGAAATTGTCATCCAAATCGGATGAAAACTGTGGAAAATAAGCTTGTTACAAGGATTTGTGGTCACAAACACACACGCCCGCGCACACTCACACACACACACACACGCGCGCGCATTTAATAACATGTTATAGGTACACGTAATACGATAAATAAGTTAAGAAAATTCGCTCCTTAATAGCCAATCAAATCATTCCACTGTGAGATGGAGGGTAGCGGGAGCTCAGCGAGCTGAGAGATAATAAGATAAGCTAGCCGAACAAGATGAGAAAGCTGTCAGACATCTGCATAACGTGCACTGTTCACCAAGTTCTACCTTTGCATTTAACCACGTTTTACTTCTACGGTTATTATTATTGAAAGTTTCCTACTAGTTGTGTAGTATGGAAAATCTTATTGGTGACAACGACGTAGAATGGGAATCTTCGTCTGAATAGCAACAAAATACAAAATCAAACAGTAAAATGTTATCACTCAATCTCAACTGAAGAGTTATTTTTAAAGCTATTAACATTAAAAATTAAGAACGATGGTCGACTTAGAGATCGATTTAAAGTCATCCAGCGAGATAAACACCACATTCTCCTACAAAATCATCAGCTGGAGGCAAGAAAAGATTGAGCATGGATTTCTTATTCCTGTTGGAAGGTTTGTTCCCAATGAATATTTTTCATTTTTCAACCTGTTTATTGTCTTGCAGACCATCTCTTTACTGTTCAGGTTCTTTATTCATACATGAAATGTTTACCTATTCAAAGGATGGCGCGAGCCCACCAAGCAGGTTACAGCTGTTGGAGGCTATGCGACGGTTAACTTTAGTCAAACCCGTTCGCAGTGCGGATTTGGTTACAAACGGTTCAAAATTAGGTGTTGGTCACGCATGCGCACTAAACCAATCACAAACCTGGTAGCCAACGGTTGGTAACCGTTTCCGACCGGCACTACAAACAAAGCTAATAACATCTAGACAGTTATGTCTACATACATAAATTTATCAATACTAAAACGTAACAATAATAATTAATATCAAACAAAACTCAAATCACAATAAACTGCTTTATCATTTGAATTTGAAAAAAGCGTGGCGGGGACGGGTCAATTGCAAAGCCGACTCGACTGTAGTGGCACGTAGGTATGCCTTGACAGGGAAACAGCGTTGAATTCAGCGCAATGGCCCTCCATACTCAAAAGCGAAACCGACAAATGCTGGTTTCATTTTTATGGTTCTAACGATCCTCTCATGCAAGGGCCTTGAAACCGGTCTACGGGTAACTACCGCGGAGTCCGGATGACGGATGACCCGCAGCGTAGATAACTCTGGCTGCTAGTAAATGCAAATGTAAATAGGTTTCCTGGAAGGGATAAAACCTTGGTACTTACAGCTTTTTGGTTTATTATTTCCAATAATAAGCCTATGTGATCGTATAGCAAAAATTTTTTATAACCCCCCCTCAAACTTTGTCACTTAACGTTTCAAGGTGCGTAGAATCCAAATTTGAAATGTCCGTCCGCCGTTCGGGCCATAAAAGGCCTTAGAATTGACTTAAAAAATCTGTTCTTTCGCACATAGACTCCACTTGGGGTCTAGTTGGTCCTAACTTCTCGCCAGCTCGATCGCTAAAGAAAATGTTAGCTATTAATTTTATGAAAAAAAAAAGTATTCTAAATGATACTCTTCTATTCAAAAAGAGATTTTGAATTTTAGGCTATTTTTTGCAATTTTATAGATTTTTTAAAACAAAATTTAATGAAGTTCAAGTTTTTAGCATAATTTCGTACATACATAAATTGTCGAATGTTCTATTTCATAGTTGATGAACTTTATTTGACCAATCTTATGCTAAAAAATATCCATTTAACGATTCTTAGCCATTTTCAGTGATTTTGTCAGCACATTTTTTGAAATTTGACCAATTAAATGATATCAATATACAGTATAGGTAACACTTTTATGTGTTGGAAAGATGACTTGGTAATGAATTGTTTTGTTTATCAACTATATATAAAAAAGCGTAAAATTGTGAGATTCCGCTGCTGTAATGGATTGAACCCATTTGTGAGGTCCGAAGCTCCGAGTTCCGATACTAAATCTACTATAAGCGGCGTTTAATAATTATGGACCAGAGATCTACGTAGAAGGGCTGTCTAATACATAAATAATAAACCTTTGTGTAATAATTTGCAGCGTTTTTTAGTATCTCTCTGCATGGAAATGCGTTCTACGAGAGTGTTTCCTCGACTTAATAGCCCTCTGTCTGTTTCTAACCAGGTCGGAGTTGGAAAACCCGACGAGGTTAGACATTTTCTAAGCTGATCTACCTTCAACCAACATACACTTCGCGGTACGGTAGCTTTAGCTTCTAAGATTATGCAGGGAGTTCATGCACTGAATTTGATCAAATCCAGGCACAATTTGTCCAGTTCTCGCTTTTGGAAGAGTAAGTATCGAGAACAACTGGGTCTGGGTATTCGTGGATCAACTCCCTCAATGAGTTGGACTTGTTCGAACAGAGTAGGCCTGGGGTTTTCGCTTCACAGGACAGCTTTTACCTTCTTGGACACTATCTAGGTAATCACTGAAAAGCATAGTAATATATTGCAGAACTAACAACTGAACTTACAAGTTCCATGAACTTGCCAGCATCCATTTTGTCCTACGCTGACGACACATGTCTTGTGATCTCTTGCAAAACATGGTCGGAGGCGTATGCATTGGCTGAATATTGTATAAAAATAGTAACTGACCACCTGGAAAAAGACTTACTTGCCTTAAATTATAATAAAACTAATTATATATGATTTTTCAACTCTAAAAAAAGTGCTCCAGATAATGACATACTCATTAAATTCCATAGATGCCAAAATACGCTGTCCTGTAACTGTAAAGTAATAGAAAGAGTAACTCACACTAAATATCTGGGTCTTTTAATAGACGAGCAATTAAGATTTAACGTCCACATAACAAAATTGGCCAATAAAATTCGGCAATGCTCCTATATTTTCTATAGAGTAAGAAACATAGTCTCCTTTAAATTTATAAAAATTATGTACCACGCTATTATACATTCAAGCATAACTTACGCCGCGATTGCTTGGGGAGGGACGTACAGTACGCATCTACACCCTGTTGAAATAGCACAAAAACTAATACTAAAAATCATGATAAAAAAAAGCTGTAGATACCCATCAGACCAATTATACTTAGATACGAAAATACTTAATATACCTCAAATTATTAATTTCCAACTTGCAAAATATTTTATTAAAAGACCGTCCCTTCTCGAAAAATCAAAATCCACTCACTCTACTAGAAATCCAAATACCTTTGTTATCCCTCGTAGAAGCAGTCAATTGTTTACAACAAGCCCCTTACCGTGGACCCAAATTATTAAATCGCCTTCCATCTCACTTGCTGCAGGCACCATTCAACCTTAAAAAGCGTAATGAGCTCAGAATCTGGATTACTCAGAACTTTTAGAACCTACACCCTTATCTATCCGCATCATGTTTTATTTGTTTATTTTATTTTATTTTTATTTATTTATTTATTTTTATTTATCATTTATTTTATTTTTTGTTTTATTATTATTTTTTCATTTTTTCTTTCCACCCTTTTGTTTTTATTTTTTGTATTTTAAAGTTTTTGTTATCTTTTGTTCCTCATGTAATTCAATAGACTATATGTATATGCTGTATAAATATTTACGCACCAGATAGACGATGACATGTATACATTAGAAATATCTTGTAGAAAATGCCCACGCACAGACATTGTCTTTGTGGGTTTTGTGGGACCTATTTTTGTGATGTAGCTTTGTAAAAATATTTAGAATTATGGTTTTTGTTATATTTTTTATTATGTCACATTTGAAAAATGTATACATACATGTTACCTATCCCCCAAAATAAAAGCATTTTATAAAATAAAAAAGGGATCTCAAGAAGCAGAATGACGCTGGGATGCGAACAAAAATCAATATCGCTGGCCGAGTTGCTTTTTTGCGTTCTCACTACTTCAGATAGGAATTCTCCGAATTCAATCGAAAACACTAAGAAAATGCGAGTGGAAATTTTGATTTTCGAGACCGAAAAATTGTTCATCACGCTAAAGTGAAAACAATGCTTCCGCTACTTATAGTTGACTCGGGTGCAAAATGTCAAGGTTTCAATGTGGATTCTATGTAATAAGTATGTTTCGTGAAAAATTAGTTTAGGGTCGATTTCTACGTACTTTTTCACGCTGAATCAAAGATAACACTAGCAGATCTCCCGAACTCCGTTACAACCGAGTTGTACACTTTAACTAACAAGTTTTACCCTAAATGTAAAGACGAAACGCTTGCATACGAGTCTGCAACACATTGGAACATTTCATGTCTTCAGTTGCAGACGCGTAGGTATGTGTAGCAGACTCGTATGCAATCAGAAATTAACAAGCGGTTGCAATCATGTTCACAATATCAATTATTGAGAATGATCACCTGTGTGTAAACAATAATTCAAATAACCATGCTCATAACTGTGATTGTTGGCCACGCACTTCGCAGTAGTTAACCTAATATGATTGGATAAATCGAGAGCTTTCGAACGAATGGTGAACGAATTTTGTGGGATGAAAAACGACGAAGTACCATTTCCCTAGCAACGTCTCGGTTGTAAGCGGAAATCATCAGAAATTGAGCATATTTCGTTACGTAACGTAACATAACGAAAATTTGGTTGTGTGCCATAGCAAAGACATGAAATGTCAAAAAAAGATCATGTTACACTGTGTTGCAATCTAGGTAGGTACCTACCATTTTATTGTTCCTTAGGAGGTATCTTATAGGGAATGTAGGGGTATATATGTTGATTTGATTGATTGTTAAGACTTAGGTGTCCGATATACCCTAGTTTCGTCCTGATGGGAAAGGACATTCCCAATTTCGAATTCCTCGCACTGGCTACTGCCAGTTCGAGATTTCGATTCGATTCTTTTAGGCTACAGCCCACGTCGCGTCGAGATTTCTTATCAATGGATAAAAATGTAGCCGGACGCATTAAGCAACGAAAGTATCCCTCGAAAGTCTACTGGACACAAAAACTCCGAAAACACAGTCTGCACTCACAAATTTTTGCAAGAAAATATTGAAAACGAAGTAAAAAGTAACAACACGGGCCGTTGATTACGCGCAACAAGATATACTTCTTCTTCTTCGCTCTTCATTCTGCTGAAACTATCTCCAAGACACCTGTGTCCATTGGTGTGTGTTGTGTGGTAGATCCCATATTTTTTCCGTTCATTCCATGTTGGTATGGTTCATTCGTTTGTTGAATCTTGACCCTTCTTTTTGTAATCACTTTTGCTCAATTAATTTATTCTCATGTTATTGTCGTTTAGTAAACCTCTTTTACTACACATGATATAGCCTTTGTATTTTGTTATTTAGTAACTGAAAGTTATGTTGTGCCTCTATTATGTATTGTATTTCTGTATTGTATCTTTCATGTGTGGTTTTACTATGTCTGTATGTTGTTTATTGTATTAACAACATTGCCTTACATTAATACATCTGCCTTTGTCATGCTTTCTTCAAAATTGTCATAAACAATTTTTACTGAATTTTATCAATTAAATGTAGTAATATAATTTGATTAGGTGTATAATATTAATAAATTAAATGAATATCTTCATTATTGTTCATTATATTATCACCCTAGATCAAAACCCCTGCCTCCATCATGGTTTCTTTGAGTTTTACAAGCTTATTACGTACGGTTAGGCCTTCCTTCAAGTATGAAGCGATCATGTCCGCTCTCTCGTTAACGCTCTTGTACCACGTTTTGCCCAGCAACACCCTCATGGGGGCTTCGGTCTTAACACATTCCAGCATAAGGTATAACACATCCTAGATGGGTTCAGTATAGCAGTACTGGCACCAACTTCTCTTACCCATTCTCCACTTGACGAGGTGTTCAAAACCGTGACCTATCAAATTTCTGTTGACATAAGTGTGGTGAACTCACCACCTATCACTGGCCCTTTTCAGGGCCACCAAAATTGAGTTCACACCCAAAACAAGGTAATGAAGACGTCGGACTACCTAACGACGAAACAAGGTAACTCGCAGAAAAAAAATATATAAATTACATAACCACCGAGTCGATAAACACGTCAGAAGGTAAAAAATGCCAAGCTAAACGCTCACTGCACGAGCGAGGCTAGGCAAGCCGATGATCTGACTCACGAAAATTACCTTAAAACAAACGACATTAAAACAATAGTCAAGGGCAAAGCGAGCCAAACGCGCTCTACCGAGAAGGGGGAGAAAAAGATGTTTCACCCCCGGGACACCTCGAGTGCACTCGATCAAATAGGAACAGCCAATCAGACGCAGCATCTGGCTCCCCGAGGAGTATAAATATAGCAGCTCCAGCCCCAGTAATTCATACCGATCTCTACCTCTGATCTTGAAGCTACCTTCCGACTCTTTACGATCCTCTACCTTCCGGCCTACTGTGATTGAAATTCCATTGGGATTGATTGAGGACAAGGCTCTCAAGCCAGTTGAAAACGAGATTCACAACACGAGATTACTCCGCCTTCCAGACTACCAGAACTCATAGTAGCTCGAGCTCTACCCTTAGTAATGCTCTCACTCTAGTCACGTATAAAGCCAAGACGCTAAACCGCATTCCTACACAGAGTTTAGTTCCAGAATGTCTTGTCACCCAGGTTCGTAGATTTATTTGCGAACCGCCTGCCGGACGATCTCAAGAAAGCCCGCAGCGGCCGATCGTCCGAATTCGGCGGACCTACTGTATCGGACGGGCTTCACTCGTTCGATAAGTAGTTGACCCCAGGAGGACCCTTCAAATTTATTTGAAAGCGAGTCCCCGAATTTAGTTCTTTTCAGAACTAAATAAACTCTTCCAAATGGAGCGAACACCTAGTTTTTGCCTTTTGGAGAGCATATATGAAGATAGCACGACAGAAACTCCGGTTTTGCGGTCTGCTGATCCTTCTAAGCCCAGCGTCAGACAGGCCGGCGCCGACGGACAAGGTCACCCCGTTCCCGCGAAGGGAACGGGCGTAGTTCCGGCATTTCACGTGTGCAGCGCCACTTACGCTAACGGGCAGAATCCGGCCTTATTCGCCGACCAAAAGCCGCGTGATTCACACGCCGAGCCTGCGACAGATATTGTCCCAACTCCTCTTCTTGAAACACGGAAGGATCGAGCATATTCTGCGGTGCAATCGTACACATCTCCAGCAGATGTAGACTACACGGCCCAGCAACATCAAATCCCTACAAAAAGGGTCCCTTGTGAGTTTAATTCACGAGAGGAGATACGCCGGTCCTTGGCGACCGGGTATACACAAGATAGCGGTATTTTTCAAGACTCGCCTGACCAATTCAGTCACGAACCAAAAAGTTCTTTTCAGTACCTTCAGGCCCCCGTTATGTACGGAGGGGAGAACATTCACCTAAAGCCCGGGAATGTCCATTCTCAAATCAGCGAAATTCCAAAAGATCAGCGTCGCACAGACCTATTCGGAGAGACATTACCCCGTGGCTCACACGCACCATATCCTTCCAAACACAAGGATATACGAGATAACAACGGCACTTTTTCGTACCTCTCGCAGACCTCTTTCAAGGGTCAAGCCCGTACAAACATATGTCCAACGTGGCTAGAGATATTCCACTGGGAATACCAACTCCCAGTAAGACATACATAAATCCAATACAACATACACATGATTTTTTCACATATTCAGTCTTAGAATAGTCTAAGATTTTGTATGCGGTTACCTGTCTTATCCTGCTTAGGTTGTTCCCTACCCTCCTGGATCAATTACAACAGGCGTCCCTCTTAATAATGAAGCCTTGCCTGTAAGACGTAGCTTGAGAGGGACGTCCTAAAAATTAGAACTGGAAAGCTTGTTGTAATATAATAATAATTATTATACATTTTCAAAACCATGTAAAACTCATTTGCAGAAATATGAGAGTAATTTTTTGTTATATTCATCAACAAGATCAGATAACTGAAAATCTGATCGTACCTTTCATTCTGGAACCAATTAATTTTAATTAACATGAGGCCTAAATGTAATGTGCAAAAATCCTATAAATACCAGATTCTACAGAATAGTTGCTTATTTCTGATTGAGTTCATTAGCATTCTGACTAAATAATTTTGTAAATCGTCATAGTTGGTTAGATATTCCAAAGACAAGCAGCTCCCACAGTTAGTGTCTCTGTTGAAAATATTGCATACAATTCATTTACAAACTGTGTTGTCATCATAATAATTGACGTTTTTAGTGATTTTAGACTAGTTTTCATCAAGATAATACATAATACGTTTTCCATGAACACTTATTCACCACTCTCTACATAGTAGCATAAATTAGTAGTTCGCCTTACAATTGAAAAAGGGCGCGTGAAGTTGACCCTAATACAGTGACGGACGGATTAATAGAATTTCGTGGGTGGGGGCGGTCCTCTACCGGAAGTATCCCCCCCCCCCCCCCCGGGCGTATGTGAGAGGAGGTTGTGGAGGGGGGAAGGAAGACGAGAGCGTCACGTAGAGGCAATACCGCTTTCCAGTTGTCGCTGAGCCTACTTAGGCCAGTAAATCTTGTTGTCTAAAAGAGGGTGTGCTGTGCGTCAAATCCGGTAGTTCAGATTTTTGCCAACTTGCTTGTGATCTTGGCACATTGAACTCATGTTCAATAAATTCAAAGCTTTCCAGCAAACTTTTTTTTAGGGATGGGAAATCAGGAAGTTATATTCTCTCTAGCAATGATTGGTTGTAGGTGAAAACAAAAATGGCATTTTTTACTGTCGGTCGAAAATTTGGAATTATCAGCCCCACAGCTAAGAAATATCCATGTAAAAATAATCAACTCAAATTATTAACATTTTAATTTAAATTCGAACAAAAAATCACTTCAGATCAAATTAAGAGACCATAAAACATACAAAGTCATGCAGTATGATTGACGAGCGAATTTTTGTAAATCATCTTATTACATTCAGGTTAAATTGTATATATATATATATATATATATATATGTGTGTGTGTGTGTGTGTGTGTGCGTGTGTGTGTCATTCCAGACGATAACTCTCGATAGAATTGAGATAAAAACTTCGTTCTTTCGCCAAAAAATCAAGCATTTCAAAAGAAAGGATGAGTTCGTTGGACAACACTTTTTGAGCTCATTAAATTGGTCAAATTTCAAAAAATTTACTCAACAAATCTCTAAAAATGGCTAAAAACGGCTAAAAATCGTTCAATTTATATTTTTTGGTAGAATATTGCTCATATAAAGTTTATTAACTATAAAATAGAACATCCAAAATGTATGTACACAATTATGCTGAAAAATGTACTTGAAATTCATCAAAATTTGCTAAAAAGTTCCTGTCATGCAGCATGATCGTATGAGCGAATTTTCGTAAATCATCGTATTATATGACAATAGATTGTTTTGAAATTTGAGCTTTTTGAGTGCAAGTAAATTGTTAACTATTGATTTTATTGCAAAAAACGTATTCTAAATAATAATCTCCAGTTCAAATAGAGGTTTTAAATTTTTAGCTTTTTTGCAGTTTTCATCGATTTTTTAGCAAATTTTAATGAATTTTAAGTACATTTTACAGCATAATGTTTTACATACACTTTTGAATGTTCTGTTTCATAGTTATTAGACTTTATTTGAGCAATATTCTACCAGCAAATATGAATTAAACTATTTTTAGCCGTTTTTAGCTATTTTTAGTGATTTTTTTAGTACATTTTTTGAAATTTGACCAATTTAATGTGCTCAAAAAGTTTTTTCCAACGAACTCATCCTTCCTTCTGAAATGCTTGATTTTTTGGCGAAAGAACGAAGTTTTTATCTCAATTCTATCGAGAGTTATCGTCTGGAATGACACACACACACACACACAGACACACACACACACACACATATATATATATATATATATATATATATATATATATATATATATATATATATACACATATAAAAAAAGCGTTAAAATCCAGGAATCATTTCAGAATGCCTCAAAACAGATTTCGATGAAGAAAATTTTTGAAAATTTTCATTTTAAAATTTTTGGAGCCATTGCAATAGCTTTATTTTTTAAGAAAATCCGCTAAAATCGATAAAAACTGAAAAAAAGCTAAAAATTCAGAACCTCTATTTGAATAGCAGGTTATTATTTAGAATACGTTTTTTGTTAACGATTTCCTTGCACTCAAAAAGCTCAAATTTCAAAACAATTCAACATTATACAATACGATAATTTACGAAAATTCGCTTATACGATCATGCTGCATGAATGGAACTTTTTCTGTAGTTTTTATTGATTGTTTAACACATATTATTGAAATTCAAAGACATTTTTTCTGTACAATTATGTGCATAAATTTTTGAATGTTCTAATTTATAGTTGATGAACTTAAATTTGAGTAATATTTCGCTAATCAATGTAAACTTAACAATTTTAAACCGTTCTTGCCATATTTGGTGCTTTTCAAGCCCTTTTTCTGAAATTTGGCCAATTTAAAGTGCTAAAAATGTGCTGTCCAACAAACTAATTCTTTCCTATGAAATATTTGGTGTTTGAAGAAAGAATGGATTTTTACGTAATATTAATCCTAAGGAGAGTTACCGTTTGGAATGACATACACACACACACACACACACACACACATACAACCAAATTTTTAAAAAGTTCCAGTCATGCGGCATGATCATATGAGCGAATTTTTATAAATTATCGTATTGTATTCATGTTAAAATTCTTTTGAAATTCGAGCACCTTGAGCACTCTAAAACAAATCGCTGGAGTAGGCTTTTTTCTTTTTTACATTATACGATTTTCGTTTTAGAAACATTAAATTAAAGGTGACGCGATATACATTAAAAGTACTCAGTCATGCTGTATCGCTAATAGAGCTAATTTTTGAAGAACAGTTTGAATAAAACTGAGGAGACAGCCATGTGACGAGATTGCAAAGAAATTTTAGGACACTCAGCGAACTTGACAAATTGGTCAATATTATCACGATTAGTGGCCCCATTTCTTTCGAAATTGGAGGATGGTTATTTATACAAGCACATGTTACAATAAGTGAGGAAGCTGTACAGCCTACCCAAACTAGCAGATGTTTTGACATGAATATGTCTACTGGCTGGCCTACGAGCGTGCAAAATTTGTACTTACGGTAAAATGCAACGGTTTTTGACATGGATATGTCTTTTGGCTGGGGGTCAAGGAATTTTTCATGACACTTTTTTTTCCCGACCGACACTTTTTTTCCCGACCGGCACATTTTCTATTGATTTTCATATACAACCAAGGCGTTACTAGGGAAGAGTAACTCCCACAGTTTTCATAGTAGGAAAATCATGACCTCTAAGCCATTGTAGTGTCAAGGAATGCTGATTTATTACTCTAAGTTAAAAACTAATATTGTTTTGTAACCATAATGGAATAATCTTGTGATAAGAAGGCACTACATGGTTGGTATACAATTGAGTAGTAGGTACCTACTGGTAAGCAGTAGGTACTAGACATATCCATGATATTTGTTTTTCCCATCAAGGGAGAAATTAAAATGCTTGATTTACACTATACAATTTTGCTAGTGCTGTTGCATAATTGTAATTTGATGGTGTTTTACTGTTCTTCTGTAATGCTTATATGTTATCACGAGTATGGCCTTCCATTCTTTTTACTCCTAACAGCTTCGTTTCCCCATAATAGGGAATATCACAATCTTGGCACTTTATTTCGTAGACTATGTCACTGATTTCATTTTTGGAAAGGGGATCTTTTAATTTTGAAAATTGGTTTTTTATTTTGATTTTTGATATTGTTATAAAATGTTAATTTCAAATCACTACTGTAGGATTTTAATTTTTTCTTTATTTGATCTGAGACTACTCCTATATATCTGAGTGAAGCAAATTTGGGGTTGGGATTTTGACATGGATATGTCTTTTGGCTGGGGGTCAAGGAATTTTTCGCGACACTTTTTTTTCCCGACCGACACTTTTTTTCCCGACCTGCTCATTTTCTATTGATTTTCACGTACAACCAAGGCGTTACTAGGGAAGAGTAACTCCCATAGTTTTTGTAGTGGATTTATATATGTTTTACTTGGTGTCGGTAGACCAAGTGGGACATTTATATTCTGATTATGCGGGTTAGTCCCCGTGTTATTCCTGTAAGGAATGTGAGCGAATCCGTCAAGGTCAGCTTGCTTGGCGGGATGAACTGAGAGATAGTTCGTGTCGCAGCCGCGTGGAGCACTGGGCTCGCATAGTGGGTGCTGGGTTCGATCAGTTTGGTACTGAGCCGTTTTGTAATATTCCGGCCTAAGATTTATATCTGTAGGAGGAATATGTTGAGCTTGGTTGAGGTACTGAAAAGTATCCTTCGTTTTTTGTACATTTGGAGTGTATTTGACACTCGGATCGGCCGGGTAGGCTTGTGTCGAATATCGTGGGTATTCGGACAGCTTGGTCGAATCATAATGATTGACTTCAGAGCGGGTCTGAAAGGTATCCTCGATCTTTTGTATAGGCGAGGCTTGATCTAACGTTTCCTTCGCGAATACGTTAGGTGAGAAGGCGATCTCGTCGTGAGGATCGAGCCTTGCGCCGTCGCTGGGACCGGCGGATTGGCCGGGTAGCATGTAGGTAGCGCTACGGGGGCTAAGAGGCCCGGCTTCGCCGTCGTCTGCCTCCCCTTGCATGAGGAAATAAGACGGCCGACGTTCCATCGAAATAGCCGAGTTATTAGCTCGTTTCGATGCCTCTATGTATAGAAATAGAGGGTTTAGGAAGGTGGACTCGCTTGACAGAGCTTCTTTCCTTTGCTCGTATGTCAGGGTCCTACCTTGTAGTCTTGAAAAAGACTTCCTTGGACGGTAAATTAGAGCGGATGAGCAGAGTAATTTACCGGCGTGCCCCAGCGGTCGGTGACGAGCCTAGTGCTACGAAACCCGGGTGACACGGCTAGGAACGTCCCTCGGGCGTACGATCTAAAGAGAATATCGATAGATGTACCGGGTGGCGTCCTGACAGATGAACTACGTTGGGCAATGAGCAGGATGAATAATCACTGGACTCGTAGATGCCAATGCGAGATCTGTGTGGAGAGAAGGTAGGCCTTGTAGAAAGCAGTAGGAAGCCGTTCTTGAGATGAACTCGGGATGCAGAAGGTTCGTCAGCGTAGAGCGTGTAGAAATCTTCGTACTTCGAGGTGTCGTCGTCGAGAGCGGAGAGTAGAATGAATTTCGGAGGGCTCCGAGCGGGGTCTTTATAGGGAGGTGGCCGCCTCCTGCCGCCTCCTGATTGGTCCGCTTAATTTCATTAATTTGACTGTGTAATCTCATTGGCTCGCACATTGTTTTCTCAGTATCTGCGAGTATGATAGCTGAGCTGGTCCTCCGGGGTGCTTACGAGCGTCCGTCGCGGAGCCGACGACCTTGAGTTTAGCCGGGGACCTCGGGTGCTTTCTCTGCGTCAGTTGTTCAGACGGGGTCCCCGGGGTGGCTGCTGGACCAGAGGTGGTTGCTTGCCGCCTCTTGGTTGGTTCGCCTATTGTCTCTCGTGTAATCAGTGTTTCTGATTGGCGAGTAGGCTTGTTTGAATTGTCCTTGTTAGTTTTAGAGGACGTTTGATTTTCTGTTTGAGTTTTCTCGTTCAAGGCGACTTGGTTCGAGATACTTGTCGCATCTCTCTCGCCCAGTAAGTGTCTAGGGAGGTCGCCTTGTATGTTATTAGTTAATATTTCACTTTTGAGAGAGAAATTCGTATTTTCTCTCTGGTGAAATATTTTGTTTGACGGAGTTATAACTCGACGTCTTGTAAATATTTTTGTGTTGTGTCTACCTCTTTTTGGTAGCCCTGAAAAGGGCTGTTGACAAGAGGGGGTGGTTTTCACCACAGGCGCCCCCTTAAGACGTCGTGTTATTAACGACGACGCCGGCTGGGGTGTTTCGAGCGCCGTCACCCATCTCTCGTCGAATTTGGTAGAGGGGACGTGCCTTCTGGCAGATTTTCGGGGAGTCTCCTCCTTATTTTCTGCCTGATTTTTGTTTAGTGACACAGCTTCGTCTGTTTTTAGAGTGTAAGCTGGTTTTATTTGCTGTTTGGGAACTTTTTTTGTATGTTCGCCAATTTGCACTGTAACCGAAAACTTATCTCTTTTAACCACTTTGAATGGTCCCGTGTAAGGACATTGCAGAGAGGTGAGCTGTGTGGGCACTCTGATATAGACATGTGTACATGTATCCAAATTTTTGGGCATGTTTACGGCATATTTCGTATTATTATGTTTAATATGCGTAGGCCGGAAGAAGAGAGGCTCCGAAAGGTTTGTAGAAGTTACGAAAATGTCTCCTGGGAGTGGTACGTCAATTCCGTAAACTTTTTGGAACGGTGTAGTTTCCGTTGCTGGGTCTACTGCCGTACGCATGGCGAGTAGTACTTTTGGTAGGGCGTCGAGCCAATTTTCGTTTTGTGCTTTGAGAGCCTCTTTCAGAGATCTATTTCTGCGTTCTACCATTCCGTTTGTTGACGGTTTGTATGGTAACGTGTGGGTATGTTTTACTCCGAGACGTTCCATAATGGAATTAAATAGATCTGATTCGAATTGTGTGCCTTGATCACTTGTGATGTATTTAGGTACGCCTTTTGAAGCTACCCAAATATTGATAAAGGCGTTTGTGATCGTGGCTGTTTCGATGTTGTTAAGAGGGACTGCCTCTAGCCAACCCGTTGCTCTATCGACCATCATTAGAATGTAACGTTTCCCTCCTTTAGCTAAAGGTAAAGGTCCGGTAATGTCAACGTGTACATGTGAGAATTTGTTAGCCGTTTCAAATTCGGAGTAAGGGAGCTTCACGGAGCGAGTGATTTTTGCTCGTTGGCAAGTCTCGCACGCTCGGACCCAGTTGGAGACATCTGCACGGAGTCCGTGCCAAAAATATCTTTGTTTAACTTTATACACTGTAGAGTGTATACCTGGGTGTCCCAAATTGTGAATTTGGCTGATTATTTCTTGCCTTATTTCGTTTGGAATATAAGGTCTTGGGTGTCCTAGGTCTAGGTTACACCAAATTTCTCCTTGCGGAAATTCGACTCGTGTGAGTTTCAATTTGTCCTCTGCGTTAGGAGGAGAACGAATTTGTGCATTTGAAATGTGCAGTAGAAGATTGCACTCTATTGCAGCCGTAATTTGCGAAATTTCGGCTATGGGTGGACCCTCGTCAGTTTGGGTTGAAATCGATTTTGTTTGAATTTCAACTGGATCGAAGGGTCTGGAGAGTGCGTCGGCGACGACGTTGTTCTCTCCGGGTATATGACGAATGTCACTCGTCATTTGAGAGATGTATGTTAGCCATCTTAATCTCATTTTAGAAAAATGTGCATTTTTCTTAAGCATCGTGCCTAGCAGAGGCTTGTGATCTGAACAAATATGAAAAGATCGGCCGTCCAAGTCATTGTGCCAATGAATGCAAGCTTGGTAAACGGCGAACATCTCTTTGTCGAATGATGCTTTATTCTTCCATTGTTCCGGAATTTCTTTACTGAAAAATCCCAATGGTTGGTAAGATTTCAAGCCGTGTTTGTCTGTAATTTCCTGCTCTAGTGCTGCTCCGATGTGTGTGTCGGATGCGTCGCAGACTAATCTCCACTCTGCTGTAGGGTGTGGATGAGCGATATTATGTAATGTAGCTTTAATCATTGCTTGTTTTAAGCTGTTGAAAGCTTTTTCTCTCTCTGATGTCCATTCGATAGGTGTTTTGTCATTTTTTTTGTTTGACTGAATGGAGTCATACAGAGGTTGTGCCGTGTGAGCGAATTTACTTGAGCATGCTCGGTAGAAACCACACATACCTAGGAATCTGCGTAGACTTCGTACGTCTATTGGCCTAGGAAATTGTTCTATGGCTTCTATTTTATCTCGTTTAGGAATTATCCCTTCTTTCGAGATAGTGAAACCTAGGAAATCGACGGTAGGTTTTGAAAAAATGCATTTATCAAAACCTACTCGAAGTCCGTGTTCCCCTAGCTTGTCAAAAATTTGTTTGAGGTGGTTCATGTGTTCTTTATAATTTTTAGAAGCCACCAGGATGTCATCTAGGTATACAAATGCGAAATCAAATTTTCGCATGATGCTGTCCATGTATCTTTGCCATGTTTGAGCCGCTCCGGCCAAACCCATGCTCATTTTCTTAAACTCATAAAGACCGAAAGGTGTAATAATTGCAGTTTTATGAGCGTCATCTGGGTGCATCGGAATATGATAATATGCCGATTTTAAATCTATTGTCGAATAGATTCGTGTATCATGTAAATTCGCTTGGAAAGAGCGAATGTGAGGAGGAGGGTAGGCGTCTTTCTTCGTTTTCGCGTTCAGGAAACGGTAGTCGCCGGTGATTCTCCACGACCCGTCTTTTTTTGGCACACAGTGTAACGG
This sequence comes from Adelphocoris suturalis, assembly GCA_030762985.1. NCBI lineage: Eukaryota > Metazoa > Arthropoda > Insecta > Hemiptera > Miridae > Adelphocoris > Adelphocoris suturalis. The sequence continues at coordinate 8,183,166 of CM061040.1, read as the reverse complement.
GGATGCCCATTCGGAATCTGATGGTGCAATTATGCCTTCTGAAAGCATTTTGTCAAAAGTACTTTTGACTTGAGCCCGTTTTTCGCCCGCCATGGGTCTTGCTCGGAAGTGTACTGGTGTTCCTTCCGTGGTTATACGGTGGTAAACCCCGTTGTTTTTCCACTTTCCTTGAAGTTTGCTCATTTTATCATTGTATTTGTCAATGATAGAGCGAATGTTTTCGTCCTCCGTGATTTGCACGTCCTCTGGTTGAGGGTTATTGTCACGATGAGGGATAGTAGCTGCTATTTGTTCGTCAGTGAATTTTTTGTTCATGACTGCAGCTATTTTTTGATCGGCATAGCTCTTTATTTTATCTTTATAAATGTACTTGTGTTTGACCCGTATTCCGATATCCCAAGACTCGAGGAATGGTATACCTAGGATCGCTAGATCAACTTTCGTTATCATAAAATCGGTGGTCATGTCTCCGAGGCCGATGTTAATTGTCGTGTCAGCTCGCCCTAGTGTGTCTATAGGGGCTCCGTTAGCTGCTGTGAGCTTAACGTTGGACTTACGAATTTTTAAGCCCAATTTTTTTGTGACATTGTGGGGCAGAATGTTCACTTCTGCTCCCGTGTCGATGAGAAATTCAGTGCCATTTAGTTTGCACTTGAAAAAAAGCCTTTTATACTCAGTAGACTGCCGGTGTATAGGCTCAGATACACTGGCAGTTATTCGTTTTCCGAACTCTCTACGTCGGAGGTTGGAACGGTACTTTCTTGTACCGATCTCTGAGTATTTTCGTTTGAAACCCAGGTTTTAGGCTGGCTTATAGTCGCTGCCTTTTTGCTAGTTTTGGAAGCAGTGTTTGCCTTCCAAGTGCAGTGTTCTGGGCCTGCACATTTGCGAGTTTCGTTACCGAAACGTGCGTGGTTTCGACAGACATAGGCCGTCGGTTTGTGAGGCCTACTCTCTACTGGTTGGGGTTTGAACTCAGCTTGTTGTGAGAGGGCCTTTTTGAAACCAGTTTTCATGGGTTTCGGAGTAGATTCTACTCCTCGTATGTTTAGAGAGGTATTCTCTGTTTTGTACGCGTGTAGCGTATCAGCTAGGTCGAGCCGGGCGGTCGTGGTAGGCTGAGCTGCGACCATACCTCGTGCTTCGATGGGTAGAGTCTCGATCCACTTTTGAGTGATCAGAGCCTCTGAAAAGTACCCAACAGCTTTAGAGTACATTTCGTGGTACTTGGTGCTGGGTTTTTTGGCGAGAGATGCGGGGTCCTCGAGTGCGAGGAGCCTGTCCTGTAAGGACAACCCATATTCTCGCTGTAGGCGCTGTTTGGCCTCTTCGTAGGGTGCGTGGGGTGCCGTGAGGTAAGCTGAGTCGATAGCTTCCCTCATTTCTTCTGGTACCCACTTGTATATAGCTGAGAAGCATTCGTTCTGCGTTCTCAGGTGTTTTCGCACGCAGTATTGATCGAACTCGGCGAGTGCACGATCGATATTCTTCTTTTGGAAGATTGGTTTTTGATAATCTCCCATCTCCTCTAAAAGTGCTCGAAAGCCACTTTGTGTAGAGGGTTGTTGCATGAGATGTGGGGCGTAGAGGCCCGGCGGGGGTCGCACGCCCGCAGTGGTTCCCTGAAATCCACTAGCTTCATAAGAGGGAACGAAATGCTCCGTGTTAAGCCTGTTCGAAGGCGGGGTCACCATTTGTAGTGGATTTATATATGTTTTACTTGGTGTCGGTAGACCAAGTGGGACATTTATATTCTGATTATGCGGGTTAGTCCCCGTGTTATTCCTGTAAGGAATGTGAGCGAATCCGTCAAGGTCAGCTTGCTTGGCGGGATGAACTGAGAGATAGTTCGTGTCGCAGCCGCGTGGAGCACTGGGCTCGCATAGTGGGTGCTGGGTTCGATCAGTTTGGTACTGAGCCGTTTTGTAATATTCCGGCCTAAGATTTATATCTGTAGGAGGAATATGTTGAGCTTGGTTGAGGTACTGAAAAGTATCCTTCGTTTTTTGTACATTTGGAGTGTATTTGACACTCGGATCGGCCGGGTAGGCTTGTGTCGAATATCGTGGGTATTCGGACAGCTTGGTCGAATCATAATGATTGACTTCAGAGCGGGTCTGAAAGGTATCCTCGATCTTTTGTATAGGCGAGGCTTGATCTAACGTTTCCTTCGCGAATACGTTAGGTGAGAAGGCGATCTCGTCGTGAGGATCGAGCCTTGCGCCGTCGCTGGGACCGGCGGATTGGCCGGGTAGCATGTAGGTAGCGCTACGGGGGCTAAGAGGCCCGGCTTCGCCGTCGTCTGCCTCCCCTTGCATGAGGAAATAAGACGGCCGACGTTCCATCGAAATAGCCGAGTTATTAGCTCGTTTCGATGCCTCTATGTATAGAAATAGAGGGTTTAGGAAGGTGGACTCGCTTGACAGAGCTTCTTTCCTTTGCTCGTATGTCAGGGTCCTACCTTGTAGTCTTGAAAAAGACTTCCTTGGACGGTAAATTAGAGCGGATGAGCAGAGTAATTTACCGGCGTGCCCCAGCGGTCGGTGACGAGCCTAGTGCTACGAAACCCGGGTGACACGGCTAGGAACGTCCCTCGGGCGTACGATCTAAAGAGAATATCGATAGATGTACCGGGTGGCGTCCTGACAGATGAACTACGTTGGGCAATGAGCAGGATGAATAATCACTGGACTCGTAGATGCCAATGCGAGATCTGTGTGGAGAGAAGGTAGGCCTTGTAGAAAGCAGTAGGAAGCCGTTCTTGAGATGAACTCGGGATGCAGAAGGTTCGTCAGCGTAGAGCGTGTAGAAATCTTCGTACTTCGAGGTGTCGTCGTCGAGAGCGGAGAGTAGAATGAATTTCGGAGGGCTCCGAGCGGGGTCTTTATAGGGAGGTGGCCGCCTCCTGCCGCCTCCTGATTGGTCCGCTTAATTTCATTAATTCGACTGTGTAATCTCATTGGCTCGCACATTGTTTTCTCAGTATCTGCGAGTATGATAGCTGAGCTGGTCCTCCGGGGTGCTTACGAGCGTCCGTCGCGGAGCCGACGACCTTGAGTTTAGCCGGGGACCTCGGGTGCTTTCTCTGCGTCAGTTGTTCAGACGGGGTCCCCGGGGTGGCTGCTGGACCAGAGGTGGTTGCTTGCCGCCTCTTGGTTGGTTCGCCTATTGTCTCTCGTGTAATCAGTGTTTCTGATTGGCGAGTAGGCTTGTTTGAATTGTCCTTGTTAGTTTTAGAGGACGTTTGATTTTCTGTTTGAGTTTTCTCGTTCAAGGCGACTTGGTTCGAGATACTTGTCGCATCTCTCTCGCCCAGTAAGTGTCTAGGGAGGTCGCCTTGTATGTTATTAGTTAATATTTCACTTTTGAGAGAGAAATTCGTATTTTCTCTCTGGTGAAATATTTTGTTTGACGGAGTTATAACTCGACGTCTTGTAAATATTTTTGTGTTGTGTCTACCTCTTTTTGGTAGCCCTGAAAAGGGCTGTTGACAAGAGGGGGTGGTTTTCACCACAGTTTTCATAGTAGGAAAATCGTTCGCCACTTTTTGGAATGCTCTCATTTTACCACGACATTTCATGACCTCTAAGCCACTGTAGTGTCAAGGAATGCTGATTTATTACTCCAAGTTAAAAACTAATATTGTTTTGTAACCATAATGGAATAATCTTGTGAAATGAAGGCACTACATGGTTGATATACAATTGAGTACCTAGTAGGTACCAACTGGTAAGCAGTAGGTACTAGACATATCCATGATCTTTTGTTTTTCCCATCAAGGGAGAAATTAAAATGCTTGATTTATAAGTTTTGATTGCGAGTATGAAGCTTGAACTGAACTCCAAAGGGTTGATATGGGAGGGGGTGGAGGGTTCGTCATGAGCCTGCGTGGGGGGGAGGGGAATGACCTCGAAGGCCCCCTGTGGTCTGCCGTTTTGGCGGGAATATAGCGCTGGTAATTTTGGAGACAAAATAATTTTTGTGGGACTTCTGTAGTGAGGTAGCAAAATGGTAGGTAGGTACCGATATTATGTACATATACATATTCCGAAAAAAGTGAAGTGAACCGAGCTCGTCATAAAATCCCGGCGCCTAGGATGAGTAGTAAGGGAGTTATCGAGGGGATGGATCAGGCAGCAGCCTTGTGCGGGAGGGGAGAAGGTAGTGCACAGCGGTGGCGGGTGAACGGTGAGCGCAATACTGGCATCTACCAGCAGCCCGCTGAACTTGCGTGACTTCGAGGATCCTCTTCCACCCCCCCCCCCCCCCCCCCCCCCCCCCCCCCCCCCCCCCCGCGGCCTATGCATATCTCAGAATTCCCCGTTACCTGATAACAAATTTTTCTCAGCTAATTTATTCCCTATTTTGATGCGATAGGTGGCATTCGTTTCTTTATAATATTACCTACTGAAAACCTCAACGTTTTTACCCATAGGAATTTTTTAAATTAGTTCAAATTCATGCAAAAAAAAATTTTTTTACCAAAATTTTCGAAAATTTGATTTTAAATTGTGAGTTGCATTATGGTACTCTTTCCTTGGTAAAATGTCGCAAACACCATCAAAATTGTCCAAAAAATGGCTGAGAAAAATACTTTCAACTTTTTTACATCCTATCCGGTCCCCCCTTAATAAACTCTCACGATGAAATCAAATGAATAAAGTACATTTTTGATTAAAGATGAAAATACATATAAAATATTACCTTGTCAAACATTTTTTGTCTGTTACTGGTAAATGTGAAACAGTGAATAATTCACTTCAATCGAAAAACGCTAGTTGCAATCAGTTAAGAAAACACGATTCGTTTCTTTCTTCGTCGAAACAGTACCTAGGTAGGTTGATTATGTATTATAGCTATTGATTATGTATTGTTTCCGTTTCCAAAAGCGGTAAACGAGAGACAAATACAGTAGGTTCCTACCGTAACTTGTTAAATAAACTGATGAACTCAAACTTATCCCTATTAATTAAAATTGTATTCCTTACCTGCTGTAAGGAAGGTTTTTTAAAGAAGAAAGATGTTATCTTCCATGCTCGTTTCTTGACGGAGCTAAACTCAAACACTAAAAAAAAATATTTAGTTCGGATTCATCATGAAGTTTGGTTTCTACTGCTCTTCTACTCAGAAAAGGGCGCTGATGAACGACAGCACGACACGGACTCAACACCACCATTGCCAACCTGCTTTGATGATTTTTCCCTCAAGCACTTCTGGAAATCCCAGAGTTTACCTATGAAAATTCTGTCAATGGCCACGTAAATCTCCGTTGATACCCCGTGGCACCTACGCAGTTTGTTGGCCTATTAAATTTCAAACGAACGAAATAGTAAATTGGCCGTAACAGACTAGTAAAACCGGTACCTGTCATACCAGTTTCCCCACAACATTAAGTTCTTTCGTCTACACTCGTATTTTTGTCAACCTACAAGCGCGACGGCGTGATTCTATTCTGACGTTCCCTCGCAAGAATTTTGACATTGAAAATGTCTTAGTCGACGGGTCAACCGGAAACTTTGTTACACAAAGAAAAAACGTTACGCTGTTTTCATTTGATTTTCACGTACAACCAAGTCGTTGCTGGGGAAATGAAACTTCTGTAGTTTTCACCGGATAAAAACCGTTCTCCACTCGTTGGAAAGCTCTCGATTTATCATGCATTTCTTCCGTACCTACTTGTTCTTCTATTCATGTCGTAGTTTTATATTTATTTATGTTATAAATAGATATAGTAAACAATGCCGCTTGTTTTGTTGTCACTCGGTTGAGAAGTTAATCTTGGTTATAGTAATTGTAGATGCGCACCATAACAGAAAATTACCTACCTGTGAATTCATAATCGTGGAAAAATTGGGTATCGTCGAGACTGGCTTACAGCAAATTCAGTAAATTGTGTGTCAATAATTATTTTATGTTTTCTAATTGTTATTTTATTTAAAACAATAAAAAACATTAAAATTACTGAGTCATATTCAACGCTCATAGCTCTTCTCTCATAAGAGAGAAAGTACGAGCGGCCTGCCGCGTTTTTTTCTTTTTCCTTCTGCCTCTCGGGGGGGGGGGGGGGGGGGGCGACCGCCCCACCGCCCCCCCTTTAATCCGTCCCTGCCATAATATGTCCGCCAATGCTCTGTTCAATTTGAATTGGGAGACGACTGAGATTCACGTACAGTTGTAGGGCCTTGGTCCGGACCAAGGCCCTACAACTGTACGTGAATCTCAGTCGTCTCCCAATGCAAATTGAACAGAAGATTGGCGGACATATTAGGGTCAAATTCACGCGCCCTTTTTGAATTGTAAGCGCGCCCTAGTTTGTGTATAAGTGTTCGTAGAAAACATATTTTGTATTATCATGATGAAAACTAGTCTTAAATCATTAACTACGTCAATTATTATGACGACAACACAGTTTGTAAATGAATTTTATGCAATATTTTCAACATAGATAAACTGTGGGAGCTGCTTGTCTTTGGAATATCTAACCAAATATGACGATTTACAAACTTATTTAGGCCACAATTCTCGTCCGATTTTCGTGATTCTTTTTTTGATCAACTATAAATTTGGTCTAGTTTTGGATCTTAAATCAGGAATTTCAAATATGATTATGAAAAAGGGTGAATGGAGCGGGTAACAGTAAAATATCATGATGTTTTAACTAATATCGCCAGATTTTCATGATTTTTTTTTTTTTTTTTTTTTTTTGTTCAACTATGAATTTGGTCTAGTTTTGGATCTTATATCAGGAGTTTCAAATTTGATTAGGAAAAAGGGTGAATGGAGGGGGTAACAGTAAAATATCATGATGTTTTAACTAATATCGTCATATTTTTGTGATTCTTTTTTGTTCAACTAAGAATTTTGTCTAGTTTTGGAAGGTATATTAGGAGTTTCAAATTTCATTATGGACGAGGATCATTGGAGGAGGTAATAGTAGGTAATAAATCATGATGTTTTAACTATTCAAGTCAGATTTTCGAGATCATTTTTTAAATTCGATTATAAATTCGGTCTAGGTTATAAAAATATGTCAGGAGCTTCAAATTTCATACTGGAAGTTTTATTATTTGAATTTGCTGTCGGTGGAGGGAGTTAATGGGGGGGGGGGGGGTTCGAGAAGTCATGATATATTTGTTTTTTCTCTTATTTTAACTCTCACCAAATATATATAAAATCCATTCATAGGGACGTCCGTGTAATGTATGCATTACTTACCAATATGATTTCATGTAGTTTTGAGTAGTGGCGATATTGTACTTTTCATACCTACCGTACTTATAATAGTTTGGGCATTTAAGTTAGTTAGGTATTTTAATGTGAAAGATCCTTCCATTATTCAAAAGCAATTATCTCAGAACCATTCTTCCAAAGTAACAGAAGAATCGCTCTGCATTTCAATATTGAGACAATATCTTGTACATAAGACACAGTTTATTCAACAAGCCTGGTCCTCGTCATTGTGGTCGTCGGGCATGTTATCTTTCTTCTTATGTTTCTTCTATGTTTCTTCTATGTTTCTTCTTCTACGTTCTTGTTATGTTTCTTCTAGTTCCGTAAGAGGAGTGGAGAAAGAGAAGGAGTAGAGGTAGTCAGGAGTCAACGTAGATATGAGTCCTTTCACGTTAAGGGCATCAGGGCTCCATCTTCTAGCCCTAGACACCGGACTCTCCGTCTCGATCCTCTGATTCTCATGGAGACGGCCTGTATTACTGACATCTGCGTCTTCACTCTAACCCATTGTATCACATGGGAAAGAGGCTTGTCCCACTTGTCAGCAAGAACCGTCGCCATTCTCTTGAGAAAAGCACTGTATTCCTTGTGTAAGGCTCCGTCACAAGACACAACCAGGGGATGGAATGAGCCTCTTAGGTCTTCAGCTGCGGTGTTGTACTTCCTATGCTTGGTATTTGCTGCATTCTGAGAGACTGTTGACCATGTTTGTGAGCTGTAAGAGCAGGCGTCAGCGTTGATAACGTGAGTATCTAAATACGCCGTCCTCTCGGCATCCCACAGACCATGGATCCTCAAGTCAGCAACAAGTCGTGGAGTCCCATCCGCATCTTCTCTCATTACTGGCTCGATCCCGACTGAATTCCACGCCAGCTTAGCCATCCTTGCGCACTGATCGCGGATTTGGTCATGACCCTGCTTGACTAGGCCCCCTTTTTTGCAATTCAGTGCGTGGCAGAGGTTCATGGGCTCACTGCAGCCATCACACAGCCTTGGCAGTCCTTTTGGTTCTCTACCATACCGGACAGCCAGAGCATCCCTGAACTGCATGGGAGAGAGATCTAAATCATCTCTTGCCAAAGGCACGACAGTCAGCCACTGGGATGTGTGGTTCTCGGCAATCCTCTCAACTGTCCTCTTCTGTTTGGGGGGGAGGGAGTGGAACAGCCTTTCTTGTTTGGCTACGGCTGCCGCTGTGTTTAGGGTTCTTTCCTCTGTTCGAACAGTCGCCATGTGCCGCTCATGGTCATCCATGTTCACGTTTCCCCCCAATCTAATAGCTTCTGAGAGAACCTGAGTCGCCCTCTTAGAAGCCTTGAAGTTAAGAGGTGCTGACTTCACTGGGTCATCTATCCCCAAACCACCCATCTTCACTGGAAGTTCCAAGATCTCTGACTCAGTATTTGTCACACTGAATTCCAATATAGAGGGGATGAAGTGAATACAATATACAATACAATGTCAATACAAAAAACAATTTCATACAATTCTCTCAATTTCTTGTTTAAAGGAAATCTGTGGAAAAAAAACAAAACAAAATTTAGATCAATTTGAAACTTTGGAGCTTATGCATATTGATATGTTAGAAAAAGGAAATTATTAGCAACTACAATAGGTACTGCGTTACCACATCAAGAGTTCTACAACGGACCAAAATAATCTTTAGGAAATCGTGAAAATCTATACTTACTTGTGAAATGAGAGTGTGCAGTCTTCAGTTTCTCGATTTATGCAGTTAAATGCCGCACACACTTTAACTATTGTGCATTATCAAAGAAATTTCATGAGTAGATGAACTATAATAATACAATCTTCTTTGCACATAAACGATGTTGCCCCCAATATGGCCGACTAGAGACCTTTCAATTTGCAATGCAACACTAGCGCTACGAGTGGGTCTAGTTTACTATTACAATGTCTTTCAACCTATTTCCGTACGATCAAAGTGAGAGGGAGCAACCAACCAACCTTTATAGTATCCACCCTTGATAGCGATAACCGCGAAAAGCAGTCCACGCTCCTCCGCGATTCATGAGTAGGTTCTTTGTTTGAATTAACTTAAATTAAGCACCGTAAATTGGTACTCAGAATTTAAATTTATTCCTCTTCTACGTACACGTTGTATTGTCGTTCGTTCAGTAAAATTGCTCTTCATACGGGGTAACAACTCGTGGTTGTAATTGTCTCACTGAAGTGACTCACAAGGGAATCATCTTCCGTTCACGATCCTGTTGAGGCGATGGACACCATTCAAGGTAGGTACCTAAACAACATGAATAGTTAATTATAGACATCTATTCTATAAATGAGTAATGTCACCACTGAAAGCGCGTTGGAGCGACTAATCGTTTTCGTCCGTATAACAAGCGACTAATCTCCATAAGCTTGAAACGTGATAGGGGTTCCTCCACTTCAAGCTACATGAGTATATACATCCGGATGGGATCGGTCGCCTGTCTTCGAGCGACCTGGCATCCCCCTCCCATGTTTCCTCGGGATATTTACAAGTAGGGTAGAGGCACCAGTAGTAGCCACCCTTAAGAAAAAACTCGGCGCTCCGCGCCTCGCCAGGGGGCAAGCCCCCTGGACCCCCGGTTACCTCTATTTACATACTTCGGACGAAATTATTGAAACACAGAATGTGTTTGCGTTGTCGCGCAACCAAGTGACAACCAAACAAGCGTCATTGTTTACTATTCATTTATAACATCAATTTATATAGTTATAGTATGAAACTACGAAAATTGCGTTGTCGCGCAACCAAGTGACAACCAAACAAGCGTCATTGTTTACTATTCATTTATAACATCAATTTATATAGTTATAGTATGAAACTACGAAAAAAAATACGAAATAAATTCGTGATAAATCAAGAGCTTTCCAACGAATGGTGAACGATTTCTGTGCGATTAAAATGGCGGAAATTCCATTTCCCTACCAACGGCTCGGTTGTACGTGAAAATACACATTTCGTTCCCATCCCGCGTTCCATTTTCGGCTAGTTAGTCCATGGCTAAAACACATTCTGTGTTAAAAAACACGAAAACTCAGTAGTGGCCACGTCATGGCTACTACAGAAATTCGCAAGGTTTTCATGAACTGGTAGTAGCCATCAAAATCTTTATTAGTAGCCACTGTTAGGGACCAGCAGTAGCCACCTCCTGGCTACTACTGGAAACTCTAATTTTTCAGGAAAACTAATTATATCACTGTGATCCTGATAAAAATCTAGCTTATTTTCATGTTTTTTGTGAAAAAACACGAAAACTCAGTAGTGGCCACATCATGGCTACTACAGAAATTCGCAAGGTTTTCAAGAACTGGTAGAAGCCACCCCACAAATATGACCCTAATTGTCTAAAATCCTACGTGAAACAACTTGAAATACATCAAGAAATCACCAAGGAACGTGGATAAAACGAAACTATCTCAAAAAGTCCTAGAACGAAGTGAAATATTGAGGTAAACAAGGACTACGTCCTTAATCAAAACCGTTGGCGAGGAGCTCATCTGATCAACTGGCAGTGGTTAATCACACTGGTTTCTTAATTATGGCGAGAACGGTTGGAATGCGCAGCTGACATCTCCTGCTTTAAAATGGTGCTAATGTCGAATGTCTTGATGGTGCCAAATCCTTATTTTTCAAATCTAAAGTTCATGGGTGGCTACTACTGGCAAGGGTGGCTACTATAGGTGCCTCCACCCTAGGTATGATTGTTAGCCCAATATAGAAGACTGCTGGAGTCAACCGCACGTCCCGTGACGCGTTGCCTGAAGGCACGGTATACCGAACAGATACTGTCTTTGTTTCATCAGGTTGGCGGTGGTTGTTTCGGGCTTTTGTCTGGCTTCGTGCTTGTCGGAAGAAAACACAAAAATCCGGAACAATTATAAGATCTTTTGAAAACTGTATGGTTTTTTCAACATTAATATCTTTTACCCCTTCTACAAGGGTAGCTACTGCAAAAACAGTCGGTTGTTGTCTGGTAGATGGTGCATGAATGTTTCGGCTCACACTCTAATTTCATTTGAAACTTCCAGGTAAGAGAAAGGACGACAAAATTATATCTGCGCTAAATGTGGTTCACTTTCATATCATAGGTGAATAAATGTTATTCCTACTTGAATACATGGGATAGGTAGCTATGAATTTGGTAGCACACCTTCAGTGAGGCAACACGAAGGCTATGTAGGTACAAAATAGACAAAAAATAACAGCGCTTAATTTAGTTAGTTGTTAGAAGTGTCGTAGGGTATAGTTTTTATACGAAGATTATATGTGTATTTGTTAAATTACACAGGTAACAAAAGAAAAAAATCCCTTAATTTGTTTAGTTGTCACGCTTGTCGTAGCTGAATATTTTTTCCTCCTTCTAGACATTGGTTGGGTATGAAATTGCTAGCACGAAAAAATGTTGAATTACCGTAAAATATGATTAGCTTTCACAAAATATCATGTGTGAAGAATTTTATTCATCCACTGACATACGTTGGTTCGATTTTACGTAGGTAGCTATCATACCTTCAACATGGACACACGTGCTGCCGTCCTTAGTAAGAACGTCCTATGTCCATTTTTGAGCTTTTTGAGATAAGGACATGATGTAGAAGAACTCCATTAGGCGCACCTTTTGAACTAATCTAGAACGTCCTGAAAAATAAATAAATAAATAAATGCCTGAAAAATCGCTTTGTCCTAAGTCCATTTCACACGTTTAGGTAAACATACTAAGCTACAACGTCCCAAGTGAGTCGTACAACGCTAAAACGTCCTATACGGAGAGAAAATATGGAGTTAGGACAGTCTAGCTTAGTACAACTGAAATGGTTTTGTGACTGGCACTAGGCCTAGTGTCCTGTGTTGTTGAATAATATAAATAAGACGCCTACTCATGCAGACATAAAGTTTCAGTCTACCTCTTAGTCTAGGTTCATGATACTGGGAAGAGTTGTAGGCATCTCAAAAATAACAAGCAGTGCTCAACATGGCACAAGGCCAAGACAATCACATTTAATAAGTAGACTTACCTAACTTTGTGATAGTGGTGCTATAAATACTTGATTAGACTGAAATTTGTCTCATTGTTTAACATAGGTACAGATTTTTTGAGTAAGTGGAAGGTACCTATGTGATGCCCACTTAAAATATTGGGATGTTAGTGATGATAGCAACAAGCTGTGAAATAAATAATGATTGTTCAAAAACTGAATTTCGTCATATGTACCTAGTTATTTACTGATGTTTGGCACTCTCATTTTGGTTTATTATTTCCAATAATAAGCCTATGTGATCGTATAGCAAAAAATTGTTATAACCCCCCTCAAACTTTGTCACTTTACGTTTCAAGGTGCGTAGAATCCAAATTTGAAATGTCCGTCCGCCGTTCGCCCGGGCCATAAAAGGCCTAAGCCGGTTTAACATTGAGCGGTATGTCCGGAAGACGGTAAGACGGAACGCAACCTGATTGGCTGTTGGGACAACAGTTGAGGACGTTGCTGCTATGTTGCCGGAATGGGTGGTATGCGGACGGCGGTAGAAATTTTTATACCGTTGCCGCGTTCCATCGAGCAGAGTTCAAGCTCATTTGACAGGAATGTGATAACCGCAAGTAGAGGTTTCAGATCAGAGAGGGTTTCAGTAGGAAGGTTATGATTCCATTCACCAAGGTGCCGCTTCATGTGAGCACCCTGCCGCATTCCGCCACTGAGTTTTCGGCTTAACTTCTTTCCTGTTGTTACGCTCGTACGCTCCATGTGAAATCGGCATTAGAATTGACTTAAAAATCTGTTCTTTCGCACATAGACATTTGGGGTCAAGTTGGTCCTAACTTCTCGATAGCTCGATCGCTCCACTCTCATGGGTGCTATGAGCCAAAAATAGGTGAAAAAGTGTCTTTTTTTTTATATAGGTATTTCAAGTTGTATAGAAATTGGAGATTTATGAGTGAAAAGAAAATGTTAGCTATTAATTTTATAGAAAAAAAAAGTATTCTAAATGATACTCTTCTATTCAAAAAGAGATTTTGGATTTTAGGCTATTTTTTGCAATTTTATAGATTTTTTAAAACAAAATTTAATGAAGTTCAAGTTTTTAGCATAATTTCGTACAAAAATTTTTGAATGTTATATTTCATAGTTAATAAACTTTATTTGACCAATCTTATGCTAAAAAATATCAATTTAACAATTCTTAGCCATTTTCAGTGATTTTGTCAGCACATTTTTTGAAATTTGACCAATTAGATGATATCAATATACAGTATAGGTAACACTTTTATGTGCTGGAAAGATGACTTGGTAATAAATTGTTTTGTATTGAAGCTACGAGTTCCGATACTAAATCTACTATAAGCGGCGTTTAATAATTATGGACCAGAGATCTACGTAGAAGGGCTGTCTAATACATAAATAATAAACCTTTGTGTAATAATTTGCAGCGTTTTTAACTTAACTTAACTTGTGCTTTGGTATTCTTGATAACTTCGTTTTTGACATTGAAAACGTCTAAGTCGACGGGTCAACCGGAAATTCTGTTACAGTAAGAAAAAACGTCACGCAACCTATAAACAAGTTAGGTGTTGTTATGATAATAGTTGTAGTTATGGTAGTTTTCGCAACATGCAGTCAATAAAATCATATGATGTTCGGTTTGAGAAATAAGTACGAGTTGTCACTACTAAGTTTCGTATGAAGCACTGTTTGGGAAAAATGATTATTTTATGTTTTCTACATAATTGTTATTTTATTTAAAACAATAAAAAACATTGAAATTACTGAGACATTTTCAATGCTCATAGCTCTTCTCTCATAAGAGAGAAAGTACAAGTGGCCTGTCGCATTTTTTTCTTTCTTCTGTGCAGTAATTTGTAATTTAAATGTTACCAAGGTGTTTTAAAAAATAAATAATGTTCATTTTTTTTAATGGAATACCGGGGTTCTCTTAATTTATTCTTAAATCATTTATTGACATAATTTCATGGACATAGGACGTTGTAAGCTAGTATCATACAAGGTCATGCTGTCCTAAGTGCAGGGCTACTAGGCTAAAAAGTCCTATGTCCATGCAATTAGCTAAACCCACCAATTATCGCCCAGATAATAAAGTTCTCAAGGTTCGGTTATTGAATTAAAAAATTGGGACATATATTTGAAAGATAATGGTGAAAGCAGGATACTTCTAGCTTGAACTGTGTGGATTTCACTAGAACTCGTTTTTCTCAAAATTTGAAGTTTTCAATTTGCTCCATCGAATAATTATTACCACCGTCAGTTTTCTTTTATCAGCTGTCTACATATAGATAGAAAAAATTTGTTTAAGGGTACCTAGTTGGTAATTGGCAGGCAAAGTCTGTCGCCAATGCGATCATATTCTCAATACCTACTCGTTCTATGATGCTTTTGGTACCTAACTGGACTTCGCCCCAGGCTTTCCTGCATCCGTGGTGTTGGATGGGAGGAAGGAGGGATGAAGGGGTGACGGAGGGAAAGTCGGAGAGAGGGGAGAGACCTACCTACTAGAGTTGATAGAGTTAGTTGGAGCCCGAACGGTAAGTGATCAACATTAGAAGCGCTTCTGTAAGTAACCTAACTCTTTCTGCATTCCTATATGGATCATTACACACCTACAGAGAAATACCTTCACATCAACATACTTAGATATTATTGTACAATATTATACAATAACATACTTACGGCCAAGTGCTATGATTTACACACGTACCTACATACGGCTAAGTGCCATGATTTATTGGTGTTCTCTCTCTCTCACAGCCAAATGCTGTGATGTTCCTACATACGGCTAAGTGCCATGATTTATTGGTGTTCTCTCTCTCTCACAGCCTAATGCTGTGATGTACCTACATACTGCTAGGTGCCATGATTTATTGGTGTTCTCTCTCTCTCTCACAGCCAAATGCTGTGATGTACTCACATACTTACATACGGCTAAGTGCCATGATTTATTTATCCTCACTTACGGCCAAGTGCTATGATTTCTCATACCTATTTACCTACAGAGATTGAGAACACAACTCGCAATTAACAGGACTCATCTACGCCAACATACCTACATATAGTAATCCTATGAACGTAGGTGAGACCTGTGGATGGGCAAGGAACTGCTATAAGGGGAGTATGGGAGGCAGTTCAACAAACATACAGTTATTTACTTGTAATTTGTAGGTAACTACCTACTTACAACACTTAATATCCAGGTAAAGTATATTTTCAATTAAAACAATTCGCGTCATCTCGCGACATGGTGGAGATGCTGGGATGAGAAAAAAAAAAAAAAAAACTATAGGTAATGCGAAGCAAAATAATTTATCTTTGTCACGGCCCCTGGGCCTTCATCACTCGACTTTCCCCCCTTGCCCATCCATTTGTCTCACAATTGCGTATCAGTCCCTTCCAGGTAGCGACTTGGTACCCTCACGCACGCACGCACACAGCCCAATCCTTGTCTGCCCTTTTGGTTGATTTTCACCCAAACCTTCCTTCACGGTCTCAGTGGCCTTAGTCAGGTTCGCCAACTTACATTGTAAATCTACGACGTGTCTGTAGGTTTCACAATCAGGCTTACCAACAGACACTGTTTTTTCCCTACGGGACATCTGTAGGTTTCATAATCAGGCTTACCAACACACACAGTTTATCCCTTTGTGACGTGAGCAAGTTTATTAGTCAGGAACTCAAACTTTCAATATTTACACCTACTTGTGTAAGGCGTGTTTCATAATCAAGTCTACCAACTCACACTGTTTATCTTTGCGCATCTTTCAGTTACACTAAGGTCTACCAGCTTACTCTGTTTATCTTCATATGACCTATACTAGACTCTTCTCGTCACTATTTGTTATGCATGATAGCATTTCTATTACACATTCCACCCCCCCACCCCCCCCCCTTCTCCCTTTTCGTGTTACCCAACTGATCTTCACCGTTTTAAACAAACTATCACTTACCTGCAAATTACAATGTTTGTATCCTTGCTATACAAGATAAATCTTGTCTTTGATCAAAGGTAGTTTGGGAAAGAAACAATTGGAAATAACTAGGATAAATTTCGTTCCTTTCCAGATATATAAACTGACATACTTGATTAAAACCATGGAAGCTCTTCTACTGAGACGCTTAGATTCCATTGCAGACAGAGTGCGTGGGGGGATGGATATCTGTCAGGAGTTCAATGCTCTCATTAGATCGGGGCAATCTCTTACAACTGATCAAGAGGTTCAAACAGGCCTTTTAAAGTTTGTAGTGGACAAACTGGAAAAGGAAATTCACAATGTATTACGAGAAAAACCAGCAGAGGTAACTGAGGAATTTTTGATGAAGCTTTCAGCTCTCACAGAATTACAAATGGAGGCAGGAGAAATGCTTGTAGAGCTTGAAATACTTACGAATGTGGACAAAAGGAAGTCCACAGATTCTAATTATTTTCACAAAGATACAAGCCGACTCCCCAAGTTAGAAATTCCAAAGTTTTGTGAAGACAAACTTAAATGGACTGAGTTTTGGGACAAATTCTCCGCTTCCATTGACTCAAGAAACATGCCAAACGTGGACAAATTGGCATACCTAGTTGGAACATTAGAAGGGGCGGCTATGGAAACGTTGCAAGGTCTTCCAATGACAAATGATAATTATGCCCTAGCAGTTCAAAAACTACATGAACGATTTGGAAAACCTCAAATGGTTATTGATGCACACTATTCAGCACTTTATCGACTTAGCCCTTCCTCATCAAATGATATCGACAGTTGCCGTAAGGTCTGGGTTCAAATTGAAAGCCATCTTCGTGCCCTTGAACTCATGGGTCAAAAGGTGAATGAAAATGAAGGGCTTCGAACAACAATAATGGAAAAGTTCCCACATGATCTTAATTATGAGATTCGGAAAGAGCTTGGCAAAGATAGCTATACAGTTCAAAAAATTCGGGAGGCACTAGAGAAGACAATTTCTGACAAGGAAGACTCCATTGACCAATCAAAATGTTTTAACAACAATCATTCCGGAACTTTCACCACGGAAACACTTGTGGTTCAGTCTGCTCATACACAAAACCAAAATAGCAACTATCGAGGGAGAGGTAACAGAGAGCAAAGATTTGGAAAACGGCGTCCACAGCAACATAGGGCTCAGCAAAATCACTCTAATAACCAACAGAACTTGACTTCAACTCTCAAAAGACCTCATTCACAATTTAACATCCAGCAGCAAGCTCAACGCTCCTACAAGCAGACTCGAATTTACCCAACATTCAGTTCCAACAGATATGAGCCTCCGAACAAGAAAAGGAAATTGGAATGTGTTTATTGCAAAGGTTCACACTATAATGAAAGCTGTCAGCGATTCAAGACAACGGAAGAGAGATTACAAAAGTTACAACCAGGACAATGTTCCCAATGTTTCCGGATGCATGACTCAAACAGCTGTTGGGACAAACGAAAATGCTACCCTTGTGGAGTTTATGGTAAACACAACAGAAGCTTATGTCCGACAAAATTCAACAGGAATTCAGAAGCCACAACGACTTTATGACTATCGGCCTTGAATCATGACACTATTCTTCCTACTGCTTTGGTGTCTGCTTCTGGTCAATTGAGACATAGCAACAATTACCGCGCGCTCTTTGATACTGGAAGCCAGCGTTCCTATGTGACAACAGACTTAGCTAAGCAACTTCAACTAAAAGAGCTAGGACAAAATTATTTAACCGTTTACACATTTGGTAACATGAAACCCAAACACATACAAACTACCCTTGTGAACCTACCACTCCAAGTTTCAAATGGTCAACAGATTGATGTTCTGGCTTACAATGTTCCCCGAATAACAGGCCCCTTACCTGCAATGCCTGAATTACATAGAAAATTGCGTAGTCAATATCCTGAATTAGATATTGCTGAAGATTCTCAAACTGATACCCCGGCTGATATTTTGGTTGGGAGTGATTTCTATTACTCCTTTTTTTCTGGAAAAACCAAACAAGTACAAAGTAACCTGTATCTAGTTGAGTCGAAACTGGGTTGGATCTTGGCTGGACAAATCTGTGGTCAGGTCTCTGAACAATTACTATCATTTATTACATACGTTCAAGGAAGTAAGGGGAAGTATCAGTTTTCTGCCCCAGACCCTCCTTTGAGATGTGATTATGCAAAGAACCTCTGGGAAATGGAAGCTATTGGAATTAATGACTCCCCGAAGAGCCTCCAACAAGATGAAATCATTGAATTTTTCAATAAGACAACAATAATGGAACAAGGAAGGTACCACGTAAAATGGCCATGGGTCCAGTATCCGACAGATCTCCCTCAAAATTATGGGCTTGCACTGGGACGGCTAACTGGCCTCATTAAGCGATTAAATACTGACTGTCTATCACAATACGACCAAGTCATTCAAGACCAACTATCAAAAGGTGTAATTGAGAAACTTGATATGACAAATCCCTCAAATTTCAGTCCATCTCACCCAGTGCACTATCTACCTCACCACTGCATTATTCAGGAAGGTCACACTACAAAATTAAGAATTGTCTACGACGCTTCTGCTAGAATCAAAGGGAAATGCAGCCTTAATGATTATCTTTTTAAAGGCCCACGAATGTTAGAGGACTTAGTGGCACTTCTACTTCGCTTCAGAAAAAATTCTATTCCCATTTCAGCAGATGTAGAAAAGGCCTTTCTACAAGTCGGCCTTCAGCAGGAAGACCGTGATGTTACCAGATTTCTTTGGCTCAAAGATGTTAACAAAGGCGTTCACTCAGACAATTTGATTCACTTACGGTTTTGTCGTGTACCATTTGGAATTGTGTCGAGCCCATATCTCCTTGCTGCAACTATTCACCACCACCTACTTCGACATGACACAATAGAAGCTAAACTGATTTGTGACAGCCTCTATGTTGACAACCTTATTTGCAGTGTGGAGACGCCAGAAGCAGCTGAATCTGTTTACTTGACAGCCAGAAAGTTGTTTGGCGAACTATCAATGAATATACGTGAGTGGAACAGCAGTTCAAATAGTTTTATGGAAAAAATTCCTGAGGAACAGCGCAGCCAAAAGACAGTAATGTCAGTATTGGGGCTTAACTGGAACACTAAAACAGACTTTTTATCTATCGCCTTCAAAGCTCCTGCTCCTCACTCCATCTCTACAAAACGTGAAACTTTGAAGACCATTGCTTCAATATTTGACCCACTCGGATTCGTAGCTCCATTCACATTATCTGCCAAACTTCTACACCAGAGCCTTTGGCAAGAAAAGTACAAGTGGGATGATACTTTGCCAGATACAATTTTAAATAACTGGGAGTATTGCATGACATCACTCGCAGCAGTCACTAAATTCAAAATACAGAGATCATATACAACTCTGAACATAGCTCAAACATCAAGTGAGGTAGATATTCAACTACACTGTTTCACAGATGCCAGCAAAGATGCTTACGCAGCTGTGGTATATCTACGTGTCTGCTCACCAAACCAATCATCTGTGTGTTTTGTTATGTCTCGCTCCAGACTAACACCATTGAAACAGAGACCATTAATGACCATCCCAAAACTAGAACTTCTAGGAGTTCTCATTGGAACCAGGTTAGTGACATACATTCAGGGGGTGCTAGATATTCCAAAGGCAAAAGTATTTCTCTGGACTGACAGCCAAGTTGTGCTGGGATGGATAAACTCAGATCAACTTTTAGCTCCCTTTGTTGCCCGACGAGTATCAGAAATCAAAGCAGCCAGACATATCACCTTTCGATATGTACAATCTGGAACAAACCCTGCAGACATTGCCACTCGTGTACAGACGTCAGACACTCTCCCTTCGTTATGGACTGATGGCCCCCCGTTTCTCATTCTTCCATCACAGAATTGGCCCAACCCACTTGACCAGAAAATCGTAGAGGTCAAAACCTACTCCTCAGACCATGATATACTCAAACATCCCTTGGACGATAACTCTGACTTACCAAAATTTCATGTTCAATCATACACTGCTGCTTTACCCACACAGTCTAGTTCTAGTTCACTGGATGAAGTTGAACAAATTAAAACCATCCAACAAGAACACTATCCACTGGAAGTTAGTGGTAAAATTACAGACCTCTCAAAATCCTTACGTCTGTTCAAAGATGAAAACGGTGTCCTGAGATGCAATGGGAAACTGCAAAATGCTGATCTGCCATACACCCAGAAATTCCCTATTCTGCTTCCTCGAGACAACCCGTTCACAAGAACTACCATTCAGAGGGTCCATGAAGAAAACCTTCACGTTGGGGTTTCACATACTCTCTCGCTAGTGAGAAAACAGTTTTGGATTCCCCAAGGACGCTCACAAGTTACCAAAGTGCTTCGTTCTTGTCATCGCTGCATTAAATATGGAGGGGGTCCTTACAGATTACCAGAAATGCCACCCCTTCCCAAGGAGCGAGTTACTGCATGTCCTCCTTTCTCGTACATTGGGTTGGATTATTTGGGACCCCTGACAGTTTTGAACAACAGTACTTCACAGAAACGATGGTGTGTTCTTTTTACCTGCATGGCAGTACGTGCTATTCATTTAGAAATAGTGGAAGACATGTCCGCTGATAAATTTTTAGAATGCTTCCGACGTTTCACAGCAGCTCGAGGCCTTCCTCTTGCTGTCATATCAGATAATGCATTACAGTTGAAATTAACAGCCGAGGTTATTCAATCTCCTTACTGTGTCTCCAATAATATACAATGGAGATTTATTACTGAACTAGCACCCTGGCAAGGTGGTTTCTATGAGCGCATGGTTGGTCTTGTAAAACATTGCCTTCGACGCTCTCTGGACAAAAATTTGTTAACTGACTCACAACTGCATACGGTGATTAAGGAGGTTGAAGCTGTCTTAAATACCCGTCCACTTACAACAGTCGGGCAAGATATGGAACATGTACTTACTCCGGCTGATTTCTTGACTCCAACCACTCCTATAACTCTGGAAGGACCAGTTTCAGCTTCTGGTTCAATGACTGCTACGAAAATTGCATTAATAAACAGCTGGAAGAAGAGCAAACAGGCCTTCAATGAGTTCCTCACAATCTTTCAAAATTATTATCTTACAGCCCTCCAGGAGCGTTCTCTTAAGCCTCATAAACAACCCCGTGTCGTTTCCCACCGCTCACCAGCTATTGGTGATATTGTACAAGTGAAACGTGATAAATTCAGCCGTGCTCACTGGCAGACTGGTCGCATTTCAGACCTCATTCCTGGATGTGATGGGAAAATCAGAACAGCTCGTGTGACTCTACAAGATGGGCAGATTCTAACAAGGTCTCTATCTCATCTGTATCCACTAGAGATGGATGACAGTAAAACCCCATCAGCTGGAACCTCTGAAGAATCAAATGATAGTCTCTCCTCCTCTCACGCACTTCCAGACTCTCATCCGCCGCAATCTCTGAATACCAACCAGAGTGACGAGGCTGACTCCTCACCTGCTATTGGACATGCAGCCCTTCCTCAAGATCTTACTCCACGAAAGGACGGCCGCACTCTCCGGAAGGCAGCTGTTCTTGCAAGGGAACGTCTACAACAGTGGACAAACAGTCTTCTTGTCCTTGCAAACTTACAAAATAAATAAGCGTCAATTAATTCATATTTGCTTCAATATTTACATACTGACTGTTAGCTTATTTCTAAATACTTACTCCTTACAGTAAAAGCTCAAATTATTTATGTATCCTTAACAATAAACTCTTTCTTTAGTTGGTTACAATAGTTGATTCACGTTACCATTTTCCCTGGGGAGTGGCAACCCTACAGTTAAACCTCCTATATACCTTTCAAGCATCCTATTTGCCCTGGGAGTGTCGCCAATGCGATCATATTCTCAATACCTACTCGTTCTATGATGCTTTTGGTACCTAACTGGACTTCGCCCCAGGCTTTCCTGCATCCGCGGTGTTGGATGGTAGGAAGGAGGGATGAAGGGGTGACGGAGGGAAAGTCGGAGAGAGGGGAGAGACCTACCTACTAGAGTTGATAGAGTTAGTTGGAGCCCGAACGGTAAGTGATCAACATTAGAAGCGCTTCTGTAAGTAACCTAACTCTTTCTGCATTCCTATACGGATCATTACACACCTACAGAGAAATACCTTCACATCAACATACTTAGATATTATTGTACAATATTATACAATAACATACTTACGGCCAAGTGCTATGATTTACACACGTACCTACATACGGCTAAGTGCCATGATTTATTGGTGTTCTCTCTCTCTCACAGCCAAATGCTGTGATGTACCTACATACGGCTAAGTGCCATGATTTATTGGTGTTCTCTCTCTCTCTCACAGCCAAATGCTGTGATGTACCTACATACGGCTAAGTGCCATGATTTATTGGTGTTCTCTCTCTCTCACAGCCAAATGCTGTGATGTACTCACATACTTACATACGGCTAAGTGCCATGATTTATTTATCTCCACTTACGGCCAAGTGCTATGATTTCTCATACCTATTTACCTACAGAGATTGAGAACACAACTCGCAATTAACAGGACTCATCTACGCCAACATACCTACATACAGTAATCCTATGAACGTAGGTGAGACCTGTGGATGGGCAAGGAACTGCTATAAGGGGAGTATGGGAGGCAGTTCAACAAACATACAGTTATTTACTTGTAATTTGTAGGTAACTACCTACTTACAACACTTAATATCCAGGTAAAGTATATTTTCAATTAAACCAATTCGCGTCATCTCGCGACAAAGTCAAACTACTTAATGTTTTTCTTGGCGCACGTGGCTCACCCCTACCTTACTTGAAAAAACGTCGTGTTTAGCACTTTTTTGTTGTTGCCTTTCCTCAATAATGGCTCTACAGATTTTGATAAAAATCTCAACAGTTACTCTTCTTCTGGATAGGAATGATATCCCATACCCTTCATACCTAGGAAAATAGTCTGAGGGGGCAATTAGCAAATAAACTTCAAAAAAGTTGAAAATGCCGTTTGTTTTTTCCCCCTTTTTGGCCTTTTATTCAAAATGCTCAAAGGATTTCGATGAGGAGGTGTTCAGGTTACTTAAGACGACGCTAGCGCTAGTTAGTGCATTGACTGTCATGTGAACTACAGTGTTCCCACCGACGGGTTCTTGAACCTAAAAGTTCCATGAACTCAGAGGGGTGGTTGGAACACACCTTATGTTTTATATGTTTATATTATATTTTATCCACTCGCACCTGGATGAGGAAAGGTTAGGTCTGTAGTTTCGAGGGCAGTCGATGTGTGGTAGACAATGGCTGGTAATGCATAAAGGCGAAGCAAAAGCATTTCTCCGAAATGTGAAGAACTTGCTTCGTTTCCTATGCATAATTAGCAAATGCTATAGCACTTGCTACTCCCTTTTAATTCGTAGTAAAGTAAGTGAAGCTAATGCATTTAAGGACTAAGTATCCTACTCAAACTCCTATGCATAAAATGGAGGTAATGCTAGGGGCCTGAAGTCAATGCTTCTACTCTAAGCATGGGGGTTAGCATCTGCTTTTATCTTCTACTACAAGCAAATACTCCGTTGTTATGCATATCACCCATTGTGGGCAGGCCTGGTTCGAATCGCGATCACAGCAAACCTGGCTGTATGTCCAATTAATTTGGATTTTTACTAAGGGATTGACTACTAGATGTTGAGTAATTTTGAGATGCTACCTTTCGAGCATCCAGACCACCCCACTATACACATCAGGTGATCACTTGCGTCTCTGATGTACTCAATTTGTAGGGGTTCCCCACTCTCCTTTTCTGCCATTGAATAGTCTTGATACTATCGGTTCAGCCTCCCTTGACACATTGATTCGTCCATTTTGAAATCAACTGGCCTTCTGAGCGCCTAAAATGGAAAAGTTCCAGTCAATAAATCTGTAAAAATTCAGATTAGTTAGAAATGTAGGTCAGAATGATGTGTATAGTTTGGTGGTCTGGATGCTCACAAGCTCGCATCTCAAAAATGCATAACATCAAGTAGTCAACCCCTTAGTAAAAATTCAGATTAGTTGGACATACAGATCAGAATGACGTTTAAAAATATTTTTCAGAGGTTGAGGTAAGTAGGTACGAAGCATAAAATTGTCAGTCCACCCTGGATTCGAACCTGGGACCTTCTCCATACGAGTCTGTTGTTCTAACGAGTGGACCACGACCGACCTTGCTTTTATTAGAACAGTCACAGTACTTCACTGCTCAGTAGGGAATGCAAGAGCGCTCTGAAACGACTCCTATCACTCCATCTGAATGCATCGATGTGTTGGGAGGCCAAATCGATACTATGGAGACTATTCGGTTGGGGATCCCGACACTTTGAGTTCCGAAGAGACGAAAATTCAACTAATCTATATTGGACCGAACCTACTGCCATACCACCAGGTTCGCTGTGATCGCGATTCGAAACTGGCCTGCCCCCATTGTCTTGTTTCAATACGTCAGGTTGAACAAAAAACTAGTTAAAAAACCAACTAAAAATATATAAGATTTGAACAACTAATCTCATCTAAACATCAACCAAAGATGATGAAATTAGTTGTGCAAAATTTATATATTTTTAGTTGGTTTTTTTAACTAGTCTTTTGTTCAACCGTTTTGGTTTGTTCTCACCTGCTGGCCATACAGCAATTTACCTTCCATCCTGTGGTGACCTTAAGTTACTCACCACCTCTGACAGTGTCTAATATATAGACACTGTAGTATCCTTGAGCCCTGATGAAGGTATTAAATATACCGAAAGCTCGGCGATAAGGTAGTTTCAATCAGTTCAGACCCTTATGTATTTATGTATATGTGGCAATAAACGTATTTCTAGTCTATTCTAGTGTTAACTCTCATGTTTTGCCTAAGGAAGGTACATAGCAGGTGTCACGTGCTATGTCAATGGAGCCACCTATCAACAGGTTGACTGGTGATTGATTGATTGATTGATTAAGCGGTTTATTTAGCAACCAGGAAGACGGATAGGGCCAAGTGGCCCTCTGTTACTCCGTTCCTGGCAAAAATTGATTACAAATCCTCGCTATTACAAAAATATTACAAAATTAAATAAGTCATCACTTCTATTTTTGTTTGTAGGTTACTTCAATAATCTTTACAATTTCTTCAATTGCTATAAGTAATACCAATGATCATTAATTATCATATTTTATATCTAAGTAAATGTCTTCATGTTTATTATACACAACACTCACAACACCAACCCTAACAATTTACAAATTATATTGAAATTTAACACAAAATTATATTGAAATTTAACAACACCTCATTAACAAACAACTAAGCAGCGACAACTATACTTATACTATACTATACAACTAATAAACGAAATGTGTAAGTAAATTATGGTTTAAATACATTCATCAATTTACATACTTTGTCAAAAGCATTTCCTTGAATCTTGCTTTGAAACTCCTTACTGAGAATTCGATATCAAACATTTCTGAATTTTCATTATAAATTCGTATACCTTGCATTAAGAACGATTTATTGAACAAAACTGTTCTGTGAATAGGGAACTGTAACATTTTGCTCGCATATCTTGTTCCTTTTTCATGAATACTATCCATGAAATTGAGTTTACCAAATAAATAGTCTGGGGTACGGTATTTCAAGAGTTTAAACATCATTGTAGCTATTGCAAGTTTTTTCTTATCATTAAATTTCAACATTCCTAATCTTTTGTAGTACGGCGTAATATGTGCGTCTAATGGAAGTCTAAAAATGAACCTAATCGCGGCATTTTGAGCTTTTTGTATGTTATCTATTTGTTCGGCATTTAGATCGCAGAAGGAAAGCAAAGCATAATCTAATATTGGGATTAATAAAGATTGGACTAATTGTAAGCGAACATGTTGTGGAAAGTCAATAGCAATTCTTCGTAGTTGATATATTCCTCTATACATTCTGCCGCATATTGACTCAGTTTGTTTATCCCACGAAAGCGTGTCCTGAATCAGCACTCCAAGATTTTTAAAATTGTGTTCATAGTCTAGCAATACACCCCCAATTTCAACTTTCGAAATCTCACAAATCCTCAATTTAAGTAAATTTGCTGGGTGTCCGATTACTAATGCCTTACTTTTCTTTGGATTGACAGCCATTCCATGTTTATTGCACCATAACATCATTTGTTCAATATCTGAATTCATTCTATCAACGGTATCATTGATGTCATCCGCATAACAGGTCAGATATAGTTGTAAATCATCAGCATAACTGATATGTTTACAGAATGTGAAGCATTCGGGTAATGTATTTATGTACAACAGAAACAGCGTTGCAGACAGAATTGACCCTTGAGGAGTTCCAGAACACACTTCCCGCCAGGTTGATAGATTGCCATCAGGTCCCTTCGTACATTGTTCCCTACCAACCAAATATGATTGAAACCATTTCACATATTGATCAGTTACTCCTACAGAATTCAAACATGCTAACAGGATGTCGTAGCGAACCATATCGTAAGCACGGGAAAAATCAATTGTAACTAAAAGTGTCACCTTTTTCTCATCCATCCCCTTACGTACATCATCAAGGAGAGCTATGAGAGCAGTCTCAGTACTGAAACCCGTCCTGTAAGCAGATTGATATCTATCAATAATATTGTTGTCATTGAGGAATGAATTCAGTTCTGACTGAACAATTCTGTCAAAAATTTTGCCAGGGGCACATAATATATTTATGGATCGAAAATCGGCACACTCGCGTGGATTATCGATCTTCTTAAGCGGAATGACTATTGATTTTTTCCATAAATCTGGATACACCCCAGATGAAATCGAAGTCTGATAAATATGCGCCAATACAGGAACAACCACGTCAGCTAACATATGTAAAACTTCTACCGAAATTCCGTCAATTCCGACAGACTCGGATTTTATTGCCATTAAATTGCTTCTAACTACTTCCTCAGATATCGTTTTCATCTCAAAATTTCTACAATGTACTACACTCGAGTTTATATATTTTTGGATAGAGCTTACATCATCAAGCGAGCTTACTTCACGACAGAAATAATCATTTAAATCATCTACATTTACCGGCAGATGTTGAATATCTTTGGATTTATTGTTAATAGTTACACCAAAATTCTTTACTATTTTCCAAAAATCTTTAGTATTTTTATTGCTTTTAAATAAATTTTTGAAGTATTGCACTCTTACATTTCTTAGTTTTTGTTTAACTTGATTCCTCATCTTCTTATATTTGTTATGTGTCTCCCTACATTTAGTTTTTTTTCCATTGTTTGAAGATATTGTCACGCATATTCATGAGACTTCGTATATAAGGGGTTATCCAGGGCGCCGGGGTATGCTTGGGTCTGATTTTCACTGTTGGACAATGTTTGTCATACAATTCAAGGATTATTTGATTAAAAATTTTGATTTTCCTATTGATATCGGGTTCCTCGAAAATTAAATTCCAGTCAAGTTTTTTCGCATCCTTTTCAAATAATTTCTGGTCGAACTTGCTTTTATCCCTAACAGTAATCACCCGTCTTTTAGTTTTAAAAATTTTTAAATTTAAGGCACATTATATAAAGTCATGCCTTGACAATGCCGGCGTGCTTATTTGTCCAAATTTTTTTACAATCTCAATGTTGTTTATTAATATTAAATCTAACAATGAACTCGATTGTACAGCATGGTGAGTAGTATTAAACGGTAGATAGTGGAAGTTGTTCACCCCCAACAATCTAACAAATTGTTTCTTGTTTGAAGATTCAGAGAGCATATCAACATTAAAATCCCCTAACATAATTATATTTTGATAGTTTGCAGCCAGTTTGGACATGATGTCGAACACTTGATCAATTTTACCTGTTTTCGGTGGTCTGTATACTACCCCAATAACAATCTTGTGTATCCCTATTCCGACTTCAACAAAAATATATTCAGGACTTTTAGAATACTGAGAAGAAGATTGTGTTAATAGCTTGAACTTCAAATTTGATTTAATTAATAAAGCTACCCCTCCTCTCGCCAAACCTATTCTGTCATTTCTAATCCACGAATATCCTGGGATGACAATAGAAGATGAGTGAATCATTGGTTTTAAGAATGTTTCTGACAATGCTATGACATCGAAAATATTGCCCCTAATAATTTCCTTGAACTCATCTATATGTGCGACGACGGATTCTATGTTCACGTGTCCCACCTTCAACCAATTACTACAGTTGCTAAGTTCTGTAGTAAGATATCTATTAATCTCTACCATGGCAACCACGTAAATTCAGAATATACCAATCGATATTGTATAATATCGTTCATTTTCGTAGGAAGACAGTTAATCAAGGGAATGTAATCGAGCAAGATGTTTGGTGTATGCATAGTTTTTTTAAAGATTTCATCAAGTTGTTATTTGTGTTTTTATAGTAAATATTATAATCATTATTATATATAATAGTTAAATATGGAAAAGAATTCGAGTGTAATATTTGGTGTATGTGAAGTTTTTTAAAATTTTCGTTGCTTTGTATGTAAGCCTTGTTGTAAGTGTTATTGTATATTTGAATTATTCTTATATTATGCATGTCAATATTCCTCAGTTTTTTGTTAATATTGTATAGAATGATTAGAATATAATTGATTACAACAACAATTGAAGGTAAAAAATATTTTGTGGTGATGTGAATGATAAATTTATAACCATGGTTCCGGTGATGTGCTGTTGTCACTGCCGTTACTGTTGACCGTTTTTTGGAAGCAAATCCGCGATGTCTTCTGCAGTTTTGATCTCAATGATAGGGGAAGAATCCGTCTTGCGTATGAAAATCTTGCCATTTCTAGTCCACACAAACTTGTAATTATTCTCTCGTTTATAGGTCTTCACCATGTTCAAAAGTTTGCGTCTAGTAAATGTCAAACTGTGATTGACATATATGTTGTTGACATCTCCTTCAATAAAACCGAGTTTACGTGACGTAAGGCCGGGGACACGGCGCGTGGCTGATATAAACAAATCTTTATCAAGTTTCCTAGTGAATAGCACAAACAAAGATCCAGGTTTGTTCATTACCACATTTCCTCGTCTACGGTAGCAGTTGTTTATCATCATATCGTTAATCTCAAAGTTCACTGCATTACCAACTAGTTTCACAAGTTCGGTGGTCACTTCATTTTGATCGACGGGGATTCCTGATATATCGACTGCGTTGATTAAACTGTTTTGATCCACATCATCAACAATACCCTGCAGTGTTGCTACTCTCCTCTCTAGGGCAGTGTTTTGTTCCCTCAGTTGCTGAAATCCGTTGTTCAACGGGAAAAGCTCCGACTTTAAACCATTGATCGCATCGGTATTTTCTTTGATAAGATCCGAATACTGATTCAGGTGCGTGACAATATCTTTGATCTCTTTAGAATGAGCGTCAAGTTTCCTGATATATTTATCATTGGAAGCATTGATATCATTCCGGATAGCACTAATCGCTTCCATCACACTGTGCAGAGTGATCTGGACATCGCTCTCTCGCAGGAACCGTCATGTCCTCTTGCATTGATGCTCTTCGTGCCCTTCCGCACGTGGAGCAAAACCAAGGCTTCTGTGCGTCCCTGAGAAACTTATATTCTTCTTTTGTTAACTTGACGCAATCAAGATGAAATTCCGAGGCACACGTATGACACTTCATGCGATATGCATTATTTGCGAAGCCCTTATCACAAGTTTGACACTTCGACATACTGATTTAAGCAACAATTTCGATTTAATAAAGAGCACGATAGAAATAGGTGTTACTCGGACGAAAGCGCGAGGTGAACTGCGCTCAACCAGGGTAACCCATATCCGATGCAAGGTTACACACAACCTATCCAACATTGATATATTCTACTATCTACTGATCTCGCTATTAGTATTTTTCCGTGAAAAATTGATTATTTTACGATATTTTACTAACCCCAAAGCCAGTCAGACAATGAAGGGAATGGAAATAGCCACCCAAGCAGGGTTGAAAAAAATGACAATGTAAATGAATAAAATCAAATGAATCTTACAAGTTATCCTACTTACAGTATGTATGTTGCTGGCTGAAATCACTCCTAGTAGTTGCCCTGTTTCATGGGAGGTGAATTAACAAATTCTGATACATTATCTACCAACACTAGTACACATGACTGGCCATGGAGAAGGGAGGACATAAAAGTCCATCTATAAGAGATCTTTTCAGTTTAACATCAACCGGACGCTTGTAAGTTACTCTTATGGAACATTGTTCAATAAATCTTTTCTTCCCTCATTGTGATGAAATAAAGGTAATCTGAGGGTAATTTCATATTTTTATTTATTTACTTATTTATTTTTTAATAACCATAATGACTCATTTTGAAAATGGCTTGGGGTGCATACACTTTCATGATGGATTTAGTTAATTCCTGTTTGTAGTAAATCGCATCTATTATGGTATGTTTTATGTTCTTCAATTGATTCTACTAGTGAGTTAGAGCCTTTCTATTCAAGTGTTTTGATGTTTATCTTAACCATCTCCTGTGTGTTGTTATTAAATGAAAATATCTCTGCAGATCCGGGAGTGCTCATCAAGGAGGAGCTGGACGCTTCTGACTCACCTCCTGCGGCTGCGTCACTTCAGCGCCACCTTTGGCTCCCTGCTAAGGATGAGCCAACTAGCCCATCTTCAGGTAACAGGTCCAGTATTCCTCTAGAAATAGCCCGCTATGGGGATATCAACCTTCTCATCACACCCTCGGATGAAATGATTTATTCTGACTGGGGGGGTTGGTTGAGAAAGAGCATCATGCAGAAATTGAAAACATTAGTTGCCAAACATTCCGAACATGTTAACAGAACAAGATTGAAGTATTAATGATATCTAGGAAAATCAAATAGTCACGACCTCTGCGCAAGAATGGCTTGACTCTACTCGGGGGGTTGCGGGGGCGGAAGTTGGCAACGTAGAAAATTCATACAAAAAACGAAGAAAATTTAAATATTGTCGAGGAGTTTCACAGAACACAAATGCGACTAGTCATGTTGTGTATATGGTTTAGAGCGTAACTCGTGTGAACCTTCTATGAACCTGAGTTTTCCATTTTGTTTATTTTTGTGGACCACGAAAAAGACATTTTATATGGGAATGACCCATTAGCCATGCTTATCTACATATCGGTATCCTAGGAGGGTAATGGAAATGACAAAATATTACTTGTAGTGGAAGAACTGACAGTATTATGCTGCCTGAAATTGAAATCGTTAGTTTCCAAATATTCTGAACACTTTAATGGAATAAGACTTTTTGCTTTCACACTACTGACTTCATGATAACTGAAGCAATAATGATATTTAGGAAAAACAAATAGTCTTTTCAAGTTTATTGATCCGTACAGTGCTCTAATCTGTGCGAAAATGGCTTGACTCTACTTGGGGGAACTGGTGGCGGAAGTTGAGTACATAGAAAATTCATACAAAATAC
Source organism: Adelphocoris suturalis (assembly GCA_030762985.1). Classification (NCBI taxonomy): domain Eukaryota; kingdom Metazoa; phylum Arthropoda; class Insecta; order Hemiptera; family Miridae; genus Adelphocoris; species Adelphocoris suturalis. The sequence continues at coordinate 8,151,481 of CM061040.1, read as the reverse complement.
ATAGAAAAATTGTCAAGGGCGTGCACAGGGCGCAAAAGCGACTAATCATGTTGGGTGTATGGTTTAGAGTGTCACTGTCATGATATTAGAAAACTGGGTTTCAATTTTTGAAAATTTGTAGAAAACCCGAGTTGGTTGGGGTTGGGCCAGCTTCCATAAACTTGATTTTTCATATAAGCATTTTAGTTAGTTTCCAAATATTCCGAACACGTTAATGGGATAAGACTTTTTGCCTTTGCACTACTGACTTAATGATAACTGAAGTATTAATGATATCTAGGAAAATCAAATAGTCATGAGTTTATTGCACCCCACAGTGCTCCGTTCTGTCCAAAAATGGCTTGACTCTACTTGGGGGTAGCCGGTGGCGGAAGTTGAGTACATAGAAAATTCATACAAAATACATAGAGAAATTGTCAAGGGGGTGCACAGGATACAAAAGCGACTAATCATGTTTCATATATAGTTTAGAGCAGGGGTGCTCAAACTTGAACTGCTGGCGATCTACCTCAATATTTTTAGACTACTTACGATCGACTCTGAGAGGCTGCAAGTTTGTGTGATGCAGAGTTGTCGTACATACACGATACACCCTACCTACCTAGGTAGGGTGTACCGTAGCATATATAGATATTAGCTTTCCGCACAATTTACATTATTTTAGTCAAGGTTTGGGTTAGGTTTACTTAAGTTCTTCTCTACAATTCAATGAAAAAACTCTTAGTTATTCGAAATTGCGAGTTTATTCGTTGTTACAAAACAAAAGAGTGTTAAACTCAACTAAGGAGTGACTTTGGATGTTGAAGCGTGGCACTGCATGTCCTCAGCATACTTTTCATAAGATGGTGCGTAACCACTGAGTGCCAATCGCAAGCATGATGACATATGATCGTCAGTTAGTCGATTGCGATATTTTGACTTAATTATCTTCATTTCAGAAAATGCAGACTCGCACAAGTAAGTTGACCCAAACATTGCCGTCAGTTGAAGGGCGATTTGCCTTAGATTCTGATATTTATCTTCAGATATAAAACACCAGAAATTTGTATCAGATGCTGTAGCTTTGAGATGTATATCTGATATAATCTGCACCAACTCATTTTCAACAGAACATGTTTGAGTTCATATTAAACTGACTTGCTACTTCAGTAGCTAATTCCTCAATGTTTTTACATGAAAAAGGATAACTCTTTGACAAGTACCGCACGTTCCTTTGATAAAGCCGCCTTTTGCCGCAAGCAGTGTTATTACGTAATAAATTTTTGTAGTTTAGTTACCTACTTATTAGAAATTTTTTTCTTCTCGAGATCTACTCAAAAAGCACTCGCGATCGACTGGTCGATCGCGATCGACCGTTTGAGCACCCCTGGTTTAGAGCGTCACTCGTGTGGGGTCTCAGAAAACTGGATTTTAATTTTTGATAATTTGTAGAACACCTTAGTTGGTTTTCAGGACTCTGGGATAATTATATTCCTCATAGATAGGGGCCAGCGGCAGCTTCTATGAACCCGATTTTTCCTTTTGGTTTATTATTTTCAATAATAAGCCTATGTGATCGTGTAGCAAAAAACTTTTATAACCCCCCGTCAAACTTTGTCACTTTACGTTTCAAGGTGCGTAGAATCCAAATTTGAAATGGCCGTCTGCCGTCCGCCGTCCGGGCCATAAAAGGCCTGAAAATTGACTTTAAAAACCCGTTCTTTCGCACATATACTCCATTTGGGGCCTAGTTGGTCCTAACGTTTAACCATCCCGATCGCTTTACTCGCATAGATGCTATGGGCCAAAAACGGGCGAAAAAGTGTCTTTTTTGAGGCGCGACTGACGAACGTGCGCACGCCTTGTGGGTGGGAGAGGGTGGGCGGGAGAGAGAGTGAGAGGGAGGCGGAGGGAGTGGGAGGGGAGGGGAGAGAAGGCGAGAGAGAGAGTGATGAAATTAATTCCAATCAGAAGAGATTGTTTATGAGTATGAAAATACTCATAATTCTATTCTACGCTTTATGATATAAAGCTTCGCTTTCTTCGGGTGTCTCTAGATGGCCCCATTTATTTATTTATTTATTTTTTCCTCAACTTTAATATAAAGCGTAAAATTATGGGGTCCTGGAGCTGTAATGCAGTGAACGAGTGAACCAAATATTGGAAGCCCCGAGTTTCGATACCTAGTAAATATACTATAAGTGAGGCTAATTAATTACGGTCAGTTTTCTATGTAGAAGGTCTGTATGATAGAGAAATAATAAACTTTTGTGTAATAATTTGCAGCGTTTTTTTTTTTTTTTTTTTTCTTTTTGTAGTTCACGATAAAGGCATTTCATATAAGAATGACCCAATAGTTATGTTTATATACATAACCTTATCTTGAGAGGGTAATCGAAATGGCAAATTTTCACTTGCAGTAAAAGGACTTAAAGTATTATGCTGGCTGAAATCACTCCCAGTAGTCGCCCTGTTTCATGGGATGTGATTTAATAAACTCCAATACATTACCTACTATCACTAGTACACATAACTGGCCATGGAGTAGGGAGGAGTGGGGTAGGGTCCATCAATAAGAGATCTATTCAGTTTAGCATCAACTGGACGCTTGTGAGTTACCCTCATGGAACATTGTTTAATAAATGGTTTTTTTCCACATTGTGATGAAATAAAGTTGATCTGAAAGTAATGTATTAGTATCTTTAATACCCTAATGACTCATATTGAAAATGGCTCGGGGTGTGCAAGATTTAGTTAATCCCCGTTTGTTGAAAATTGCATCTATGCTGTTATGCCTGATATTCTTCAGCATTTTCCTTCGATTGGTTCTATAATATCTAGTGAAATAGAACCTTTCTATGCAGTTGTTTTGATGTTTACCTTAACCATCTCCTGTGTGTTGATATTAATATCTCTGCAGATCCAGGAGTGATCATCAAGGAGGAGCTGGACGCTTTCGACTCACCTCCTGCGGCCATGTCACCTCAGCCCCACCTTTGGCTCCCTGCTTAGGATGAGCCAGCAAGCACATCCTCAGGTAACAGGTCCAGTATTCCTCTAGAAGTAGCCCACTAAAGGTGGAATTTCCCTGACGCGGCTGCGGCCGGCGGCTGCGGCGGGCGACCAGCCGCTCCCCACTCCTTCAGTGTATTTAGATGAAACCGATTTCCCTGACGCGGCGGCGGCCGGCGGCTGGCCTCCGCGGCTACATGGTCTTGAAAACCGCTACATGACAGCCGCCGCGGCTGCGGCCGGACTGGTCGAGGGAGCAGTCCAGCCGCGCGCCTACGCGGCTAGGGTATGCAGTCCCGCAATGTTCTCTCCCCTCATAATTATACATCCCTCTGCAAAGAGCGACTTGTTTGTGCATTCAGAAATGTATGTACCAACCAATTGTTACTCATAATAAAAAATACTCTGCCAAACTAGCACATAGCTTCCTCATCCCTGACGTTCGCTCATGCGCATGGGCTTGAAATACCTACATTATATGGCACCATCTAGGATTTACCCCGCATCCCTGAAAACCGATCGAATATCGAAATCCGACCAAAACTTTAGAATTTGAGGCTGTTATTACAATTATTACCTCAAAGTTAGGGCGACTTTTTCTTCAGCAGAAATAGGTACTGGAACTTGTGCTGTACCATATTTCGTGAGGTCTTCTCTCACCAACGAAACGATGTGGTGAATTTTTATTTGTGCTAAAGGTGATACATATTACTTAAAAAATGACAATGTTACGACCCCCTATAAGAAAACTTGTGCTGGGGGTCGGAGAGCTGACTCATCCTGATTATAATTAAATTTATCATATCAACATACGTAATGTATCTTACAAAAAAAAAAAAAGTATATATATAGGTATATATATTCAAAAAATATAAAATAAAATAACCATCAAAATTTACCGGGATGTCGACGAAAAACAGAAATACATTGAAAATCTACCACGGAAACGAAATTGTATTTCAATGAAATCGGTCGAATACATGATTCGAAATTCCAAAAGGCATACTTAAAGGGTTGAAATAAAATACTTTGTCAATTTATTTTTAAAAACAAGTAGCGAAACCTGTTTCCCCTTCAAGGAGGATGGGAGAGAATTAAAACGAGGGACCCCCCAAAATGAATACAACCTCTGTCCCATAGCAGTGTTCATTCTCGGCGTAAGCAGGGTGATCTCATCAGCTGCCCTCGTAATACTGAGGTTCCTTTTGAGCTCAACACTACAGAACTCCTTATAAATAAATATCATAGTAGTTTTTTCTGCAATTTTTCTTAAATCTAGCACTGCGAACTCCTTGAAAATTGACAATGTCGGGAATCTGATCGGTTTTTTAAGCAACATTTTAATTAGCCTTTTCTGAGTGATTGCTAGAGGATTTAATTTTGATTCAAATGTTGAATCCCATGTCACTACACCTTAAACCAACAAGGAATGAACCATTGCTTTGTAAAATAATTTTTTTAGCTTCATGCTCATAAAATGTTTGAAGCCGAAAGAAAGATCTGAAACGTTGTTCATCATTTATCAGGTGGCAGTCGACGAGAATGTTGAAAAAGCCCTCTTCTGTTCGAGTTGAAAACATTAGTGCTTGAGGCTCTCTTTTCATCACCAATAATTCTTCCTCCTCGTCCTCCTCTGCCAAATAAATGGCCACAACAACATTCTCGCTCGACATGATCGAACCTGAAGCTCGAGCCTAGGTATGCGGCCACTGGCCGCCGCCGCGGCCGCGCCGCTCTGAGAAAACTCTCTTTCACAGCGCGGCGCAGCCGGCGGCTGAGTATCTACATGGCAAAACCGCGCGCCGCAGCCGCCGGCCGCAGCCGCGTCAGGGAAATTCCACCTTAAGGGGGTTTCCACCTCATCTCATCACACCTACTTTAGAACTCATTTATTCTGAGTGGGGGTTGGTTGAAAAGGGGCATCATCCAGAAATTACAAACGTTATTTTCCAAATATTCTGAACACGTTAACAGAATAAGACTTTTGGCCTTTGCACTGCTGACTTCATGATAACTGAAGTATGAATGATATCTAGGAAAATCAAATAGTCATGAGTTTATTGCACCCCACAGTGCTCCGTTCTGTCCAAAAATGGCTTGACTCTACTTGGGGGTAGCCGGTGGCGGAAGTTGAGTACATAGAAAATTCATACAAAATACATAGACAAATTGTCAAGGGGGTACACAGGGCACAAAAGCGACTAATCATGTTACGTATATGGTTTAGAGCGTCACTTGCATGATATCAGAAAATTGGGTTTTAATTTTTGAAAATTCGTAGAAAACCCGAGTTGGTTTTCAGGTGTCAGCTCCCAATAAAACACCAATTTAGGAATCTAGGGAAGAGTTGATATTAAACAAAGAAAGAGCAATAAATTCCCTCTTTATTAATACAATATTTAAACCCTAGCTCTCCCTATTGTCTCTCCTCGTAGTACCTTAGTCGAAGTTTGGACTCCAGAAGATCTAGGAAGGTCCAGAAGGTCATCTTCTTGTACAGAACGGCACTGAGAAGAGGGCTTTGGTGAAGGGCACTGCCGTTGACGAGACGGTAGCTAGTCGTCCCGGATCCAGCTCACGAGGATAACAACGGCCAATTCTTCCCAAGCGCAGTCCAGTGACGAAAGATATGGATTTCGGCACCCGTCGGTCTTTTAACTCCTCGGTCGGTCGGCGTTTTCGAGGTGGGGTCCCGCTGAGGCCAGTCACCTTCAGCTGACCCAACACAGGGCTCTGGGATAATTATATTCCTCATAGTTAGGGGCCAGGGCCAGCTTCCATGAACCTGATTTTTCCATTTTTTATTTTCGTAGTTCACGAAAAAGGCATTTAATATAAGAATGACCAAATAGTTTAGTTTATCTACATTACCTTATCCTGTGAGTGTAATCGAAATGACAAAATATTGCTTGCAGTAAAGAAACTTATGCTTACTTATGCTGCCTGAAATCACCTCCAGCAGTAGCCTTGTTTTATGGCACATCTAACAAATTCTGATACATTATCTACTAAAATTAGCACATTTAACTGGCCATGGAGGAGGGAGGAAATAAAAGTCCATAGATAAGAGATCTAATCAGTTTAGCATCAACTGGACTCTTGTAACTTACCCTTATGGAACATTGTTTAATAAATGGTTTTGTCCCCTCATCGGGATGAAATGAAGATAATCTGAAAGTAATTTTTTAGTTTTTAAAGCCCATAATGACTCATCTTGAAAATAGCTTGGGGTTGCACACTCATTTAAGATGGATTTAGTTAGTTCCTGTGTAGAAAGTTGAAGATGGTACACTTTATATTCTTCTGTAATTACCTTCAATTGATTCTGTAATATCAAGTGAGTTGGAACCTTTCTATTCAATTGTTTTGTTTTGACTTAACCATCTCCTGGGTATTGTTATTAAATGAAAATATCTTTTGCAGATCCAGGAGTGGATCATCAAGGAGGAGCTGGACGTTTCTGACTCACCTCCTGCGGCTACATCACCTCAGCCCCACCTTTGGCTCCCTGCTAAGGATGAGCCAACAAGCCCATCTTCAGGTAACAGGCCCAGTATTCCTCTAGAAATAGCCCACTATGGGGATATCCACCTCATCTCATCACACCTACATATTAAATGATTTATTCTGACTAGGGGATTGGTTGAAAAGGGCATCATGCAGAAATTGAAAACGTTCGTTTCCAACCATTCCGAACATATTTAGAACAATAGTTTTTGCCTTCACACTACTGATATCATGATAACTGAAGTATTGAACACTTCATCAACAAATTAATTTTTCTTTTTGAGGACCAACTTTTTGTGAAAGTACATTCTATAGGCATATTTCGTTGTGACGGGCTTCTGACATGGTTGACCTCAACCATGTTTTAACCCTTCTCAACGAGCTGCATGACCTTTCAATTGTACACTTTTTGCACGGCTGTGCGAGAAGAACGTTTAGCGCTGATTTCACTTGGGGGTAAAACTCCTTGGTCTCTTGCAGTACATCGACCAAACCCATTTCATTCAATTTTTCTGTAGTAAGACCCTTTTTCATCCAAAATGTATGCAATAGCTCAGCCTCAGTTTCAATGAGAGTATCCAGACCTTAAAACTTACAAAAGCGGGTCAGTCACTGTTCAAGTTCTTCCTTTGACAATTCCAACATCTTCGATGGATGAAGTACCAATCTCCCAAAAGCTGTTACATTACCATCCGAAAATCGGTCATCTAATGAACTTAGTAGTGAATCCAAATATGGGATGTACAGAGATACTTTCCAATATTCTGCTGAGCTTGAAGTTGTTTGGTTGGAACGATGTTGTTGAGGTTGAGAACTATTCTGGGCCGCCGGATTTCTTCCCCCACACGTTTGGCAGGAGAGTCAGAAGCCGCGAGAATGTCCAAAATCAATGTATCTGAGCTTCCACGGTTCTCTCTGATAAGAGTCTGTAATGTGGCCACTTGATTTGTACACTCCAACAGATCCAACTTTTTCGATTGTAGGTTATTAACCAAAGGTTCCAAAATGGCGGAATACTTGGCGATGATTTCAAGACAAATAATAAATTGTGATTTTGTTGCGGCACAATGAAGTGGAAAAGCAACTTTTCTTGTTGCAGCATTGCCCTCTCTAGATAGTGTTCCCAGGCCTTCAATAAGTGCCACGTATTGTTCTCTGAAAATCCTTATAGATAGATATTTCTGTGACCAACGAGTTTCAAAAAATGCAGGGATTTTTGGCGCATATCTTCGTTTTACTGCTGAATCTCGAAAGAAATTGATTATTTCCTTGATAACTGAAACTGTGTTGCGAATTTCAGGGACCTGATTGAGATCATTAATGACTAAGTTCAATCTCATTATCTGGATAATTTGAAACTGACTCTCTTGGAGAATGAGAAGTCTGCTGATCTCTGGAGGAAGACACACATTCACCAGCATTACTAGCACTACTACTTTGGTGTTTATAAGCACTCAAGCTCATATGTCCTGTGTGAGTGGAACTTTTGTTCTTTTCTTCGCGGTCACTTCCACTTTCGTTACTGCTCTTAACCTTACGCCTCTTTCCTCCCTTCTCTTCACCTTTTCTTTTCGTTGAAAATACTTCCTTAAACCCAGCTTCTCCTTTCCAAAGTCCAAACTCACAATGTTACAGTCACAATCTCAAACTAAAATCAGATAAGCAGGAACAGGAATGAGAGATGTTGTTATCTCTAGGGCAGTTGGGGTTTCTTGTTTGTAGGTCCTTTTCCCGTGACAAACATCTATAAACTATTCAAGAATCAGGATAGGTAGGTACACAAAGTATCTAAAATAATAAAAGGGTAGGTATTGAAAGATGTGTAGGTAGTAACTAACTCCAGTTGTTCATTGTAAAAGAAAATGCGTGTTAATTAGGGTGACGAGATAATTGCGAAGTAGGTAGTCTACTGCGGCAACTACATAGCCATTGCCCTGGCAGTTTCATGATTGAATAAAATTCATGAATGCCAGTCATGAATGAATGAAAGGATAGATTTGGAAGTTTTTCGAAGTAGACAAGGCTGGTTGGTGCTCCACCAACAAACAAAACTACGTAGGTACGTACATCTTACCAAATTCGATGTTGGTTAAAAGTAAACTTAGTAGGTAGATTGCTGCTCTGCCAACAAATTTCAACTGCTTTTCAACAAGTTTGTCGAATATTGAATCAGGAAATGAGCAACATGAATTATAAACCAGCTGTAAGGAAAAAGCCTTGAAAATCATTCTTCTGGAGGTTCATAAAGACGGGCGTTGAAAGACGGGCATTGTCATTGTAGTTATTACATGAGTTTTGCAGTTACGCAAATTTGTGGGACAAAAAAAGTTGACTAGTAGGTGCCTACTTCAATTTTTGTCTATGAAAGTACCTGATGAATAACAAGTAATAATATACGGAAAGTAGGTAGTGTATACCTACATCCTCAGGTTCTTACCTTTCCAAAGGCGATACCTACCTAATATTCCCTTCTGGCAGAGCTCTCATGGCCACATGACCACTTTCAAAGGAATCTAAAAATTTTTAGTTTCTTAATTGATTCAAAGAACGGTTCTGAAAACTGAATAACCCACAAAATTTCGCCGCTGATGTCTGGAACTTCTAACACTGTTTGTCAACTTCCCAACACAAATTTCAATGGGATCTCGACCGCACAAACTAATCTTGCATTCACAACGTTTCTGCTTATTGCCGGATTACAGCTTGATATAATTCGAATACAATTTATTACCTGGCATTATAAAATATACAGAACTAGGTAAATACTGAACCCTAAGAAAGTAGGTATGTAAGGTGGTAACGCCAAATGGCGCTCTTTCGTATAGTTTACTCATAACCATGACAACAAGGTAAAATAACTTCGAGAATTTGGTTTTTAGCCTTGCCTCGAAGTAAGGGTGTGCTAGTGTCGAAGTTTCGAGAATATCACCTATAAACCCTTGCATTGCTCAGGATGACTCCCAACGCAATTTAGATAAGGTCATGATTTCCAAAGTTTCCCGTATATTATTGACTTAACCCCTTCAAATGAACTGAGATCCCCTTTGCTTACTCAGCTTATTGGATAAATCCATCTTTATCCAGCAGTCTCCAAGTGCTTCATTGTGATTTCAGCAAAGTATTTTAGATAGGATAGCAGTTAGTCTCAGATTCCTCTCCGCTGATGAGGGCAGCTCTGCACCTTGCCAAAAGCTATCTGGCATTCCCAAGGAGGCAACCATTAAAATATCACCATCATAGGATTAGTGGGACAACAATTCGCGTTAGGGATCGTGCTGCTGATCCAAGTAGCTTCTCATGCTGCCAAGTTTACCCACCAGTCATCAAATAAAATTCATTTCATAGTACAGCTGTGATGGTTGAAAATTATACGAGTTATCCACAAAGCCCACCTTTCTGATCGGAGAACTTAAGTATTTTTACTATGAGCTCCTCGCTGAACCGAACACGCTCATAAGTTCCTTAATCTATTCAACTGGTTGAGTGGCTTTTTACCTTGAATTTTCATCACAATAACTTTAAGTAAGAGATCCTTGATATGTTTTAAAAGAACACTTTAAAAACTTAAGGTTATTAAAATAGATTTAGTACAGCACGACTTGATATGGATAGGACTACTATCCACAGGACTACTGTTGATATGGGTAGTTAAAAAATTATTTCATTTCTACAATTTTTTTCTTTTAATTGAGGGATATAATATTTTTTATTTTACCCCATTATCTGTCAAACTGAAACGAATTGAACTACATCAAACACCAGGAACACTTCTACCACTAATATCTGTATCGCTTTTATTTTAAGAAAAATACTTTTATACCTATCACATTCATAGAAAGATGATGAATTTACATCTATGTAGTTTTTCTATTATTACTAGCGGTACTAATCCAATAGATTTAAGAACTAAACCGTACATAAATAGAATTACAAAATGAGGCGTGGGCTGTGTAGACAATATTTTGTTCAATAAACTCGTTTTTTTTTTTTTTTTTTTTTTTTTTTTCAGTATTACCGCCTCTATTTTCTCCCTTCTGTCGCGAAATTTAAAATTCTGAGCTTCGTTGGACAACTGGATTAAAATAGCGATCGAAAAAATTCCAAATCACACACAAGGCCCTAAAGCCATCTATGGAATTTTCCATAGATTTGGTTTTAGGATGGTCTGAAATGGGTTCGTTATTCAATTAAGTTATTTTGCTGTTATGGATGGATCATTCTAATAGGGCGTCTCTCTGACAAAAGAAGCTTTTTCCTATGTGTCCTAGTTTCAAAGGGACGTCCTGAAAAGGGAGGGCAATTAACCCAATGTTAAAAGGGATTTTACTGTACTTGTAATTTTGTAGGCATATTTCACTACCTAATATTTATCGAACCCAGCAAACGAATGTTATATATATCTTTGTTTAGATCTCGATCCAGATTGGGAGATCAAGATGGAGCCAGGTGACACAGACAAGGAGATTCAGACTGATCCCCTTTCAGCTGTTAAAGAGTCGAAAGGTAGGTAGCAGCCTTCCTGAAAGAACAGCTAGAATGCCGTTATATTAGACTTAGAAGGAGAAACTCTTGTATTAATTTATATCATCAGGTATTATTTGTGGTGTTCCTTGATCAGCACTTCATCATGCAAAAAAAAAAAAAAAAAAAAAAAAAAAAGAATCAGCTTTGATAAAATATTAATTGCAAAAGCCAAATCTACAGAAGTTGAGGTGTAAGGGTGTGTCCATAGTGGACCGGCCTCTCACTTTAACTAGACGGTAGCCGTACACAGGCCTGTGGTTCCCTTTTCACGGTTACGGGGGTCATTGGACAACTGATAGGAGTTGGGGGAAATGTTTGTATCAGTCCAGCTTAAATTATAAGATATTTGAAGTGTTTAAAATTTGAGACAGAGGGATTGTCTTAGGGGAAGGTGAGGGGGTGAAACGGGGAATCTTGGACACCATTGATCGAACTGGTGTTCACCAAAATTATGCACAATCCATTCAAAGGGACGTCCTTGTTATGCATGCATTACTTACCAATATGTTTCTACGCTGCATTTCATAGGTTCAGGGATACAGAAAATAAGGGCATTGACAAGGCTCGTAGGGATTGATAGCAATGAAACCAAAATTGAAGACATGAATTAAATTTAATAATGATGATTGAATAATAATGAATTATTTCAAATAATGATTGAAATTAAATTCAAAATAATGTAAATGGAAAATTTAATTTAGAACATAAAACGTAAATTCAATTTAAGTTAACAAATAATGAGCAGTTATCATAATCATCAGTGGATTCATGAGAGTCTTATCTATTTAGTTTGTCTTTGTTCCTGAAACCAGTATTGTCGTATTGTTAGATAACAACACATTTTTAATTCTGGGAAAATTTAGCTACTATGTACCGACCCATTCGTGATTATTGCAAGCAGAATAGTTAAATTATCACTATAAATGATACACTGTTTTGATTACAAAGCTTGAACTGAACTCCAAAGGGTAGATGGTGGAGGGTTTGGCATGAGCCTGCAGGGCCCCCTGTTGAGTGGTGCCGTGAAGTCTGCTGTTGGTCTGCCGTTTTGGCGGGAACATAGCGCTGGTAATATTTGGAGACAAGATAATTTTTGATGGGCTTCTGTAGTGAGGTAGAAAAATGGTAGGTAGGTACCGATATTATGATCATATATCTAATCTGAAGAAAAGAGAAGTGAACCGAGCTCGTCATAATATCCCGTCGCCTAGGATGAGTAGTTAGGGAGGTAGCGAGGGGACCGATTAGGCAGCTGTCTTGGGCGGGCGGGTGATACAATCCCTCGGGAGGGGAAGGTGGCAAACACGGGGTGAGCGGTGAGCGCAGTACTGCCATCTACCTGCAGCCGGCTGAACTTGCCTGACTTCCCGAATCCTCTCTCACCCCCCGCATGGCCTAAGCATATCTCAGAATTCCCTGTTACTTGATAACAAATTTTTCTCAGCCATAGGTGGCGTTCGTTTCTTTATAATATTACCTACTGAACACCACAACGTTTTTACCCATAGGCATTTTTTAATTAGTTTAAATTCATGCTTAAAAAAAAAAATTTTTTTTTGGCAAAATTTTCTAAGATTGAATTTTAAATTGTGAGTTGCAGTATGGTACTGTTTCTATACGATCATGCTGCAAACTCCATCAAAATTGTCTAAAAAATGGCTGAGAAATATTCTTATGACACTTCTACATCCAATCCAGTCCCCCCTTAATTGATTCAGCGTCAAAAATTACATGGGAGACTATTTCCAACATGCTATGTTAAATAAAACATTGAAAATATCCGTCTTTTACACCCATTTGTCACCCACAGACACCATGTGTTTGATTACATAAGTCTAGGACCCATCTCAATCGATTCAGCGAGCCGATAGCATAATAATCCATCCTCTTTAGAGACACAATTAAGCGATTCGGGGTTTTGGTCCCCATTTGGCTGAATCGTGTGACGTAGGACTGTGGCCTGTTGGCTCTGTCGGATATGGCCTGTTGGCCTTAAGCCCATGCTTATCTCATTTTCCTATTATTTTTGGTTAGTTCCCTTCTTGTTAATGCTGTCTAATTTCAGGTTGAGAAGATCGGCGACGTGGAAGGCTGACGTGCCTCAACAGGAAGACACTAGCGGCTCCTGTGGGAAATTGTTGGCTGTGAAACTTTGGCAGCTACCAGACTGAATATGATGCTTGAACTCGACAGAATGCTCAGCCGTCAAATCGCCATCAAGTAGATGATTTGATCTGCTAGGTATTATAATTATTCTCATTTTTGTACTTTTCCTAACTTCTGTATGGGGCATCTATAATTTTTCTATAAATGTAAATAAAACTCTATCTGACCTTGAAATTCTATTTGAAAATCACTAACCAGAAAAGCCTACAAGAGATGATTTTCCTTGATTTTAAGAATCCAAAAGTGTATGGAGAATACCATAGTACACACCATTTTAATAGATTGCTCTCCCAAAAGGTATACGCTTCGAGGTGCGCCAACCTCGAGGTGCCTGTAGAGCACAATTCGGAAATGTACACTAACACTTTTATTATTAATACCATACAAGGTACGTCAAGGCCTTAAGTTCGGACAGTTTTTGATGTTTTTGCATTTTTCGTACAGAAGGATTACATTTTCAATACTGGAAAAATTATATATAGATAAAACTTTATATTTAGGATATTTGATTTAAGGGGGAACTGTTCATGTAGCTGGGAAAGGGGTTTTCCAGGGTTTTTTCTTTTCTTTTTTTTTCTCTTTCTTTGACTAACGTCAAATGTGATGTAGTGTTCCTTAATTCATGCCCAAGGACAGGGCCAACATCGCCAAACCCTATCAAATCTTCGGCGGAGATCCATTTTTTTCGCGATCCCCTGATGCACATGGATGCTGCTCTAACTATCGCGAATCCTATTCTCACCCTCAGCCATCCTCTAATTTGTCCTTGTGGTCTGAACCATTTTTCAGCCAATTTTTCGGCGAGAACTTTGGTAAAGGCCACCACTGGGGGGCAAAGAGACCGTCGACCGAGCAGACCAGGGGAGTAAATGATGCGTGTCTTTGCTCACATGCTACCAGATATTTTCGTTTTTTTTCCTCCTCAGCCCCAGCGAGGACCCCCGCAACTGTGGGATCGACGTATGAGGGAGCGTCAGTGTCAGAGACACGGACATCGAACAACGCTTCCCTCTGTCGATCCCACACGCCACGGCATGCGAGGTCCCCTCTGAGGCCTGGTGTGGTTGGAGATGGTTCAAGAATGACTGGTTCTTTGATGACATTGCCCCATGCGGATGACATGAGCTCACCTACAAGGTCTCGTGTCTCATTCTGCCTTCGTGTAATTATTACTGGAAAAATTAATGCAAATTCTATCACATCTCATCTTTCAGAATCCGTCATAGCCGGTTTTGGTTTTCTAACCCTTCTAGTTTTCTATATGTTTTTATTCAAAGACTGTCCAAAATTAGGGTCCAAGCCCCCTAATTTCGGACACACGTGTTTTTTCCCTTTAAAGCGAACTTTACAGAAGTAAGTAGATGGTGGTAACTTCGGACATGGGGAAGCTTTTCAAAAAAGTTTTCTATAATTTAAATGGAACCAGGACAGGAAAAAGAGGGGGTAAAGTGCATAAAAACAGTGTATAAATTTTATTAACAGTTCGTAGTTGGTTTTTCCATTTTTTAACAGTCTTTTGCCTCGTAAGTCTTAATAATTTATTTAATAAATGAACTTGTGACGAGATAATGTTTCAAAGGAAATATTGTGTAAATGGTAACATTTTAAAAAAATGCAACTATATAAAAGGAATAGGAAACGTATTTTATCGCAATTCTAAGGGCCTAGATTTTCAAACTTACATTTTTGGCTTGAGAAAAATGTAAACAATTACCTACTTAGTTAATTAATTACTTAATTAATAATAAAATGCGAGTTTAAAAGAGACATTTGTGGCTTAGTTAATGATAGATCATAAAATTTGAATTTAAAAATTAACTTTTTAAGTTTTATTGCTCCTGGAACTTTTCCCATGTCCGAAATTACCAGCACAATTTAAGAAAATTTATTATAGTGGGGGTACTCAGAAAATTATTCAGTCTAGATCTAGACCTTTCAAACTTGGGCAATACCAAGATGGATAGATTCCCAAACAAACTAATTCATCGACATCCCCCTGAATCACATATTTTCTGACCACCAAAGGAGGTTTTCTGAGGTTTCTAAAATATTCCAGAAAATAAATTGCAACACTTACGATCATACAGCCACTCAATACAAATAACTTTTCGAAATCATAATATAACCTGACTTGCTGAAAGCTTAAGAACACGAAACTCCCGCAGTCAGATGATGTAGGCACAGCAGGAAGCTGCTAACCTCGAATTGCCGCGAGGTTTTGAAAATGTCCGAACTTGAGTGCCCTGTCTGAACTTAGGGGCCTACACACAGTACCAATCGTTTAGACAGGCATTTGGGTACGGGTGTAGGGGAGGCTGGAGCCCGTCTTGGAGACACAACCCCAATGGGAGAGACTGGTTCCTTCACATAGAAATCATTATAGATTAAACACCATAATGTGGCATATCGTAGATAATTTATATGTTTGTATAAACAACTAGGTGTACTATGAAAAATTATGTTAACACCTCAATTATCCTACACAGCTTGAAGGGTTGTGTGGACAAAGATGTTTTTGGTTACAATGCGAGTGGTCCCGAAGTCATAAGTATAGTCTTTGTACCTCCTTACTGATAATACACTCCAGCATAACATATTAATATGTTGGTAATTTTATTTCAGATTCTGTACGTAAATTATACCTTTCTTTTAGTATAAATTTGTAATCGAATAAAATTGATAATTATTATCTAAATAATCGATAAATGTAAATATGGAGAAAAAAATCATTTGCAGCATTAAGCTAACCACACGTTTTTACTGTCTACGTGATACGTCTACATGAACTAACTCACAAAGTTGTGGAGACTCATTTCAATGAAAAATATGTTGGCTAGTAGGCTTCAAGGAGTAGGTACATCCTAGGGTTTGTTTGAGGGTGAGAAATAGGTTCAGCTTCTCGTATTTGTTTATTGTTGTTTAGGGCTTTCGCCTTAATGGCCTCCTCAGAGCTTATTGTATATGCGAGGGTCGTTTGGTTGGCAAATTTCCATGGGGCACATAATTTGAGTGTGTCTTCTAATATTGTAGTCTCGATGTAGGTCGTTTTTATTTCAATCATTAGGGGGACCCATCCTCTTGTTGCTGCTTAATACTGGTGTATGTACTTGGTTGGTCTCTTCTGGGATGATGATCGACGTCGTCCCTCATCGCAGGTGTTCATATGTGGGGTAGTAGGCTTCAAGGAATATATCCTAGGGTTTGTTTGAGGGTGAGAAATAAATTTAGCTTCTCGTATTTGTTTATTGTTGCTTAGCGCTTTCGCCTTAATGGCCTCCTCAGAGCGTATTGTTTATGGGAGGGTCGTTTGGTTGGCAAATTTCCAAGGGGCACATAATTTGAGTGTATCTTCTAATATTGTAGTCTCGATGTAGGTCGTTTTTATTTCAATCATTAGGGGGACCCATCCTCTTGTTGCTGCTTAATACTGGTGTATGTACTTGGTTGGTCTCTTCTGGGATATGATCGACGTCGTCCCTCATCGCAGGTGTTCATATGTGGGGTAGTAGGCTTCAAGGAATATATCCTAGGGTTTGTTTGAGGGTGAGAAATAAATTTAGCTTCTCGTATTTGTTTATTGTTGCTTAGCGCTTTCACCTTAATGGCCTCCTCAGAGCGTATTGTTTATGGGAGGGTCGTTTGGTGGGTACAATTTCCATGGGGCACATGATTTGAGTGTGTCTTCTAATATTGTAGTCTCGATGTAGGCCTTTTTTATTTCAATCATTAGGGGGACCCATCCTCTTGTCGCTGCCCAATACTGGTGTATGTACTTGGTTGGTCTCTTTTGGGATGATGATCCCGTCGTCCCTCATCGCAGGTGTTCATATGTGGGGTAGTAGGCTTCAAAGAACACATCCTAGGGTTTGTTTGAGGGTGAGAAATAGCTTCTCGTAGGGTGAGAATTTAGCTTCTCGTATTATTTATTGTTGCTTAGGGCTTTCGCCTTAATGGCCTCCTCAGAGCTTATTGTATATGGGAGGGTCGTTTGGTGGGTACAATTTCCATTGGGGCATTAAGGTGAAAGCGCTAAGCAACAATAGACAAATACGAGAAGTTAAACCTATTTTTCACCTTCAAACAAACCCTTCAATGAAAAACTGAAGTTAAGAAGAGCGGTGTCTAATTCCACGAAAATGAAGAGTTATGTATTTGGATTGATTTTGACAGTTAGGTCATCATTAGTAACAACAGCAAACAGTAACAAACAATAATTTTGTTTATCTTCCGTTTTGTATCGCGATGAGTCTTCCGAGCTGACCTAACCTCACCTCACTCCCAAGGCCCGAATCACTCAGAAACGAAATCGGGCGGAGATGTGGTGTATGCAATGCGCACAGAAGGGGTGGAGGACCTTTTCCGTTAATTCACTACCATTCATTCATTCTGACATGTATGTCCAACTAATCTGTATTTTTACTAAGGATTGACTACTTGATGTTATGTATTCTTGAGATGCGAGCTTGCGAGCATCCAGACCACCAAACTATTCACATCATTCTGACCTACATGTCCAACTAATCTGAATTTTCTCTAAGGGATTGACTACTTGATGTTATGCATTTTTTAGGAGCGAGCTTGTGAGCATCCAGACCACCTAACAATACATTGCATTCTGATCTATTTTACCACAGTGGACGTAAAAATGATTGGGGAACAGTTTTTGGAACAATAGAACATATATCAAGCGGCAGTGAATTAACGAAAACCAATAAAAGGGTTGGTAGTGAATTAACGGAAAAGAACCGGGGTGGACAGTGGTGGGAAAATACATCAGTAATTTTAATAAAAATGTAGTAAATGGGGTACAACTTACCTTGAGCTGTACAGTAAGAACTCAGCGCTATCTACCTTCCTGGCGACCAGTGGAACTAAAGAGCCGGTGACGACCAGATCAGCTGGAACCAAGCTACCCAGGTACAGTAACCCCCTCATATAATCTATTCCTGACATAGTAGGTAGGTACCTACTTGTATTGATAAGCCATTTCGTAATTCTTTGTATGCCTTTATTTACATTCACCAGGTACTTTCGAACACGTAAATTCACATATCCTATTTAATAGATTCCCCACCTGGTGGGGGGGGGGGAGTTAGGAGGGTTATAGCTATATTTCACCTAAAGGATGTTCCCAAGTTTCCCCATGGGTGGGACCATATCTGGAATTTGACGAACCAAACTCATTTCAAAGTCAAAAACCACACTAAGAGACTAGAGAACAGTGAGGGAGTGGGGGGGGGGGGGGGGGGAACAAGCCCCCTTTTCAAATGCAAACAAGGTAGAAATGAAGCATTGGAAGCAAGGTAGTTTGATTGGTCTGCCTGAGCTTGGCGATATCAAGGTAAACCACAACAACAGGATAAGGTTCAGCCATTCGTGCACTGCAAACAGATCACACAGGGCAACATCCGGAAGGTATGGGCGACACATTCTGCTCACAGCCAGGGGGCTAGGTTAGCTGTAGAGCTCCTAGTGACCCGAAACATTACTTTTCATATGAAATCCCAACTCATCAACCCCAGCAACAGTAGGTACATAGATTCCAAAAACCAAATTCAAGAACCTAAGGTACCTACATTTTTAGTTTTGTTCATGGTTGTTGCACGCTACTGATGTAGGCACTTAACTGGTGCTTAGTTAGATCTCTAGGTTAGGGTATCAAATGTTCAACATCTCCAAATAGATTCAAGTGGACAGATTGATTTAGTACAAGAGCCAACAAAGTACAGAACATTTGGAACACTTGAACTTCAGGTACAGTAGGTAAGAACTCAGCGCTATCTGCCTTCCTGGCGACCAGTGGAACTAAAGAGCCGGTGATGAACAGATCAGCTAGAACCAAGCTACCCAGGTACAGTAACCCCCTCGTATACACTACTCTTGACATGGTAGGTAGGTACTTGTATTGATAATCCATTTCGTTATTCTTTGTATGCCTTTATTCACATTCACCAGGTACTTCCACACACGTAAGTTCACATATCCCAATTAATAGATACTGCCCTGGTGGGGGGAATTAGGAGGGTTTTAGCTATATTTCACCTAAAGGATGTTCCCAAGTTTCCCCATGGGTGGGACCGTATTGGGAATTTGACGAACCAAACTCATTTCAAAGTCAAAAACCGTAGGAGACTAGAGAACAGTGAGGGAATTTGAAAAAAAAAAAAAAGGATAAGCCCCTTTTCAAATGCAAATAAGGTAGAAATCAAGCAATGGAAGCAAAGAAGTTTGACTGGTCTGACTGAGCTTGGTGATATCAAGGTAAACAATAACATCCTGATAAGGTTGGCCATATCTGCACATTAAACTGATAACACACAGGGTAATATCCAGAAGGTATGAGTGACAGCGACACATTGTGCTCACAGCGAGGGTGCTAGGTCATCTGCAGAGCTCCTAGTGACCCGAAACGTTGCTTTTCATATGAAATCCCAACTCATCACCCCCAGCAACAGTAGATACATAGATTCCAAAAACCAAATTTAAGAACCTAAAGGCCTTTATTTCATTCAGAACAAAAGTCCTACTTCCATAAAACCTACAAGAATTATATAAATTCCCCTCATGACCCATCAAAGTACCCTTATGCGGGTCACCAACCAAAAAGCACCTACGGTCCTTTTCAGCATTATGACTGACGTGCAAACATACCTCTAGGCATGCTACAGAGTCAAATTCATATAAATCCACTACAGACACACTTGCATTTTTTCTAGCTATTTTAATGCTCAAACGTGAAGAAGGCAGTTTTTTTTCCAAGGTTATCATTTTCAACCATTGCAAATCCTGGCGGAGCATTTTCAAATTCACTTGCGAAAATGAGAACATGTTCGATGCAAGAAAAATAATAAAACATAACCTTTGGGAAGGTAACAATTCAATGGAAACCCGCTAGGAGCCCTAACCTGAGACTTAATAAAACTGCATCCTGCCAGAATGTTTTCACAGTTACTCCTCTTAAACATTCGCATTTCTAGTCTTCTTCAGCTGCTGTTTTCGAACCCGCAATACAGCATTGAAAATGCGAAAAAAAGCAGAAAAAATGCTTTATTTATAAGGCTTTAAAATTACATTGTTACATATGTTCATAGTTGCAGGCTTCTGAGGTAGGTATTTCACTGGTACTTGGTTTGTTCTCAAGGTTAGGGTATCAATTTTTCAGACGAAAACTCTCCTTATAAGTGAGAGGCCTTGCGAGACTCGAGTTTTCTTCTAATTTTAAATTGAGTCTATGAATACACAAATGGATTCCTTATTTGAGTATTCTATATAATAAAACTAATGATGATGAGGACCAAAAATATCGCCCATTTCAGCTCAACAGGGCCCCAGCACATTGGTACTCAAATTCAAGCCCTAGATCTCCTGACCAACAGAAAAACCTTAGTTTTCCAAAATTTCAAGCGAAGCCTGCAGGGGGTGGCCCCCTAGTTATACATGCACACACTGTGGAACGTAGTTTCCTTTATGTATATTGATAAATAAAAATAAACGCATTTAGGATCACATTGGGGCATTTAATATTACATTAAACGCCCTATGTGCTCCTGGAGGTTCAAGCTAAATTTTCTGCACTTTTCTCACCTAAAGGTAACCCCCTCCTCCCACCTTCTCAGTATGGATATGACATCAGTAAGACCAAACTTAGATGCATAACTAGTAGCCAACTCACAGCATCTTTTCATGATCAGTGAGCAACAGGCTGGCACTCCTGCAGCAAACTGACGTCTCCCCACAAGAGATTGATAGCATCATAGAGGAAATGTATAATATCATTCTTACATCATTATAATTATAGATAATCATACCTATATATGCATGATTATCAAACAGCTAAACTATCTGAAGTTATACAACCCAAAGAAACCTGGCGGCCCTGCATGTTAAGAACTAGTAGTAGGAAGTATCCACTGCCAACTATATCACTTCTAGATCCCTGATGAGGCCCACAAAGGGCGAAAGTCCTTGGAAGTAAGTCACATGACATGAGGATTTGCCATAACCATTCGTCCTCCCATCACAACACACCAATCAGAATGATGTTTACAGTTTGGTGGTCTGGATGCTCGCATCTCAAAAATAAAAAAAGTCCTAAACCAATCCTCTTAGTAAATATAGATTAGCTGAACAACTAGATCAGAATGATGTGTGCACCACCACAAGGTGCTCTAAGAATAGTGGCCTCCTTATAATACACAAGTACCCAGTTCGACTAATGACGATCAATTTTGAAATGATGTTTTCTCATGGCTGTAACTCCGAACATTAAAAAAAAAAAAAACGTTGAGGGCGCCACTACCATCAAAAAATGCCACAAATCACAGTCTATGTGGGCCTGGTCAAGCTGGGGACATGGTGAGATATAATTTCATTTTTAGCGAATTTTCGTTGACAATTTTATAATCAAAATTTTCATTATGTAAATCTGTTTTGAGAAATTGAAATGTGAAATTGAGAATATATATGTCTGTGTGTGTGTGTCCTTCCAGACGATAACTCTCCTTGGGATTGAGATACAAATTTCGCTCATGTGCCAAAAAACCAAGCTATCCAAACAGGATGAGTTCGTTGGACAGCGCTCACAAATTGGTCAAATTTCGAAAATTGTGCTAAAAAATTACTAAAAATGGCTCAAAATCGTTGATTTTATATTTTTTAATCAGAATTTTAGTAGAAAAAGAGTTTATGAAGGATGAACTGGAATATTAAAAAATGTAGGCACAAAATTATGCTGAACAATGCAGCTGAATTTCAATATTGGCTTTTAAAAAAAAAACAGAGAAAAAAGCTGCAAATAAAAGCTAAAAGTTCCAGTTGTGCAGCACGATCGTATGAGCGAATTTTCGTAAACTATACTATATTATGATGTAATATGAGTATATATTTATTATAATACTAGCCGGTTCACCCGTGCGTTGCACAGGTTGACTTGAACATTATCAAATAGTCTGTGACCCAAGTTAAAGTAATTCTGGTAGATTCGCCCTCTCAGATCCCCAGTTGGTTCAGTGAAGTTGAAAACGCTTCAACATCCTCCCCCCTCCCCTCGCGACTGGGTCAGATTTCAAAAATTTGAAAAAGTAGTCTTTGACTTGAATTAGAGAAATCCAAACATATTCGACAATCAAAATCCCCAATTCGTTCAGTGATGACAAAGATACCCCATTTCTCCCCCCCCCCCCCCTAAAACACCCCCTTCTACGGGTTAGATTTGAAAATTTTGAAGAGAATACTCCAAACATATTCAACAACTCAGATCCCCAGTTCGTTCAGTGACGTTCGAAACGCCTTAACTCCCCCTCCCACTCCATTGTGGGTCAGATTTGAAAAATGTGAAAAAAGTAGTCTTTGACTTGAATTGGAGTAATCCAAACATACTCGACAATCCAATCCCCAGTTTGTTTAGTGAAGACAAAGATACCCCATTCCCCCCTCCACCCCTAAAACACCCCCTATGGGGCAGATTTAGAATTTTAAACCTTCTCTGGACTTCCACAAATACTTTAAGACCAAAATTAGCCAAATCGGTTCAGCCGTTGTCGAGTTTTAGCGAGACTAACGAAGAGCAATTGATTATATATATATATATATATATATATATATATATATATATATATATATATATATATATATACATTGTTTATGAAATTGAGGACTTGGAGAGAGAAGAAATTGCTAACTACCAATTTTATGGCAATAAAATCGTTCTAAACATTAATCTGCTATAGAAAAAGAGGTTTTGCATTTTAAACTTTTTTGCGGTTTTTACAGATTTTTTAGCATATTTTAATGATATTTAAATACATTTTTCAGCAAAATTTTGTGAATTAATTTTTTAATGTTCTAGTTTATAGTTAATAACACTTTTTGGACCATACTCTGCTTAAAAATATAAATTTAACGTTTTTTTTTTTTTGCCGTTTTTCGCTATTTTTAGTGATGTTTTCAGCACTATTTTGGAAATTGGACCAATTTAATGTGCTCAAAAAATGCTGGCCAACGAACTCGTCCTTTTGTTTGGAAAGCTTGATTTTTTGGCGCAAGAACGGAGTTTTTATCTCAATCCTAAGGAGAGTTATCGTCTGGAAGGACACACACACATATAATATATATATATATAACTCGGCCCTTCGGGCCTCGCAAGGGGCTCCGCCCCCCTGGACCCTCCTAATCTATACTCGGCGCTTCGCGCCTTGCCGGATCTTTTCTCTTTTCTACTGTGTAGAAAACGAGGATAATTTGCTATGCAATTTTTTTCGCATCGTCGGTTCGAATCCCAGCCAGGATTGAACATTTTTTTATATACAAACTTTTTCAGGCTAAGAATTGCATAGCGAATTATGCTCGTTTTCTACGCAGTAGAAAATAGAAAAGATCCGGCGAGGCGCGAAGCGCCGAGTATAGATTAGGGGGGTCAAGGGGCGGAGCCCCTTGCGAGGCCCGAGTATATATATATTGTACATACATACATACTTATGAAAAAGTGTTAAACTCAAGGATTCGTCTCAGAATGCCTCAATGAAGAAATTTCTCAACAATTTTTATTTCAAAATGTTCCATCTCATTGCAAGAAATTCGGTTTTTACGAAAATTTGCAAAAATCCAAAATCTTTTTTGAATCTGCATATTATCTAGAAGGAGTTTCGTGGCCATAAAATTGGTAGTTAACAATTTCTCAACATTCGGAATGCTGAAATTATTAAAATCCGCTCATATAGTCATGCTGCATGGCTGGTATTATTAAATAACAAATTGAAATTCTCCAAAACTGAACCATAGAGAGCGAGAAAATAGCTTTCAGGAAAAAAATTTGTATTGGGAGATAGAAGGTACCTCAACAGGACATGCAGCACTGGAAGACTGGACTTAGGTTTTGCTGAGAATGAACCATTTAGGGTTTTTTCTTCTAAATTTAAGGATAGAAGACTTTGGAATTTGAAAAAAATTGTTGAAAAATGGATGAATTTCAAAGTTTGTGTGTATTCAGGAAATTGAAAGAATTCTTAGTGGATTAAATGTTATTTAATAAGTATTTAATTAGAATAAGTAAATCTTAATAATATTTGTTATTTAATTATCACAGTAGGCACTGCATATGATATAATGAAAAATTAGATTTTGCACAACTGGTAGATGTTTCTGGTACATAATTACCTTCTACCAGAAGTGGAGAACTACGAGTTTATTTCCTGGTTTTTCCACAACCATCTTGGAGCAGGAAGGGTCCGGGGGAATCAGATCAAAGCATTCGACAGTTCGCAGGATTTCTCGTGTCTTCATATCTCGAATGAGGAGCTGCCTATAGGTTGTACGGATGAGCATAATGTTGTCCATGACAATGTAAACCTCGGGGACTAGTCCGCACTCGATCTCAACTTGGAATTTGTCTACAAGACGCAGCTTCTCCGTATCATAGACAGTCACTATGTAGGGATCTCCATATTCTGCGCAAGTAATGAGATTCCCAAAAGCCTGTACACTGACCACGATACCTTGCGTATCTGTCAACGTGTCCAAAATCCGACCGTCTCTCAAGTCGAATAAAAGCAATTTTTCCTCCGAGAGACTTTCCATAATAGCCACTGTTCCCGTGAATAGTCTACTTTCCAAACGCCCTTCTAGTTCCAGAACAGTTTCACTGTAACTAGATTTCTCTATATTATAAGAACGAATGAAGGTGCTACTCAGATATATCAATGTTATATATATGGTATTATCACGTAAAAAGAAAGAGGCACGTTCTAATTGTTCTCCGGGTATCTGCATGGGCAAAGCAACTTCTTGGATTTTGGTTTGGGATTCCATATGTGCAGAGGTGAGTCCCAGAATACACCTGCATCATAACGTGAAGTCATGCCGACAAAATGCTTACCATTGTGGTCACACTTTATTTTAAGGTAGCCAGGGGCAATTTGCTTATACCAGTTTGTCAGGTCTGGGGTATCGGGGATGGTCTCCGAATGGTTCCTGTCAAACAGAGCGAGAAGCTTCAGGTTCTTATCTTGGTCTTTAACATAATTACCTAAAGCAACGTGTGTTGGAAAATATGACGAGTGCTAGTCCGTGGTTACTTAGAGCGAGATGTATTTCACCTGTCATGATTGGGTTGTCCACTATGTTGAGCACGGTGTATAGTGAACCGGACCGCTTAGGCACCAATAACAGTTCATTATCAGTCTCCATCTCGCCAAAGGAAGATGAATTACTGCTAATAAAGTCTTCCTGGCAGCATCCACGTTTCCAATTTCTTTTGAGATCGACGTCATCCGTGTATCTCCTTCTCCAAACACACAGCAGCGGCAGATTCTCGGTTTCGTACACTTCATACGAAGATCCCACTCTCTTGCGTTCAGCCCGTAACTTCAATCTCTCCTCCGATATGTTTTTCCTGCACAGCTTTTCCCAGATGCGGTTGCTATTGACGGCATTGCGCCAACCAAGGCAAACTAACGAGCAAGATAGAACATCTTCCAAGTCTAAGTGTTGCAAAATGATTTCGAACACCTCTTCAGGCAAACCAAGATGGTTATCAACCGACATAACTAAACCGTCCGTGTAAAAAACTGAGATAAACCAAAAACAACAATGAATGTTAACGATTAAATATAATCGCTTCGCAATTACAACAAGGAAAGTAGGAAGCACTGAACATACCAACTAATATGTGTGGCAGCAAAACGTGAAATCGTGAAATATGGGAAATGTATACTGTTATCAATTCGATTATCAGTTTGACGTGTCTTTCACTAGAGCTTCGTTCTCAGTGCGCGTTCTGGGAGTTCGGAACGGTTCTGGGCAAGCGCAGTAGAGTTTTGTCGTTCGCAGTGCCAGAACGCCCAGTTCCGGAACGCCAAGAACGCCGAGTTCTGCGTTCGCAGTGTCTTCGGAACCCAGTTCCGAACGGTTCTGACAGTTCCCGTTTTTTTTTTCGGAACTGTGAGAACTCGAATGCAAGGACGTAGTTAACGCATGCGCATTTCACTATTTTTCGGATCTTGTGGAATAAACAACTTTCGTCTTCATCGAATTTATCAATTTATTCATTAAACAACCTTATATCGTTTTATTTCGCTCGTTTTATTTCGCTTCATCGATCATAACAATTTCAGCTTCATTCTCTTTCTTTCATTTCATTCTCTTTCAGTCTCTATACGTTACCAAACTATTCTATAATTCGAAATGTCAACTAGCTCGTCAAGTACAGATAGCGATAATTTCGACGATGGTGTTCCGTGGTTTGTAGACGATGAGGACGAGATCGTCACACTCCAAGAAACTCAAATTTTTTTGAGAAAATCGTGCCAAGGTTTTACGACGAAGAGTTCGTTTACCACTTTAGAATAAGCCGTGGGCTCGCGGAAGAGTTAGCCCACCGTTTTCAGGCCAGCACCCTCTACCATCACCACTTCGGTCCTTATGGCAAGGTATGTCAAAAAAAAAGTTCCAGTCATGCAGCATGATCGTACGAGCGAATCTCGTAAATTATCTTAGTACCTATATTACGTTAGGTACCTACATAGTTTTGAAATTAGAACACTTTGAAATCGTAATAACCAACATTATGGCAACAAAATTCGTTCTAAATAATAATCTGCGACTCAAAAAAGATTTGGGAATTTTAGCTTTTTTGGGGAGCTTTTATCGATTTTCAGCAAATAATAATGAAATGTAAGTAGTAAAGGGATTTTATCTCAATCCTAAGGATAGTTATCTTCTGGAATGACACATGCGTGTATACATATATGAAAACGCGTTAAACACTAGGATTCGTTTCAGAATGTCTCAAAACGGATTTCAATGAAAAAAATGTTCAAACATTTTTGGACCCATTGCAATAGCTTCATTTTCTACGATAATTCGCTAAAATATGTAGGTACTTGAAGGTAACACGAGTTGAGTGAGGTTACAAACAACACAGGTTATTCCACTTCCAAGTTCTGAAATCGTTCGCAGTGCAGAACGCGGTTCCACAAGTTCCGGAACTCCCCGGGACTCCCCGTCCCAGTTCTCATGAGTTCGAGAACTGTTAGAACGCGCACTGAGAACGAAGCTTAGAGTCTGGGGAAAGGACGTTCGGCCGAACACCAGCGCTACCTCGCGCCGTTTCTCCAACTATCGTTATCACAAATTCCAAGATTTTCCCGCCTCCGCTTTGAATCCACTGTACTCACGGGCGTAGCCAGCCCGAATTTCTTGGGCCCACTGATCCGGTGACATACGGGTAGTTTCCCAGCGCTTAACTGGCTACGCCAAAGACTTGAATAATTGAATTTAGAGAACATAATTGCATATCGCATGACCTCGTAATTTAACCTGAATAATCTCCCAGAAAGTTCTGGTGGCCGAATCCCTACCAAAATAAAAGAAGACCGCGGCCGACTAATCAATAGGTACAATGAGTAAACTACCATCATGTGTAGGGATTCTAGCACGTCGAATATCAATGAAATTTTATATTCGTCAAAGAGAATTCCAGTTGAGATTTGGAAACCTTACCTCAATAGGTCATAATCGATTACATCAATGAAATAAATTCAGGTAAGTAATTAGGTATCGAAATGAGTTCCTTAACATCTTCCCTTGAAACTTCAATAAACTTTATTAGCATGTAAAAAAGATGAATTATAAATTGAACTCTAAACATGTTAAATGTAAATGTTTTGTGCGAATTGTATTCAGCTGAAGTTGAATTGAAGCTCAAAACATTGCATTTCACCTCGAGGAGTAAGTTTATTGAACTTGGACAAACTAACTGGTTCTAAGACTCGAACTATTAATCACAAGAGGCTGAATGAATTTTTTAATAGTGGATGGATTTCAACAATACAATAGCAGCAATTCAGCAATATAGGTAGGTAGGTAAATTTTTGTGTTTCTGAACTAGAACGGGTTACATTACACTACTTAATCACAATAGGTACATTTAAAGTAGGTATCACAACATCAGTCCGATTGGAAAATTATTATTAATAGAAGTAGTGATTTTTGACATGGATATGTCTTTGCTCCGGGGGGTCAACCAAAAATTTCCGTGACGCAAAATTTTTGTCACAATTTCAGTGTTTTTCACGTACAACCCAACCGTTGCTAGGGGAATGGAACTTCCGCAGTTTTCATCGCACAGAAATCGTTCGCCACTCGTTGGAAAGCGCTTGATTTATGTGATAAATGTTCAAATCTCAAGCTACCAATTTCCCCCTCCTCACGTACCTGGCTGCATTCCTAAACTAAGTTGATTGGACTATAAACAATTTTAATAAGCCGGTTACAATATTCTTAACGTAAAGCAATATCATAATTTACTCCACTCCATAGGAAACATTTTCATCCTCTTGACAACAGTCGACTGTTAACAACAACTCATTGTAGTGGCTTCTCTCCACAGTTTATTTCAACATTTATTTATTTATTTTCAACATTTCTATAAGTAAACCGTTGTTTTGTTGGAATTAGTCGGGATGCGGCCCAGGGATTTGTTTAAAGTTAAAGGATTTGTTTACAACTCTCGAGGACAACCGTTATGAAATCCCCAATCAAAGACATATCCATGTAACATGGTATCTGCTTGTAAAGCAGATAGTGGAACTCGTTTTTTCTTCGTCAAACGAGATCTTTAAACAAAAAAAAGTAGGGGTAATAAATACAAATCAGTATGATAAGAAAAGATAATGGGGGAGATAATGGTGGGAGAAAGACCCTCTACTATCTACTTTCCGACAGGCAGCTCTGGTGTTCGGCCGAACCTTTGAGTATTAATAAGATGGAGGGCTATTAGTGATGTTTCAGGCAGTCAAACCATACGTGCCACTACTGTCGTTTGGCTTTTGAATTGACCAGGGGCAAAATGGCCGAACACTGATCAGCTGATGTAAGATGCGATGTTGAGTTTGGTGAATGAATGGGGATTGTATACCTAGGACATATTTCTTATTTAAGATTTATATCCTAATTGTGCACCGTACATGAACACCGCTTATTAAAACCATTAATATTTCATATTTTTCACACTGTGGGAATGAGTGTTGAAATGACGCCAGTACACTCTAGTGGATGTTTGATGAAGGTAGATCAGCTGTTCTGTGTGTCCCAAAAAAAAAAAGAAATAGGAGGCACCAAGATTTGGGCATGGGAACCAAAGTATGAACATACTAACATCTAGACAGTTATGTCTACATACATAATTAATACTAAAATGTAACAATAATAAGTAATATCAAACGAAACTTAAATTACAATGAACTGCTTTGTCATTTGAATTTGAAAAAAGCGTGGCGGGAACGGGTCAATTGCAAAGCCAACGCGACAGTAGTGGAACGTATGCCTTGACGGGGGAACAGTGTTGAATTCAGAGCAATGGCCCTCCATCTTATTAATACTCAAAGGGCCGAACGTCCTTTCCCCAGACTCTAGTTGTCTTTTCTGAAGGGTGTTGGCGGGAGATCTCCGTTAGATGCCTTTGTCTTGTGTGACCAACTTCTTCTTCGTTCGAATCGAACTAGGCCGTTCCTGACTGCGAATCTTGTGCCATTTGGATATTATCGTATCTGTACCTACCAACTTTTTAGTGAATTTTCGTAAAAAAAATTAAGCTATTGCAGCGGCTCCAACAATTTAAAAATCAATATTTTCCAAGATGTTCCAAAATAAAATCCGTTTTAGGACATCCTGAAAAAGTTCAACTTTTTTCGTATAGGTACAAATATGTATGAAAAAGCGTTATGCTCTAGGATTTGTATCAGAATGTCTCAAAATGGATTTAAATTAAGGAAATTTTGATTTTAAAATTTTTGGAGCCACTACAATAGCTTCATTTTCTACAAAAATTCACTGAGGAAACTTCAAAATATTGTGGCCCTTTACTGGTTGATTAGACATAAAACTTTGCTGACATCTTGAAGTTCTTAGCTACAACAAATCTCACTAGGTTTGAAACCTTCTCTGTGATTTTAGGCTTTATAAGAAATAATGTTGCAGGAGTGGGAAAACGGAAGGAAGACCTAAGGTTCTGCAATCAGATCATTTAATCATGATAAATTTTACACATTATCCAAGTACCTCCAACTACTCAATAGTACCTACCATGTAGTGCCTTCTTTTTGCATTATTAGTTCATTATGGTTACTTAGCAATATTAGTTTATAACGTAGGTAATAATTCGGCTTTCTTTCACACTACAGTGGCTTATGCCGATAATGAAGGACTAATGCGATAAGAAGGCACTACATGGTAGGTACTATTGAGTAGTAGGAGGTACTTGGATAATGTGTAAAATTAATCATTATTATTTAATTATCTGACTGTAGAACCTTAGGTCAACCTTCTGTTTTTCCACTCCTGCAACATTCTCTCTTGTCAAGCCTAAAACCACAGAGAAGGTTTCAAACCTAGTGAGATTTGTTGTAGCTAAGAACCTCAAGTTGTCAGGAAAGTTCTATGTCTAATCATCCAGTAAAGGGCCGCAATATTTCCAAGTGTTTTCAGCGAATTTTTATAGAAAATGAAGCTATTGCAGTGGCTCCAAAAATTTAAAAATCAAAATTTCCTGAATTGAAATCCATTTTGAAACAGATCCCAGATTTCAAGGGTTTTCCATATATATTTGTACCTACATGAAAAAAGGTAAACTTTAGAATTCGTTTCAAAATGTACTACAACGGATTTTATTAAGGAAATTGTTGAGTAAATCTTGATTTTAAAATTGTTGGATCAATAGCTTCATTTTTTTACGAAAATTCACTAAAAAGGTAGGTAGGTACAGATGTAAGAATATCCAAATGGCACAAGATTCGCAGTCAGGAACTGCCTAGTTCTATTTGTGCCGCTAGGTTTCGCATCCTTATTGGGAATTTTCGTTGAAAAAGAACTAAGAAGTTGGTCACACAAGGCAAAGGCATCTAATAGAGATCTCCCACCACCGAACTTCAGAAAGACCACGTCAATCTGATAATCGCATTGATAACTGAGTATATCGCACCCCGGCAAGAAAAGTGACACTTTTAAAACACCTCACTTTTCAGGAAAGCCAAAAAACCGAAATCAGTAAAGGCCGTATCACACTTGCATTTTTTTCGCATTTTTTCTGCGTTTTAAACACTGAAACGTGAAGAAGGCAAACTGCGTTTTTTCAAGTTCAGTAGTGAATGTTGAAGAGGAATAACTGCAAAAACAGCGCATTCTGGCGGAATGCGTTTTTATTAAATCTGTCAGGTTAGGGCTCCTAGGGGTTTTTCATTGAATTGTAACCTCCCCAAGGGTTATGTTTAGCATTTTTCTTGCGTCAAGGTAAAAATTAGAACGTGTTCTAATTTTCCCAAGTGAGTTTAAAAACGCTCCGCCAGGATGCGCAATGGTCGAAAAAGCTGACCTTGGAAAAACGCACTTCTTCTTCTTCACGTTTTTGCGTTAAAAACGCAGAAAAAATGCGGAAAAAATGCTAGTGTGATACGGCCTTAACACAATAATGATGATTACGTCCAAACGCTGCTACTTGGGACGGCCATTTTAACTTATTGTACGGAAGAAGCTATTCAGATAACAGATATCTTAATATATGTTTTGTTAATGTCATCAGGAATTGATTATTCGGCCAAAAAAGGCGAATTTCGTCGATGTGTCACTTTTCTTGCCGGAATAGTTCAAAAGGTACTTGTAAATTGAGTTGTAACTAGCTGTGCAATCCATTTATTTGAAAAAAAGGGTGTGAAACAACAAAAAGCTTGTTGTAACAGCAACATTTTAATAGAACAGAAGGAAGAGTGAACCTTAATCACAGCACTTGAAAAAGTTAGGCACTTTTGGGTGGCACTTGATTAGGTACTTAGTCTTAAAATTTCCCAGATAAATGTCATTATTCTCAAACTAAATTAATTATTTAAAGAACTAGAGAACGACACACAATACTAACTTATACCTACATCCATTTAAAATACAACTTCAGTCTGCAAAGAAGTTCACGCATTCAAGAAAAAATTGTTCATAAAACCAAGGAACATTTAATTTAAAAAAAGTTTTTTCTGAAGAGATTACAAGGGTTTATTAAAGACTAATAAACCAAAAGAGATAGGTAGGACCTAAGGCTATTGGTAATACCTAAAGCACCAACAACTGACCCTGTAGAAACTAATTAAAAAGAGTTTGGCACAAAATAGTGTTGTGCCATTAGAGCTAAGACTAGGAAATTCGGAGTCACATATAAGTCATTCGCAGTCAGTTAAATAAGGCGCGATAGTAGGATTCATAAAATTGAGGAATCAGGCAGTCAGCAATCAAATCATTAATATCTGGTTTCTTACCATCTGCTAGTGGTATCTTGCTTGGGTAAGCAGGGGATAGACTGAGCTTGCAAGGATGGGACGAAGAAGCACGCCTTGAAGAGGCTCGAGTATTTTTGACAACCACTTCCGAAAATTCATCTTTGAAACCAGATTTAAGAAACAGAACCCCTTGAGTCGATTATTGAGCCTTCATGACCCTTACGTCTGTGTTTTTAATTGACTTTCCATCAACGGTTTCACTATAATTAGTTCCAGTTTGCTGCGCCAAACCCTTGAGATCATAAAACTGGGAAAATTTTTTCGAAGTGTCACTTTTCTTGCTGGAAGTTGGCCCAAAACCGGTGCAAGGAAAACTGACACTAACGACTTCCCACAGCCAGTGTTGTTACTACAGCCAAAACAACTTTTTCCACTGGTAGATATCAGTCTGGAGCACGCAATGAAAGTGCTAACCCAAAACCGGATTTTTTGAGAAGTGTCACTTTTCTTGCCGGGGTGCGATATATTTCCTGTCTTCCTGCCACACCTAGTTGGTCTATTCAGTGCTTCCTACTTTACTAGTTAGTTGTAATTGCGAAACGATAATAATTAACTTTCATTATTGTTTTTGGTTCATCTTTATTTCTCACGCGAACGAATGATGTCGGTGTATAACCATTTTGGTTTGCCTGAAGAGGTGTTTGAAATCATTTTGCAACATTTAGATACGGAAGATGTTCTATCTTGCTCGTTAGTTTGCCTTGGTTGGCGCAATGCCGTCAATAGCGACCGCATCTGGGAAAAGCTGTGCAGGAAAAAAAACATATCGGAGGAGAGATTGAAGTTACGGGCTGAGCGCAAGAGAGTGGGATCTTCTTACGAAGTGTTCGAATCGGAGAATCTGCCGATGCTGTGTGTTGGGAGAAGGAGATACATGGATGACGTCGATCTTAAAAGAAATTGGAAACGTGGATGCTGCCGGGAAGTCTTTATTAGCAATTCGTCTTCCTCTTGCAGGATAGAGAGTGATAATGAACTGTTATTGGTGCCTGAGGATTCATCCCTATCACATTACACCGTATTCAACATAGTGGACCAGCCGATCATGACAGGTGAAATACGTCTCGCGCTGAGGGACCACCGACCAGAACTCGTCAAACTATCCAGCAACATCCTGGTGATTGTTCATCGCAAGTTGCTGCAGGTTTATGTTAAAGACAAAGATAAAAACCTGAAGCTGAAGTTTCTCGCTCTGTTTGACAGGGACGATTCGGAGACCATCCCCGATACCCCAGACCTGACAAACTGGTATAGTCAAATTGCCCCTGGCTACTCTAACATAAAGTGTGACCACAATGGTAAGCATTTTGTCGCCTTGCATTCACATAGGGATGGTGATGTGCTGCTGTACTCACCTCTGCACATATGGGATTTGGAATCCCAAACCAAAATCCAAGAAGTTGTTTTGCCTATGCAGATGCCTGAAGAACAATTAGAACATGCCTCTTTATTTTTACGTGATAATACCATATATATAATTTTGAGATATCTGAGTAGCACATTGATTCGTTCATATGATATAGAGAAATCGAGTTACAGTGAAACTGTTCTGCAAGTAGAAGGGCGTTTGGAAAGTAGACTACTCACGGGAACATTGGCTGTTATGGAAAGTCTCTGGAAGGAAAAATTGCTTTTATTTAACTTGAGAGACGCTCGAATGTTGGACACGTTGTCAAATAGGCAAGTTGTTATCTTAGGCAGGACAGGCCTTCGAGAATCTCATTATTTACTCAGAAGTTTATCTTAGAGATTCCCCCACAGTGACTGTCTATGATACAGAAAAGCTGTGTCTGGTGGACGAATTCCAAGTTGAACGGATTTACGAATCTGTCAATAGGATTCACATCGTCATGGACGACATTATGCTCATCAGTACACGTGAGCAGCTCCTCATTCGAGATATGAAGACACGGGAAATCCTGCGAACTGTCGAATGCTTAGATTTCCTTACTCCGGACCCTTCCTGCTCCAAGTTGGTTGTGCGAAAACGGGGAGGTGATCTCGTAGTTCTCCACTTCTGGTAGAAGGTAATTATGCACCAGAAACATCTACCAATTGTCTCCTCCTGTGCAAACTCTAATTTTTCATTATATCATATGTAGTGCTTACTGTGATAATTAAATAACTAATGTTATTAAGATTTACTTATTCTAATTAAGTGCATATTAAATAACGTTTAATCCACTGAGAATTCTTTCAATTTCCCGAATACACACTAACTTTGAAATTCATCCATTTTTCAACCATTTTTTCTAATTCAAAAGTCTTCTATCCTTAAATTTAGGAGAAAAAAACCCTAAATGGTTCATTCTCAGCAAAACTCAAGTCCAGTCTTCCAGTGCTGCATGTCCTGTTAAGGTACCTTCTATCTCCCAATACAAATTTTTTTCCTGAAAGCTATTTTCTCGCTCTCTATGGTTCAGTTTTGGAGAATTTCAATTTGTTATTTAATAATACCAGCCATGCAGCATGACTATATGAGCGAATTTTCATAATTTCAGCACTTCTAATGTTAAGAAATTGTTAACTACCAATTTTATGGCCACGAAACTCCTTCTAGATAATATGCAGATTCAAAAAATATTTTGGATTATAGCGAATTCGGTAGAAAATGAAATTATTGCGATGGGTAGAAAATTTTAAAATACAAAGTTTTGGGAAATTTCTCCATTGAAATCCGTTTTGAGGCATCCTGAGACGAATCCTAGAGTGGAAGGCTTTTTCATATATATATATATATATATATATATATATATATATATATATATATATATATATATATATATATATATATATATATATATATATATATATATATATATATATATATATATATATATATATATATATATATATATATATATATACATGGGTGATATTCTCGAGACTTGGACACTAGCGCATCCGTACATCGAGAAAATTTTAAAATACAAAGTTTTGGGAAATTTCTCCATTGAAATCCGTTTTGAGGCATCCTGAGACGAATCCTAGAGTGGAAGGCTTTTTCATATATATATATATATATATATATATATATATATATATATATATATATATATATATATATATATATATATATATATATATATATACATACATGGGTGATATTCTCGAGACTTGGACACTAGCGCATCCGTACATCGAGGCAAGGCGAAATCGAAATTATTTCACCTTGTTGTCATGGTGACGAGTAAACATATGCGAAAATGCGCCATTTGTAGCCACAGCTGGACAGCAGCATAACATAGTATCACCTAGTTCCTAGTCAATATTTTCATTATTTGTAATATGCAAGGTGATAAATTGTATGCAAATTACATCAAGTTATTATCAGGTGTTGACCTCAAACGCTACGAACGCAAGATTTAATCTGTGGGGTAGAGAGATCCATATGAAATGTGTGTTGGAGAGTTGACATACAAGTGTTCTAGATGATCCAGACATCAGCTGCAAAGATGTTGTGGATTACCTATCTAGTTTTAGAACTGTTCTTTGAATCAATTAAACTAAAAATCTTTAGAGTACTGAGAAAGTGGTCTTGTGAAAGGATGTGTAATGAGAGCTCTGTTAGGCGGGAATAGTAAGTTGTATCACATGTGGAAAGGTAAGTACCTAGAGGTAAGGTATACCTACATACTTTCCGTATATTATTACTTATTCAAGTAGGTACTTCATTGATCAAAACGAAAGTAGGTAACTAATTACCTTTTTTGTCCATAAAATTTGCGTAACTGCAAAACTCGCACAATAACTGCACTGCCAATGCCGTCTTTATGAAATCTTACCAT
Organism: Adelphocoris suturalis; assembly: GCA_030762985.1. Lineage (NCBI taxonomy): Eukaryota > Metazoa > Arthropoda > Insecta > Hemiptera > Miridae > Adelphocoris > Adelphocoris suturalis. The sequence goes on along the minus strand of CM061040.1, from coordinate 8,115,192 downwards.
TTCATGGTTTTTTCCTTGCAGCTGGTTTTTAATTCATGTTGCATATTCCCTGATGCGATATTTGACAAACTTGCTAATCAGCGGTTGTATTCGTCGGCAAAGCAACAACCCACCTGCTTTGTTTAGGCACTTTAAACCAACAGCAAATTTGGTAGGACGTACGTACCTACCTAAGTAGTTTCGTTTCTTGGTGTAGCAACAACCTGCCTCGTTTACTTTCACAAACTATAAAATCTCTCCTTTTATTCATTCAATATATCAAGTAAAGCTTCCTCAGTTAAGCATAGTAGGTACTACGAACTTATAGTAAAACGGTGATGAAGCTACCTGGGCAATGGCTAGGCACCTACACAGCAGTACAGACACCTGAGGAATTTTCAATCATCTTTACTTTACTATTTTTCAGGTTAATTATTCTCAAAGCCTAAACGAATGAAGTTCTTTAGTTTTCTGACACTGATTAACTACTATAGTTAATAGGCTCCTAGTCCAAATAAAAACTCGTTCACGTTAGATTGGTATCATTGACAGCAATCTACAATCAATTATTGCGCTGGCAGGCATGATTATTATAACATTTAGTCGAATTGAAACTTTGTATTGCTACAATATTATACTTTTTCAAAACAAAACTGTTGAAAAATGGCCTTATAACCACGAATTATGTTGACGTGAGACGGCAAACTTCTTCTGAGAAGTAGGTTGGTTGAGTAGCGATTCATTGACGTAGAGCAGTCATGGCCGACTTTGGCTGAAACGCGAACCTACTCCAGGCGTGACGTCACGAGAATATGGGCCATATATGTGTGTGTCCTTCCAGACTATAACACTCCTTAGGATTGAGATAAAAACTCCGTTCTTGCGCCAAAAATCAAGCTTTCCAAATAAAAGGACGAGTTCGTTGGCCAGCATTTTTTGAGCACATTAAATTGGTCCAATTTTTAAAATAGTGCTGAAAACATCACTAAAAATAGCTAAAAACGACTAGAAAAAAAAACATTAAATTTATATTTTTACGCAGAGTATCGTCCAAAAAATGTTATTAACTATAAACTAGAACATTCAAAAATTAATTCACAAAATTTTGCTGAAAAATGTACTTAAATTTCATTAAAATCTGCTAAAAAGTCTGTAAAAATTGCAAAAAAGTTAAAAATGCAAAACCTTTTTCTCTATAGCAAATTAATATTTAGAACGATTTTATTGCCATAAAATTGGTACCTAGTTAGGAATTTCTTTTCTCTCCAAGTCCTCAATTTCATAAACAATGTATCTATATATATAAAAATCAATTGCTGTTCGTTAGTCTCACTAAGACTCGACAACGGCTGAACCGATTTGGCTAATTTTGGTCTTAAATTACTTGTGGAAGTCCAGAGAAGGTTTAAAATTCTAAATCTGCCTCATAGGGGGTGGAGAGGGAATGGGGTATCTTTGTCATCACTGAACAAACTGGGGATTTGATTGTCGAGTGTGTTTGGATTACTCCAATTCAAGTTAAAGACTACTTTTTTCAAAATTTTCAAATCTGAGCCACAATGGAGGGGGAGTTAAAGCGTTTCGAACCTCACTGAACGACCTGGAGATCTGAGTTGTCGAATATGTTTGGAGTATTCTTTTGAAAAATTTTCAAATCTAACCCATAGAAGGGGGTGTGTTAGTGTAAGGGGGGGGGGGGGGGGGGAGAGAGAGAAATAGGGTATCTTTGTCATCACTGAACGAATTGGGGATTTGATTGTCAAATATGTTTGGATTACTCTAATTCAAGTCAAAGTCTACTTTTTCAAATTTTTGAAATCTGACCCAGTGGTGAGGGGAGGGGGGAGTTAAAGCGTTTTCAACGTCACTGAACCAACTGGGGATCTGAGTGGGCGAATCTATCAGAATTACTTCAACTTGGGTCACAGGATATTTGATAACGTTCAAGTCAACCTGTGCAACGCACAGGTGAACCAGCTAGTATTATAATAAATATATACTTATATTACATCATATTATAGTATAATTTACGAAAATTCGTTCATACGATCATGCTGCATGACTGGAACTTTCAGCTTTTATTTGCAGCTTTTTTCTCTATTTTTTTAAAAGCCAATATTGAAATTCAGCTACATTTTTCAGCATAATTTTGTGCGTACATTTTTTAATATTCCAGTTCATCCTTCATTAACTTTTTTTCTACTAAAATGCTGCTAAAAAAAATATATATATAAAATCAACGATTTTGAGCCAATTTTAGTAATTTTTGACATTTTCATGTCTTTCATATGGCACATAACAAAAAAATCGTCACGAAAAAAATTGTCCCAAGTGGCCACAACGATGATTATGACCATCAGAAATGACGTTGACCATTCATAGGTAAACACATGAAAATGTCCCAATGCGTTGCAGACTCGTATGCAAGCGTTTGTTTAAAGCAAACGTTTGAGTTAAATTTAGTGATGATGGCCCTGTCATAGTTTTTAGCACAATTTTCGAAATTTGAACAATTTATGAGTGCTGCCCAACGAACTCATCCTTTTGTTTGGATAGCTTGGTTTTTTGGGGCAAGAGCGAAATTTGTATCTTAATCCCAAGGAGAGTTATCGTCTGGAAGGACACACACACACAGACATATATATATATATATATATATATATATATATATATATATATATATATATATATATATATATATACATATATATATATATATATATATATATATATATATATATAATGAGAAAGCGTTAAACTCTAGGATTCGTTTGAGAATTTCTCAAAACAGATTTAAATTATGAAAATTTTGATTTTAAAAATTGTCAACGAAAATTTGCTAAAAATGAAATTATATCTCACTTGTCCCCAGCTTGATCAGGCCCACATAGACTGTGATTTGAGGCAGGTTTTGATGGTAGTGGCGCCCCCTACATGGTTTGTAAAGTTCGGAGTTACAGCCATGAGAAAACATCATTTCAAAATTGATCGTCATTAGTCGAACTGGATACTTGTGTATTATAAGGAGGCCACTATTCTTAGAGCACCTTGTGGTGGTGCACAGATCATCCTGATCTAGTTGTCCAGCTAATCTATATTTACTAAGAGGATTGGTTTAAGATATTTTTTCATTTTTTTAGATGCGAGCATCCAGACCACCAAACTGTACACATCATTCTGATCGGTGGGTTGTGAGGGGAGGACGAATGGTTGTGGCAAATCCTCATGTCATGTGATTTACTTCCAAGCGCTTTCGCCCGTTGTGGGCCTTGTCAGGGATGTAGGAGTAATATAGTTGGCAGTTGATACTTTCTACCAGAGTTGAGAAAAATGTACTTACAAGTACAATATACAGGTACAATACTCGAAAAGTCGCTAGTACAATTACAAGTACCTGAGTTACGTGTACTTGAAATAAAAAGTACAAGTACTTGTAATTGAAGTTCTAAGTACAAGTACACAAGTATTTGTACTTATTAATCTTAGTATAAGCACATCAGGATTTGTACTTGTCCAGGTGGCAAGTACAACAAGCACATTATCTATTTTAACCTAGAATATTATGGTGAATGATGGGGATGAATTACGGACCCCCTTCCACCTCCTCTCCCTCTCATTACGAGAATTGTGGGGCGGACGGGTGTCCGAAAATCATCCCATCATTCTCCATAGTATTCTAGGTTAAAAAAATGGAAAAGTGCTTGTTGTACTTGGGTTTGCAAGTACTTGCACTCACTAAAAAGTGGAACTGCAAGTACATGTGATAGTACTTGGCAAGTACTATCGAAGTATTTGCGTCTTGTCCAGCTATACCTCTTCTTTATTATCACTGATTTTCCTCGATTGCTGTAAAATATCTGTAGATTTTCTCAAGTACTTGAAGAAAGCACTTTAGTACCGATGTACTTGGGTATCCGAACTCTGCTTTTTACTACTAGTTCTTAACATGCTGGGCCACCAAGTCTGTTTAGGGTGTATAGCTCTCCATAGTTTATTCGTTTGATAATCATACATATGTAGGTAGTTGTTATACATTTCTTCTATGATGCTATCAATCTTTTGTGGGAAGACGTCAGTTTGCTGCAGGTGTGCCAGCCTGTTGCTCACTGATCATGAAAAGATGCTCTGAATTGACTACTAATTATGCATCTAAGTCTGAGGTTACTGATGTCATATCCAAACTGAGAAGGGGGGGGGGGGGGGGGGGGGGTTGTTTACCTTCAGGTGAGAAATGGGCAGAAAATTCATCTTAAACTTCCAAAAGCACATGGCAAATTTAATTTATCGTTTTAATAATACTTCAATTTAATATTAAATGCCCCCTGTGCGCCTTAATGCATATATATTCAATTATTTTCTATTCATCAAAATACTTCAAGGAAACTAGGCCCAACAGTGTGTGTATTTATAATATAGGCTTTACAAAAAAAGGCCTTCTGTCCTTAAATTTTTTTTATTTATTAATCTCCAACGTTTCTCCCTAGGAACTCCGGCTTCTTCAGGGAGACAAAATTTAAAATATAAAATTCTAAATTCTTTAAAATAAATATTTGAATTGGTCGGGATGCGGCCCAGGGAAAATAAATGAAATTATTTCATCTATTCCTTTATTATTCTACGTTTCGTTCCCTCGCTTTGGACATCTTCAGGAATGCTGAGTCCAGGGAAAAAAACATCCGAATGCAACGGATTTGTCAAATTAATGGTATGTATAAGAACATTAGTTCACCAGAAACTAATAAAAAGGAAAACACTAACAACAAGTCAAACAACAAGAAAGTCTATCCGCCACTTTTGGAGGACTGTCCAGCCCTCATGGACCTCAGAGTCCAGCATCCCCCCCCAGTGGGTGGATGTTCTGTCAGGACCAGACAAGGTCCAGTCCCTGTATGTGTACCTGAAAGCCACTGAGCTTTACAACGAACTGTGATATTCTGATCTGTGATATATTTATTTATTTATGTACATCTAGTCAAACCTTTATTTAACTAAGCTGTATAGTATTTATCATTATATATTTATTGATAATATTTATGTATTTTTAAAGATCATCTAGTCGTAGTTTAGTTTTTATTACGGGGTATTTTCATCCGCTGTAGGCGTTACAAAGCGGTCATCGCTGTATCCCTTGAGGCAGTGCAGCGATGCCTCGTTTTGCGGGTTATTATTATTATTTCTTCCCCTCCGATCTGCCAGTGGAGTCCGTGATGGCGATCCGTTTAGTGACGGACAGTCAGCAAGGCTCCCCTTAGAATCCTGCCTGTTGCAGTGTCCTTTGGACATACACCCCTTTTAGCGAATTTTTGAAGAAAATTAAGCTATTGCTCTCGCCTCAAAATTTGTAGAATGTGAATTTTTGAAAAAAAATTTATGCAGAAATCCGTTTCAGGCTATTCTGAATCATATTCTGAAGTTTAACGCATTTTTTATGTATGTATGTATATATGTATGTATGTATATATGTATGTATGTATGTGCCATTCCAGACGATAACTGTTCGTAGAATTGTGCTAGAAACTTCAAACAAATTTTAAAATGTTGAGGACACAAAACGAAAGTTCAAGTTCGTTGGCCAGCATGATCGGATTACATCTTCGGGTTGAAATTTTCAAAAATGTAGTCAAAAATTTCAAAATAGCCTGTTTTTTGCGATTTGTTGTGCGAAATAATTTTTTCAGCATACTAACATGTGGTATATTCGGAATCAGCGTAAAATTTCCTATAAGAATATGTATCAAGTTTTCAAAAATTTCAAAGTTGAAAAATCAGTCAAAAATCGAAATAATGCCGTTCGCTAGTTGTAAAAATCGGTAATATTTGCATGAAACATTGTCCAAATTCAGATTGAACTACTCTTATGGAAGTATCCCTGTATAACTAATCCTAGAACCATGCTGTTTAAAACGTAGGTAGTAGGTGCTTTAGAAAAAAAAAAAAAAAAAGTAATCTCAACTGATGAGTTTACTCTGTGCATGTGTTAATAATTTGATTCCATGTTTGTCTATCAAAATCATAAAATAAAATTTCTCAACACGATCAATAGCGACTGAAATGTCGGAGATTTCTTCAAAAATTCGCTCATGGGGTCATGCTGCATGACTGGACTTTTGATTGCCGCTAATGACCCTTCCGGTTGAGACATGGCTAAATTCTTAAAAAAAAAAAAAAAAAAAAAAAAAAAAAAAAAAAAAAAAAAAAAAGCACCTTTCAATTGAACAAAATACCCTGGAATTCAAGTGATTTTTTCAAAAATGCAGGTGCCGTACCTCAAAAATAGTGAAAAACGGACTTCGGATTCAGCACCCTAGAAAACCCACAGGACCAGTTCCAAATGAGTGAGGCCACGACTTATAATTTTTTTCATTTGTAGTGGGAGGGGGGGGGGGGATTTCTATGGATATACGTTCTGAAGTTTGTAACTTACCGAGAAGATGACACATAGTGGAATGAAAATTAATCATTATCGCAACTGCGAATGAAATCTTTTTATTGTTAATTGAAATTACAAATACTTTTTTGTCATAATGACGAGTAGGAGGTACTTGAAAGGCGAGCCAGATTCGAGGCCAAAGACTTGGACTTCTTACCACCTGCAAAAACCAAATTCTCGAGTTGAAAAATTATGCAATACAAATTGATGAATTATTTCATTAATTATAGTTAAGACATATATTAATTATAATGAAGTCACTGAATGGCAGAAGAAGCTATCATCGGCAGATTTGGTCATTCACACTTGGACTGATGCCCAGAGACTTGGACGTACCTGGAGTCCATCTTCATTGGCTCAGAAGATATCAGAAGGCTATCGACTGTTTGACAAGGTTGACAGGGAATTTAAGGTACATATGTACTAAAAGTGTACACCGAATCAGTAACATTATTATTCATGTAAACGTTTGCCCATGTATTCATTTTTTATTACTTTGGGCGAATTGAAAACGGTATCTTCTCACCTATCTCCTAAAACTACACTACCGACATCTCAAAATTGAAAAAAATACTCGACCAAACGTGGCATCTGATTTTAATGTAGGTACTTTGGATTTGACACCGATCAAAGCTTCAATAAAATGGTTAGACAAAATTGGAATGAAAATTAATTTAAAAGGTACCACATTGGAGGAGGCCACGTTCGAAACGTCAACATTTCAACGTTTTTTAAGGAGGAAAATGGCTACAGAGCTCACTCAGCTGACAAGAGTGGTTCCCCCAGTTGTAATTACAGGGTGTCTACGGGTCACGAATTCCTGGAAAGTCACGGATTTAATAGTAGAGCACGGATATTTCCGAAAGTCACGGATTTTAATATAGAAGTCACCAATTTTTATGGCGTTGGTAACCAAATAATCATAATATAATGCCAGTACCAGGATTCACAAAACATACGAAAGGATCAATTGAGATTTTTGAATCTGTAATATTAAATATTTTGTACATTGTATTTTACTAATATTCTGTAAGTAGTCTTAGACTTCTGTACTTTATAGGTAGGCTAAAATCAATAAAAAATTTATGAAGATCTAATTTTATATAGGCTACTCACGATTACGGTAGGTCTACTGGTAAGTATTTCGGTACGCTATTCCTAAAGAAATTAAAGCCTGTAAAAGGTCACCGATTTTTAAAATTTAGAACCCCAACGGTCCCCAAAAAGTCCCCGATTTATATTTTACCGACGTAGTAGACACCCTGTTGTATTGATCAGCCATTTCGTTATTCTTTGTTTGCCTTTATTTACATTCACCAGATACTTCCATACACTTGAATTCACACATCCCATTTAATAGAAACTTCCCAAGGGTCAAAGATGCTCTCAGCTACTCGGTTCTGTTCACAAGTTAACAATAGGTATCATATTTCAATATTAATAAAACATCATTGTGCGACAGACACTTGGTGGTCCAATAGGGCACTCTTGAAAAACAATAGTACCATATTCAGGGTGGCCCCCAACTGGAAAAGTCAGGGAAAACCTGGAATTGTCAGGGAATTTTGCAAAAACCACCGAATGTTAGGGAATTTTTTTAATGAAAACTTGGTGTAATAATTTGAAGCGTTTTCAGGTATAACTCCAAAACAATCAAACTTCAATTGCGTACTTTATCATACTAGGTAGGTACATATTATTTCACAGCTGAGTTATACGAATGACAAAAATAATTATCAAGGGTTGTGGTTAAACTGTTAAGTAACAACGCTACACGCACATAAAAATTGAATGGATATGCCACTGGCTTCCCTGGTAACTATGAGGACATCACCTAGAGTAAATATTTGTGAGAAAAATCAACTGAGTATTGAACTAGGGAGAAAAAACCCAGCAGAAAAGTGGATTGACCCAGTAAGAGTCCCAAAACTAGTTTGTATGTATAAACTAGGACTTCTCAGGCGTTTTAAGGAGGGGGAAATTGACCCATTGGAATGTGGAGTCATGTGTTATAAATTCACAGGGCAATTTTCGGTGCGATTTTGGTGGAAAGGGGAATCAGGAAGTTATACTCTCTCTGGCAATAATCAGTAGTAGGTGAAAAAAGCGTGACTTTTTTCCTATAGGACGAAAATTTTGAATTATCCCCAGAGCTAAGAACCATATAAGGACAAACAATTAAACTCAAAAGATTAAAATTTGTACTTCAACAAATGGCTTCAGATCACAAATTGAGAGACCATAAAACATTAAATAGAAAGTCAGGCAGCATGATCGTATGGGTGAATTTTCGTAAATTATCTTATTACATTTAGGTTAAATTGTTATGATATTAATTTGAGCACTTCGAGGGCAATGGAATTGTTAAATATAAGTAGACTGCATACTATAAGTAGTCTGTTTTAGCGAATTTTTGAAGAAAATTAAACTATTGCTCTCGCCTCAAAATTTGTAGAATGTGCATTTTTAAAAAATTGTATGCAGAAATCCGTTTCAGGCTATTCTGAATCATATTTTGAAGTTTAACGCATTTTTTTATGTATGTATATATGTATGTATGTGTCATTCCAGACGATAACTGTCCGCAGGATTGTGCTAGAAACTTCAAACAAATTTTAAAATGTTAAGGACACGAAACGAAAGTTCAAGTTCGTTGGCCAGCATGATCGGATTACATCTTTGGGTTGAAATTTTCAAAAATGTAGTCAACAATTTCAAAATAGCCTGTTTTTTGCGATTTGTTGTGCCAAATAATTTTTTCAGCATACTAACATGTGGTATATTCGGAATAGAGGAAAAATTTCCTATAAGAATATGTATAAAGTTTTCAAAAATTTCAAAGTTGAAAAATCAGTCAAAAATCGAAATAATGCCGTTCACTAGTTGTAAAAATCGGTAATATTAGCATGAAACATTGTCCAAATTCAGATTGAACTACTCTTATGGAAGTATCCCTGCATAACCAATCCTAGAACCATGCTGTTTAAAACGTAGGTAGTAGGTGCTTGTTAAGAAAAAAAAAAAAAAAAAAAAATATGTAATCACAACTGATGAGTTTACTCTGTGAAATATTCCGTCCTCCGATTCTCTCTGTCGCTCTCTTTAATGTTTTACGCTCAATTGTTTTAGGACTTGACGTAGCTTTAATACTGACTGTGGCTTAGAAAATATCAGCCATGAAATTATGAAGAAGTTCTATTTATGTACGTACTAGCACGCAGACCCAAGGCCTCACTCCGCTGGGGTCATGCTGCATGACTGGACTTTTTTTTCTTCTTTAAATCATAGGATTCATGAATGTGATTTCCGACATGAATAACAGAATTTTAGAGGATACTCTAAGGAATATGACAACAGAGCTAAGTCAAACTACCCGAATCTCATCAAAACAGGCTCAATCCAAACTTTGATTTTGAATTTTGAGGAACCCAGACCATTTTCAAAGTCAAAATTTGTGATAAAACACTCTAGGGCCTCCAGCAATGAAATGGAACTAACGTGGTTAAAATGGAGTGCTGTACAGGGAAACTTTTTTTTTTTGTTTCCTGAAAAATTTTCAAGTATGGATTGAGCCGGTTTTGAAACTGCTCGCCTCATTTAATAAGGTAAATCAATTTTTTTCCACTTCAATATACTCCCCACCAGATACAATGTACTTGGGCCATCGCCGTTTCTACTGGTCACACATCTCTGGTGTTCGCGAATATTTGACCAGTAGCAGCATTGCTGTGACTGAACCCCCCCCCCCCCCCTTCTCATTATTCACCAGGTTTGGCATCTTACGACTTCTTTCTGTTCCCTGAAACAAACTGGAGCTTTGGGGGGGGGGATTCAGTCGCAGCAATGCTGCTACTGGTCAAACATTCGCAAACAACCAGAGATGTGTGAGCAGTGGCATTCTCATGGTGGATCCCCCCCCCCCCCCCCTGCAGCCAAATACGGCGAAACATGAGCCCCACGAGCTCAGAGACATCTGAGTACTTCAACGAAGAACCATCAATTAATAGTCTGACTTGAAGGGACGAAATCTTGATGCACAATGTCCCGAAAATAGGAAAAAACCATCAGCACTGTTTTAACATTTGACCCAGATTTTCAAAATTTCGTTGTCCCTCTTTTCCCAGCCTATTTCCATTCTTTGCTTTGCGATTTGAGTTTCACGTTCAATTGGTAGAACCAAGACTCAACTCCAGTGATGACACGGGACGAAAGTCCCCACCTTCTTCAACTTCCTACCAGCCATTACAGCAAGCCACCCTCCTTCCGACAGCAGGTGAAAAGTATGTTTGTTTCAAAAATTCGAGCACCATTCGAACGTTCTTCGAAACCTACTGGGCTCAGATTGAACATTCTGTGGTTTGCCTAGAGAGGGGAAACCGGACGGCTGCCCCTTTCTCTAGTCCTCAGACCCCTATAGAAAATATTTATACGAACTTCCCTGACAGACCTTATATTTTAAGGATGCTGATTAGAACGCATACTTGGGTATATGCGGACTAACATGCTCCTCGGGAATCCCTTCTAATAGGGCGAGATCGCTGGAAGCCCATTTTCTGAGCTCCAAGCTAGCCGAAGCGAGGAGTGCCTGAAGTTCGTTTCGAACTTTGATGGCCTCCCCTATGGAATCTCCACCACCGTGTACATCATCCACGTAAGTGTTACTAAGCAGTACTTTAGATGCCAAGGGGAAGTCGTTCGCGGATGTCTCAGCCAAATGTTTTATGACACGATTAGCTAGAAACGGAGCACATGCCGTGCCGTACGTGACGGTTGAGAGAGCGAAATCCTTAACTGGGTCCTGAGGAGAATCCCTCCAAACTATACGGAGCATGTCTTGATCCTGAGGGGGGTGTCTGATTTGACGAAACATTTGTCTAATGTCGGCTATAAATGCGAATTTAAACAACCGGAATCGAGTTAATATCGTAGCTATTTCAGGGAGAAGGCTGGGACCTACGTGCAATATCTCATTGAGTGATCTCCCATTTGAGGAGCGCTGCGAAGCGTCAAAGACCACCCTTATTTTTTCTGGAGGGTCGCCTTCTCTGTGTACGGCGTGGTGCGGAATATAATAATGGGGTTGACCCAACTTGGGAGGTTGAACGAATCTCATGTGACCCTGATTGAGATAATCAGACATAAATTCTCTGTAGGCGGAAGCTAACTGACTATCAGTTCTGAATTTGCTCTCCACACTGTATAGTCGGCGGAGAGCAATGTTGCGTGAATCACCTAAGGATGCTTTATCCTGCGAAAACGGAAGTGCTACTTCATACCTTCCTAACGAGTCACGGGAAACGGAATTTAAGAAAATTTCCTCGGCTTCTTGTTCAGCGGGAGTATAATGGGAAACTTCTTCTACTGACTCAATTTCGAACATACGGCGGAGGAGTTCGTTCGTTTGAACATCAGATACACTATTACAACTGACCTCAAGTGTAGAAACTTGACAACTAATACGCTCGGGAACGACACTCTCTCCCAGGGGGGTTCGCAACCTATCAGCAACAGCAAATAAAGAAACAGATTCTGACGGTCTGACAATAGGGGGTACTAACGAATACAGATTGCGTAGGGAGATAGGAGCGGAACATGAATTTGTTTCCTCGGAGTCAACGGAATGCGGGTTCATGACAGCGGGAACTAGGTCAACGGAATGCGGGTTCATGACAGCGGGAACTAGGTCAACGGGAACTAGGTCAGTGACAGCTGGGCTCAAGGTCAATGGAGTGCCTTCGCCTTGTGGCGTAGATTTGTCAAGTTCAGCCCCAGTAAGTGCCTCTCTACAATTCTCATCTCTCTCCTGATTTACCCTCTCATTAAACCGGACCTTCCTTTCCTTGAGGAAGGGGAAGTGATAGCTTTGCTCATAGCTATTGGGAAAAATTCTTGGTACGTTACCTAAAGCTATCCATCCTACACGAGTTCTTATGAAATGAGGCCCCTGACCCTTGGGTGCTACTATTTCCGGGAGCATGAGCGCTGCAAATAGACCGGAGCTAAACAACATATCAATATTGGCTTGTTTACTAAACTCGGGATCCGCTAACTGTGACCTTAATTTTCCCCTTGCCCTTGGCATGTTGAAAGATCGAGTCGGAATAGGTATGGTTAATTTCTCGATCACCGAGGCTCCTACAGTTAAGAAAGTACCATCCTTAAGATGCAATACTAACGAGGTCGTGAACTTCAATGATTGTCTAGCCTCGCCAACGCCCATGACCTCAGCGTCGCAGGGATCCAGAGGGAGTTTGGCTCTTCGAGCCGCTTCTAAGGAAATTATATTAGTTTCTGCACCAGAGTCTAATAATACTCGGATGCGTTGCAAGCGGGAGCTACTAGGTGGGGATATATAAACCATTGCCGTAGGCACCAAGCTAGGAACATTAAATTTAATGGCCTTTCTAGCGTGATCATCAATTGAGGGAATTTTTAAAATAGATTTAGCGGGAGGTTGGAGTTTACCCAGCTCATTGGAAACATTGTTACTTGAATGAATTTTTATGCTGGATTTAGTGGTAGATTGGAATTTACTTATTTTAGCGGAAATACAATTAGTGGGATTACAATCATGAATGGAACAATGAAAACCATGATTAAACTCACCAATCGTAGCGGGACGGCGGGCGAAATTGCGGGATATGTTTTCGCCACGCCTGGAAGAGGCGTGGCCTAAACTTCAGAAACTTGAATTTAGTTGTCGCGAACTATTATGTGATCTGAACTCGCGACTTGAGATACTATCGGCACTTCTTTCACTCACTGCACTTGGACAACTGACTTCACTAGACTGACTTCGGTAATTGGCGGAATCCTGATGCTGTGGCAGCGTCCTCGCTGGACCACCTGATGTATTGGGCGGAAATGTCGAGCCCCTTTCAAAACTTGGGCTACTTCGTGGTTTAGATTTCATGACGGGATCGCATATTAGGTAGTGATGACGTTCGTTACACTCACTACACCTTCTCTTCGACGTACAGTTCATCACTCTGTGGTATGGAGAAAAGCAGTTTATGCAAAGATTGTTGCGTTTAATTACGTCCTTCCTCTCCGCCAACGATTGTCTCTTGAAACGATGACAGAGATAAAGAAAGTGTTCCTGGTCACAGAACGCACACGGATACGGGATCACTCGACGGGATGGTCCTGGCTTTGTTTGGAAATCAGAGGGATGAGCGGCAGAAGCGGGATTTGGGGCTCCTTTGGAGCGGGTGGCGGAATCTGGCGGCACGGGCTGTAACTGCACAACCCTTAGCTCCTCCTCAAGGAACTCCAACAATTGCACGTGCGTTGGGATGAAGCCCTCATCCTTTACTCGCTCCCTATTGAATTTCTGCTGAAGGGCGGCGTCGATTTTCGAGAAGAGAGCCTCAAACAACAGGAAGCCCGTTAGATCGGTAGCTTCCACCGAAAAAATCGCTTCTATCCATGCCTTGGCTGAAGATAGATACTGCTCGAACGTACTGGCGTCTATCCGATTTAATTTAGGGATCGTAGATCTTTTGGCGAATGTGGCTCTGGCTATTCTGTACCTTCCGGAGTTTTCCGAACACAAGTACTGATAGAATTGTTCGTAATTAGCAGATTGATGCTCTGTGCCTTTAAGCCATTGTTCTGCCTGAGCTACCAACTTCCCCTTTAGGGATTCGAACTTCACGGGATCCGGAAGATGTGGTACGTTATGTACTGCGGAGTTGAAACTTCGGATAAAATGAGCAAATTTCGTAATGTCACCATCATAAGTCGGAACGGATGGGAGCAAAATATGCATGACTTTCACTGCTTCATAGGGAGTTTTAACATCATGAAACGAGAACTCACCTTTTGTGCGTGCGGCCGCGTCGGCCCTTCCCTTTTCAGCTATCAGTTTTTTTGCTTTCTGACAACCTTCTATAATGTGCGGGATCCATGCTAATCTTAGCTCTTCTTTGATCTCAGAACCGTTTACTTGTTCTAAAAGTCGTTCCCCTTCCTTTAGAATGTCCGTGGTTATTTGAACCACGAAGTGAGGTTCCTGATTGTCGTCATTTAGGTTCTGATATAATGTCATGACCCATGACGAAATTTTGCGGTATAGAACCTTAATATTTTCCGGTAATTTATCTACCTTGCTGGGTTCCATACAAAACCCTTTTGGCTTGGTGTCCGTCATAGTTAGGTTCTCCACCGACGGTAAAGATATCGGAGGTGAAGGTTGACGGGATCTGCGCTTTGATTTTGGCATCCTGAAATTTTAAATCCTTTTTACTGGATGCAAAACTCAGACGGATGTACAACACGATAACTTCACTACGGGATCCAAAGCCAATGGTGAATACGGTTTTCCTATTCAATATGGCGAGAGCAGCGTGGTCTGTTGAAAAGAGATCCTTTCTTCACGGACTGGAACAACGCTCAGCTCCGTGAAGCCTAATTTCCGGGTTAATCGGCACCAATGAACAATCACGGAAACGAAACAACACAGTTTACGGGATCCTGAACAGAATTTATTGTGAAATACAACTGTAAATTGAAATAATAATGGGAGAGCGATTTACAGACTGAAAACGAGAACTAGAATGACCAACATTTTCCTTCCTTCCGCAACTTGCGCCGGGAGCGCTACAGTTCGTTCACAGGTTTCTTGATATCAATTAATGGACATGAGAAATATAAATGATTTACATAAATACAATTGCTTGACTAAATTACACAATTTTCGGGAACTCAGATCACTGATTAATCAGGGATTCTTAATTAAATTGGGGTAGTAGTTTCATGGTTCCATTCAGATACATTGCATAGGTTTTAAGCTGGAGAAGACGCTACGCTAGCGCCCGACTCGGGAGTTCGGTGAACTTAGAGGCGGGAAATACGAATTTGGGTTGGAGGCGGGAATTACGAATTTGGTTACGGCCAAACACCCGCGGTATTTGGATGTAGTCCTATTTCCTCGATTATGTTGCCATTTTTCAAACAGTCTTCGACGTGACCAACTAAAATCTGGAAGAAAACATTAACAATTCTAAAATTAATTAATCTATCTTTGTAATGCATCAAAATAAAAATCATCTATATATAGTGTAACTTTTTTCTGAGAGATGAGACAGAATTGTAAGAAGTCAAAAGAAAATAATCAAGATCAAGATAGACTCTATGGTCTCCAGACCTCCAGTAAAGTCCAGTCATCAACAATCATTGTTGTAGTTATTGTTGATTTTGATGAACAACGATACCTACAAGGATTCCCTTTCAGAGAAGATAAATGCAATGGAAGATGACAGGGTTTATGTCTGACTACTTAAGCTTCAAAAGGACCATGTATCTGATTTGATAAACTCGACAACACATAGTAATGTAGGAGTGCAACCATTACAAAAACTAGTTATAGAACGGGTCCAAAACAATTCCCAATGGCTGGCAGTGTTACCCATGGAGGCAGATGGTCTTGATTTGTCTCCAACACAATTTAGTAGATGCCCTAGCTCTACGTTATGGAATCACCTCACTCGAACTTCCCAACAGATGTGACGGTCGCGATGCCTCTTTCGACCTCAACCATGCATTGAATTGCAAGGGGCCCCGTAGAAACAGGACATGATAGAGTCCGAGATGAGTGTGCAAAACTAGCTGGGATGGCCTGGGGAGGAGCAACACTGGAACCAGTACTGAGGGAGTCTAGCAAGGAAAGACCGATGCTCGTGGCCGATATTAATGTCCAGGGAGTTTGGGATTGGGCGAGGCCAGCGTTTTTTGACACACGCATTACAAATGCTGATGCTGCCTCGTACCTTTGCCAAATGTGGGACTCAACGGCACAGTCTGCAGCCAGACAAAAACACGGAAAATTGGACAGAGCAGCTGAGCACCTTCGAGGTTCGTTCACGCCACTTATTTGTTCGTGCGACGATGCAGTGCAGTCCATTGGGAGTATGGAATCTTTCTCAAAAGAATAGCAAGTACGCTAGCTGAGAAGTGGTGCAAGCCGTACACCCAAGTGTTAGGGTGGGTTAAGGTACGAACCCAAGTGTTGATATTCACAGTTGTGTCTCTTTGACGAAGGGGCACAAGAAAGGTTATTCGATCACTTGGATTGGAGGATGGAGGTGGAATTCCCTACATGGAAGACTGAGGGACTTTGAAACAACGAAAGAGAAAACGTCATGTGAAGAAAATCTCCCTACTTTGATAAACCCAATAACTCAAATACAAAACTTTCCAAAAAATAGTAATGTAGGATACATAAATATTAGCTTACATTGGATTCCCGGTCAACCATGACACTGGAAGTTCGTTCCAACAGCATTTTCACTGTGTTGTAGTAAAGGTTGGTCATGATGGGTTGGCCGAGTTTTTTAAGGATGAGGCTCGTCGTCTCCGCGCACTCTTTGCAATTGATGTCGGGCTTCATGACGACCTCCATGCCTGAAACATCAAGAAGGAATAGGAACATCAGAGGTTTTGGGAGGAAGGGCTCATCGATTAATGTTGGGAAAAGTCAATGTTCAGGAGCTTGTTTGCAGGGTGGCCCCCACATGGAAATTTGAAATTTCCCTGCCTTTTCCCTGACCGAACTTCAGATTCCCCTGACAAAAAATATCAAAATCAAATACTGTTTTTTGTCATTTTTACGAATCTTCAAAGAAAAATTGAGCTACGAGTATTTAGATGGCTTCAAAATTTAAAAATTGGGAAGAAGGGGGCGGGGACTCCCTTCATATCCATTTTGTACATCAAGGAATACAATCCTAGATTATTTAAAGTTGTATATATATATATATATATATATATATATATATATATATATATATATATATATATATATATATATATATATATTTATATATGTTTGGAGGTTGGGTTAACCAAACTAGACTTGGGTGGTTTTCTTTATGTTTTATTCATCATAATCCACGTTTCTACCCAGGGGCCTAATCATGTGGTGATAACCTAAAAAGAACAAGAAGTAGGTATAATCTAAAAATAATAAGAAGTAGGTATAATATAAATGGTAGAAGAGTGTGATCAGAATGGGACAATCTTAGTAGGTTTGCTTATCATCTAATGGCTTAGATTTTACATATAAACTAGGGGTTTTCAAGTAGGTACTTACAGTTGGTTGAAAGTGGTGGAGGGTCTTTCACCAAGTAGATAACATTAGTTTTAAATGTAAGAACATCTAACACTTTGGCAAACTTCGAATTACATAAACTGGCTTGGCTTGGGCCAGAACTAAAAACGTCATCACATTGATGGCTGTAAGGGGGAGGGAGGTGGTTGGGGGAGTTGTGATCATAATGGCTGTGGCTATCTAGTAAAAAACGCATATGGCGGGACCTTTTGAAACTATGGTGAGAAAGAGTGGAGTAACCTACTATGTGTAATTTAAGGTAGATAGTAAATTGTTGACGGGGGGGGGGGGGGGGGGGGTTAGGTAAGTAGGTAAGGCACTAGATAATAATAATGGGTGGAATGGGTTACAAAATTGTATATAGGAACTGAGAGCAAGGTACCTACAAGCCAAGGCACTGCAGGTGGAGGTGAACCTTCTACCTGGTTCTCCCAGCTAAGGGAGCTGGTATCCAAGTTTAAAGCAAAACTTACATGTTGAGACACATTACCAGGGTAGGAGTCCCTAGTGATGCGATCTCTACCCCTAAACACCCGGGGTGTCCCAAGGCTGGGGTGTGCTCAACCACTGCCACCACGAATCCTACCTCATCAGGGGGGACAGGCTGGTGGACACTTTGGCATAGTGCCAGTGTGCTGGTAGCCTGGGGCTCCCCCCAACCCGTGGTACCAGTTTTGGGATGGGGGGGGGGGATGGGGGGGTTTTGGGATAACCATGTTACTGGGCTCTCTGCTGTCTCCAGATGCCTGACCGGGTAGCAGGCCCGAGGGCAGGGAATTTGTATCAAATCAAATGAGGTACAAGTTGAAACTTAATTGTTGGAATTGGAGCCTTTTTGGGAATGCTGGGTGAAAATGACAAGGTACGAACCGGGGCAAATCGCCCGTAGCAGGGCACGGGCACAAAGCTAGTAAATGTATAATAAGGATGAAACTCCCACCTTGCAAGAGCGTCTGGTCCCTGAGCATCGCCTGAGAGAATTTCCCGAGAAACTCCTGGGCTTTCACCACTTGGAGAGGACGACGATCCTGGACGAGATCTCTTTGTCCCGCTCAGCAGAGGGAGCGAGGTGGTGGAAGTGACAACCACTCTGACGTCAGTCTCCGGGACCTGTAAGAAGCAAAGCGAATGAATGATGCATTGCATTCATCAACTGAATAGGGGCGTTTACAGGTATGAATCAGTGCACGAGTAGAGTACGCGCCGCTAGAGTGTCCACAGTACCCATCTAGACCCCTTGCTAGGTAACTTTGCTTCGTGCTAAGTGTACAATGTTTTTCCATTTTCGCGCCTGTATTATGAACAACTTATTTCTTTCAAATAATGCAGCAATACTTTATTACTTGACGAAAAAGAATTCATCGAGGCGGAAGCCAGTTTGACTATTTATTCAATGAGGGAACAATGCGGTGAGTTCCACCATTTTTGTTCTCGCAAGTCAGGAAGGATGGGGCGGCATTTTTTGCTTACTCTGGGATGGAGAGTTCCACCTTCGATTATATTGTTGAACACATTGAAGAAAAATTCAATCATCAAGTTGACAATTTTCAAAGGCCCGTAGGAGCTGAGAACAAATTGATGTTGACAATCAGGTAAGTAGGCACGTGATAAATTATGAAACATTTTATTTTTAATTTAGTTTATTAATCGTGAAGAGATTTCTCTCTTCGAGAAAGCTCCATTATCAAAATACTTTGGAACTCATTCCTAACTTTTAGTTTTCCAACGTCCCCCAGCTTTTTGAAGTATGGGAGAAGGGAATAAAAAAAACTTGTGTCTTCGTCTTCTTGTCTCTCTGTCCCAGCCATTTCCAGGGGGAAAATGAGAGGAATACGGGAACACAAACAAAAACTTGAACCCAAAAATGTAACCTCCCGGCAGACCAAAATCAAACTGGTTTGAAAATCAAACGCAAGCGCACGACCTCAGCCCGAGTCGCGGCACGTTGGACACTTCGTTTGGTTTACCTTGTTGAAATCAGCTGGTCACTCACTCGCGCTGTTTGGTCTTCCACATACACGGCTTTAATCCACATATTAGATCTGTATGGACTGGAATATAGAAGTTTTCAGTCAGCCTCCCACAGATTTCGATGACAGGGAGATTTCGGGAACCTTGTTCCCCAAACTGCCACAGTTCCAGATTCTATGCTATTTTAGATTTTATTCATTTTCCTACGGTCTTCTCTTGTATATTGTTGCTGTTCTTTTCTGTTAATTTTTCATTGTTTTAATAACATCAAAGATCTATTTATTAGTTTTTTATTATTGTTATTATGTAGCACACGCATAAAAAACATCAATGAATCAAAAAGTTATAAATATTATATTTTTATCATCTTAGCATTAAGATTTATCTCGCAGCAGAGGAATTTTTAAACTCTTTCTATTAACTTCGATTCTCTTCTTGCTTGCTTGCTTGCTTGCTTTCTTTCTTTCTTGAGACAAAATTTCAGATCGATTTTTAACCCACTTCCCGATATCCAATCGATCTGAAATTTTGCACACGAGTTCATGCTGGCGTACATTTTAATCTATCAAATTTTCGCGAAGAAAAAGTTAGTTATACTATAAATTTTCGAAAATTTGAAATTTAATATGGGACACCTTACAAGTGTTGTGTATTGTAGGGAGGAGGAGTGAGGGAGGAGGAGGATGAGGAGGAGGAGGAGGAGGGAGGAGGAGGAGGAGGAGGAGGAGGAGGGAGGAGGATGAGGGAGGAGGAGGAGGGAGGAGGAGGATAAAGGGAGGAGGATGATGAGGAGGAGGAGGAGGAGGGAGGAGAAGGATAATATTGAACGTCTGCATAAAATGACAACGAATCCAGGGTCAATGAAATATTAAATGATTTTCCTTGTCAATTTAATTTAAGTTATTATCAATGTGATTTTGAAACAATGTGATTTTGTTTCAATTTACTGTTGCCAAGAAACTACCAAATATTGAAACAACAATAAAATTAACCGAGAACATGAGAAAAAGAAAGAGTTACATTAAAAACTTGTTTTTATGGGTTCCTTTTGGTTTATTATTTCCAATAATAAGTCTATGTGATCGTGTAGCAAAAAACTTTTATAACCCCCCCCTCAAACTTTGTCACTTTACGTTTCAAGGTGCGTAGAATCCAAATTTGAAATGTCCGTCCGCCGTTCGCCGTCCGGGCCATAAAAGGCCTAAGAATTTACTTAAAAAACCTGTTCTTTCGCAGATAGACTCCATTTGGGGTCTAGTTGGTCCTAACGTTTAACCATCCCGATCGCTTTACTCGCATAGATGCTATGGGCCAAAAACGGGCGAAAAGTGTCTTTTTCGACGCGTGCAGGGGGTCACGGTGGGTGGTGAGCGGGGGGGGGGGGGGGGGGTGTGGAGTGAGAGGAGGCGCCGGCGCCGCGGCACATAGTGGTGGGTACGGCGCCGGCGTTCCTTCGAGGCATAAATATGTTGTTTTCAAGGTCATATTTGTGTGTTGATACCAAAGCTTTTCCTACGCATATTTAATAACATATCCTCTCGACTTTTCGTACGTACTTAGATAATGATATTATTAAGGCAATAACTATTAGAATAGATAGGAGCTCAAATGGAGAAATATAAACATGCATATATAATTATAGAAGTATAGGTTGTGGCAACTCGAAGTAGGACACGCCGAGGAGTCTGGACGGGCCTTATGACGTACGATAGCCAACTAAAACTACGATCATACTCAATTGAAAAAATAATAAACCTTTGTGAAATAATTTGCAGCGTTTTTTATGATAGTACTCTATGCTGACTTGTAGTTAATCTTTACTGTTATGTGTTTGTGATATTAGGTTTTAGGGTATGTTGTATTAGGGTATGTTGTATTGGGGTGTGTTGTATTGGCCGGCCTGGGGGCGGCCCCCTTGGCGTTTTTCCTGGGTCAGACTGACCTTTGTCACTTGTTGGGGCTGCCTGTTCAGAAATGGGCAGACGGCCCCGGGAGCCGCCATGGTGGGTGGGTCCGGGCCGGTCGGGGCGCTCTGGCCCCAGCCGGCTACACTGTGGAGTTTTATGCCTCCCCCCTTTTCTTCCTCCCTCCTCACCCTTTAGTCCTACTCCCCACAGACATTTATTGATTTACTTTTAAAATGACGTTTGATTCATCGTTTGTTATTGATGATGTTTTATGGCAATAAAAAAATTATTATTATTATTATTGTTTACGAGAAAAGAACAAGAAGAATGTGGTAGTTTTTTTCCCACTGTTTTCTGCTGTCAAACAGTGTCATGGTTGCTCCTGAACGGTATGGACAGTATAATTTCGAAATCTCTCGTTATTACGATTTAGAGTTAGCGCTACTATACTCACTGAACGTAGTGTTTTTGAAGTTCTAGGAAGGCTTTGGTGGCGTGGTTGTCGATGGTCGCTAACAGGTAATACAACTTGTTCATTCTCTCTGCGGGCGGAAGGTGAAAAAAGACCAGATGTGTTGAGGAGCCTTTCAACCAGGATCCTGAAAGGAACAATAAAGCAGAAATAGTTAGTATTAGCAGTAGAATTCTTAAATGAGCCTTAAATTGGTGGATTCGATTACTGAGAATGGAACGAAGGAAAGACTCCTTAGACATTGTTATGATAGTCTGAGGAAATTGTCGAACACAAACGAGAAAGACTGGAAATATAACTGGCCTGTACAAATTGAGACAATTCTAGTTTCCTTGGGTTTTGAACATATCTGGCTAGGATGTAAAAGTCGTTTCAGCAAATATAGACAAAATAATTCAAACAAACGAAAAGAAAAACAGACATTTTGATGTGTCATGAATTAACAATTCGTCGTATTCTAGTCTCTACAAGACTCTCATAGGCTATATAGGCGTCACGAGAATATAGGCTATATGTACCTAAACACAAGGTTACCACAAGCAAGCGGGTATGTGAGAAAGCAACCAGCCCTTCTACCAGCCAGAATCCACTGTGGTTTTACCCTTAGGCTTAGAATAAGGTAAAGAATGAGCTCAAACTAACATACAGAAGTTATTACAAACCTGTCTTCCATGGATGTCATGTAGTATCCATGTAGGATTTTGTCTTTGATCCACGTCACGGCCTTTTTGGTGGCTTGCGGGACATTGGGATCACTTAGGTGTTTCCTGTATATCATCGCCAACCCCGTAATCGCTTCTTTTCTTATTTTAAACTGAAATAAAAGGAAATAAAACAATTAATACACATCTAACATAATTTGAAACATTTTAAACAAATTTTTTGAGATTCTCCATAAATTGGGAGTCAGTAATCAACTTTAATATACACTTGATCGATTTTTTAACGCCACCATCAGATTTCTGCACATAAAAAAAAAAAAAAAAAAAAAAATTCTCAGTAAATGAAGACAGTTTTATAGCTGGAAGACAATGAAATTATGAATACGGCAATCTGCTAGTTAGTGTATTCAACTAACCAATGACTAATAATTAATCTGATAACTAACTTATGATAAATAAGACTTAGGTCCTTCATCATCATTTGATTTTGTTCTTCCCGTACGATTTTCCCCTGTTAATGCGTAGAGCAGTGTCTAGAGCAATCTACTGCATATGTAGCTCTTTGCGCATTTCTACACATATATACACGACTAACCAAACTCTATCGTCAAGCTAAAGTCTCTTTAGTGTTTCAAAGTCACCGATTCTCTTGAATTTGAGCTCGAGTAGAAGAATTTTGAAATCATTTTACACTGCTTTATCGGCTATCTTCACAGGCATCGAATAACTAGGCTCGACCTAAGAAAAAATAATATTCGCCAACGCATAGTTCACTGAAAACGTCGGTTCTCGTCAGATCACCGAAGTTAAGCAACATCGGGTTCGGTTAGTACTTGGATGGGTGACCATCCGGATGGGCCGTGATTACGGCATCTTTTAGCGAATTTTTGAAGAAAATTAAGCTATTGCTCTCGCCTCAAAATTTGTAGAATGTGAATTTTTGAAAAAAAATTATGCAGAAATCCGTTTCAGGCTATTCTGAATCATATTCTGAAGTTTAACGCATTTTTTTATGTATGTATATATGTATGTATGTATGTATATATGTATGTATGTGTCATTCCAGACGATAACTGTCCGTAGAATTGTGCTAGAAACTTCAAACAAATTTTAAAATGTTAAGGGCACAAAACGAAAGTTCAAGTTCGTTGGCCAGCTTGATCGGATTACATCTTCGGGTTGAAATTTTCAAAAATGTAGTCAAAAATTTCAAAATAGCCTGTTTTTTGCGATTTGTCGTGCGAAATAATTTTTTCAGCATTCTAACATGTGGTATATTCGGAATCAGCGTAAAATTTCCTATAAGAATATGTATCAAGTTTTCAAAAATTTCAAAGTTGAAAAATCAGTCAAAAATCGAAATAATGCCGTTCGCTGGTTGTAAAAATCGGTAATATTCTTCAAAAATTCGCTCATGGGGTCATGCTGCATGACTGGACTTTTTCATATTTTGTCTAATTATTCAATTTTTCATCTAGCTACATCAAGTTTACTTAATCAAGCCTCGTGGAATAGTTCGTTTTGAGTGCCTTCCCTGCTTTATCAAATGGTAATTTCCAGGATCTGAGATGGTCCCTAGCACAGATACTACAACCAACCTACTCGATTTGTTAGTGAACTGACAACAGCTTTTGTATACAAACTTATTATTTAAACACAAACCTGCTCGTTGTCTGAATCTTTATGCTGGTAGATACAACTGGGTCATTAGCGGCATTGAACAAGGTGTCTAAAGGGACACTGGAAGTGGCACGATTCTAAGGGGAGCCATGTTGCCATCCTTGACTAAAAAGGAGCGCCATCATGGACTCCACTGGCAAACTCAGAGGGGGAAAAAATGAAGGGTACAGTGATGAACACTGTTTAGCCCCCTAAGTGGATTTAAAAAATCCCAAAAATAAAGTAATACAACTTAGATGTAAGGGAAAAAACTATATACATGCTACTATATACAATCAGTGAAGTGAAATAAAACTACGACTAGATGTATATAAATATATCACAGATCAGATATCACAGTTCGTAGTAGAGTTCAGCGGCCCTGAGGTACAACAAAAGGGATCGGACCTTGTCTGGTCCGGATAAAACGTCAACCCACTGAGGGGGCTGATGCTGGACTCAGAGGTTCACAAGGGCTGGACAGTCCTCCAGGAAGTTGCGGATGGACAGATCACCCCCACACCTCCCACACACAACATCTCGAGCTTCTACACTAAGCAGTTGTCTGTGAGTAAGACGAGTTTGGCCAGTGGCAACCCGGTTGACCACTATCCGATCCCTCCTTGGAAGTAGGGTTACGAAAGGGCCCACCGGTCTCACATCCTGAAGGACACCACGCAGACCAGTGACCTCATCCTGACATTGCTCATGCCAGACGGAATTGGCTTTACGTTGCACATAGGAGTAATCGTACTACCATTGGCATAATGGAAACAACTAACCTTCTTGTCCAACATTCTCTCCTTGACGAATTCCAGAAGGTCTGAACTCTCGGAGACAACCTCAAAGTCCCGTTTTGCAGTTGACACAATCGCCATAACAACCTTGAGACAAGTAAGCATGGATTTAAATTATGTTAATTGTTAAATTTATTTTACATAAATTCGACTTCTCCAAGTTCAAAGCAGGGCTCCAAAGTTCCAGAAGAATAAAAGCACCGAAAATGATGACTCTAAATTGTAACTTCATTACTTTGTTCTGAGTACAGCCATCCTGTAAGAGTTTCTCTGTATCATCTATGTCAAATTCCACTCCAAGGCAATAACGTTCCAGTCTGGAACTTTATTTATCGTTCCAGTCTGGAACCGTTTTGGCCTGGAATGAAATATTATGTTCCACAATTTGTTCCGGCCTTGTTTTTGCTCTCAAACTAACAGGAAATGCTCTAAAATAATGCGTGGAGACTTCCTTTGAGATCTAGTGAAGTTAAGAATGACAAAAAATGGTGGTATTCACCCTAAGGGAGGCCATATATGGGTGTAGGGTCAGGGGAGGCAAGTGCATACCCGTTTTTCATAAATCTGACTTTATGCAAATAAAAGATTTGATGGATATTTTTACCTCATAACGGACGTTTTCTTCGGAGTCGTGCTGCCTTAGTTTCATGGTTTCCGTGATATCTTTACGAAGCTCCGGGTGGTTCAACAGAAAATGCATCGAATACTGGACGCATTTGATTCTAATGTACACGTTGATGTCGTTGAACCTGTTGAAAATGCATAAAAAACACACTGGGTACATAACACACATAAAGACACTGGGTAAACCTTATCAACAAAAGACATTAGCGAGTAATTATTGATTGTAATTTGTCGTAAAAATCACACATGAACTATTGCAGCAACAAATTAAGAAAATGTTATGTATAGGAAAATGTTACGTAAAACTCGGCCCTTCGGGCCTTCCAAGGGGCTCTGACTGCACTAACAAGCCTTGAATGCAATCATCTGAGGTATAAACACCTGGACTCGATATATTCCCTTACTCCCTTATTATGGGAAACGGACAGATGAACGTACAGCAACCCGAATGGTATAATTCGATTCATTAAAACTTTTTGTCCATCAATCAAACGAAAAATACCCTTTTGATTTCAAAGGAATTCGAAATATTGATTTTTTAATGTTTCAGCCCTTAAATACTAGCCTTTAGGGTTTACCGAAAGTGATGTCAGTCTGATGGGTACTGGCCAGTCTTGCCATGTGTCTGGTTTTGGCCTTTCTGCTTCGCAAGGGCCTCTGCCCCTTGACCCCGCTAGGGGAGACCCCCAGACCCTCCGGATGTTATTACTCAGAGCCCGTCGCTTAAAAGTCAAGAAACATGGAACATGCCTGGCAGAAGTGACCAAGTAACAAAAACCAAAATTTTCAGGAGCTTCATACGACAAATAGAATCTAAATTAGAAGGCATTACCTAGGTGGTTATTTTCTGTTATGGTGCGCATCTACAATTACTATGACCAAGATTAACTTCTCAACCAAGTGGCAACAAAACAAGCGGCATTGTTAGTAATATCCATTTATAACATAAATAAATATAAAACTACGACATAAATAGAAGAACGAGTACGAAAGAAATGCGTGATAAATCGAGAGCTTTCCAACGAATCGAGAACGATTTTGCCCGGTGAAAACTACAGAAGTTTCATTTCCCCAGCAACCGCTTGGTTGTACGTGTAAATCAAAAGGAAAAATTTCGTGATACACCCGCGTAACGTTCAACGTTTTTCGCTAGTCCAATTCAATTTTAGCATATTCCAGGCTAAAATGTCGTGACACATCCGCGTGATGTTTTTCGCTAGTTAGTCCAAGGCTAAAGCACGTTCAATGCTTTAAAAAAACATTATGTACCAACGTACGTTACATACGTTGATTTTAGGGTATCAACTACTGAGAATGGAGAAATTCTCTCGATCAGGCACTTTGGGACGTCCCAAAGATATAACGTTTGGGACGTCCACGTTTGGGATTGTATATAATTTTGGTGAGAATAAAAAAATTTAAAAAACTAAAATGTCATGATATATTGGAATCACCCCAAAAATGGACTAAAATCTGGATCCAGTAAATAAATCAACATTTATGAAGTAAATATCACAATTCATCACTATTACCCCCTCCATATGGACCCCCTACCATAATAAACTATGAAAATCCTGAGATAAATTCCGGAACTAGACCAAATTCATAATAAAACAAATAAAAATAAAAAAAATCATGAAAATTCGACGAGGATATTTAAAACATCACGATTTATTACTATTAACCCCTCCATTCACCCGCTTCCATCATTAACTGTGAAAATCCTGAGATACATGCCAAAACTAGACCAAATTCATGGTTAGGGAGAAAAAAAAATCACGAAAATCTGACGAGAATCAATTCCTCTGAGCGACCTCGACCAATTGCGATCGCGAGTTCTTATCTGTAAATTGGGCTAACTTATGAAGTCAGAAAGAACAACTAGATTGCCAATAGTAAAAAAAAAAAAAGCAACGAGCGGGTTAAAGTAGTGAGAGTGACAATTTGACAAAAAGAAACAGAAGGCGACTGACAGTTGTGATGGTTGGCACAACTGAGATCTTTCCAAAACGATCCGCTCAAATGAGCTAATAATAATATTAAAATTCAGATTTAATAAATCTAACAATACAAATAAATAAAATTGACCCCTCCTTTTTATTATAATAATTCAGGATGAGTTGAAGGACAAAGACTAATACAGACTGAATGGTAGGGTCCGCGTATCGGCGCAAAGCGGAAAACGACTGCATATGCATATTCCTGTCAGCGAGGCTGACCACCCTCGAATTCACCCCTAATATAATGAAATTTGAAGCTCTCTGACGTGCGTTCCAAAAATAGATCGAATTCCTCGTTATTTTCTGCGTATTTTTGGTGATTTCGCCGGGAATACAGCATCTTTCTCCCACCCAGCAATTGCAGTGCATAGCTCAGACAGGCAGACAAAGTTTCAGATTTATAATATACAGAGATAAATACTTGATATAATACTGTAATGCTAATTTAAGAGGAAATTTTTTTGGAATTTTTTAAAATAAATTTTAATTAAATAAAATAAAAAACATTCGCTTCATCATTGTTGTTTGACGTTGATGCTTGTAGTTAGTTTTCTTCTAGGTTTTGATTGTCCATCATACTTAATTTTGAAAACGTCGAAATGTCACCACTTAGTAATTCAAGTTTAAGAGGAAATTATTATTAGCAAAATACAAAAAACTATTTTTTTTGGAAATTCTGCAACTATACTGTTTATTAACTCTGCGTAACAACTAAACATTTCTTTAACACACATTAACAAAATATAATTAATGGGGTTTCCCTACAATACTTCTCGTCTAATACACGAATAACACGGTAAAATTCGGGTTGTGACTTACCGACCAAGGAAAGACGTCCAAACGAGACTGTGGGTTCGTGCCAGGTTGCTGACTTTTTCGGAAAACATTCTTGCGAGGAGAGACACAGCTCCCAATCTGTAAGATATTATAGTTTGAATTATAGTAGTTACATCATCATAAAAGAAATATTAATAATTGTTTGAATAAATCGAATAATAATTGCATGATAAATTGAATAATAAAATAATAATAAATTTAACCAGTCATGGCAGAGATTGAGGATGGCAGACTTAGAAATCAGGGTTGCAGACTTAGAAATCCACGGTTTGTGGGATGTAGAGAGGACGGCGTATTTGGATACTCGCGTAGTTAACGCTGACGCCCTCTCCTACAGCTCTCAAACATGGACATCAGTCTCCCAAAATGCTGCTAATGCAAAGACATTCTTTTATATTCAATAATGTACTTAAATCAATGTTCTCTCCTTCAATACTCTCCACCAGACACAATGCACTCGCGCCATCGCCATTTAGACTGCTTGAAGGCTCGTTGGGAGTCTTCCGTTTCCAGGATCTTCAGCAGCCTATTCGTTGCTAGTTGATAGCCTTCACATCACCCAAATGCCGCCCCCCAAAGCTCCAGTTCGTTTAACACGTTCCGAGCGGCGCCGATTTTGGTGGAAACTCCTTGTGACGGGACCTGTTTTTTTGAGAGAAAGGCGGGAAATGAAAGGGCGCGAAAATGTTACTGAACGGGGGCCTGGATAGCAATGGGGAACGAAACGGAACGCATTCTTTCGGAGGCCTGATCATCTACAATAAGTGTGTTAAACTCCACAGCCAACAGAATGCGTGGTAATATCGTCAGAAGGCAGAACGTAGAAACCTATGTGCTCTCTGTAGCTGGATCTACCGATCCACTCCGGGTGAATCGAACGAGGGTGCCTCGATCGATCGATCCATTCCGCTCGGAACGTGTTAAGGAACTGAAGGAAGTCGCAAGGTGCCGAATCTGGTGAATGGGGGGGGATTCAGTCACTAATGCTGCTACTGGCCGAAATTTGGAGACTTTAGCTTCCTATCAGTCCTTACAGCATGACACCCTCCTTCCGACAGTTGGTGAAAAGAAGGCAGAGAGCTGCTGAGCTCAGACTGAACATTCTGTAGGCTGTCTAGAGAGGAAAAACCGGTCGGCTGCCCCATCCCCTAGACTTCAGGCTCCACCAGAAAATATTTATACGATCTTTCCAGACAGACATCGTATGACAGGGCAGCCGAAGATATGAGAGGCTCGTTTACACCCTTGGTGACATCCTGGAAGGGCTCCCTTCACAAAGAGTATAACTCCTTTCTGAAGAAGCAACTGTCCTAGCCGACAAATGGGCCGAACCACTTTCGCAAGTGACCTTTCACACTAGACCAAACTGTACAAAACGTGTTAAAAATCACATTTGGGGTCTAGATGGTCCTAAAAGCTCGGTATAAATTTTTATCAACCCTAAAGGATCGTATTAAAGGGCTAAACATGAAAAAAAAATCGAGATTTCGAAAACATTCCAAGTAACAGAAATAATTGTTGGCTTGTCAATGATAAATAAAATCCCAAAGAATCAATTAAAACAACCCGCAATGCTGTACGTTAAATAGTTCGCTTTCCCTAAATGCTTGAACATCGAAGAAAAAAAACCTTCGAATTTCTCAGCGTGAGAAGATAGAGAAATCACGCGCTGCTAGCGGATCTATTGAATATACGATCAAGCTCGAAATTCTATCAAAAATAGTGATACTGATACTGGAATACATAAAAATCGCCTTGTAAATACCACCTGATATAATGCCAATATTGGAATCACCAGGTGATATAGTTCCATTGGAATTTATTATAATGTTGTGAAATCGAGATTGTCCGTTCGATGTACCTACTAGTGAAGTATTGGTACCTAAATGCTAAATTTCATCTCTTGAATTGCTCCCAAGTCTACCTATAGGTAGCGGAAGCATTGTTTTCACTCTCCAGCAATTTAAATGTTGTGGTCCCCACTAAAATCAAACAGCTGTTGTTTTTGTACGGTGCGGGTGAAGCTCTAGATGGCTGTGATTCGAGCGGGTTTCACTGCGGATTCGAGGCTGAAGGAGAAAAGGCCGCTGCCTAGGGCTTGAAGATGCCTTGATGCCCCTCAACTGAAGATATGGATTTCTCCCAACACATTATGTTTCTTTTAGTTGCTCTAGGAAGCTGAAAACTCCTCATTAGCCCGATTTCCCCATTAGTGCTGCTCCCTAATAAATGAATTGGTTGATAATAATAACACGTGCATACTCTATTGGAAACAGATTTTACCGTTGCTATACGATTAAAATCTACTCGACGACGTTTACTGTTCACTCAACTATTATTCAATGGGTGTTCATTAGGAACATAAACATAAAAAAAGTTGCATACGAGTCTGCAAGACCTTTGGACATTTTGTCTACCCCCCCCCCACCAATACACCCTATTTTCGTTGAGAATTTTTCTTACTTATTCAAATTTAATCACGACAGTAATTAGATTGTCACAGCACTGACCTCTGATCTTCGATGGTGGATTTCAATTTGACCTCGAGCTGCGGCAGGACGGCCAGCAGAACTGAAAGGCAAATCTTGTAGAGCTCGTAGATTTTGCTGGAGTTGGTGAATCCTTTCTCTTCCCGGCCCAGCAGCAGCACGTAGTTGAAGAACTGAAATACACATCGGAAGTTAGTGAAAAAATGAAGTCTATTCCCACAAAAAGATGGATAAAAGTGGGGTTTATAAATTAATATGTTCTTGCGGCTACGAATATTGCGGTCAAACTGGTAGGAAATTCAGGGAAAGATCAGACAAGCATCAGGAGGATTTCAGGGATAATAAGGGTAGGTCTACATTTGCAAAACATCTTAAGGAATCCAATCATGATTACAATTTTGATTTGAGAGACAGACAGTTTGTAGAATTTCTTCATTTTTGTCCAAAGGGAGGTATGTTGAATGTACTTGAAAAATTCGAAATTATCAAAAGTGACAGATCTGGTAAATGTTTAAATGAGGATATCCCTCTATATATTTCACCACTGATAAGTCCATTTCTATAAAGTCCATTTCTATGAAATTATCCCTTGAAACTGTTGAAACCAGTATACTTAAAATTAGCTAAAAAATCGATAAAAGCTTTTTTTACTTCGTTGCAATGGGAAACTTTCAACTGTTGAAATTTCACACTTTCGACCTCAGATGCTGATTCAGCACACTTGAACCCTCCTCCCCCAGCAAATTTCAGCTCAAAAGACCGTTTAGTTCGGCCAATAAACGAGAAGGAAGACCATGTGTGACGTAGTAGGCGGGGGGATGTGACGTCAGAAGGCAAATGAATTTCTACGGCTGTTTTACTGGTATATAGCAGGGAAATGCATTTCATGAGCCATTTTAATAATCGTATACCCATCATGGGGCACCTTTTTGGAAAGCTATTGCTCAGATCATTCAATTGAGCAAATTTAAAACAACCATGCTCCTCCAACAACTCAAGAAACTTAACTCCCCTCCCATTTGCCACCCGATCTTTAGAGCTGCGTTGTACTGAGAATTTATCATGGTCCACCTCCATCTCATCACAGATCAATTGTTTTTCCCCTACCCTTGCATTCATATCCCCCAGAATCACAAAATCATCACTTGAAGATACGGTGGTGAGCAAACTGTCCAAACACTCATAATTCAATTCCCACTGATTACAATTCAAATAAGAGGGTACAACACACACATTACTCTTTCCTACTTTTGTAACTAGTACAATCTGTTCCTCAACTACGACGAATTTAATTTTCGGTTTAACCCGATTTATTCTGAAATTTGTTCCTCTCAAGCGACCTGTTGCCTTCAAAATTTCAGCTACGTCATTCGATTGAACGAATTTGACCAGCAAGTAGGAGTTTGTCTGGGAACCCCCTGAGTTAATAACATCTGTAATAAGGATCTGCTTCGAAATTCCAAGTACCTGAGCAATGAAAGACCTTATAACATTTGTCTAATCATCAATGAATCACACAACATCACACACACACATGAATGTGTTATACCGCTGAAAATAAGATTATCCCTCTGAATCATATTATCAAGAGAGTCTATTCGCTTATCACAAGAAAATAACTCCGATCTGAGGGCACTCACCTCCTCTCTAAGAGTATTATTCTCAAGCTGCAAGTTAACAACTTGCTGCGTTAACTCCTTAACATCATCCTTGGTAGCCAAGTCCTTTGTGATGGCCCTCAGTTTTTGGTCTAATGCTACCCTGACGTCTTTAATATCTCCGATCTTCTCAACCTGAAATTAAGAATATAGAGCATTCAGATTTAACGTCGAATTTTTAATCACGACGAGCAATTTCTAAATTGTGTACTCAAAACCATCACTTGAAGATACGGTGGTGAGCAAACTGTCCAACTGATTCAACTGGGAAGTGAAAACACTACGTCAATGATGTTTACACTACAACAGTTTCAATTAGGTATTTTTCGTAAAGCATACTCGAATGTAACGAACATACATGTTCAAATACATTCAGATTTTTTAGATTTTCAGATTAGAATGTATTTTTATTTCAGAAAATAATAACAATGACAGAACAGTGCTTGAAAATATGTATGTGAACAAAAGAAAATAGAACTATAATTGTCAAATCTTTCTGAAATCCCACATAGGCAGGTGCCTGTGTGTGGGTATTTTCAATGGGGTAGAACTTCTCACAGAGCAGTTGAATACATTCTATTCTTTAGCACTACTACATGAACATATATAGGTATACAAAACAGCTTGAGGCAGGCACTATAGTACTCTAAAAACACTCAACATCACAACCATAAGTGCATTAAGTTCAATGTTTTTAATTTTTTTAATTTGTCCAATCTTGGTGATTGCTCATCACGTCATCAGGTAGTGTATTTAGTGCATTAAGTTCCATGTTTTTAGTTTTTTAATTTGTCCAATCTTGGATGAGTGATTGCTCATCACGTCATCAGGTAGTTTATTTAAAAATCGTGGACCAAGAGATGAAATGTGGTTTTGGCCAACTTGGGTACGTCTGTAGGGTATTTCAAATTTCATGGGGCGGCGAGGATTTGTCCGGGTGGTTACTTTCGTCAGCAGTTCGGGTCTCTTTAAGTAAAATTTTATTGTTTGTAGTCGAAAAATTTGGGAAATGGATGGAATTAAGTCTCTTTTATATTGAAGTTTGGATATTTTCAGTAGCAGTTTTTGGGCTATTTGAAGTGAGCGCAAGTGACAATTCAGAGCTGAACCCCAGGCAATTATTGCGTACGATAGATGGGAGTGTGCGAGCGCCATATACACCACTCGTAGGGTTTTTATGGTGAAAATATTTTTGAATTAAATAAATGAATAACAGCAAAAAACTGGTATAAATCGTTGAATTTATATTTTTTTGAAGCAGAATATTGCTTAAATCAAGTTTAATAATACTATAAAATGGAACATTCAAAAATGTATGTTTAAAATTATGGTGTACAATGTAGGTATCTAAAATTTGCTAAAAAATCGATAACAACTGTAACTTCTTTGCAATGGGAAACTTTCAACTGTTGAAATTTCATACTTTCGACCTCAGATGCTGATTCAGCACACTTGAAACCCCCCCCCCCCCCCCCCACCAATAGCAATTTTCAGCTCAAAAGACCGTTTAGTTCGGAAAATAAACGAGAAGGACGACCATGTGTGACGTAGTAGGCGTTGGGCTGTGACGTCAGAAGGCAAACGAATTTCTACGGCTGTTTTGCTGGTCAGATACCCATCGTATGGCACCTTTTTGGAAAGCTCTCGCTCAGATCTTCCTATTGAGCAAATAGAAATCAACTATGAAAATCCCCTTTTCGAAGAATTGATCGATTTCTGGGCTCCCACAAGCTACTATGTTCTCTTGGAGAATTTAACAATTTCATCTTCCTGTTGTATTTCAGTTGATAAACCTAGTTTGAATATTGACTACTTTCGAGTCTTCTTCTCCCGAGTCCCGGTATTGGCGAAATATCAAAGTTGTGTAAATTTGGTTCTCACCAGATGAGTGGTGGCAGCCTAGCGTTAGGTATACCATAGAAGGGTTGGTATGGGAATGACCCACATAACCACGTCAAAATGAGTAAATTTAAGGTGGTACTTACTTGAGTTGAGTGACGTACGTTGACGTTTTGCCAAGAAAATAGTCCAATTTACGGAAGTAGAGGTAGTTGTCGTAGTCACAGCTGTCGTTTGGGATCGTATTTTCCCGTTTGTTCTTATGATACATCCGCTTCAGGTTGAACATCACTAGTTTCAAACTTTCATCGTT
The DNA here is from genome assembly GCA_030762985.1 of Adelphocoris suturalis. Classification (NCBI taxonomy): domain Eukaryota; kingdom Metazoa; phylum Arthropoda; class Insecta; order Hemiptera; family Miridae; genus Adelphocoris; species Adelphocoris suturalis. The sequence goes on along the minus strand of CM061040.1, from coordinate 8,080,445 downwards.
GTAGCGAGGGACCATCCTAGCTTTTATTCTCTCCCAAGCTTCATTAGACTTTATCTCGTGTTCGTACTTCGGATGGTTCGAGTCCCAGAGGACCGGCTCTTCTTCGTAGAGACCTATAAGAAGCATCACTTTATGGTAATCCCAGAAGGCCATATTTCGTAGCTAACGTTTGTAAATCGCGGGCCCGAAAAACCGATAAATGATACCTAACGATATGTCAGACAATGACGTCGAGGGACACACGAAGTCACGCAATGCCGACACTATCGTATAACAAAGCGAAATTATCGTTTTTCCCGAGGTGTTTCTGGAAAAGAGAACTTTAGAAATGGAGATTCGATATTAAAACTTAAACCGCATATATGTAAACAACAGAAATAAGCAACGAAGCAACAGTTGGTCGACCTTCCAATAGAACTCGAAGCCATGGAATCTCTTCTTCCATGTCGAAGCACACAGGCAGGAGCCTCTAGGGGGAGAAGGCGGTGAAACGCCCCGAGTGTGCCAAGCGGCGGTGAGATGAACCAACCCAATTTATGTTAACCACTGTAGGATTACACTAGCTTACCTGTTAGCAACGTATAATCTTCCTCGAAGTACCTTCTTTATGGTTAAGTTTACCGAAACATTCAAATTTAAGGTTATGCCCACAGAGTGACAGAACACCTAGGTTATACCTAACGCTAGGCTGCCACCACTCATCTGATGAGAACCAAATTTACACAACTTTGATATTTCGCCAATACCAGGAATCGGGAGAAGAAGACTCAAATGTAGTCAATATTCAAACTATATCAACTAAAGAATGAATACAACAGGAAGATGAAACGAGAACATAGTAGCTTGTGGGAGCCCTGAAATCAATCAATTCTTCGGATGGGGATATTTCATGGTTAACCATTTCTTATTTGCTCTTAGAGCAAATAAGAAATCTTAGCTATATCTTTCCAAAAAGGTGCCATATGATGGGTATCTGACCAGCAACAGCCGAAGAAATTCATTTGCCCTCTGACATCACAGCCCCCTGCCTACTACGTCACACATGGTCTTCCTACACGTTTATTGGCCGAACTAATCGGTCTTTTGAGCTGAAAATTGCTATTGGAGGGTTTTAAAGTGCACCGAATCAGCATCTGAGGTCAAAAGTGTGAAATTTCAACTGATGAAAGTTTCCCATTGCGGAGAAGTAAAAATATATTAGAAGTTTGGTGGGGCAGAAATGAACCAACTCTTCCAACGGGAGATTTTCATGGTTGTTTTTTATTTGCTATATAGAAAATTCGAAGCGGTACCTACCTTTCCAAGAAGGTGCCATATCCCCCCTATCTAACTCAGATTCATCAGTGTAGCAGTTGATGGTGTCTATAGTCTCAACAGGGGTTTGTTGATTGTTCCACTTATTGTACCTTTGAGTACATAGGTAAATAATCACAGTGATAATAAATACAGTTATGTTTTTAATGTTAAGGCACGACATTGTCTTTCTGGGCTTAAGAGTTGCTTACCCTTGAGTAAATATTTTATTTCTCGCCACCTCAAAACGCTATATTTGATCTTGAGCGGTTAAATGCCTGACTACTTGGACAACCTGACCACGAGAGCTGCCTCTTCGAGCTCAAATGTCCTAATGACCACTCGCCATTTCAGTCGAACCATCTTTGTGGTGGCTTGGGCTAGGGTTCGGAACGCCCTCCCATTGTATTTCCGTTTATTCCCTTCCATTGGTCGGTTTTTAAACTATCTTAAGCAACACCTGAATACCGACAATTGAATACCCTAATTATGTGCACTCCCTCCCCCCTTACGATGGATGCTCAATTTCCTTCCTCTCTTTCTCTCAAACTCTTCTTTTTTTCACTCAAGTAATCATATTTTTGTTTCATCTAGTTCACATACATTTTTCGTTTTTTTCCCTCTATTTTTTCTTGTTGGCCATTCGATATTCATAACTATTTCTAAATATTTGCCGTCATGTACAGTTTATTGTAATTTTACCTAACGCGGTTCATGTGAGCCCGCTATGGACAACATTTATATGTCTTTGGGCCAATAAATATCTAATTAATATTATTATTACTATAACGCGATAAGGGGATAGCCCTGTAGTAGTAGTACACAGATAATTCAATATGTAGCGCCTCGCACTTAATGCGGAGAGACACTCCTTGTTTTTTCAGTTATCAAATTAATTGTTACTAGTTTGTAAACTAAAAATACAACTCATCATTTTAAAAGAAAAACTTAACCCTTTGCAGTCGAAAGTTGAATTTCGATCGTGTCCACAAGGACGGGACCCGGTCAGGGACCGGCATTATGCATGTACCTAACAGGACGACTTATTACACGCCATTATATCTTTCAAGGACGATAAGCTTTTTGCAATAGGTCACCTAAAAACGGTACATCACGTTTGAAGACATATTCATCAAATAAAAGCACAGATTACCTATTATTATTATTATTTTTTTATTGTAATCATTTCCCCAGAACAAAAAATATGAAAAATTTTGGACGATGTTATTCTTTATTTATTTAGAGTGACATGTTTGAGATGGGAATATGATGAGCAAGTTTTCACCATGAAGGAAAAAACACATTTTTCTAAAAACAAATTTATTTTTCAAGTGAAAATAATATTTTACATCATGATTCACATGTCTAGAAACAGTTATCAGTGAGAAAATAATGATAAAAAGTCGGAGTTCAAGTAGTAACCAGTCACAGAAAGGTTTCTCATATTCCTTCCCAATGGGTTCATTTTATCAATAAAGTGCTGCGATCTATTGTCAAAACCTTCAGTAAAACCTACTGAATTGCCCCCAATATTTAAAAAATACCAAGCTACCACCGGGTTTCGTCTGTGAAGACAAGAAAGGGCGCCGAGCAGTGACCGGCATTCGACCCCTACGAGGTAACAAGGTCGCCGAGCAGGGACCGGCATTCGTCCTGTGAGACATCCCTCTCTCAAAATGTTCCGTCCAAATGCGGATATTGCCTAGCCGGGTCCTGACCGGGTTTCGTCCGGAAAGGGTTAATATCGCTGAAAGCAAGATGTCCAATCATAGCTACTGATGTCATTAGATTAACATCTGAAGTTTTAACATCCATTCTGGACACATGCCATGCCTCTCACCTGCTAAAGCGTCGCAACATTGGCCGAATTACTTCCTTGATGAGCAAAACAAGCCAGTTGAGTTTTCAGTACCATATGAAACAACCATTGGTTGCCCTCCACCAATCAAAGCTAACAAGCAGAAGCGACCCTGAGAGAATATATTGCCAGACGTTGGTCAAATTCAAACACCATATACACGAGATGCTGTCGGGTGCGGTATTTTTGCCGCCAATTCTAACTTAAGTGCAGGCTATAAACTCGACAAGAATGCTACTATTTACTCAGCGGAAATCATTGCGATGCAGCAAGCTCTCCTCCATTATGCAGCACTACCACACTCAAATACGTCCCATTTCATCATCCTAACAACCGACTCGCTTAGCACACAGGTAAAACTCAAAAGCATTGACCCAAACCCTAAAATAACCCATTTAGATGGTGAACTCCTAGAAGTAGTGGCTCGTCTAAAAGACAGTGGACAACAAGTGGTTTTTGTATGGACAAGGGCAGATGTGGGAGTATCTGGTAACCACATGGCGGACTCGGCAGCTAAGTGTGGAGGAATTAGGGGCAATATCCTGCACAAAAGTCAACCATTCAGATATTTTTATCAACGTATCCACCAGGACGTCGAACATGGCAAAATCTTTTCAACTCCCACCCATCAGGCACCTACCACAGAACTCTCTTTCCAACATCCAACAAAAGCCAGGGTGGCCCCCAAATGGAAATTTTAAAATTCCCTGACATTTCCCTGACTTTTCCCTGACCGAACTCCATATTTCCCTGACAAAAAATATCAATCTCATATATATATATAGCGTCACATTTAATGCTTCAAAAATGAAAATCGTATAATTTAAAAAAGAAAAACAGCCTACTCCGGGAGTAATAATGAAGGTGAAGCATGGGAGAAAAGATACTTTTTAAAGTAATTGAATTTATGAAAGAATTTAATTAAATAGTTTTTAAAAAATCGCAGTTGGACGAACAGAATGGTTTTGACATACTACATACTTAAGGTAACTAAAATATTCCACAGTAAATTCAGGTAAAAAATAAACTGAGAATGAGGAAAAAACTACAGTAAGTTTCAAAACCCAGTTTTGGTATTTCGAATTCAAAAACATAATAACGAATGCTAAACGGCCACAAGGTTCTTCAAACACTATCGCATCAAAACACTAGATTCTATGACTAGTGACATATTACATATTAATACAACCTAATTGTTAATGACATATTAGGTTGTATGCGTGCGTGTGTCATTCCAGACGATAACTTTCTTTAGGATCAATACAAAAAATCCGTTCTTTCGTCAAAAATTCAAGTATTTCATAAATATATAAACAAGTTCATTAATATGTGCAAAAAAATAAAATAAAATAAAATAAATAAATAAAAATAAGTAATAATAAATAAATAAAAACTGGAGAAAAGAAAACTGCTAGAAACCCGAAATCATTTGTTGAATAGCAGACCATAATTTAGAATGAGTTTTTTGCCATAAAATGTATATTTAACAACTTCATTGCCCTCAAAGTTCTCAATTTTCAAAACAATTTACCTAACCTAAATGTAAAACGACAAATTACGAAAATTCGCCTTTAATCATGCTGCATTACTTTTCATTTAATATTTTATGGTCTCTCAATTTGTGATCTGAAGCGATTTGTTGAAGATCAAATTCAAATTTTAATCATTTGTGTTGAAAAAAGGAAAAGTTTTTAACAAGGATATTTCTTAGCTTTGTGGATAATTCCAAATTTTCGCCCGACTGCAATAAATGTCTCGCTTTTTTCCACCTACTTCCAATCGGTGCCTTATTTCCCATCCCACAAAAATCTTTCGTTGGAAAGCTATGAATTTATTACACATGGCTTCACATTTCAATAGGCCAACATGAGAAGTCCTAGCTTATGTACACCAACTCGTTGTTGGGACTCTAACTGGATCAATCCACTACTCTGTTGGGTTTTCTCCCTAGTTCAATAACCTGTTGATTTTTCTCACAAATAGTTTACTAATAGGTGACGTAGTAAACAGGAGAGCCGAAGACATATCCATGTCACAATGTATCTGTGTGTGTAACAATGTAACTCTTTGAACAATACCACGACTCTTGACAATTTTTTTTTTTTTTTTTTTTTCGTATTACCCATCTATAAAATATTATGCAGTATGATAAAGTACGCCGTTGAAGTTTTATTGTTTAGGAGTTAAAATAAACCTAAAAACACTGCAAATTGTTACACAAAGTATTGATTGAAAAAATTCCCTGACATTTTGGTGTTTTTTGAAAAATTCCCTGACATTTCCCTGACTTTTCCCGTCGCACAAAATTCCCTGACAATTCCAGGTTTTCCCTGACTTTTCCCGTTGGGGGCCACCCTGAAAACCTTGTTTTGACTTCTATCCACCTGAAGATAAACTTACGAAGTGGTCACATGCTCTATAATTCCTGTTTTCAACGGTTTGGGAATGGAAATGTAACCAGCGGCTGCGATCACTGTGGAGAGGAAGAGACTGCGCAACACAAAATATCGGAGTGCACCATATTTTCTCGAGAACGACAACTTCTTATGGACAATGGAAGTGATAAAAATCCTCCATTTAACTGACGTCAGCAGAGCAAACGGTCTACAAAGAACTTTACAGATACCTTAGTACAATCAACTGTCATCTATAAATATATTTAGTATTATCAGATAACTAAAAGTATGTATTAATGAAAAATGTATTACCCAATATGGCGTAAGAGTGTAATCTTGAGCCAATAACGATCATGCTGCCTGACTTTTTACGTAATATTTTATGGTCTCTCATGTGATCCGGAGCTATTTGTTGATGTGCATTTTTCCTTAGGGTCAGGGGGGGGGGGGGCAAGTGCGTACCTGTTTTTCATAAATCTGACTTTGTGATGCTACTATTTCCCTCAAACTACAAGTTGAATAATGACTACAGTTTTATTACATTCCCCAGATCTTTATACGTCGAAAAACGTGTGGATATAATGAATTGAAGTTAGTAATTCATTAAGAATTGGAAAAACCTAGGAGCATTCAAACAACGCACTTGCCCCCTGTTGGGGGGCAAGTGCGTACGTATAGTGGGGCAATTGCGTTTTCAACTTTCTACCCGAAAAATAATAAAAATAAAATGAACCAATGTAGGTAGATGTTAGGTATAATTTGAAATAAATTGTTAATGAAAAATAAAACGCCGCAAAATTGATCATTTTTAGCAACTCAACATGAATTCCTGAGTGGATAAAATGGTCAATAAACTCATCCACTTGTTGGCTGTCCTCTGATTCGCTGTCGACTGGGGAATGAGGTTTGCGTGAGAGAGAATTTGAAGACTCCAGATATCGGACGAAGGCTTCGCGGAAAATGGTTCCAATTATGCTTATTTGTTCACTGAGGATGTAAAAAATTTTACCAGATGATCATAAACACCTGTTCTATCATTTGCTAAGAAACCTATTAAAATAGAGTGGCCTCATAGCGAAATAAAACGAAGAGACGCACTTGCCCCCCCCCCCCCCCCCCCCTGACCCTATACGGATTTCTTAGCTCTGGGAATAATTCAAATTTTCGTCCAACAGCAAAAAATGTTACGCTTTTTTTCACCTACTAGCAATAGTTGCCAGAGAGAGTATAACTTCCTGATTTCCCATCCAGCAAAAATCGTTCATTGAAAGGTTGCTCTGTGAATTTACAACACATGACTCCACATTCCAATGGGCCAATTTCCCCCTCCTTAACCCTCCTGAGAAGTCCTAGCTTATGTATGCAAACTAGTTTTGGGGACTTTTACTGGATCAATCCACTACTCTGCTGGGTTTTTTCTCCCTAGTTCAATACTCAGTTGATTTTTCTCACAAATGGTTTACTCTAGGTGATGTAGTTACCAGGGAAGCCAATGGCATATCCACTCACTTTTTATGTGCGTGTAGCGTTGTTACTTTTGAACAGTTTATCCACAACTCTTGATAATCATTTTTGTCATTCGTATAACTCACCTATGAAATAATATGCACCTAGTATAATAAAGTACACTATTGAAGTTTGATTGTTTATGAGTTATAACATACCTGAAAACGCTTTAAATTATTACACCGTTTTCATTTTAAAAATTCCCTAAAATTTGGTGGTTCTTGCATTTCCCTGACTTCTCCAGTTGGGGGCCACCCTGTATAACCAACAATAAAAGAGTTTGTACACAGACTGTACAAGGCACAAGGGTCTTTCTTTTTCTTTTATAACCTGGATGCATTTTAGGTGAGTCTTGAACAGAATGCCAAGGTCATTGAGAAAGTTATATTTCCATTCACAGAAACATTATTGATATCCCTTAGAAACAAGTTATTAAGAAGTAGAGAAATTGGGATTACAATACTAGCAGATATTATTGTCTACTCGACGTCAAGATGGCGGAAGCCGATTCCGTCGACTTCGTGCATTAAATTTAGTCTTTCGCGTGCCGGTAGCTGCTGTAACGGGCTAAAAATATTTGATACCTCGACAGGAGTTCGAACTCGCGTCGTCACAACTACGAGAAATTATTATTAATTTCCCGGAGTTGCAACGCTCTAACGACCAGAGCTAAGAGGCCAGGGTGACCAAACCTCTTCGACTGTGAGAGTTATTTTCCTGGAGCGTAACATTTCCCCGGAGTCAAATACCAGCCGTCTCAGCTGGTTTAGGGTCGGACGAATGACTAAGTGAAACTGCAGGCCGCTGGCTCAGCAGATGCTCGCTGGAACAAGTCAGCAGTCGAGCGAGGTCATCGTCACAGTGTGTTTTGACTCAAGTGAGTGAGGAAATGAAAGGCATAACAACAGGAAATGTGATGTTTACAGTCTTTTGGCTCGAGAGGGATTTAATTAATTATTGTTTCGTATGATTTTGGGTCCTATTTCGACTGCGCCACTGTAACGGCCCAAAAATATTTGATACCTCGACAGGAGTTCGAACTCGCGTCGTCACAACTACGAGAAATTATTATTAATTTCCCGGAGTTGCGACGCTCTAACGACCAGAGCTAAGAGGCCAGGGTTACCGTGAGAGTTATTTTCCTGGAGCGTAACACTGCCGAAGCTTTTCTGCCAGCAATTTCCCATAGAGGCCACAAACGTCTTCTTGTTGAGGCACACCAGCATCCTTCACCTTGACGTCTTCAGTATCTCCGATCTTCTCAACCTGAAATTAAGCATATTGAGCATTCAGATTTAACGTCGAATTTTGAATTAGGTAGTGACATTTATTTCTTAAAAACGATACAATTTTTTGTTTTTTTACAGAATTTTTCTAGAAAATGAAGCTATTGCAATGTCTCTGAAAATTTTAAAATCAAAATTGTTGAAAAACGTATTCATTGAAATCCGTTTTGAGACATTACGAAACGAATCCTAGAGTTCAACACTTTTTGGTTTATTATTTTCAATAATAAGCCTATGTGATCGTATAGCAAACAATTTTTATAACCCCCCCCCCCCACAAACTTTGTCATTTTACGTTTAAAAGTGTGTGGAATCCAAATTTGCAATGTCCGTCTGCCGTTCGGGCCATAAAAGGCCTTAGAATTGACTTAAAAAATCCGTTCTTTCGCACATAGACTCCACTTGGGGTCTAGTTGGTCCTAACTTCACGCCAGCTCGATCACCCACACCCATGGGTGCTATGAGCCAAAATTGGGTGAAAAAGTGTCTTTTTCGAGGCTTTGAGTGTTAGACTGACGTACGTGCGCACGCCTGGCACGCTTAGTGGAATGATGAAAACATTGGCAGAGGGTCATGAGGAGGGAGGGGGAGGAGGCGCGGCGCCTTGTAGAGGCATAGCGGCACGTCACCAGGGGCGTAGCAGAACGGCGCCAGGGGCGTAGGATAACGGATATATATTACTTTTACAAGTAACACCCATATAATACACCGCGGCACCATGAGGTGTGTACGGCGTTATGGGCAAAGCGGAATGGCGCCAGGGGCGTAGGAGAACGGATATTTATTAATTATACTTGTAATAACCATAAACATATTATACCTTAAACAAGCCATAGTATATTTTGTATATTATACCATACTATAGGATGTTATAAATAATTATCCAGCCCATCTAGAATGCAAATCATTCATAAATTAAAATTGCATTACTTCAGCGGATTGGAGTCCGAACCCTCTGGATGAATAGCTATTTACTTAGAAATGTTTACTTCTTAATATTAAAAAGTAATTTCTCTAACAAGAGTAATTCCTCTCATGTTAGGACAAAATTCACTCATCTCAAAATGCACAACTTTCAAATGAATGTTGATGGAAAAATATGAGTGATATGATGGTGTAAGCGTAATAGGGTGGTGAACCTCCGGTTGTGAGGTAACGAGACCTAGGGAGTACCTCCAGGGTGGCGTGGAAAACTTCCTACACTTGTATTGCTTTCGAATTTCATGTTCCTTCGAGGCATGAATATATGTTTTTTTCTAGGTCATATTTGTGTGTTAATACCAATGCTTTGCCTACGCATATTTAATAACATATCCTCTCGACTTTTCGTACGTACTTAGATAATGATATTATTAAGGCAATAATTATTTGAATAGATAGGAGCTCAAATCGAGAAATATAAACATGCGTATAGAAGTATAGGTTGTGGCAACTCGAAATAGGACACGCCGAGGAGTCTGAACGGGCCTTATGACGTACGCAAGCCAACTAAAACTACGATCATACTCAATTGAAAAAATAATAAACGTTTGTGAAATAATTTGCAGCAATTCACACAGTTACCCCATGGGATCGTCATCATCTCACTCAAGAGGCCTCTTACTTCATTGTGACGGCGTGTGATCAAACCTCCAATTTTACAACATTGAGCGTGCTCCAAGTTGAACCCATTTGATCCACAACCATCACAAGAAGTCGACATGTCTATCTTAATTTATAAATCTATTACATGTTACCCATAGAAGAAAAGAAAAGGCTCAATTCGAGCGATAGGACTTGTGATGCATGGATACTATAGAAGATCATGGCGGTTTTTATCATTTCAGAAATGAAATAACAGCGTCATTCAGTCGTGTTGGAAATCGTTGATAGAAACCTTGTGCATTCATGTTTCTGCCAAACAAACCTCCTATCGTGTACCAAACACCATAAAGATTCGCTGACAAACCTTCAATCTTGGCATTCCTCTGGACGTCGTTCATTTAGTTTGTCCCCACACGCCATTTTTCTTTTCTGCTACACTTATAAAGTTAGCTTCTACAAGTGTAACTTTTCTACACTTTGTAATGAACTTAGGCCGCCCCAGAGGTGCAATGGGGGCCTAAATCCACACTCATAGAGAGAGAGAGGAGAGTGACAGTACCATAAGAGATACAACTCGTACTAATAGCATATATGCTACGTTTGGAGAAGATAGGTTTTCCAGTTCTAGGATCACCCATCCATCGCCACACGCGTGCTTTTGAAAACACGGGAAGAAAGCGCCTGACGCCCGTTAGGAAACAACGGAGTGACGGCAGTGTCCCTTGGATCTCGCGGGAACTGTCACACTCCCCCCCTTAAAAAACATACTTGATTGAAGAGCAAGTATGTAAACTAGGTGGAATAGTTTTCTGGTTGAGACCTGATGCTCACTAATAAATAGCTGCATTGGCGATTGAGGATAAAAAGGTGAAATCAAAACAGGATGGACTGTCAATGAATCTTCATATGAAGTATTCATTAGGTAGTTAACCTCCAATCAAAGATTGGAACAATTGGGAATAATATAACTTGCTCAACCAGGAGACTTACAGTAAGGAGCTGCCCACTTTGGGGACTTACGAAAATGGGAACTATGCCCTGGGGAATTAACTTGCTCAACTTTGGAGACTTACAGTGGAAGGTGCCCACTATGGGGACTTATGAAATAGGGAACGATGCCCTGGGTTTGGGAACAATGCCCTTGAAAATTAAGTATGTTGAATAGAAATAATATGAGGGGATAAATTGAGAAATTAATAATCAAGAACCAATGAAAGTATTTATGTATCCAAGGGAGTATAATGGGTATTCCTTCTGGAATCCCGGGCCATGTTTCTTCTGAAACATTAACGCCCCAAAAATAGTGGATCGGATTGCTAGGCGTCAGCCGTGCATAATCCTAATCACGCTCTGCTACCATGTAATGAACTTAGGCCGCCCCAGAGGTGCAATGGGGGCCTAAATCCACACTCATAGAGAGAGAGAGGAGAGTGACAGTACCATAAGAGATACAACTCGTACTGATAGCATATATGCTACGTTCGGAGAAGATAGGTTTTCCAGTTCTAGGATCACCCATCCATCGCCAAACGCGTGCTTTCGAAAACACGGGAAGAAAGCGCCTGACGCCCGTTGGGAAACAACGGAGCGACGGCAGCGCATTCCCTTGGATCTCGCGGGATCTGTCACAACTTGTACTCTTTGTTTTGGTGAAACACTTGTTCTTGTTTACCGTGCATTAAAACTACCTGTACTTGTAACTTGCTGTTTAAAGAAATAGGTCCCTGATATCTCAAGAGGGAAATACGCAAGTTTTACTAGTCGAGTCAGCATAAAAAATACGAAGAAACAGAACCCGAACTCGTACTTTCATAGAAGGTCATTTTTCAAGAAAACCTTCGATTTCACTTTAAAAAAAAACAATGTTTTTCGACATTAAAACGTTGTTTTCTTTCCTAATTAGCAAAGTAAAAGTAAAATTGACCACACCGTTGAAAAGGTAAAATTTTGGTGCAATTCTTACCGTTCTTGTGTCTTGAAAACATATTGATTCTCATAGTTCGATTCCCGATTGAAAAAACTTGAGGTTTCCCAATTTAGGTACAATTTACTTTTCAGAGGGCTTTTTTATGTCTCGAACCTTAATACTTGAACGAACTCAAGCATTTATCCGATAGGAAATTTAATGCTCTATCCAACGTTATCCCCAAATTTGAATTTGCACAGCAAATTAAGGGAGTTATGATAATTTTAAAGACAAAGGGTTGAAAGCATGAGAAAAATCTTAAAAATTGAATTACTTGAACACCAAGCTTAAAAAAAAAAAAATCTCTGAGCGGAGATATGATATGATCTGAGAGACTGGTACTTTTCAGTTATACCCCCCCCCCCCCCCCCCCCAGTCAATTTGTCTTCAACACGCCCGCCCGCCCGATGTTTCTAGACATTCCTTCTTACTTAGATTATGTTATGTTATTAGCGAATTTTTGAAGAAAATTAAGCTATTGCTCTCGCCTCAAAATTTGTAGAATGTGAATTTTTGAAAAAATTTTATGCAGAAATCCGTTTCAGGCTATTCTGAATCATATTCTGAAGTTTAACGCATTTTTAGCGAATTTTCTTAGAAAATGAAGCCATGGAAGAAGAGAAAAGGAAGGTTCACTAGGTAGGATCGAGCATGCGGGTGTTGACGGTAGCTCTATCTTTACGACGAGCCTGTGTAGTTACAGGCTTGTTCAAATCTCCGCTAGGTCGCGATATTTCTAGGGGTTGAGATGACGTGAGGACGTGATACTTGAAGCGACTGTTGCATAGTGCCTGCCGCCATTACATTTTTTCCATTCCATTCGACCTGCAGTTTTCACCATTCAAATCTATTTTTTTATTGTTAATAATTATACATTAGTAGATAGTTGTTAAGTTTGTTTTTGTTGTTATAATTTTATAGCTTATAGTATGTAAGGTACCCAAAGCCTGCCTTGACGGTAGGCAAAACGAAACGTAAGTGCTCTTTATCTTGGTGCCGCAGGTCGGTTTCACCTGAAAATCATATTTCTTTGTTCGCCCCTCCTGCTGACGCAGAAAAGTAAGTTATTTGTCATAAATCAGCTCTAATCATTTATGCAGTATCTTACGTAATATATAAGTAAATGTCCACATTTCCCTATTTCGAATCTACCAACTTCTGTATCTACTTCATGATAAGCAATGTAGTTACCAAGGTAGGTAGGTACATAAATATTAGGTGTGTATACGTTTTGACTTGTAGACAAGTTATTTACTTATTGTTTTTTTTCTGTTTTCAGACAGAAGATCTGGCTATCTTTTATCAATCGACCTGAATTATTTACACAATCGGCCGAATACATAAAGACAAATGTCCGAGTATGCAGTATTCATTTCCGACGTTCAGATTTCCGAACCCTCTCTCCTTGTGTCAAGAGTCTCCACTCATTCGCTTCACCCTCAGTTCGCCAGTTGGAAAATTATCCTCCCTTTGACCCTCTTGTAGATTTTAACATTTCCACTCAAGCCACAGCCAAATCTCCTGTTACCAAGACCACTCCCACCACCCTCTCACCTCGTTCTCCGCACGTTACACATCCCATTGCACGCCACTACATTCGGAAATCTAGAACGCCGAAGTTGACTGCGGGGCAAGAAACAGGTAAGAACCATTATAAATTTCGTTTTGAGAAACAATGAATAGTAGTTACTACCTAGTTGGTGGTAAACTTCCACATCTCGCTCGAGTTAATTTGCATGAAGTACCTACCTATGTAGTAGGTACCTAATATTATTTAAGTTCACTTCTTGTAATGGAAGTGAATTTTTGGTGCTTCCTTTGGGAGTCAGGAACTTTTATTTTATTAAGGTATAGAATGGACGGTACAGAATATACGCTAGTACCTACTTTCGTGAAGTACATGAAAGTATTGAAAATAATAGGTACCGAACCAGAAAGCGTGTGCTTCAATCCATCTGCACTTTGGGACTCAATGAGAGGGAGATTTATAGTTGATAGAGCAATTTTTTACTGGGAAAATTTTCCCAATTCTCCCATTGATTTAGGTCTAGATCGTGAAGGGAGCTTCCTAAAGATCCAGCCTTACAGCATTCATTGAGCGAATTTTCTTAAATTATCATCAAGGTGACCCTACAACCCCCCCCTCAGTGTAACTTCGAAAGCGTTTTGGGGGTTCCTGGTACTAAGTTTTAAGCGAATGAAAATCTGTTTTTGGTCTATCCAGAGGGGGGGCCTTGAATTTTTTCTCCCATTTCTTGCCCAGTGACACCTCATTTTAGAGATTTTTCGGTGCTGAACACGATGGTGAAACCAGAATTGCCATATTTTATTCCGTTCTCAGGTCTCAGTTGATCACGAATTTTCAGTTTATTTGTTATGCTCAAGTTTATGTGTTTTTAATGGTTAACTAGTTACTAAAAGTGTAAAAATCTGTGTTGGAGAAATCCACAAGTGTACCATTCGATTCAGCGTGAAAAAGTAAGAAACCAGCTCCAAACTCGAATTTTCTTAGAGGGTCATGTTTCACAAAACCCTCGATTTCATAGGAAAAAAAAAACACGTTTTTCATCATAGGCACTAACAATTTCTCCCCCAATTAGTAAAAGTAAAATTGACTGGACAGTTCAAAAGCTGACAGTTTGAGTAACTTTTTTCTGAAGAGCGCCCGTCGAAAAAACTCCATACTGGAAAGAGAAAAACTGAAGAAAAAAGTACATTTTAAAGGTTTTTTCTAATTTTTTATTTAGGGGTTTTTTTAACAAATCAAAACAACTAAAAACCTTTGTTTTATATCAGGGTTATCGGAAATTTAGCGTAGTTTCCAACAGTATCCTTAAATTTGGGAAGACTCTGTAAAATGAGGAGGAACGTTGGACATTAATAAAAAACCAATTTAAGGGCAGAAAGGCTTTTTTGTAAAGTTTTTTCTTTGATGTTCTAGTTCTTAGTTTATGCACTGATTTCGAGTAATATCCCAACAAAAATATAAATTTAGCAAGGTGTGGTACCAGTTATTTTCATTTTTAATGGTTTTTTATCACATTTTTTAAAATTTGATCAATTTTTGTGCTCAAAAAGTGCTGTCCAATGAACTCGCGCTTTCTTTTGAAATGATTGATTAAAAAAAAAAAAAAAAAAAAAAAAAAAAATATCACTATCAAATACTCTTAGAGTTTAGTGAATTTTCGTAGAAAATGAAGCTATTGCAATGCAGTGGGTAAAAAACATTTCAATTAAATTTTTTTCAAAATGTTTTTTAAGAAAATCCGTTTTGAGGCATTCTGAAACGATTAGGTGTATGTGTTTCATTCCATACGATAATGCCCTTAGGATTAAGATTAAAATTCCATTCTTTCGCCAAAAAATCAAGCACTAAAAGAAAGGATGAGTTCATTGGGCAGCACTTTTCGAACAGAGGTCATATTTCAAAATATGTGGAAAGAAAATCTTATCACTTAAAAACCTTAATCAACTATAAAGTAGAACATTAAAATATTTACCTATGCACGAAATTGTGCTGAAAAATGTACTTAAATTACATATATGATTTTATAAAATCAATAACATCTTTTTAAAAATAAGAAATTATTTTTTGGAAAGCAGACTATTATTTAAAATTACTTGTTTGCCATAAAATATAATATTCAATTCAAAGTTGGAAATTGTAGTATATTTATAATTTTTCCACATTTCTCATTAATTGTTATTTTATTTTCTCAGGCTGGTCAGTGACACCAGTAAATACTGACGACATTAATCAACCGAGTACGTCAGGCAGCAATACTCAACATCTTCAACACACTTCCCCTCGCAAAACTTTTCCACAAGGTGATTTAATAATTTGGCAGATATACTTCAAGTGTTCCAAAACTATTCCTGTTGATTGTATCAATTAAAATCTGTATCTTTACGTTAACTCGGAAATTCATAAATTTAGTTATTTACTTTTCAGAATGGTCAGTTGATGAAAATATAACGCCAAGCACCACAACCGTCACGGCGGATCCTTCATCTTCTCGTTTCAACGATTTCTGTGTAACTCAGCAAAGTGAGTTAACCATGGATATTGCTGATACATACTTTAATATTGTTATTTTTTAACATAAAAATATTAATATTGACATTTAGTTCAATATTAATCTTATACTTATAGTTATAGTTATAGTTTGTAGAATTCGTCTAAATTCGAAGACATACCCTTCATGTTGGACTTAACGCTACTTGAGAGTGCGGCAGGGTCTGACAGTTTTTTACTATAAGTATAAATGAACTCAACTTCATCGTAAGCTGAAGACAGACGACACCGAAATTTGGCGACCTTCGTATCAAACTCAGATTGGAGATCTCCTTCGTTGGGCATGATTAGAGTGAAAATCGGGATTGGTTACGAAGGGGGAATTAAAGGAAATGTAGGAAAACTAGTTAGGTATCAAGGATTGATCTGAATTACAAACAACTAGTAGCCAGGAAAATATTGACCCTCAAAATAATACCTTGCAAACAGCTAAGACTGAGCAACTATGTAGGTAGGTACACTGAAAACGAATTGACACGACAATATGACACCAAATAGAAATATCAATAAAATATATTAAATGAATTATTAAGTAACAGCTATACGTGCAATTACCAAAATTATAGTTACTATCAATAAATATCATCAAGTGGGTATCATATATCAAACATAATTAACGAAATTATAATATGTGGAATAAATTTTGTTAAACTGAGCAAAATTGAAAATTTAAATGAACTGAAATAAATTCTCAACTTATGATTTGATGAAACAGTGGAAGACTTGTTAATTGGTCGAGCTACAAACAATTAAATAATTTGTAACCACGCTCTGCTACCAATAAAAATGATGCAACCAGGAAACCCAATCTTGCGTGCAAAAATGAAAATTTGAATTTGCACAAAGAGAGCAGAGTGAGGTAGGACTGAATAAACCCTAGTGCTTCATTTCTAAAAATACGACTGAAAATTTATTGATGATGTTGATGAACAATGTTATCTCACTTAGGTAGTAAAACCTAAACGGGCCCGTATTTATATATATATATATATATATATATATATATATATATATATATATATATATATATATATATATATATATATATATATGTAATAAAATAAAATAATTTCTTCAATAGTCCTTAAATTATGGTTCCCTTTTATATATAAACACGAATAAAACTTGAAAATATATTGTTCAAATCTGGCCTGAATGAAGGGTAATCGATGATAAGATGGCTTCCTCAATCAGTCGAGCTTCCAGACAAAGGCGAGTAAAGGGGCGGTTGAGGGGGGCGTCCTGGACGATCTCGTTGTTTCCCAAAGGAGTGGATACGAGCGAAGTTTTACCAAGACGAGATATTGACTGGACTGTCCCAAAATATGCTGCCCTTTTTGTCCTAGAAAAGAAATACACGTTGTGCTGAGTGGTGGAACTAGAACAAAGGGATGTCGGGGACGAGGAGAGATAGAGGTACCATGGCATATTGTAGATGAGGCTTACCAGAAGAATCGGCGAACTGAAGAAGAATTGCGGTGACTTCGAGGGATACTGGGACCCAGGAAGCTTTCTGGAATCGACCGAAAAGGTTCGAAACTGCGAGGACTTGATTGCAGTCCAAGTTGAGGAAGAAATACGCAAAAATGCGAATAAAGGCGTGATGCGATCACAAGGCGCTGATACCTGCACGGCTACTGGGCTTCAGTGTTCGTTGAAAACCTGACCCCTCTCTCTCTCGTCCTTTTCCGGCGTCGTCGACGGCGATAACGGTGAGGCGAAGAGCAGCGATAAGTGCGACAAGTCCAACGGGCGTGTTTGTGTTGAGAAGGAAGCTCGAAGTGATTAGACGTTAAAAAATAAATTATTCCTTCATGATGGATTTGTTCGGCTCGAACACCTAGGTACCAAGTACTTAGCATCGACAAAGGTACCTGGGTATAGGCGGATTCATGACTCATATTACTGGCAGGAAAGCCAGATGTTTAAAATACAATGGGCGCCCCTTATAGAAGATGCTGTTTGAATTTTCATCTTCGCAGGCAGAATAAGGAAGGTATTAGGGTACAGATTTTATAATTCATTTTTAATTGTCGCAAGGGGCCTCCTCCTTTCAAACAGAAAATATATTAGCTCCAAATCTTACTCAGCTGACCTGGGGGGCTCTAGTTTTATGCGATTCCTTTCTACACGTCCCAAGGAGCCAAATTCCAGCTTCATAGATTGAATAGCAAAGAACTTCGATTCAGATCTCACTCAGCTGATCTAGACTTTATGATTCGTTTCTAGATGCTCAAAGGGGCCCCCATTCCAAATTTCCCATTCAAAATTACTCGCTCTTCGTTTATTATTTCAATAACAAACTATTACAACCACACGATTTTTCATTTAGGTATTTATTAATGTTTTTAAATCTATTTGTTTGAACGAATTTTAAACCATATGTTAGAACTTTTGAGGATTGACACTACCACAAATTAAAGGCTTTTTAGATATGCAAATTCAGTTATAATAACATCTAAATGACATAAAAATGCGAGTGCGAGTAATTTTGCGCCCCGTGAACACATTTTTCATTCAGCACGTTGCACGTGTTGTAAACGTCAATTAGAGAAAACAAAATGGGCTGAAATAAACTTAGTATCCGTAATCAACTTCACAAAACACAATTCCAGAGAAAAGATTCGTAAATTATATCACTATCGCGATTTTCACAGAGTTGAGGTGTTTATCCTCATAACGTAAATAAAATGTGATTGAATGAGATGAGACGCACATGAGGCGTTCATTCTTTGATCTGTATGAGATGAGACGTTCTACCTTACAACACCAAAATTTTCGATTTTTTCGATTGAAAATTTCACCATTTTCTAATTTCAATTTTCAGATTTTGACTTCACCATCGAAGAGCGTAAGAAAATTAGTGGGGGGGGGGGGGGGGGGGACGAAAAAAACCGTTTTCGAAAATTTTCGAGATAAGGCGTTCTTCCTTTTTAGGGCAGAGCTTGAGTCTAAATACAGACACAGCTGATCTACCTTCTCCAAACATCCTATTCGTAAAACTCCAATAAAAGCTCAAAGCTCACTGATATCAGGAAAGCTTGAGTCTAAAGCTTACACCCACGGTCAAACAATTTGCGCAAATTCGGTGTTTGTGCAAATGCCTGTTTGCACCAACGTGAGCCCATCCACGTTGCAACCCGTTGCGCAAACATCAGTTTCATTTTCAACATCCTGTGAGCATGTCAGACACGGACAATTGTTGTGCCACGATTATCCTTGCACTGGGACAGAAAAACGTGCTAAAAAAAGAAGAAAGCCAAATATGTGGGTGAAGAGTTGGCTTCTGAAGAGGAACAAATTTGGTTATGACCGCTTGGTCTCAGAGCTCACGTTTACCTCAGCTGCGGACTACAGAAACTAAATTTGAAAGAACGCTGCTATTCCGCGAGTTACTCGAAATGATTACTCCCTTCATACAGAAAATCAACACGAACAATATCTCCAGAACTGAGATTATTGGCAACTATGAGATACCTTGTAAGCGGGGCCTCCTTTGAAGTGCTGAAATATCAAGCTGCCATCTCAGCTGAAAAAAGGCGAAAAGGCATCTGTTCATGAAGGGGAAAAGGCGTAGACTGATCCGAAGTTTGCACAATACTACCATCCACGGTAAAAAACAGGTAGTCAAACAAGGGTCGTTTGCGCAAAAGATTTCGATCCAGACCGATTTTACTAAAACAGTTTGCACAACCATCAAACAGTCCCATCGACGATCAAATTCTTTGCACAAACAACGAATTTGCGCAAATTGTTTGACCGTGGATGGGGGCCTTAACAATTTGCACATGTCTGTAATTCCTCCTTGGCCAGCAGAAGGCGTCCTTGAAGGCCATTATTATAGAAGTCGCTACCATCACAATGGACCAGGAAAACGATGCTTCCCACCACACACTTGCTCGTAGTACACAATAACATGTAGTAGATAAGTTGAAAATTAAATCACAAAACATCCTGCGTCAAACAATTTCAGTAAGTTTATTCGAATACGATTCATGCAAAACTATAATTGGTACCACAGAATTTAGAATCAACGTTTAACATCTCAAATGACATCAGCTGATCGGTGTACGGCCATCTTGAAAGTCGCGTATTTTCAGTGCTACCAACCTGTTTCAGCAACAAATCTCGCCGAATTCACGAAAAAAATCCCCCAGGATGAACCAGAAAATCCGCCAATTTTAAGTAGCCGATTAAATCAATTTTGGACACAATATTGATCACAAGTTGGCATCACTGTGTCATTTTCCTGGCCCAGAGCGACGCCAGCAGCACATATCGACTGACAGGAGACAGCATTGCAATAAAAGTAATAGACCTCCATATTATTCATACTCAAAGCAATCAATGAAACGCTATGGATACACAAATCAAAGAAGGGGGCTTATTCATGGCTGTGCACATGCACTTTTGTCGCATATGTAGATGGTTTTAGTACATAACCTGTCTTAACCTTTTCGATGCTACACCCGAATATATTCAGGGCGGAAGTGTCTTACATGTCATGCTATTCCCGAGAATATTCGGAATACTCGAGACTGCATTGGTGTGCTATGCACGAATATATTTGTGCCCGCTCCCTCGACCTACTGGTTGTGTTTACAAGTCTTTATTTCACCAGTACCCCTACAGGGAGCAGCACTGCTTGAATCCAACGATGTTTACCATTGTTTATTGGATTATTCATTGGATTATTGCCATCTTATCTGATTGATAACAGTTTGGTTTGTTTTGATTTCCCAGGCATTCACGAAAAAAGTGAACTCACGATGTTGCACTCCATTTACACAGAACAGGAACTATTGGATATTCTCGAAAATAGTGATACCGAAGATGAATTATTTGGTGATTTGTTTTCTAATGGTTCAACTGCAAATGGTTCCCCCTTCGATGTTCCCTTTGAGTTACCTGTTTGCCGACGACCCAATGATTCCAGTAGCGATTCTGATGATGAAGAGGAACCAAAAGCCGAACAAGTAAGGGACAAACACACACACATGGGATAATTCCGAACCAAATATTGTTTTTTACAATTTCGTGGACAATAGAAGTGGGATTCTGGTCAGCAACATCAATGATCAATCATCCAGATTGACCAAATTGCATGTTGCTCGTAAAAAAGTATTTAGCATAGAGTTCGTGAGTGGTTTTTCTTCATTTCACAAAGATGAATTTCATAAGGTCATCCCTCTCTTCTGAGGAACGTCCTACAAAATTATTATTAAACCTATTTGCAGCATTCTTCACTAATTTTACAGTAACCAACAAGGACTGGGACAAATCAGAGCCCAACTGCAAACACCCTTTTGGTGTTTGAATGGGGCTTGATCAAAACTTGAGGGCATTAAGTAATAATATCAGCCAAAAACGAAAGTAGGGATAAAAATGTGGTAGTGAAATATATACATACAATAGACTCTCTTTTAACTGCCCCACTTCAAGCTGCCTTCGGATATTCTTTTCTTTATCCTTGAAGTCTCCACACTCCATGACTTTCCCCGAAAGCAAGGAGAAGATTACAACATCTCTCCAAAAACCAACTAACAACTATAGCCTGGGAAGCAAAAACACTCCCCCCCCCCCCCCCCCCCTTCATCGTTCAAGTGTAAGTTGACGAGATAGATAAATTCCCGAATCCCTCATTACTCAGGTACGGTCTTAAAATAAATAAATTACCTAATAAGAAGAAAGAGATCAAATTCAAACAATGATTTACTTGTGTCTCCACCCCTCCAGACAATTCCTCGGAGATGAGCTGCCGGATGGACGCCGCTGATTCTGCAGACTGCGAGCTGGCCGCTGCCAACTTTTTCCTCTTGCTCCTTGTCATTGGGCCGTTTTGCACATCCTCCCCAGATTTCCGACGTTTTACAGCAGGAACACCTGCTCCAGTCCCAGGCGGATATTTGCGTTTCTTTGGAACTAAACATAAACAATTGTAAGAGAGTTATGCACAGAAAATAGAACTTTATCAAAAAACAAATGGGTTCGACAGTGAACGTATTGCGACACTTGAAAGTCCAGATAAGAATTTATTTCATAGTGTTTCAGGACTCATGGCTTCTGATACGATTTCGGAATCAGTGGGAGATACGATTTTTCTTCCCAGTATTTTGATCATACGAATGTATTTTCTCTTGTCAGATCAGATACGGTTTTCGGAGGCTGGTAACCACGATTATTTTCCCTAGTAGGTATCCTGCATATACGATAAAATAATTGTTTGGCCACGTAGAACGGTACTAATTTTGTATTAGAAAAAATTATCAGTCTTATTGCAAAACAAAAACTCGTATGTGCACCAGATACGAGGAAATCGCTTAGTACATATGTTCTACATCTTTTTTTGCAATTTTCTGACCAAAATAATGTTTTTTCAACCAACCCACGTGATTCAGAGAGAAATTTCCTTTGGAATGAGTGCTTTTCGATCTCGAGACAACGTAAAATAGAAATTTCGACTCAAAAACTAGAGACACATTTCCCCAAAAGTAGGGATTGGTCAAATACGGGATCTATTCTTAGTACGGCAGAATAATGGTCCGGTAACACTACAACCGCTCTTGACTTTGGCTTGGGCGGCTCAACAGACTCTTTCGAATCCGTCCTCGATGGGTCCGGACCTCACTCTGGTTTTCCCTCTACCACGATTTTCAACCCGCTACTCCCACACCCATGTGCCACCCAGTGCTGCTGCTCACGCCTGACTTTTCAGGCTGGTTACGGGTTGAACGAGAGTTGCCAGAAGTAGCAATAAATACAATCCGTACGAGATTATTTTCAGTCAAGTCTGCAAGTAGTTTGAATTGTTTGTTCCCAACCCCAACATTAATTTTATTTGTGAAGTTCATTCAAGAGGAGCGAGTTGCTTAATAACAGAGCGAGTTGCTCTAAAACGTTAAATCAATATCAATTTGAATGCTAAACTTTGGGCCAACGTAACTGCAAAATACGAATTAATATCCTGCAAGTAAATAACATGATATTTTTATTTAATAATCTGTAGTATTCACAAATAAATGCAGTTTACAAATATTTTGGTTTTTTTTTTTTTTTTTTTTTTTTTTTAATTGGGTGTTATTTGCTTTTGATGAAATTTATTCTATTGACGGGAAATAAATACCTATCTTCCGAAAAATGGGATGATAGGGATAAATAGGTACAAAAATTGAATAGAAGTGGTTTTTCTAATAATTTTCTGTCATCAAACTTCGTGATAAATAACTATTTGATTAATTTATTCTATTTTTACAGGGTGTCTACTAGATCTGTAAAATAAAAATCGGGGACTTTTGGGGTTCTAAATTTTAAAATCGGTGACCTTTTACAGGCTTTGATTTCTTTAGGAATAGAGTACAAAAATACTTACCAGTAGACCTACAGCTCAAAATAATCGCATCAGATGCTTCACATCTGTTGTATGGACAACGGTTGCGAAGCGGAGACCGCAGCAGTTGTTGCACAGTTTCGACAGTTCCCGCCATCTCTAATCTGTTGTTTCATTGCAACCGATTCACTGCGCATCTGATGCGGAGAAACTGCATTAGCCGCATTTGTTTCTGTCTACGTTGCCGACGCTTGCACCTAGCAGTACTATATAGATTCAAAAATTTCAATTGATTCTTTCGTATGTTTTGTGAATCCCGGTCATTATATTATGATTATTTGGTTACCAACCCAATAAAAATCTGTGACTTCCACATTGAAATCCGTGGCTTTCGGAAATATCCGTGCCCTACTATTAAATCCGTGTCTTTTCTGGGAATCCGTGACCTGTAGACACCCTGTTTTATCATCTAATGGGCTCCAAACTAACAAGGTCCACCGCTAGGGGGACAGTGCCCTAAAGAAAATGGTCGTTGACAAGATTTCCCCCTTGTCAGTACCTTGTGATGCCCCTTTTCGCTCTACACTTCTTTAATGATAATTATATTATTAATAAATAATTTATTAGAATGCAGAATAAACTCCTGCACAACAGCAATTTGCTCCAAAAACGGAAGAGAGCCCTTAAAAAAATTATGCATAGCAAGCATTCATCACAATGGCTCACAGTCTCACCACTGAGAAAGGATGACCTGTATCTCTCACCAATGTTTCTTCTTTTCCTTCTAGCAGCTGCCTCCCTTACTGTTTCGCTTATGTGTGCCGCTTATGTTTTCCAAACTCGAATGTGAAATTCGTTAGGCCCAGATCTTCTTGAGGGTTGTTTCTTGGTTTGTTGAGGGAATTTTCTGAAATAAGGAGAACATAAGGATGGCTAATATTTTTGGTTCCCCTTTAGTACAACCCTCTTTCTAACCTTATTTCAACAATAAAAAGTTCCAGTCATGCAGCATGATCGTATGAGCGAATTTTCGTAAATCATCGTATTATATAATATTAAATTGTTTTGAAATTTGAGCTTTTTGAGTGCAAGTAAATTGTTAACTATTGATTTTATTGCAAAAAACGTATTCTAAATAATAATCTCCAGTTCAAATAGAGGTTTTGAATTTTTAGCTTTTTTGCAGTTTTCATCGATTTTTTAGCAAATTTGAATGAATTTTAAGTACATTTTACATCATAATTTTTTTCCATAAATTTTTGGAAAACTGGAATTTGGAACTGGATTTTTGGAACTGGATTTTGGCAACTGAATTTTTGGAACTGGATTTTTTGGAAACTCGTATTTTTTGAAATTTGACCAATTTAATGTACTCAAAAAGTGTTGTCCAACGATCTCATCCTTTCTTTTGAAATGCTTGATTTTTTGGCGAAAGAACGAAGTTTTTATCTCAATTCTATCGAGAGTTATCGTCTGGAATGACAGATACATATATATATATATATATATATATATATATATATATATATATATATATATATATATATATATATACGTATAAAAAAGCGTTAAAACCCAGGAATCACTTCAGAATGCCTAAAAACAAATTTCGATGAAGAAAATTTTTATTTTAAAATTTTTGGAGCCATTGCAATAGCTTTATTTTCTAAGAAAATTCGCTAAAACACACAAACACACATTTTGCTGAATCCAATGATCAAATGCGCTAAATCTACGATTAAAACCAAACAGCGATAATTATCGCGATAATTATTCGTTGATTCCAAGTCAACTGCAATTACGAGATTATCGTATATTCGTATTGTGTAATCATATTCGTCTGTCGGCGATTACACGAATACAACCCATAAAAATGCGACACGGTCATCAATTTGTTTCAAATCTATTTCAATAGGACGTCACTCTGAAGCTAGGTAATATTAGCAAGGCTTCGCATATTATAGGAGGGACGCCCTATTGAAATTGACCGTGACGCATTTTTATGGGTTGTATTCGTGTAATCGCCAACATACGATTACACGAATTCACGCAGTTACGAATATAATCGCAGTTGACTCAGAATCAATGACTAATTATCGTGATTACAATCGTATTCAAGATTACGCCCAACACTGACATGAACGAAATTCTGTTTTGCTACATTTCCCTACCTATCATGCTTCATTTTCCTACCTATTTCCTATGTACACGAAAATGAGCAACTAAGGATTGATTAGAGCATTGGTGTTTGAGGACGAATTTGACGAGGGTGATGAAGACTTTACTATCCACAGAGGATTAAAGCAAGCAATTAAATAATTTCATTGGAGGAGCAGCAATCTTGGGAAGCCCGAAACCAACGTACCTACTGTGGCTCATCCAAGTGTTGAGGCGGAATATTTAGCTCTTGGGGAGGCCACAAAAAAGGCGATATATCTTCCTCAGTTTTTGAGTGCATTGGGATTAAGAGGATATCAAGAACCAACCGTTATATACAATGACAACCAATATTCTCAACAGCTCGCGAAGAATACGGCTCACCATTCACGTACAAAGCATATATAGACATTCGGCATCATTTTATGGTACTTTTCCGTTATACCCCCCCCCCCCCCCCCCAGTCATTTTGTCTTCAACACGCCCGCCCGCCCGATATTTCTAGGCATTCCTTCTTACTTAGATTACATACCTATTCATGTAGAATTGGTGAAAATTTCAAATTGAGGGAAGAAATTATATTATTAAAAAAAAAGAAAAAAAGAATTACCGTGTTTTCAGAAGTTGCCGATGTCGGTGAGGATTTGTTGAAACGAATTGGCGTGGTTGTGGTTTGATTGCCTCCACATGAATTCGCACAAGTAGAATGCACATGAATTCGCACAAGTAGATCAGAATGATGTGTATAGGTTGGTGGTCTGGATGCTCGCAAGCTCGCATCTCAAAATTCCATAACATCAAGTAGTCAATCCCTTAGTAAAAATACAGTTTAGTTGGACATGTAGGTCATAATGATGTGTATACTTTGGCGGTCTGGATGCTCGCATCTCAAAAATACATAACATAACATAACATAACATAATCCAAGTAAGAAGTAATGCCTAGAAACATCGGGCGGGCGGGCGTGTTGAAGACAAATTGACTGGGGGGGGGGGGGGGTATAACGGAAAAGTACCCATTTTATAAGATTGTGTTAATGGTTGTGTTGATTGTGTTAATACATCGGTTGTGTGTGTACATGGTTGTGTTGATTGTGTTAATACATCGTCTAGTCCACCCACCCAACTATCTTCTTCTACCTCGCCCCTCAGCCTAGCATGACTCTCTTCATCGTCCCATCTGGAATCTTTCAAGGCGCAATTGTCCATAATAGCTGAAATAGTTTCTTGTAAACCGTTAGTGAACGATCCATCCTGTTGCCGAAGATTAGTTAAAGCAGTTGCTGGTTTCAACTTTCCTGCTGCCGCCCTACACACTACATTCCAGGGGGATGATCCACTCGTTGCACAACAGTAGGCTTTCCATGAGTTTAATTTGGCGTCGTTAATTATGCAAGCCAAATTTTTCTGTGCCTCCAAGAACATTTTTTGTCTTTCTTCCCGAATAGTCGCATTCCTTGCTCGCTGATAACGCCTACGCAGACAACGAACCCGCTTTCGTTCATAGGTTATACCTCTTGTCCACCACGGTACTGTTTTTTTCAAACTGCTGTGAGAAGGCTTTTTATACAACGGTATGGAAGAGTTACAAGCGTCTGAGACTATCTGACTGAATTCCTCCGCCAACACATGCACATCAATACCATTCTGAATTTTAAGGGCATATTGCTGATCCAGCTGCTGAATCTCGAGACTTGTTTCTCCACCGTACCCACCAAGCTTCTCAATAATACTGCGTTTGAAAGTATCCCATGCTGCTTCCTTTACTTTATATTTCTTAACCCTTTGACGTCTCTTGACGAAATACTCGTCATATCAAAACCCACATTCAGAGTCTCTTGACGACAGTTTCGTCATCCACTAGGTGCTCCTGAGAGTCTCTTGACGAGTATTTCGTTTTGCGTTTCCGACACCTCTACTGACTACAGATCGCTCTGTCGGAGAGGAAAGTACTTTGAGCAAAGCAGGGCGCATCTATATATATTATATCCATATTCAGTATATGGATTCAGTCCTATTGTATCCATATTCAGTATATTGGAGACAGAAGAAGAAGAAGACGATATCGCCTATCAGTCAGTTTGTTTACGTTTTTTATTTAGAGCCTGTTGTTTATTCATTGAAATGATTATGTTGTTTATTGTAAATAAACACAAGTTTGGTTCAAATCAAACACAAGTGGAATAAATCAAGTGAAAACATTGGGGTTAGTTGGAAAAATCTATCATCGAAAACAAAAATTCTGAAAACATTGATTTTTTCAACTGTTTTTCAATTTTCAATTCACTGCGTGTTTCTAATAATAACTAGGAGAATATGTGTAATGTAATAGAAAAACACTTTTTAGAAACAATACGTATTTAATCATGTAGGAGTGAAAAAAAAAGGAAAGCGCAGATGCCGTCGGCAGGTGCGAATTATGGGCAGACTGTGGGCAGCGGCACCGCTCAACTTGCCTCGACCCACGGCGGCTAATAATAACTAGGAGAATATGTGTAATGTAATAGAAAAACACTTTTTAGAAACAATACGTATTAAATAATCGTATATTTTACATAACCCTTCCCATGCTTGAACAAAATTAACGTCAAGAACAGGTATATGTTTTATGGAGTCCAAAGCGGGACCATCCAAAAACGAAATTAAATAATGAAAGCGTTCAGCATTGGTTAAATTAACGTCGTCCTTAATCAGAGTTTCAAACATTTGCTTGAATGTAGGCCAAAGAGAAATATCACCCTTGAATTGCTTGATTTGTATTTTTGAAGAATAGCACGAGTAGTGTTGATACCAGAATGCGAGGTGTTCACATTTTGAGTAGAACTGATGGTAAAGATTGAGAAAATAATTGTGCACCATAACCAATAGCATCATAGTAGTTGCTCCTAACTTGTTCTAAATAGAGATTATCCTCTGTTGATGGAAAGGGAATGTTATGTTCTTCAGCATAATCCAAGGTAGCATCCCATTTTTCATTAAAGCTTTCATAAAGTTTGTCTAGAGAATTGTACATACCTCGGAATAAATTACGCTCAGAAAGAGCAGTAACGGCAGCAAACCCTTTACTGCGAATCGATAGAATCTCCTTACCCAGCGCAAGTGTCTGGCGTTTCAACTTGTTGATTCCCCTCACAGTGACATTAGCATCACCACCAGTAGACATATTTACGTTCAATATACTCAAACAAGTGCAATAGATATTCAAAAAGTCAATAGAAATCAAATGCAGATCAAGAAATGGAATAATGTTACAATTGCAACAAAAATAATATTTGTATTTATAAATAAATTATCACCACTACAAATATGGACTAGAATTTATAAGCACTGTATTAATAAATCCGGCTCGATTTCGGACCATATGGTGGATATCAGTGGGGTGTGTAAGCACCAATTACCAAAAATCCTAGATACTAAAAGGATTGCTTGTGGATGTTTTTAACTCGAAGGACCACTCCCTTGATAAATGGGTGACGGTAAATTAGTAAATGATAAGAGATATGTTGATAGATGATACGCAAAATATATAATTGTATAAAAAGAGGTGCAAATTCCTATGGCCACTATGAACTATCTATATGGAACAGTAGGTAAAAACACTTTTTAGAAACAATACGTATTTAATCATGTAGGAGTGAAAAAAAAAGGAAAGCGCAGATGCCGTCAGGTCGAATTTCAAATTTTCGACCCACGGCGGCCTCTCTTCAAATTTTGGGGCGACGCGAAAGGGAACAACACTGGCCATGATATCAAATGTTATAATTCTATGATCAGATACGCTGACGTCATCTCGATTGCGCCAGTTCGTAATCAAAGGCACCATTGCAGAAGTGGATACCGCCAAATCAATGTTGCTTTGCCCCCCAGATGATTCAAAAGTAGGCTTCCCGTCGTCTATATTGAGAACCAAGAGGCCCTTCTCAGAGAAATAGTCATCCAGAACACTATTCGAAACTGAATCATACCAACTAGAACAGCGAGCATTACCGTCCATTGCCAGTACCACCCTCTCTCGCTCCACATTCAGTACAGCTGAAATTTTTCTTAAATCATCTTCTATATCCTTCAACCGATCGAAATAGGCACTGATTGATGTAAATTTAACGATATTACGAAATAATATGTCAACAACAACAAGATCTTCATCTGACAAGTTGAGATGCATAATTGCATCAACATCTAGATTTTGAACTACAACGGCTGCCCGCTTCCTCCCAGAACCCGCTGAAAACACTCTCTAATGTTTTGGAAAACCACTGATTAAATTGTTGTTGCAATATGGCTCCTGAAAATAAGCCAAATCTATTTTGAACTGAGTCATGTACGAAACCAGTGCTCCGGTCGCTGCTCTCGAACGTTGCATATTCAATTGAAGGCATTTTAAATTCCCCATGATCACGCCCGCCCTCTCACCCGATCTATCCATCAATCCGATATTCGAAAAAGTTGATCGATTAATCATCATTGTCATAATCGATACTTTGCCGTATACGTTCACACAAAACAGCTGATCTACCTTCTCAAAACATCCGCCAGGGTGTACAGGTTGGATAATGGTTGGATGAGGGAGATAGTTATTCGAGCAAAATCCTCCTCACGGAAGGGTGACATATATTATTGGACACCAAATGGAAAAAGATGTAGATCCATAGAAGACACAAGGAAAGCACTTGAAGAAAAACAATTCTCAAACCTCAAGACAACCAATTCCTTTTTAAACCTCAATTACTTGGGATTGAAGACCAGAATAAAGAAAAGGTTCGAGATGCGAGAAATCCAAGTTCACTTAAGAGAGGTTGTTTAGTCGATGAATCTCAGTCCCCCCAAGAGGTCCAAAAATGAAGAAGAGTCAATAAATTAAGAGGCTGGTAACACACAAAACAGCTGATCTACAAAACATCCGCCAGGGCGTACTGGCGATACGCACACTGGTGATACACACACAAAACAGCTGATCTACCTTCTCAAAACATCCGCCAGGGCGTACTGGCGTCATTTCATCTCTCATTCCCACGCCAAAAATCCGACCTGTATTAGGCATGTTGGGTGTCTCATATAAGGGCGGGAGGGTGAGGTACACACACAAAACAGCTGATCTACCTTCTCAAAACATCCACCAGGGCGTACTGGTTGGATGAGGGAGATAGTTATTCCAGCAAAATCCTCCTCACGGAGGAGAAGGCTGACATATATTATTGGACACCAAATGGAAAAAGATGTAGATCCATAGAAGACACAGGGCAGTTGTTGACATCGAGGGTGGCGTGATTAATGTCGTACTTCTTACGGCTGGAATTCACCTCATTATGTTTCGATCAATTTACGCATTTCCACGGGTTTTCCTTCGAGCATTGATTTAATTGGTTTCTGTGCACAAACCGGACATATAACATCAGACCGACAATCTCCACTGTGGAAGGATGAACAAGTGTAGCAACGGCGTACTAGTCCTTGGCAAAACAAATCGACCATTTGATTTTAACTCCCGACTTTTGAAGGTATTTATGAACAGAAATTTGACATTCTATTATTAAATGACGACGTTTTTTCTGTACATTTGTTTGGCTGCTTCGATCGGTTTCATTACGGACTGGGCGTTCTATTATCAATTTAGGATCAAAATTAAGGTGCCGACAGTGCCTCTGAATTCTGTCTACACATAATTTCCTTCGCGTTTATGATTGTAACCTCATCAGGAATGTCAAAAATTATCAACCTAGGTCGACGTTTTTTGACTGCTTCAGCTTTCACTAATGAGCCGCACTCTTTGTTTATTTCATCGCACAGGGAATCACTTTCAACTTTCGACTTGGTCTGCAAAACAACTCCATCCGATACGTGGTACACCTTGTATACACCAATATTGAGGCTTGTAGGATCTATTTTCTCTTTTAATTCCCTTTTAACGTCAAAATTATGATCGTTATTAGAGCTTGCTTTTTTAACAATAACACTGTACAGTGGTGGGCGATCCTCCTCCGCGGAACCAAGACCTGATTTCTGATTGAACCCAACTCGAGACGGAGCCGTACGATCAATCGGCGCAGTAGCCCTCATTTCGAGAATCTCACGCTTCATAGCATTAAATATATCCGTAAAACCAAGCATAGCCCTTGAAATGTATAGAAACTAGGTAGGTAGGAAAATGAGGAAGGAAATGAGTAATTTAGGTTGATCGGTACCTTTGTTCCTCGAAGAGAAATACCTGGGGCGCCCCAAGATGTGCAGATCCGTGGCCGGAAGGTGATTTTGCTGTATTTGTCGTGAAAACGTCGTTTATCGCGATCAACTCCGAAAGGTGGGGAAGTCGCACTTGTAAAAGGAAGCGGGAATTCGAACTTATTCAAAATGCGGTGATTTGAAAGCTAGGGAATAGCGGCGGTTTGGTTGGGAAGCGGACGAGAGCGATACTCATGCGGTAATGGCGGTGGCATGGGAAACTGGGAGAGGGGTTCAAGAGGGGAGGTGAGCAGTGTTGCCCTGACAAGCCGCCCAGGGTGAAACTATGTTTCGCAAAGGCTATATTTAGTTATGCAACAAGAAAAATAATCTTTCTCAAAGAAAAGAACATTCATTTGTACACAAATAGAAATAAAAATGCACTGGAGTTGAAAGGGAGTAAAAGAAAAGAAAAGAAAAAAAGGAAAAAATTTAAAATGCGTTGATGTTGAGATTAGTTGAGTGGTGGTAGTGGGACCATAGTGTGAACTGGTCGCACATACTCGTCTGAAGAGGTTTTCACTTTGGCTACACGGGTTATGTTATCCTTTCCAGGGTACACTTCGAGGATCTTCCCGAGAGGCCAATGTAGATAAGGTGTTTGAAGCTTGCGGATGAAGACTACATCCCCAGGCCTAAGGTTTTCTTTGGAGTCAGTCCATTTTTCACGGGGAATGAGAGTGGGCAGGCATGCTGAATCAACTGGTAACGATTTAGGCGGTTCAGGGGAACGTCAAGAGAATCAGCTTCTGGAACAGCAAGAAGTGGGACACCCACCAGAAAATGTCCAGGTGACAAATAATCAGTTGCTTCAAGGGGATCCGAAGACACACTACCAAGTGGTCTACTGTTGAGGACAGCTTCAACACGTACTAACAAGGTGGTGAGCTCTTCAAATGTCATTACTTGTGTTCCGAGCACCCGAATAATGTGATGTTTGGCGGACTTGATGGCGGCTTCAGCAAGACCATTGAAATGAGCAGCAGTAGGAGGTGCGAATTTCCACTCAATGAGCTGATTTGCGAGATGATTTGAAATGCCGTCATGAGAAGCTGCGAGCATGTTGTAAACTTCTTCCAGTTTACGTGCCGCACCTTGGAAGTTAGTGCCGTTGTCGCTGTAGATAGAGCGACAAATACCACGGCGAGAGACAAATCGATCCAAGACACGCAAGAATGATTCTGCAGACAAGTCATGGGCAAGCTCAAGATGAACAGCCTTGACTTCAAGACAAACGAACACGGCCATGTAACACTTGGATCTAGGAGCGTTTCGGCGAAGACTCTCACGAATAATATAAGGACCACCATAGTCAATGCTAACATCTAGGAAGGCTCGTTGACCTTCAATACGTGTTGCAGGAAGCTCTGAAATCTTAGGTGTTACAGCTTCAGGGTGAGGGAGATAACATCGAAGACATCTATGGATCCTCGAGCGTAAAAGTTTGCGTAGAGATGGTATCCAATATTGCCTATTTAGAAGAGCGGCTGTAACACGAGGTCCACCGTGCAGTGTTATAGTATGAAAATAATCGCATAATAAGCTGGCATAATGAGATTTATGTGGTATAATAAGCGGGTGTTTGGTTGAGAAGGGGAGTTTTGCTCTCCCTATTCGACCCTCAACTCTCAACAGTTCATCCTTGTCAAGGAAGGGACTGAGGTGATGTAGTATGGAATCTACAGTATCGCCTTTCCGAATGGAGGCTATTTCAGCTTTGAAATGAGTCCGTTGTGTCAAGCGGATCAGAAACAAATTCGATTCGCGAATTTCTTTGGGTGTAAGAGGCCCAATGATACGCTTGTCACGTTTACAGCACCAATTAAAGATAAATCGCAAGATATATGCAAAAACTCTCTGGGCGCGTGAGAGTGATGAATATTTTTGGAGTATATCAAGCAGATATTGGCGATTAGTTGAAATGTGAAGGCTGATGGCTTGCGGTTTCAACTCCTGGAGGTATTCAGAAGAGGAAACTATGTTGTCAATGAAACTATCCTTAAAAGGTTTACGAATCCACCACAGCTGACAATTTACCAGATCATCTCCCAACATTCCCCGTGAAGCTGGGTCAGCGGGATTTTTCGATGAAGAAACGTGATGCCACTGTTGAGGTGAAGTGACAGTGAGGATATCCATGACTCTATTGGCAACAAAGGTTTTCAACTTATGAGGTGGGGTTCGAAGCCATGATATAACAATAGTAGAATCTGTATACAATTGGATTGAGGTGATGGAGGATCTCTGTATGAAGGGCTGAGCTGAAACAACAAGTTGGGAGAGGAGATGAGCTCCAGATAGCTTGAGGCGGGGAATACTGAGCGTTTTCAGTGGTGAAACTCGACTCTTCGCCTTGAGTAAATGCGATGTAACTACCTTATTAATACAAGTAGTAACATATAATACAGCGCTGTAACCCTTTTCACTAGTGTCACAGAATCCAAATAGCTTGTTGACCGTGGAGTCAATTACAGGGATGAGACGAGGAATGCGAATGTCGGAAAGAGCAGGTAATCCGTTTACGAAGTCATTCCAGCAACCAAGAAGTTTTGGTGGCAGTATATCATCCCAATCCAGAATTGCATTCTGTATTGCATTGAATGATGTATTGCATTGATGATTGCATGATCATGTATTATATTGAATTGCATTCAGTATATCATTCAATCCATAGAAGTTGCATGAAGTGCTTTGCATAAAGAGAAATGGGAGTTACCCATCCAAGGGGATCATAGATGCGACCTATCTCCGATAAGACTCCTCGTTTTGTAACTCTAATAGGTCGTGGCTGGATGGAAAACGAAAATACGTCACTGGCTGGATCATATCGAATCCCCAAGATCTTGAAGGAATGATCTGCGGTAGAAAAGGTAAGTGGTGTGTTGAGGTGATCTTCAGGAACTGCTTGAAGAAGGGACGGATGGTTACTTGACCACTTGCGAAGGGAAAAACCACCCAAATTTAACAATTCTATCAATTCTCGCTGTAGACTTAGTGCAGATGTGACGTCATCGCATCCACTACAAATATCATCAACATAAATGTCATTCAAGACTGCATTAGATGCTAATGGGAATGATGTACCTTCATCCTTCACCAGCTGGATTAAACAGCGTTCTGCGAGAAAAGGCTACAATTAAGGCCATAGGTTACAGTGTTGAGGGTATACTCCTCGACCTCATCATTTGTAGACTTGCGGTAGAAGATGTGTTGAAAATCACGATCTGTGGGATGAACTACGACTTGACGAAACATCATTTTAATGTCAGCAAGGACAGTGACGACATAAGTACGAAAATTGCACAAAATATCTCCTATGTCCTTTTGAAGCTTAGGACCTGTCATAAGGAGGGAATTGAGACTATCGTTGTCAGGTTGAGGGCGGAATGAAGCATCAAAAACAGTGCGTAACTTAGTTGTTGAACGGTCTTGACGCATAACGATATGATGCGGGATGACATACGTTGCGGGCTGACATGACATTGACATGTGTTTCAAAGATATATACTCCTGCATGAAGTTATGATAGTCTGCATGGAGTGAGGGCGTACGATATAAACGTTTTTCGAGATTATGAAAACGCTTCAATGCGGATTGATGACAATCAGGTAAAGCGACAAGTTTGTTCTTGAAAGGTAGTCTGACAACATAGCGACCACAAGGCAGGCGTGAATGAGTTTTGGAAAAGTGAAGTTCACATACTTCGTCCTCAGGATCTGCGGGTTTGGAACGTTGGATGTCCTCTATTTCCCAAAAGGTGCGAAGAGTTTTATCTAAGGATTCAAGAGATGTAATAATAAGTGAAGAAGGGGCAGTATCACTAAAATCAGTACTGACTGGAGTCTTGCCTACTAGTAACCATCCAAAACAGGTGGAAATTGCAGCTGGTTCTCCCGAAATGAAATTATGAGTTGCAGTAAGAATTTGCAGATATAATTCAGCTCCCAACAAAAAATCGATAGGACCAGGAACATCAAAGTCAGGATCTGCGAATTTGAGACCTACCAAATTCTGGGGAACTGAAGGATGCGGGATTTTCTGAGGTTGCACAGCAGCAATATGTGGCATAATGAGAGCGGTGGTACTGAATTGGGTCAGCGTTTGATCACAGGGGGAGATATTGCATTGAACATACCCGTTACTATTGCGTACTACACCACCAAGTGCGTTCAAAGACCTAGAATTGCGATTTACTCTAAGTCCTAAGCGCTCTGCACACGATGACGTCATAATATTGACCATGGAGCCTTGATCAATCAATATGCGGATCTTTTGGGGTCGACCAGCTATGTCATCTATATGAACTACGGCAGTACTAAGCATAATAGTATATTCATTGTCAAATTTTGTGACCTCTGATGCACAGGTCAAGGTATGTGGAGCAGATGTCGCTATTGGAATGAGAAAATACTTCTATGTTTATTTTACTACGTCACTCGTATACCTACTTCTGGAGACTGCTACCATGACTTCAAGACTCATGTTACTTACAGTTACTGTAACCATGTGCTTTTTATTCTTCTCGTGAGTTACATCTAATAAAACAGTTTTTGCCTATTCGCATTATAAAATACTACACTCAATCCTAAAGGTGATGGGCCTAGGATCGCTAATAAGTGAAAATTAAAATTCAGTGCAGTGAATTCCTACTGATAACGCGATTGCTGTGATCGTCTATTGTGATAGTTTGTGGTCAGTTAACTTTCGGTTCGACCAACTAAGTAATTTCGCGAAAATGTCAGGTTCCACTAGCAATTATCGGATCGAGCCTTTGGGCAAAAACAATTATGATACATGGAGTATTCAAGCACAAGCGGTTCTCATAAAAAGTGGCTTGTGGGCGTATGTAAACGGAGATAAACCGAAACCGACCGATGAAGAAGATCAAGAAATCAAGTCCGCATGGGAAACCAACGATCTCTCAGCCAGGTCTGATCTTTTACTTATTATTTCGCCTGCCGAGTTAAAACAAGTAAAGTATTGTCAAACTTCAAAAATCGTTTGGGACACATTGAAGGGTATTTACTGTAGTGTTGGCCCTGCTCGTAAGGCCACCCTCCTCAAACGACTTCTCCTACTCAAAATGCAGGATAGTGACGATTGCCGTGAGCACTTGAACACTTTTATGGACTCAGTTGACAAATTGAGCGACATGAATATAAAAATCGATGATGACCTTTTGGCTATCATGCTGTTATACAGCCTTCCTGGTTCCTTTGAGGGCTTCAGGATCGCAATAGAGAGTAGAGACACACTTCCCAAACCAAGTGAACTCAGAATTAAAATTCTAGAAGAGTCCCAGGCTAGGAATCAAGGCAAGGGATTACCTACCTCTGAAGGGGCATTCTATAGCTCTCACAAAAAGCAATTTTTCAATAAAAACAAAAATAACAACAATTTCAACAAAAACCCCAACAATAATTTCAACAAAAATAACAACGATTTCAACAAAAACCCCAAAAACTTCAACAAAAATTCAGATAAGACCAAACAACGTTGTGAAGTTTGTCGACGTACCAATCATGTTACTACAGATTGTAGATTCAAAAGCAAGCATGATTCTACATTTTTGGCTGAAGAATGTCTGGCAGCTACTCCGGCTCTACCGAGATCTGCCATATGGTGCCTTGATTCAGGGAGTACATCCCATGTTTGCTCTGACGAGAGCAAATTCACATCTTTGGTCGAACATAGTTCAAATTCCCTCAGTTTAGCCTCTGCTGAGCATAAAGCGACCATAAATGGAAAAGGAGTAGTACAAATCCAAATGAGTGATAATCATACTGTGACACTTACAGACACCTTGAATGTGCCTTCCTTGACTACGAACTTGTTGTCCGTTGGAAAGGTTACTGACAAGGGCTTCTCTGTCCTCTTCTCACAGAAGAAGGCAAAAATTCTTGATAAACATGGAACAACCATTCTTGAAGCTACAAGAATTAATGGTTTATACTTTATTTCCCCAGAAGTTGAGTCATCCAACTTTACCTCTCCTTCAATTCAGCAAAAACCGTCACAGCTCCAAATTTGGCACAGTAAGCTGGGTCATATTAACGAACGGGATTTGAAAGCTGCACAAAGAAATGCAACTTTGCATGGACTGCATTTTAACCCTTCTGACTCACTGGACGACTGTGAAACATGCCTTCTTGGAAAATTGACAAACCTTCCCTATCATATTCGGATCACACCGAAGAATTTAGATATACTTGAAATCATTCACAGTGACGTCGTAGGACCCATGCGTGTGGCATCCCATGGTGGGTGTAGATATTTTGTGACGTTTGTGGATGAAGCGAGTCGCTACACTCAAGTATCATTTCTCAAACAGAAAAATGAGGTTTTGACCCATTTCATTGAGTACAAAAGACGTGTTGAAAATTTAACGGGTAAAACAGTCAAATTTTTTCAAAGTGATAATGGAGTTGCTGAGTACACAAATCGTGACTTTCAAAAATTCTTGACTGAGAATGGGATTCAGCATAGACTTTCAGCTCCCAGAACACCACAACAAAACGGCCTTGCAGAGCGGAAAAACCGCACATTGTTGACAAAGGCACGATGTCTTTTGATTGAATCAAAATTGCCTAACTCCTTCTGGGCTGAAGCAATATTCTGTTCAAATTACCTCGTCAACCGTTCACCATCTAGAGCACTCGATGGACATTCTCCTTTCGAAAAATGGTTTGGCCACCCACCTACTGTCCATCATTTGAGAATATTTGGCTCCAAAGCATTTTTTCTAAATAAGGAACACAAATCGAAATTTGAAGCGAGAGCGAAACAGGGAATATTTGTTGGCTATTCAGAGCAGTCAAAAGCATACCGTATCTGGGATCCAAAAGCGAAACGCGTGGTAATATCCAGAGACGTAAAAGTTATCAATCGGATGTACAGCTCTTCTGCACCTGAAGGAACTTCCTCAGATGTTTTTCCTGATTCTCAAGATTTGACAGATGTAGCATTGCATGAGAAAAACTCTCCATCAGCTAATAACCAGATTGATATTTCAATCTCTGTTCCTCCCAACCCAGTTTTGGAACAAAACCAGGATGAGGAATCAACCATCAGTAATTCTGACAATAATGAAGACCAGTCTCAAGATCAATGTTCTTCTGAGGACAACCCAGAGACCAACAGTACTTTGCCAAGGCTTCGTGATCGTGACCAACTCCGACCTCCACGTTGGCTGGATGATTTTGATCTATCGGCACTTTGTGAAACTGACGCCCTTGCTGGAGAAGATGCAGCAGACTGGTATCATGCTATGAAAGAGGAAATTCGAGCTCATCTATTGAACGACACATGGTCAGTGATTGAGCG
Organism: Adelphocoris suturalis; assembly: GCA_030762985.1. NCBI lineage: Eukaryota > Metazoa > Arthropoda > Insecta > Hemiptera > Miridae > Adelphocoris > Adelphocoris suturalis. The sequence continues at coordinate 8,041,456 of CM061040.1, read as the reverse complement.
AAAAGATGGCATGAATGTCATTGGTTCAAAAATGGTTCTGAAAAACAAATATTTACCATCCGGAGAACTTGAGCGACGCAAAGCTCGCCTCGTTGCTAGAGGATTTGCTCAAAGACCGGGGGTTGACTTTAGTGAGACCTATGCACCAGTTATGAAGCTAAGCTCAATGCGCCTTCTACTTGCAACTGCGATTGAGCAGGATCTTCACATGGAACAGCTCGATGTCTGTACAGCATTCCTCAACGGTGACATCCATGATACCATTTACATGCAGCTGCCGGTTAACCTGGAGAAAATGCTGTGTGACATCCTCCTTGATGATTGTGACAACCCAATTATTTTCAAGCATGCACGTGCCATGTTGGAGGATTTGAGAAAACCTACCAAAGGATCAAAGATATGCCGTCTCAAAAAAGCAGTTTATGGCCTCAAACAGGCTGGTCGCCAGTGGTATGACAAACTTGATTCGGTGTTGCGCCAGATGGGCTTCGAGCCTTCTTATGCTGATCCCTGCATCTACGTATCCTCGAAAGAGGGAGAACAAGTCATACTGGCGGTTTACGTTGACGACATCATCCTGGCATCGAAAAACAAGTTAAATATTACTAACCTCAAAAAGAAGCTAATGTCAAAATTTAACATGCGTGATCTTGGAGATCTACGTCACTGTCTTGGAATTTCATTCACCAGGAAAGATGGAAAAATATTTGCCTCTCAATCAAGATACATTGATGAAATCCTTGAAAGATTTAATATGACAACCTGCAACCCTGTAAGAACACCAATAGCCCCTGGATTCAAAGCCGAAAACGCCCAAGAAAATGAACAGAATGGTGCATATCCTTACCAACAACTTATTGGTGCTCTCATGTATTTAGCTGTTGCCACAAGACCAGACATTAGTTTCGCCGTCAGTTTTTTGAGCCAATACAACAATTGTCATGGCAAGGCACATTGGCTGGCAGCAAAGAGAGTGTTGAGATACCTAAAGGGTACCAAAAACTTGGCTCTGACATTCTCAAAAACGGGAAAGGCACTCTTTGGTTGCGCTGATGCAAGTTGGGGATCTGCGGAAGATAAAAAATCATACACCGGCTACTGTTTCATCTATGCTGGCACCCTCATAAGCTGGGAGGCTCGCAAGCAGCGCACTGTGGCCATCTCTACCCAAGAAGCGGAATACATGTCTCTCACTGAAGCTGCCAAGGAGGCCATGCACCTGCGTCAACTGATCTCAGACATGGGTACTCCTCACAGGACTGTCCAAATCTTCAACGACAATACCGCTGCGCAAGAGCTTACCAAAAATCCTATAATCAGCTCACGTTCAAAGCATATAAGCATAAAAGAACATTTCATACGAGAAAAAGTTCAAAATGGTGACATTGAGGTAATCTACAAGCCGTCAGAAAAGCTGGAAGCGGATGTATTCACTAAACCCTTTGCTGGACCCAAATTTGACACTTTCAAGAATGTTCTAGGACTCTCAACAGTCTCAACAGTATGACGAGTGAGAGGGAGTATTGGAATGAGAAAATACTTCTATGTTTATTTTACTACGTCACTCGTATACCTACTTCTGGAGACTGCTACCATGACTTCAAGACTCATGTTACTTACAGTTACTGTAACCATGTGCTTTTTATTCTTCTCGTGAGTTACATCTAATAAAACAGTTTTTGCCTATTCGCATTATAAAATACTGCACTCAATCCTAAAGTCGCTACGCTAGTAGTACAGGCTAAATGGGAAGAAGGTTACTTCTCATTTGCGTCATCAAAATCATGTAAAAGTGAATTATGTTTAGCATGGCAATGCCTACAGTTGCGAGTGGATTTACACTTGCTTAAGCTATGTGTACCCAAACAGTTTAAACAGCGATTTAAACGTTTTACAACGTTTTGGTGTTCGTTGAGCGAAAGCTCCTTAAATTTGTTGCAATGATAAAGATATGAATGCTCAGTTGATTTGCAAAACATACAAGAAATGTTCGAATTAGAAGGCTGAGCTTCAACAGATAATAAGGAAGTTTTAGTCTTACCTGAGCTACAAGCTGAAACGGTAGGTTTGTTAATTTTATGCTTTTCCGGAGCGACCTCACAGACTTTGCATTGATTCTCAACATATTTGATCAAATCCTTCAGTGCAGGACATTCCTTATCTGCTTGTAACATTTCAAATTCTTTGCGGGTACGTGCATCGAGATTACGAACTGCAATATGAAAAAGCAAGTTATCATAATTGTCACGAAGGCGGAGAGCATTCAATGCGGTAACATTTGTGTCAAAAACACGTAGAAATGCAGATAAACTTGAAGGAGTAGGTTCACTAATCGGACGAAAATCCAGAAGGGATGAAATATAATTAGAAGCTAACAATCTCTTGCGGTTGTATCTATCGAGTATTGTTTGCCAAGCAATAGCGTAATTACCTTCAGTAATAGGTAATGTTTGAATGTAAGCTAATGGTTTAGGTCCCAAGAAACTTTTCAAATATTGAAACTTTTCAACAGATGACATCTCACTATTGTGAATAAGTGACTCATATAAGGAATGAAAAGATGGCCATTTGTCGATTTCTCCGTTGAAGGTTGTGATTTGAATGCGCTGTAAATGAGCATTGCTACTAGTAATTGGATGCGTTGATGAAGAACTAGAACTATTCAATGACTCACTAAGACGAGCTCTAGGGCCTAGCTTACGTAAAACAGCTTTAGAATAATGATAATATTTATCGAAAACGGCGGTGACATCTTCAACGTCCGTAACTACGTTAGCTGCACTAACCTTTGGGTTCAACTCCAGTATCTTCTCGGTCATACGTTCAAAACTTTCATAAATAGAATCTATCTTTTCCATTCGTGAAATAAACATGTGAAAACCTTTTATTTCCTCAGGATTAACACTAGCAGTTGCAGTTTGGTCAAGTTGCACTGCGAGTTCATAACAACTCTTGAGACGTCCAACTTGCTTATTACGTGTGTTCACAGCAGATTCGAGTCTTTGATCATCCATTGTAGAATTTGTAATTAAAAGAAATAAATAATTTCAACACCAGATACAATTTATTTCTACAGAAATCGAAACTCGGAAAGAGCAAAATGAATACGCAATGTTTTGAGAAAGGTTATTGATATTGAAAGAAGGTTAAAGCGTTTGCGGTTATCCGAAGCGGGTGGATGCTCAGAGGGAGAGAAAGTATCCACGGAAAGCCGGAATGTTTGTGTGGAGCGATAAGAATGAACAAGTCGAAGAATATCACATCCAGTATCAAACTTCGTGCTCCAAACGAAAAACGACCGTGGAATCGAAAATTGGTTGAAGAACAAAGGGAATGACAGAAAGACGAATATTCAACTATTGATAATCAACTCTCACCTCAAATTTGGCGTCGAAGGACCATTGAAATGTATAGAAACTAGGTAGGTAGGAAAATGAGGAAGGAAATGAGTAATTTAGGTTGATCGGTACCTTTGTTCCTCGAAGAGAAATACCTGGGGCGCCCCAAGATGTGCAGATCCGTGGCCGGAAGGTGATTTTGCTGTATTTGTCGTGAAAACGTCGTTTATCGCGATCAACTCCGAAAGGTGGGGAAGTCGCACTTGTAAAAGGAAGCGGGAATTCGAACTTATTCAAAATGCGGTGATTTGAAAGCTAGGGAATAGCGGCGGTTTGGTTGGGAAGCGGACGAGAGCGATACTCAATATTTCAAAATATCGATATTTTTCACCTAATATCGATATTTTTGTATCGATACTGTGCCTTCCGATATTATTGAGTATCGATACTTGCATTCCGATATATTGAAATATCAGGAATTTTTTTCACAACAAGTTTAACAAACTTTATTCAATTTTTCTTTCTTTGACTATGGGCCAATTGCCAATCTCCCTTCAGCCGTGATAACAATGATATCGAGCAATATGGCCGATGTGGCAACAGCTGATCTGATACCGTTTGATTTCGATAGGTAGGTAGGTGTACTCGCGATCAATACGAATTCGATCGAAATCAACGAATATTATAAATTATGTAAAATAACAACAACAAATCAACGAATATTATAAATTATATTGAACAAAATATTAATGATATTGAAGAAATTCAATAGGTTTTACGTTCGAAGCTTGCCTTCCAGTATGTCCCAACGGTTGCTACCTCGGTTCCGTCAGAGCGACTTTTTTCAAAAGCTGGGAAAACAGTCAGGTACACCGGCTAGGAATAAACTTGGAGGAAAGTTGGTTTCGAAACTATTATTTTTTTAAAGTGTAGATGATGAGTTCTGGTAATTTTTTTTTTTTTTTTTTTTTTTTTCAATTTCAAAGGTTTTTATTTTCTTTTTACCTGGATGAATATAACAATATATATGCACATTTTTCAATTTACGTAAATAAAATATAATGCAAATAAATTTGATATGCTTTTTAAACATTTTTAAAGAAAAGAAAATTTTTCGCCAGTTTAGCTATTTTCAGCTTCCGTTCTGATATATTTTAAGTACGAGTATATTTGCTAAATTTTCTTACATGATTATTCAATAAAGTAATTTTTAATACGAAAATAATATCATTTTTTCCAGATAATATATCTTCAACCATGAACTTTATTGTACAATGACCTCCATCCATCAAGATAAATAATTCAAACTCCGGTTTGAAATTTTTTGTTGAAAAAGACGTATTCTTAAGCAATATTGTGGATGTGGTATCGATACTCGATATTTTGCTCAAGCGATATTTGGTGTATCGATACTTGCATCCTGATACAGTATCGATACATTATATCGATACTTTTGTAACGATACCCATCCCTTTACTTGTCCTTGTCCTTGTCCGTCGCCATTACGGCATGTGGACCCGATCTACTAGGCAATTATACAAAATAATTCTAAATTTACCTGATTTGATCTCACCAGACCGATGTCCACTCTAATGAGAATATATGGGCCAAAATGCAGCACAAAATTCACTGTAATAATTCGGCAATTTATCAGAATTGGAGGAGAGAAAAATGAGAATGTTAACAGACTAAAGGTCAGAGTGTGTGTGTGTATGTGCGGGGTGCCGGTTGTGTGTGTGTGTGTGTGTGTGTGTGTGTGTGTGTGTGTGTGCGTGCGTGTGTGCGTGTGCGTGCGTGTGTGTGTGTGTGTGTGTGTGTGTGTGTGTGTGCGTGCGTGTGTGTGTGTGTGTGTGTGTGTGTGTGTGTGTGTGTGTGTGTGTGTGTGTGTGTGTGTGTGTGTGTGTGTGTGTGTGTGTGTGTGTGTGTGTGTGTGTGTGTGTGTGTGTGTGTGTGTGTGTGTGTGTGTGTGTGAAGAAAGGAGGAAGTGGCCTGGAGGCTACCGTCCGATTTCAATATCATCGGTAGTTTTCTGCCACTTTCAAAAGATTCTGGCATCTCGCTTCCAAGTGGCTGGTGTCATAGGTGACGGTCCAGAGAGTATTTCGGCCAGCGGATGGCACAGCGGAGAACCTAACAGTTTGCTGGCCCGCATCAAGAAACGGCAGCTCCATCTTGCCGCTCTGGACGTCGCTAAGGCCTTTGATACTGTAAGCCATTTTGCCCTGACCGATTGTCTTCATGGTGTCGGGCCACCTGCTCGCTTAATTGAGTATGTTGCCTGTCTGTACCTTTAAGGCGTGACGGTCCTCGAGGTAGGAGGCGAGGTGTCGGGGGATGTTGTCATTGGGTGTGGGGTACGCCAGGGGGATCCTCTGTCGCCACTCCTCTTCAACCTGGTCGTGGATACAGCCTTGGGTATGCTGCCAGATGAGATAGGGTTTGATCTCGCCCCTGTGGTGCGAGTAGGTGCATTGGCTTTTGCCGATGATGTCATCCTACTCGCAGAAACCCGTGAGGGCTTGCAGATCGCCCTGAACGCCTTTGCTGAGCAGCTAGCCAGGTGTGGTCTAGTGGTCAACCCTTCTAAGTGTGGGTCGTTGCGATCAAGCCCGATGGGTCTGCCATAATCCTGGATGTCCAGGTTGTCAGTGGCAGCGTGGACATGGAGCAGACCTGGCGGGCAAAGAAAAGTAAATATGATAGAAATGATCTGCGCCAAGCGATATCTGAGCTAAAAGGAGTGGCACCTAATAACATCAAGGTCATTGCCGCGACCGTGTCATGGCGCGGGGTGTGGTGCGGGAAAAGCACCACGAATTTACTCGAGTTGGGCATCTCGGCAGGAGTACTCCGTGGTATCGCCACCCGCGTCCTGAGGGGTTCTTACTTGAACTGGTGGTCATTTTATAGGGGCACTTCCTTTCATCCCATTCTTCCTCCTCGTCCTGCAACTTCCCTTATCCCTAGAGACGGCGTCGGGTTATTTTTCAATTTAATGGCGTGTCCCCTCCGTCTTTGAGGGGAGGTTTTTAAAAAAAAGAAAAAAAATTGTGTGTGTGTGTCATTACAGACGATAGGTAACTCCCCCTTAGGATTGAGATAAAAATTCCGGTCGTGTGCCAAAAATGAAGCTTTCCAAACGAAAGGATAAGTTCGTCGTCCACCACTTTTTGAGCACATTAAATTGGTTAAATTTAAAATAATGTGCTGAAAAAATCACTAAAAATCGTTACATTTATCATTTTTAGCAGAATATTGCTCAAATAAAGTTTATTAAATTTAAAACAGAACATAGAAAAATTTATGTACACAATTAAGCTAAAAAATGTACTTAAATTTCATAAAAATTTGCTATAAAATCGATAAAAACTGCAAAAAAGCTAAAAATCCAAAATCTCTTTTTGAATAGCTGATTACTATTTAGAATGAGTTTTTTTGTTATAAAAATTATAGTTAACAATTTCTTTCCGCTCAAAAAGCTCAAATTTAAAAATTATTCAACATAATATAGTAGGTACGATAATTTACGAAAATTCGCCCATACGATCATGCTGCATGTCTGGAAATTGATATTTCTTTTTTTTTTTAGAAAATATTAATAAAATTTAAGTAAATTTGTCTGCATAATGTTTTGCTTAAATTTTATATTGTTCTAGTTCGTTAGGTATTGACAAACTTCTTTGACTAAAATCTTGCTGGAAAAAAATATATTTAACCATTTTTAGCCGTTTTCAGCCATTTTTAGTGATTTCTTTTAGTACATTTTTTGAAATTTGACCAATTGAATGAGCTCAAAAAGTGTTGGCCAACAAACTCTTCCTTTCGTTAAGAAACCTTGATTTTTTGGCGCAAGAAGAAAATTTTAATCTCATCCTTAGGAGAGTTATTGTCTGGAATAACACATACATATGGATATATACATATGAAATAGCGTTAAACTCTAGGATTCGTTTCAGATCGTCTCAAAATGGATTTCAATGAAGGAAATGTTCGAAAATTTTTATTTTAAAATTGTTGGAGCCATTGCAATAGCTTAATTTTCTACAAAAATTCGTTAATTGAATGGGGGGGAGGAGGTGGGGGGGGGGGGGGGGGGGGGGGGTGCTCTTACACCTGTAAATGTTTTTCTACCCACAATGCTGTAATCTCATTTAGGCAGAATTACCTGTACGATATATCATAATTTTTTCCTCTTGAGGTAATTTTATTTTGGTTTTTTCCAGTCGATTTCAATGAAGTTTGTCATTTTTTGAGCAGAAGCTCAATTGTTACTGACGTTTTAAGGGGGGAGACAATGAGCAATATTCCCGCACCCGAGTGCTTTTGCTGGCGTGTTGCTGACGCCTACATGTACCACCTGATGGCAACTAACCGTCGCCCGGTATACCGCTATCAGGCTGGTGACATAGAAGTCTGCCGCTATTTTCTTTGTGGCTTTCTCGATTACCATTTATCGAAAATATCGCTGCCAAAACGGGCGGGCTCCAGATATCTTCAGCGGTCGACCCCGAGTTCGGATGGCAGCGGCGCAATCTGGTCAATCTACAGGCGCACTAATCAGTCGAGGGCTCATTTCGAGCCCTCACAAGGTCAGTAGCACGATGATCTTAAAAACAAACAAAAATATTAGACATAGAAAGTAGATATAGAAATAAGAAAGACATGAATAGATAAGATAGATAAGAGTAGATTAAGATTGAAAATGAATAGAGCAAAACATAGCAGGGTGACCAGTTGCACTAAAAGTGTAACGGCCACCGCCGCATATAGTAGTTTGCATGCATCTAATGCAAATATGTGGTTGGTTTGTTTGTTTTTGGTGGAGCTGACGATCTGGACCACAACGCCTGAAGAAGGGGATATTCGCGTTGTCAGTCCACAGGAAGCCAGGAAAGAGCGAGCTCGAACATGGCATCAAACTACAGACGGTCAACCGTTGCAGCGCTCCCGAGGAGTTAGGGCATCCACCCTATGGTTGGGGGCGGACGATGGGGAGGTACCCTCCTGGAAGACGGCGGCTGCCCTACGTATACATTGTGGTGCAATTCCCACACGATCTAGATTGCTTAGGGGTCGCCAAGGGAATAGGAATTGTAGGAAGGGATGTAGCCAGATAGAGTCACCGAACCATGTAGTTCAGGTATACCCAACTACAAGAGCAGCAAGATGCCAAAGGCACAATGGCGTTTGCCGAATGTTAGAGACCTATGCCAGAAAAAAGGGGTGGGAAATAATACAGGAACCAAGATTAAATATTGGAGGCGAATCCGTGGTACCGGACTTGATTGTCAAGAAGGAGAGCATCACCTATATTATTGATGTGGCTATTACCACTGATTCGCAATGGTTCCCGATGTCGGAGGCATACGATTGCAAAATCAGCAAGTATGGAAGAGCCGATATGCTGGAGAGGGTATCAACCATGATGGGGACGCAGCGGACCACCGTGATTCCTGCCATACTCACGTGGAGGGGAGTATGGCTGGCCAAGTCGGCAAGAGGATTGCACAAAAGGTGGTAAGTCCAAACCACACGATCACTGGCTCATGAAAAGGGGTAGACCCTCCTCTTGGGGAGGGTCGGGCCTGCGAACATTCTAGGCTTAGGGGGCTTGAGATGGGGGGGCTACTTGCTTGTCTGCTGCCCTGCACCCCTGCAGGCTCGAGTCACCATAATGGTACCACGGGCGGAGGGAGCCCCAGGCCACAGAAGCACCGCCTTTGGCAAAGCTTCACCGGCCTACCCTCCAATAGAGGTCGGATTTGTGGTGGTAGTGAACTCGCTAGAAAGAAGGTAGCAGTTCCCCTCCTCTCACCTTTTGTGTTGATGGGGCCCTCTGGCAGTAGACGAAAGTCAGTTAACCAGAGATTCTCCAATAATTCAACTATAATGGTACCATGGGAGGGGGGGGGGGGGACTAGCTGAACGACCGGCCTGTGCATGGTGTCCGGGACCTGTGGGCTCTGCGGAGCATATTCTCTGGGAATGCTCCGGATTCTGCCCTTGAGGCCGTGGTATTCCCCGGTGGCGTTCGGGAGGACTGGACCCGATATGTGTCCAGCCTCACTTCCTATGTGTTGCACTCCCCGCCAGCGTGCCAAGCCAACCGACCGGGGTCCAGGACGGCCACAGGTGGTTGAGCGACAGCTCCCCCTGAGCCCTGTGGTGGCACCATTCACCTGCCTCCCACCGAGAGCCGGTGAGCATTGCTCCCGCCCCGAGCAATGATGTGCTCCCTGCTGGCGTTTCCCCGTGCCCGCTCGCCGGGTTGTGGTCGCTAGGAAGTGGAGCCAGTTGGTGGCTAGTCTCCCCGCCTGGTGGAGTCCCTCCCTTTCGCAAGGGAGGGCCCGATAAGAGCCCCATCGGGCCAATTCGGTTTCCTGAAACAAATTGCCCCTATTTTTACCATACTGGGGGTGTCTAAGGACACTACACGTGTAGCATACGTGTGGACCCAGCCCCCCCCCCCCCACTCATGCCGGGGTAGCAGTTTGAGTGGGGGTGCCCTCAGTCTTAAGCTTGGAGGAAGACCTCTCTTGAACATATTTTTGCGGCCATTTCGAGGGGTGCTGGGGCAATTCCCAACACCACCAAAATACTCGGCGGATTTTTCCTTTAAATATTTATGAGTTGTTAATTTAATATTTATGAGTTTTTAATTTATTTGAACTTAGTTTTAGTATGGTATTTATTTATTTATTTTTGCGCTGCCAAGTGGGGGCGGGTGGGATGACTCGCCCCACCACCAAAAAACTTGGTCGAGAGCTTAGGTGAGAGCTTAGGTCTGCTACACCACACGACTCCTCCCCCCTTGAGGTAACCCACTCCATATGGGGAGGTTAGGGGATCCCGGGGAGGTGGATCTCGTTACCCTCTGTTGAGGTGAATCCACCAAGGGGACCACACCCTACACAGAGGAATTGCTGCCGCCTGGGCGGGTAAAGGGCAAGGGATAGCATCCCAACAAAATATTATGTCTAACCCTAATATTAACCCGTTCAATGCGCCTCAACTTTGCTCTCGCCATTCCCTCGCCTACATGAATTACTTACAATAATTATTTACGAATTATTGACGATTAAAAAAATCTTTTTTTAAATTTTTTGGGCAAAATTGAGTAGTGAGGTAAGTACTTCCTTGAGACACTTCCCACAACGGCAGTCAACAAAGAGGGGTAACCAAAGGAGAAGAATTTAGGAGAGGGGCCCCCGAGACTGTCTCGGGGGGCGCCTGGTGAAAAACGCATTTTCTCGAGACAGTCTCGGGCGGCGCGTTGAACGGGTTAATCCTTCTGATGACCTTTTGATGACGACCCCATCGCATGTTTTTGGAGCTTCTATGAACGGTTCTCGCCCTGGACTAAGCTTAAGGTTACTGAGACCGGCCTGGATTCGATTCTGGCTCTTATCCAGGACCACGAGTCAGTGAATCGGGCGATTGAGGTGGCGATTAAGACCAAGAAATGTGGGGCCGACCTCACTGCCAGGGCTGAGCGCCTGGCCGAGAAGTTGGATTATTCTTATAGATCGATTCTCGAGGCCAGGCACCCGGTTAATGAGTGGTCGTGCACGCTCCTGGGCGCAATGGTTAGTTTCCGCCAGGAGCTTGCTGTTACACAGCAGAAGCTATCCGCTATGGAGGCAATGATTGGCAGCCTCGAGCCCCTCGCTCCCCAAGTGGTTGAGCAAAGGTATGGTAGGTGAGGCTGTCCAGGCGGCTTTCCGAAGAGGGATCTTGGGCCTTCGGAGCCAGCTCGACTCGGCCTTTGAGAGCAAGAACGAGGACTACGGAGGGGTCCTCAGGGCCATTGAGGAGGTGAAGAAATCCGTGGTTGACCGGATGAAGCCCCAGTCCATCAGCCCTATCCGCCGCAAAGTGGCTGGGATAGGGGACGAATTTGGGAAAAGGATCGATGGCCTGTCCATGGACTGGACAGGGGCCATCTTGGCGGGTGTGGAGGCGAAGTGCTCTGAGGCCGTAGAGGGTGCGGAAAAGTCACTCGAGGAGCTCCTCGAGCGGCAGAAAGGCCGCCACTCACCATGCCGTCCAGGGACGGGCCGAGTCCGGGCTCGGCTGTGGGACTCAACTTGAGTTCCGCAGACCAATTTCCGGGGCTCCCGCCGCCAAAAGCACAGAGGTTAAGGCCGCCACTGCACCAGAGGGTGGAACGCCTGAGACAGGCAAACCCTGAGGTGAAGCGGGTCCAGGAGACTGCACAGCCCCGGACAAGTACCTCAGATTTGAGGGATTCCGGACCTGAGTTCACCACCGCCACGGGGAGAAGGAGAAGGAGGAGTAGGGGGCGGAAGGGGGCGGCTGAGGCGGTCAAGAAGCCACCTGCCCTCGAGCACCTGACAACAGCCCAGGTCCTTAAGCGGGCCCCTCCCGTGTCGTGAGGGTCGTCTCCGGACGCTATGGAGGACCCTGTCACAGTAATCAGGGAAGTCCTCGACCCCGCCACTGCGTCCGGAGGCTTGGAGCCAGCGTGGTGGTGGAGGCCGCCACCAAGGAGGACATCACCAGCCTATTCCACAGCCCCGGACTTGCCCAGTCTGATAAGGCTGGTGGCTGTTGACGCCAGCCTCCCAATAGAAAATTTGGTGGTGGCCATCTTTGCTAGAAATCCTCGGATTGTGGAGGGCATCCCACATTCCGAGGCCAAGGCGGTAGGGAAGATGGGCCACATAATGCCCCCTCGTAATCCACATCCTGGCCGTTTCCCCGGCACTGAGGGAGAGGGTGGTCAAAGCCAAGCGAGTCTATGTCGGGCTCCGCTTGGTGGAGGTCAGCGACCATATTGATCCCCTCCAGTGCTGGGGATGCTATGAGTATGGACACACCAAGGCAAAATGCCCCTCCAAGGTAAAGCTTTGCCTTGATTGTGCCCAGCCAGGGCACATGAAGGCATCCTGCCCCACCCCGACACGCTAAAGTGTGTCCCGTGTACAAAGGCAGGGGTAAAGCCGGCAAACCATGGGTCAAGGGACAACAACAACAAGGGACAAGCTCATGATAACCGATTAATGGAAAATACGGAAAATGACAAATCAAATCATGTGTTAGACTCATGGCTGATAATTCAGATGCGAGCTGAAGGTTTTGAGTATTCATTCCATTCTTATAAGTTATCATTATTGAAAATGACAGTGAAACCCTACTTCACTCCAAATAACCGTAAAATTCCAATATATAACAAGGTATGCTCTTGATTTATTTTATTCATAGTTTAATTCTTTGTTTAGGTTTGTACTTCTAGTATCCACACCAGCCCTTATCACGGAGGTACTTATTGATTTTAGATCATTCGGGAGTCTCACTGAGTTGTGATTCGTCAAAAGGAAACTGGTGTCATTATCTTGGACCGTCTTGATTCTTGTGTCTTGAGTGTCGCTATTGAACTTACTGTTCGGATTTGGAAATTGCATAGTATTTTAGAGGCGAATGGGATGGAAAATGTGTCAATGGCAAAGTGGACATGTTTTGTGTTTATCTTCTTCCTCATGAAGATGACAAATCATGGCTTATTCATTTCTATTTCTGCTAAAATACACCATTTGAATGGTAAAACTCTGAACTGAGATTGTTAATTATTGTTTTTCGTAAGACCACCTGTTTCGTTTGTTGATTAAAATGTTGCTCCATGCAAGAAGACTCCATGTGCTGGAAACCTTTCCAGGCTATAACCTTTTGGCGGGCCAATTCTTATCATCCGTTGGCGCCCCATCCTCATTTGATAACGTGCAAGAAACGACAATTTTTATTGATATTTTAGTTGTACCTATGTGTTTTTTTGTATTGGTGATTCTATGATTTCATTTTAAGCACCGCAATTCATTTAAGTAAGTTTTCGATGTTATTCTTGTTCCAGGTTTCGTTGTTTTCTCGTTTTTGGCGGGGGGTTGCAGTGGCGTAGCTGCCATTTCTTATGGTGGGGCAACAGTCAAGGATTTCAATTTGTGTTATAGTTTTAGTATGAATTTATAGCAGGCACTTGTTGAATACACGAAGACGTTCATATTCAATGGCTTTATGTTATGATTTTAAATCACGTACGTTCTTATATTCACGAACCTACTTATGGATTATTAAAGCATAATACAGAACGTTAAAAACTGCGATAAATACGAATAGGTACCTACCGATGAACTGGTGAGCACTAGGCTTATTTCATACTAATACTAGAAATAAAAATATGTGGCCTGCAAAATCAAATATGTGGACGTTTCTCCCTTACAGTTTTATCCTCAATTGTTACTTCATCACGAAAAACGCGCTATTGTATTATCAATTAGGGGGCATGAAACCGAGAACGAGAAACATAACAAAATGTAAACAAACTCAAACCAGCAATATGCTAAGTGAGAATATATATATGTTACACTAGATTATTTAAAACTTTTCTATTAACCCTAAGTTACTGGCGCGATTTTCGTCTCATATGTAGTGGCATTGGGTCTTCTATGACCCAAATTTTATATTAATTTTTTGCTAGGGGAAATCAATTTGAAAAGGTTTTCATCGATAAAACATATATACTATTAAACTCTTCGAAAATGAACATTTAAATCAATCAATATTTCAAAGGAACAAGTTAATATCATACTTGAAACAATGGCTTAACGTTCCTAAGTTTTTTTTTGTTTACATAATTAAACTGAATGTTAATATCTTCTGGATCACAAATTACTTGATGTTAATACCTTGAGTCAGGGCAAACTATTGAGGAATGGAGTTTGCAGACGCATTTCTTGCAAGAGTCGCAAAAAGTAGAGAATTTTCTGTCGTTCGAGGAGGGACATACTGCGCACCTTTTCCTCTTTTTCTTGTTTCCATCACTACTTTCCGGTAATTCTTCGTGCTGAATAATCATCACACCTTCTTCCACTAAATAGTCTTTGATTCTAATTTTAAGATTCCTTGGAAGAGAAAGAATCTGTGACCTACAAACAACCTGGTTTCTCACTAATTGGTGACCCAACGCTTTCATAAACATTCTTCTCTGCACCTTCTTTCCAACAGCATCTACCAACTTTTTGGAATGCTTATATACGATGAGCGCGTTTATTCCACTTGTATTTATGAAATGAAAGTACATGGCCAATGGCCACCTTTTCGTACGTCTCCCTACGTTGGTAATTAGCGCACATCTGATCGTTAAGCCGATTTCACATGGAGCGGTATGTCCGGAGACGGAAAGACGGAACGCAATGTGATTGGCTGTTGGGACAACAGTTGAGGATGGTGGCAGCCATGTTGCCGTCGGCGCTCGGCGGTAGAAATTTGTATACCGTTGCAGCTTGCCGTCGAGCGGAGCGCAAGCTCATTGGACAGGAATGTTGATAACCTCAAGTAGAGGTTTCAGATCAGGTAGGATGGTTATGATTCCATTCACCAAGGTGCCGTTTTCATGTGAACTACGTGACGCATTCCGCCGCCCCCTCCACTGGATTTTTCGGCCTTCCGTCTTTCCGGTTGTACGCTCATACCGCTCCATGTGAAACCGGCTTTAGTATCCACTCCACCTTTGGTTGAATTGTACATTGTGATCATGGTGGGCTTCTTTTTATCGCCCGTGGAGTCTTCAATATCTTTACCGAATTCCATTGTAGACATCAATGGCTTTTGATTTTTTCGGTACTCAAGAAACCATGGCCATATGTCTTTAAGTGAATCCGAATAACGAGCTACATTGCAGATGAGTTTTGTTCGCTAAAAATTGAGGTGGTATTTCACGTTTGTTCTTCCTCAACGTCCCTAAAACTATTTCAATCACCACTGTGGGCAGTACTAGTGCATTATAGGGCCGGAAGGTTCGATTATTGAGATAATCGAAATATGCGATTATGTATCGATTAGTAGGTACACATTCGATATTCCGCCGTTTTCCAGCGGTTTTATAATTTCAACTGTTTTTTCATTTTAACTTGTAGGAATCAATAATTTCTACTGTTACTAGTGTTTTTTTTGTTTTTTTTTCCATATCTACTGTAGGGTTAGGTAAGGATTGACTACTTGATGTTATGTATTTTTGAGATGCGAGCATCCAGACCACCAAACTATACACTTCATTCTGATCAACATTTCCAACTAATCTGCATTTTTGTGGTTGCGTAAACCAACCGCATTTTGTGGTTGCTCGTGCACACCACTTCGGTTGGTATGACGCGGACGTTTTGCAAAAACTGAGCTGCAGTGGATTCACTATTGACATAGCGCACGAGAGATTTGAAAGATATAAAATCCATGATTTGACGAGAAAACAACACTTAACACAACTAGAAAAACGACTGTCCGTAAAGCATTTAGCAAATATGGCCGGCGTTCGGGAAAAGGACAAAACCTCGAACGGAGCACAATCGATACATAATCGCATATTTTGATTATCTCAATAATCGAACCTGCCGGCCCTATAATGCACTAGTACCCTGTAGGCTTCTATTTATTAAATTTTTGCTTTATTTTACCTGGGATTTCATAAGTAAATGGTATATATATAATACAAACGGTATACCAACTGTCAAAAATTAATAAAAGAATACGGGAAATAGTCCAGTCACATTAGACAAAGAAATCGTCGGAAAAGGTATTAACTAGGGTAAACTTCCTTTTTTAATATGTTGTCAGGGTTCACCCAGAGAGTGGATATATGGATTTGCAACCCCGAAAAATGTCCGCGTCACCCTTAACCAACAGAAAAACCCCTAAATTTTTCAACTTTTTTTGGTTTTTGGCCAAAAACTTACTGAAGGAGCCGTCAGACTAAAATGTTACCCGATACCTTTTTTAAAGCAGACTGAATTTGCAATAATTTGATAGGTTTTAGAGATTTTTATATTCAGTAGTTCCGGGGATATTGCCTTGCAAAGTTTGGTTATTTTTCCCAAAATGAGAAAATTGTAACCTACGGTCTAATATTGACCGAAATATTGGCCAAAGCACTTGTCCCACGAAATAGTTCTGAGAAAAGAAGTTGTAGTAAATGTAATTACCTTCATTTTAAGACTAAATTGGTACTCATAGGTATTGTAGGAAGCTCAAGAATGCCAAAGAACCGTAGATATACGTAGCAACCCACGCCTCGGGAAAAGGAAATTAGAAACCAACAATAATTTTCCTCAACGATTTTTTTAAATTTATCGTTGTAGATAAAACGTACATAACTAATTATGATGAGGTTAGGGCTCCTAGGGGTTTTCCATTGGGTTGTTACCTTCACAAGGGTTACGTGTTTGCATTTTCCACGTTGAGGTAAAAATTGGAAAATGTTCTAATTTTCCCAAGTGAGTTTAAAAATGCTCCGCCAGGATGCGCAATGGTCAAAAAAGCTGACCTTGGAAAAAAGCACTTCTTCTTCCTGACGTTTGGGCATTAAAAATGCGGAATAAATGCTAGTGTGATACAGCCTTAAGTAAGAATTTCTTCATTTCTAAAAGCGTCTAAAGTTGCTAGGCATCTGGATTCTTATAATAATGATGTTCGTATAATATAATAATAATAGTGTTTTACGAAAATTACATTATCAAATTGAAGGTGTAAGGTAATGAAGTTAGAAACGTAAAGTTATTAATTTTGATTGTCCATTCAACTAACTTCTGCATCATCTATGATTCATGGAGGGGCTCTGCCTACCCTGCCCTCCTCAAACTACGCCACTGGGGGATTGGGAAAGTTTCATCCATGTTTCCATCAGATCCTTCAAAATTTTCGACTGCATCAAGTCAAGAATTCCTGAGTGAACCAGTTTTCATTACCATTTATGAAAAAATTGAGAAAATAAAACAAATAGCCATGGAATCTCTAATGGAGGCCTTTGTGATGAAAAATCCAGTTTCAAATATCTTGAATCGATGGGTCAAAATTTTAGCATTTTGTCCCAGTGGTTGGGGCAGGGTGTCTCATCATGTACTAGTGATGGAAAAATGGGGTTTTTTTCTCTATGGTAGGATTCAAGTCCGATCCAAAATATCAAAATAGTTGTCGTTTGAATTCACTGATGTATCGTGAATGACCTAATTTTGGGGGTGGATTCATGCCAACCATTGGGATATGCGGTGTCCCAGGCTACATACACTAGGACTAAGCATGTCCCGCTGTGCGCGCCCCTGCCGACCTGAATTTGAACTAGCGTCAACTGGCAATGGAAATAAGCTCCCTAATGGGTGGCTAAGTTCTGTGTTTATTCAATCATTGATAAGAGTCCTCATGGTATAGTAGAAATCATAATAGACTTCTAAGTTGATCCCATATACGGCCCAATATTTTTTTGCACTCAAATCAAACCTTCGAAACATGTTTTTAAACATCATTATTATAAATGTTTTAAATCTTACTTTTAAACCTTCATTTTGATCTAGTCCAACTAATCTGAATTTTTACTAAGGGATCGACTACTTAATAATAGTATCTTTGAGATGCGAGCGTAGCAAGCATCCAGACCACCTAACTATACAAATCATTCTGATCTATTTGTCCAACTAATCTGAATTTTTACTAAGGGATTAACTAGGTACTTGATGTTATGTATTTTTGTGATGCGAGCTTGTGAGCATCCAGACCACCTAACTATACAAATCATTCTGATCTATTTGTCCAACTAATCTGAATTTTTACTAAAGGATTGACTAGGTAGGTACTTGATGTTATGTATTTTTGAGATGCAAGCATCCAGAACACCAAACTGCACAAACCATTCTGATCTATTTATCCAACTAATCTAAATTTTAGCAGCGGACATTGATTAATGAAAATTGAGGCGCCAATTCATTCAACCCAACCTATTCGTGCGAAAAGACTATGGGGGAACGTAGTTACAATTCAGATCGGTAGGGGGCACACAGCGGTACATGTTGCGTACCCAACATCTAGTCGCGCGTGCACACAACCAGGTACACAACAAATAAAGTACATCATCATTTGTTGTCATTTGGGATACGTAAGTGCCAAAACATAGAGTTTGGTTTGAGAGAATATTAGTAAAATGTTCCAGTCATGCAGCATGATCGCATGAGCGAATTTTCTTAAACCATCAATAGTATTATAATACATTAAATTGTATCGAAATGTGAGCAATTTCAGTAGAAAGAAATTGTTAAACCCAATTTTATGACAAAAAAAACTCATACTGAATAAAATTCGGTGATTCAAAAGAGATTTTGGATTTTTAGATTTTTTTTTTTTTTTCTCAGTTTTTTGTTGATTTTTTAGCAAATATTAATGAAATTTAGGTACATTTATTAATGAAATGAAAGCGTGTTTTTCTGCATAGTTTTGAGCGAAATTTTTAAAATGTCCTAGTTAGGGTAGAGTGATTGACATCTCACTAAGAAGTTTTAATAATAAGACATTTAAATGTGTTTTACAGGCTTGATCCATTTGAATTTTGTGGCAAAATAACTTCTCAGTAAAGTATAAAGGCTGGGAAAGGTTTCAGGCGGGTTTTTGTGAAATCTGGAGAAGGAACAGAACCTCGTGTTGTAATTTCTTTGGTGCTAGTACTTTCTTGTGATTTCGCCAAGGAGGTAAGCGTTTTATTATGCTTCACTATGCCCTCTACGTTTTCAAATTCGATTGTTTCCTTGTGTTCTCAATCAGTTTTTTGTGTAAATTGCATTTATGCAATCATTTTTTGGAAATAATCAAAGATAACATGTGAAAATGCAAATGTCAATTACTAGTTCCCAAACTGATGCTCTCCTCAGTGATTGACAGTGCTGTCAATGTGGATCTCTATTCCTTATTGTCATTCGTTCTGTATTTTTTATATTTATGTAAATACATAACAACTCACAAGCTGCTAATTTACCATTAGAATCGTATTGTGCCTATGGTATCAAGAAAACATTTTACCTATTTTGTGATGAAACATCCGGTGACATTTTCAACTTTGTCTTTATGAATACTCATATTAATTTTGTATTTAGATTAATATAACTTCAAACACTCAATTTATTTGTAAAATGTTTTGTTGATACAAGGAATCATTTATTTCAGGAGAACTGCTGTGTCAATATGTAGTAGGTATCAATACAAGTAGCCAGTGCAGTAGTTATTGTTGTTTTGGGGTTGCCATGAAATTGCGTATCTGATTTAATAAAAAGTTCTTTCGGTGTTGAATGGTCAAAAATTGTGAAGTGTTTTACTATAATCTGGGATAGTTCCTAGAGTATTTCACAATCATAGGCTGTCAATCACAGGTACAACAAAAAATGTGGCTGTCAAATACTGGGTCGAAAATTTGATTTCAAAAAAACGAATTTATGATGTTTTGTGGCTTGAATTAGTTATTTTTTTTAATACCGAGCAGTTTGAGGACATCCTGGTGCAGCAATAGACGTTGTAAGCTTCAAGTTTGAACAAACGAAAAAAAACATAACTTAATTGCAGGTCAAAGTCAGAATGCCTCTTAAGGTGTCAAACACTGGTCCCACCACCCTAGATCAATATGCCCTCAGCAAACTTTTCAGTTTTTGTTCTATTTATTTATTTTTTAAGTATCCAGCCGCCCGAACATTTAGCTCTTGATATTTCTGTTTTAGATTTGCATCAACTATAGAAGCAGCTCTCACTCACCTCTGAAAAGCCACGATGGAGTCGGAGAACGAACTCGAAGGTATTTTGACGTGAAACATGTCCTTCCTGGAGGTGAAAGAGCGACTGACATGCTTGAAAAGGGATTTGGAGTCATTGAGCGCAGAGATTGTCAAAACAAGGGAGGAAGTAAGAGTGAAGAATGCGGAAGTTACAACGGAATTCTGTGAAACTAAAGCACTCTTTGACGAACTCAAGGTGATAATGTCGGGTTAGAACTTATCTTCTTGGTTTATTATTATCATTATTGCACCTTTGTTATTAAAAAAAAGTAATTTTGGCATTATTTTTACTCAAACCCAAAGGGTTATTGTTTCAATGATGTAATGAAACCACCCAGGTCACTGTTGGCTTAGGTGCTGTACCTTGGTCATACCTTGGACCGGAGGGCAGATTGTAAAGGTTTGATAAAATTTGTACTTTTCCCTTACCCTGCTGCTTACTCTTGTTATAGTGCCCGAGATCTATGAATGTGCACAGAGCCTCAGGGTGAGGAAGGCGGAGAGGGCAAACCAGAGTTGCCAACATTACGGTAACGAAACGGAAGTTAGTGAAAAACCGTTGTCTATTTCCATGAAAAATGAAGAGTTACTATGTTACATCTATTTAGGCCATCATCGGTAACAAACAGTAACTGAACACACATTAGAAAGGACACAGCTTATATAGTCACAGGTGAAGGGAGATTGAATCCCATTGGTCGAGAGAAAGGAAAGGGGGCTGGAGGTACAACCAATTTAGTGCAAGCTCAGTGAAGCGGAATAAACTCAATTTTCTTGATTTGTCCATGTCTTTGGTAAATGAGAAGCATGATTTTTCAATTGATAGAAAAGATACATATAGTGATATAATGATCCATAGTACTTCAAATCACCCTTTAGTCCATAAGCATGCAGCTTTCCATAGTATGATCAACCGAGCACCATCTATTCATATGAGTGAACGAAATTTAACGAAAGAAAAATCCATTATCAAAAGCATAGCTGCGAGTAATGGGTTAGGGAATGTAACTTTAGAAGAAAAACAATGGATAAGTATACCTTATTATGGAAAAATGTCTGATAAAATCGGCAAAATTCTATCATTGAGGGGTTACAAAGTGGGTTTTAAAACTAAAAATAGTCTTGGAGCATTACTAGGTTCCGTTAAAGACAAAGTTAATGTTCAGGATAAAAGTGGGGTTTATAAATTAACATGTTCGTTTGGCTACGAATATTGCGGTCAAACTGGTAGGAAATTCAGGGAAAGAAGAGAAGAGCATCAGGAGGATTTCAGGGAAAATAAGGGTAGGTCTACATTTGCAAAACATCTTCAGGAATCCAATTATAATTACAATTTTGATTTTACAGATAGACAGTTTTTAGAATTTCTTCATTTTTGTCCAAAGGGAGGTTTGTTGAATGCACTTGAAAAATTCGATATTATCAAAAGTTACAGATCTGGTAAATGTTTAGATGAGGATATACCTCAATATATTTCACCACTGATAGGTCAATTTCTATAAAGCTTGGAATTATCCCTTCACAATGTTGAAACCATATTTAGTTATTGTCCCCCCTTTCACTTCATCTAATTAGCTATAATCACTTTGCTTGAGGTCACTTTGCCGTCACCTTGTTTGCACTTAGTTGGTTATACCTCCAGCCCCTTTTCCCTTTCTCTAGACCAACGGGATTCAATCTCCCTTCACCTGTGACTGTATAAGCTGTGTCCTTTCTAACGTGTGTTCAGTTAATGTTTGTTACTGATGATGGCCTAACCGTCGAAATCGATTTAACATTGTAACTCTCTATTTTTCGTGGAAATAGACAACGTTTTTTCACTAACTGAGTTTTTTTAAATGAGTTTCCACAACTTCCGTGAGTAGCAGCCTCATTGTATGCTTGATGCCCAGTTGGTTAATATCGAAGTTGTACCAGAGACCTACGCTCAGCTTTCGAAGTTCCAATTTTATTTCAATTGTTTGTATAAACTCAGATTGTCTTTTGGATTTTTTGAGGCGGCTTGTTGACTAACTTCTCGCCTTGGTACCTTCCTTGTTGTTGGATGGCCTCCAAATTGTAAATGTGTTGGGAGGGGGGGGGGGGGGGGAGAGAGAGAGAGAGAGAGAGAAACGCCCTGCAAATCCGTTTCATACTTCAAAGAACACAATCCTTAATTTTCACGTCGTATATATTTACATATTAAAATACTTATTTACATATTTATATGGTCTATTTCCCGACAATAACCCCCTTAAAATACGGGGGTGTGAATTTCGTTCCAGCTTAGAAAAATCTGTCTTGGCAAAATACAGGTCGAGTTCGTGGGCCGATCGGGCTGATTGCTCCAGAATTTTAGATTCAAATTTAGAACATAGTGGCCCAAAAATTATTTTTAAAAAATCGGTTTTTTGACATTAGGGCAATAGGGCTGTCTCACAGTCGAAGTATTTTCCAACAATAAGTCGATTGCGACAACTCCCAGATCTGTAAGATTTATAAATAAGTGAGAAAAAAAGATTCTTTGGTGAAAAACGCCCATCATGTACTAACATTTAGTTGTTTTCGAGTTGTGCTGCATGTCCTAAAATTTCCTTTGCAATCTCGTCACATGGCTGTCCCCTAAGTTTTTTTTTTTTTCTGTCATGAGATAGAATCTTCTGCAAATTCAGCGTTACAAACTCCTAATCCTTTTCAGTCCTCCTAATAGCCTCAGTTGCCCTTGACTCACATCCCGACAGGGAACGGGGAAATTATGCTGGTACTAAAATCCTTCCACTTTACCACAGTGTGTACCCATGGCCGAGAGGGGGCCAGAGAATGGGCGGAGCCCATTTTTGGCCTTGCACATTCTAAGATCTCGGGCACTATAGTTTGTTTGCCCACATTTAGTGAGGATGTGAAAGATGCTACTTCAGGGAATGTGATGTTCAGTATGGGCTCGAGAAGGATTAATTAATTATTTCGGGTTCTAACTGCGACGGCCCAAATATGTTTGATGCCTCGACAGAGTTTGAACTTGTGTCCTTAAAACAAATGAGAAATTCTTCGGTGCTAGTTCGGTACCTATGCGTTCTACCATTCCGTTTCTAGTTTGGTGTGCGTTCTATCACCCCGCTTCAAGTTCGGTGTGCGTTCTAACCCCACAAATTCAATGTAAATGACAAAAAATCATTACCAGTGATCTTACCTTGAGCGCAAATGCTTCTGTCTTCCAACAGGGCTACGAAGAGGGCAGGACTGTCTGCACGATACACTTACCAGCAGTAGTGATCAAGGTGTGACTGCAAATGGTACTGAGGAACCCCTCTCATTTTCTTCAATATTTTAACTTTGCCGTCTAACCACGACCTCTCTTTCCTTTGGGAGAGAGCCTGAGTCACTGAATCCACTTATGCTTTCTGGTGGCTTATTGTCTTGTGCACAAACTCACGATTGCTTATGCACCTATATGTAGGTTGTTGTATATTAAAATATTACACAAAATATCACAGAGCACAATAGCAGAGGCCAGTACAGAATCCACTGGGCAACTAAAGAACACAGATAGGGGGATCGGAAGAAGAGAAAAGATTCCTGGTGAAAAGTTGTCAACTTTGACTTTTGCACCCAACACATAGATCACAGGCTGGCATAAGTGAGAGCGCGACGGGACCCTCAGATCGCAGCTGGTTCATAGAACGTACATCGAACTAGCACCAATTCTTCTTTAATTACAGTGCTCCAAGGAGGTGAGCTATGAGGCCGATTTACTGACGATTCGTTATGATCTATTGCTATTTCGGAAACCTGGATAAATTCATCGTTGAATAATAATTTAGTTGATATTCCCGGATACCGTATTTTTCGCTCAGACAGATTTAGAAAACGTAGAGGTGGGGTGATGTTCTATGTACGAAAAGATCTGGATGCCAAAGTAATTATGCACAATGATCGGGGTGCTGTGATTGAATATTTGTTTCTGGAGGTTCAATTTCAGGGGAACACGGTGTTGCTGGGAGTTTTTTTACAAGCCGCCTAAGCCATATTGCAACTTCTGTGATTTCAAAAAGGTCCTTTCATCAGTTATCCCCAACTATGATCATGTTTTTATATTGGGCGACTTCAATACTGATTTGATGGCAGCCAGTAATCGGGCGTCTGAATTAGTGAATGTTCTGGATACATTTAGCCTTGAGGTCCTTCAATCTGAGCCAACTCTCTTTCAGGGTAATTCGAGCTCTTGGATTGACCTTTGCATAAGCTTAAAATCGGCACAAATAAATTGCTTCAAGCAGTTTGATTGCGTATCTGTCAGTAATCATAGAATGCTCTTTCTGTCCTCGAAACTTTCATTGATTAAAAGAAATACCCCGATAACTAGAACATTTCGTAATTTCGATAAAGTTAATTCACAGAACCTGGGCTCGGATTTGCTGTCTCTCGACTGGGATCCGTTGTATCCCGCCACCGATACTGACACGAAGGTTAATTTTTTCCATCAATTCTACAAGATGTCATGAATAAACATGCACCTGTCATTGTTCGTACTTTCAAAGTGGAGCCGAAACCTTGGTTTACTCCTGATGTATCTTGGGCATTACACAGATGGGATATGACTTACAACGAGTGGAGGGATTCTTGGAAGCCGGAGGATCATGAACGTTACAAAAGACTCCATGCTTGGGCAAAAAAGTGGGCTCGTGAGGCTAAACGGGCAACCAGTTTAAAAGTGCTCGATACCGCAATTCATTCAAAACAGCTTTGGAAGAACGTCCGAAAATTAGGTATGTCGAAATGTAAAATCAGTGGCTCTCCAAATGTCGATATTAACTTTCTTAATGCTCATTTTACCAGGCCCCCTGACCTAGAGCCTCCTCCATTAACCTCTGGTCCCTCTTTGGATTTGTTTTCATTTTCTGGCATTAGCTCGGATGATGTACATCTTGCTTTTATCTGTTACGTCAGATGCTTGTGGGTCAGATGGGATTCCCAGGAAATTTATCATGCTAATTTTAACATTAATTCTTCCCTAGATTACGTATATTTTCAACTTTATTATTACTTCTTTCGTGTATCCAGTTGCTTGTAAATCCGCTCATGTTACCCCCTTACCAAAAACTAATTCACCAAAATCATTTGATGATTACAGGCCGATTAGCAAGTTACCCTTTTTGAGCAAAGCTTTTGAGAATCTAATTCATAACCAAGTGAGTAACTATATCAATGATAATAATCTTCTTTGTTTGTACCAATCAGGCTTCAGGCATCATCATAGCTGTGAGTCAGCTTTGCTGAAAGTAACTAATGACATTTGCTGGGAGTTTGAAAAATCAGAGTGCACTGTTCAGGTGTTGCTTGATTTCAAGAATGCATTCGGATCAGTAAACCATGTTCTCTTAATAAACAAACTTTCCACTCTTTTTCATTTTTCTAATTCGGCCTGTAACCTGTTGTCGTCATACCTGTCTAATCGTTCTCAGCTGATAATTTCTGATCGGGACGGTTCTTGGACCATTACTCTTTTCCCTCTTCATTGATGACGTACCACAAGTGCTGAAATCTAGCAATACCACCTTTTTTCAGATGACCTTCGAATTTATCTTTCACGACCCGTGACGGAGGTGGTGAAAGCTGTTAGTAATATCAACACTGATATGGGCCTCGTTGGTGAGTGGGCTAGATCAAATGGAATCCTTTTAAATCCTAGGAACACCCAGTGCATTGTCTATTACAAAACGTCTTTACCTACTGACCCTATCCCACCGATTCTGGTGGATGGAGTGGTTATTCCCTATTCTTCTTCTGTAGTTGACCTCGGTGTGAAATTAAATTCTACCCTGACATCAGAGGCACATTCTCGTTACGTCTGTAGTAGGGTTTATGGAGCGCTCCACTCCCTGAAACGTATGGCGTTTTTCACCCCATCCATTCTGAAGAGAAACCTAGTTTTTGCTCTAATTATCCCTATTTTCTTCTACTGTGACTCTGTTTATACGGTTAAAGTTGACAGTGTCTCAAGGCAAAAATTGGAGGTTGCCTTCAATTCATGTATTTGATACGCTTTTGAATTAAAGTTAAGGGACAATATCTCTGACCACAAGCACAAATTTTTAGGTTTGGATTTATTTAATTACTTTAAGTTGTGGCAGTTACTAACTGTTCATAAAATTATGAGTGTTGCTTTGCCTGGCTACCTTAGAGGCATGTTTGTTGGTTCGCTTTCCCAAAGATCAGGGGCCATTCGTATCCCAGACCATGCTACCAGAGCTTTTGGTCAATCGTTTGGCGTCGTGGGTGCGAGACTGTGGAACTCTCTGCCTGTCCGCATTCGCTCTCTCTCTCTCTCTCTCTCATATAATCAAATTTAGGAACTCCTGCTAGAAATTTTTGTCCACCTCGTAATAAGCCTTCCTCTGCCCCTACTTAATTTTTTCATATTTTCATTTTACTTTGCATTTGCTTGTACATTTTTTTTTTTTTTACGAGTATTTATTTATTTTTTTTTAATTAATTTTTTCTCTTCTATTAGATCTCGAGCGGCTGTAATTATTGTTAAGTTATTACTTGTACATAATGGAATTAATATTTCTCCGTACAATAAAGTTTATTTGATTTGATTTGATTTGATAAGTAGTGAGAAGGTTCAATACAGTTCAATAAGTGTACACTTCGTAACATTTTTTGCACCATTCGAACGCAAGCAGTAATTCTAATGTAAAATAAAGTTGATAAGTGATGTAAACTTATGCCCTTATCACAATTATTATTGGGGTTTTCTCTCCATAAGATCTACTCGATGTTTCGTAGTGTAGTAGTCTTCGTATTGTACAGGTTGTCACAGGGTTCAATGTCAATAATGTTGGTTGGATTCCTTATCAAAAACATGCAGTTTCCACCTAATCTGAACTTAGTATTCATTCCGAGCCACTCTCGATATCATGTCCGAAAATTTTGTAAATTATCGTAAGTATTGCAAAGTTGATCCCAATGCTTGAAGTCTTGGTTAATAATTTTCAAACAAGCTGATGCCAACAGCAAAGTTATATCTCAACAATTTGTAAATTGCAGGAATATCATAAATTAAATATCACTTACCTGTCTGAACAATATTCACTCAAGTTTAGGATATAAGCCTTATTACGAAGAAGCTATTGAACTTCTTCTCACTCAACTTCCAAACATTAATTTCATTATGGCAATTCATGGTTTAAATAGCCTAAACAAGAACCGAACTACCTACTCCTGCAGTTTTGACATTTAGCTCTCTGCCTCTTTGAATAGTACACGTAGCCGATGGTGTATGTGTGTATGTCAGGTAAGAACGGAGGAGTGAGCCAGGGAGCACAGCGGGTCTGGGGCCGCTGCCGGACGGCTGGGAGCAGGCTCAAACGCTCGAGGGCGAGGTCTACTTCATCAATCACCACACCAAAACCATCTCCTGGTTCGACCCCCGTATACTTGAGTGCCCTAAACCAAATCACAATGGTAGTAGAATGGTAGGTATCACTGGTGCATAGTGGACAACTTGTACAAACCACCATCACTTTCCCCTTTAGTTACTGCGGGTTTCAAAAGGCTAGTCATGGGGTGGGAGTTTCCAAGACAGTTTTCAGGTTGGATTATTAGCCAGTCATAGAGACTGCTTATAAAGTGTGGCCCTCAAATGGCAGTTTTACTTTTCGAAACTCCGTCGTATTCCAGTTTCTATTGAAGAGACCGACTGAAGGAGCATTCATATTCGCTCATCCGGCAGGAATTGGTCATTATTTTGTGTGAACTTCTACTCAATACATAGCAAAGACTCTTGTTTGAAGGGAGGTTTAGGAACCCAGAACAAGTATAGGCAGTAATTGCAAACCAAGGGCGTCTTTTCCTCAACCCCAATAAAGGAGATTGTCCAATCCTTTGGCAGGCAACTAGTAGTTTCGTTTGTAGGGCCCACATTCTAAGAAGCATCCTCATGGCTGGTAGATAGCAGCAATTTTCTGGATCCTCTTAGGCTTCCAGTTCTATTGGAGAGGTAATGCAACAGCTTCTAGAATAAGCGAAACATTTGAAGAACCTTGAACGTACATGTGCTCTTCTAGCCACAGTAGGTAATTGTAAAATGCACTAACACTCCTTTCTCAGCTTCACTGAAGAGAACTTGTCAAAACTTCCGTCAAACGAAGTTAACTTTAACGTTAACTCCCTTTGACTTTGCAGCTTTTGCAAATTTAGAAGATGGTAAGCATTCTGAAGAGTTCGAGCAAACAATCTCCCTTACCATCTCATTTAGGAGTTTGTCCCTAATGTGTTCAAAAAGTAGTGTACCCACTCACATCCTGGTATGTTGCAGTTCGAAACCATTCGTACCTGACATTTCATAGTAACTACCTACACAGTAATTATTCCAGTTCCTGGAACCAAAACTCAAAACTGATCATATTCATGTACAGCATACAAATGAATAGAGATAAAAACAAGAAACGTAGGATCTTATTAATCTTCAGAATAGATATCTTAGCAATTAAAGGCAACCAACGATTTGCTACAAAAAAATGTTGGGAGAAAAAATTGAATATACCAAATAGTAGTATAATAGATACCTATGCACTCTTGTCAAAGCTTAGCTTGCAATATCGAAGCACACTTCTGTATGTATATTTCAATTCAAGATATCTTACGAACTATGAAATATATGGATTTCTGGTAGTATCATACATTACTTTCATGTTCAAATAAATTTGTCAGATTTATGTAGAGGACAAACTAATGTTAGTAAGATTCATTGTTGCCGATTTTGTGCTATTGAGTGAAGCTTAATGCGTGTAATTATTATTAGTTTATCTACCTATTATTATTAGGTCCAATTTTTTTCTTTTTAGCGAATTTTCTTAGAAAATGAAGCTATTGCAATGGCTCCAAAAATTTCAAAATAAAAATTTTCAAAAATTTTCTTCATCGAAATCTGTTTTGAGGCATTCTGAAATGATTCCTGGATTTTAACGCTTTTTTATATGTATATATATATATATGTATATATATATATGTATGTGTCATTCCAGACGATAACTCTCGATAGAATTGAGATAAAAACTTTGTTCTTTCGCCAAAAAATCAAGCATTTCAAAAGAAAGGATGAGTTCGTTGGACAACACTTTTTGAGCACATTAAAATGGTCAAATTTCAAAAAATGTACTCAAAAAATCTCTAAAAATGGCTAAAAACGGCTAAAAATCGTTCAATTTATATTTTTTGGTAGAATATTGCTCAAATAAAGTTTATTAACTATAAAATAGAACATCCAAAAATGTATGTACACAATTATGCTGAAAAATGTACTTAAAATTCATAAAAATTTGTTAAAAAATCGATAAAACCTGCTAAAAAAGCTAAAAATTCAGAACCTCTATTTGAATAGCAGGTTATTATTTAGAATACGTTTTTTGCCATAAAATTAATGGTTAACGATTTCCTTGCACTCAAAAAGCTCAAATTTCAAAACAATTCAACATTATACAATACGATAATTTACGAAAATTCGCTCATACGATCATGCTGCATCAATGGAACTTTTAGGAGCTTGTATTCATTTATTGAGTGTGCTAGTTCTGATAAGAATGCCGATCAAGTTTTCAATTAATCCGACTGTCAGAAAGAAGGCACATAGAAGTAATGAAATTAATTAAATCTCGTGCGACAGATTATTGTGGGAACCCTTCTTACTTCTACTGAGCATTGAACAACATAATCACAAAGAGACTAAATTTAGTTGAAGGTGAAAAACCTGTAGGAGATGATCAAGTACCGATGCTATATTTAAAAGAAAATAACTTACTTATTTCAGTATATAATCCACCGTCCATATTATGTCCATAATTACCTATATTGGTTCCTACGTAGGAACTAGTAATGGCGTAGTTCTAGTTCCTGCTTCCTACTGCTAGATACTGGTCCTTACCTTTTCCAAATATGTGTTGATCCGAAATTTACGAGAATTCAGGTATTGTTGGTCTTTTATCGTTAGTAATAACAGTACGTACCATCCTCAAAATTGAACACGAAACATACCTATATACGACGTGTACTGTTGGTAGAGCGTGTTTCAAGGATGGTTTTTTTTTTTTTTTTTCTTTTTTTTTCAATTCTAGCTAAGTACCCGTAAAATCTATTTTTAATGGAATACATGGCGAGAACTTGTGTCATTTGCGTCCGGAGTTAATAGATATCATCGTTAATTATCCTGGTCAGAGGACACATCCGGTTGTAAAACTGGCTTTGAAAAATTCAAGGAGGGCCCTGACTACAACTAACATCCTTATTTGAGCGGATAAACAGCAAAGTGATGCACATTACAAAGAATTATTATCTCAACGCAGCGGCTGCCTATGCTGCATTAGAGATGTAAGGAATTGATTATAAACTCTACATAACCATACCCAAAAAATCCTTTGATTTTTCATCAATGTCAGCTGAAATTAAGGAAGCTAAGCTTACTGCAAGATTAACATTAGCAGATTAGCATGATTAACTCTAAGAGGATGAACTGACATTATTGCAGGTGGAAGGCTAGGATGAAGTGACACTATAAAAGGATAAACCGAACGGAACCCACATTCGCAGTCGTGACCATTGATTCCGATACAAAGAAAGGGACAATCTTCAGCCTAACTCTGTTTCTCAAGGATAAGTAAAAAGTAAAGTGAACAACTGTGGTGAATTTCACACCACACACTTTGACGGCCCTTTTAAGGGCCACCAAAGATCAAGCTGAACACTCACTACGTGAGCCAAGCTATTTAAGACCGCGAACTATGCCAGAAAAATTACCTTCCAAATAGGACAGGAAAACTATACAAACGAAGGTAAAAAGAAACACAAGTTTCAATAATAATGAGAAAATGTCCTTCAGACAGTCAAGGACATTTTACTCAAAGTGTTACAGACCAAGAACGGACGCGCACAAGGCCCTAACGGGAGTAAGTACTCCCGAACTAGAACAAGCCAAACGCTCACTGTGAGAGAGGAGTCCCACACGCCGGCAAGTTGACACGGACAACTTGCATTCTCACTTTGTGCCCGTGGCTCCCGTCAGGACGCACGAGGCGAGGAGAAGTCCACCTACAACGCCCTTGAGGCAGACAAGGTCACAGAACTCGCAATCCCATTGGCCGGCGGAGACAGAGCGTTTTAACGACGGACGGGAGAAGTTAACACTTCGCCCTGACTCACACAGGGCGCGAATAACTGCCGCCAAATTGAACAGCCAATCACAGAGCACCCGGGCGGAGCAGGTGGTATAAATATGGCACCCGACGGCCCTGTCAGGCATACTGATCCTGACCAGCCTACGAAGAAGAACTCCTCTCCAGAAGAAGCCTTCCTCAAGAGAACCAGCTGCAATTCGACTCCACTGGCGCTCACAGGCTCTGGGATCAAGACGCTCATTCAAGCGAGCATACCTCCCTATCTACGAAGAACTTCTAGACCTTCACATAGGTGTCAGGTCCAGCCTTTTTTTGCTCGGCTGCGTGACCTCCCTATAAAGCCCCCGTACAAAGCCGAGGCCCTAGGTGGGAACGGATTTCGCTACCCCGCTCTGGACCAGTAAGCCCTCACCACCTGGTTACACTATGTAACCGTCCGAGAGGTTCGAGGCCGGGTAACCCTCAAGAAGGTGCATTCACCGGGTTACCTAGTGCGAGGATCCTGGGCTCGTAGGAAGCTTCACTTCCTCGTCTGGTCAAACCCACAGTGCGACCCTGTGTTCAATAGGCGGCTTCACCTCCTAGCACCTTGGTCCGCACGTTCAAATAGTTCTTATCAGGACTAACAGGCTAACAAACCTTCAGTCCTTTTCAGGACCTGAGTCGCTCTCTAGGCAAGCGAACCCACGATTCTCCCGGAGATAGAACAGTCTCCGACTTCCCACACTCCCGGGACGCAGTCGCCACAGGGTAACACTGAAGCTAGCCCCTACATCCAAGTGGAATACGACGAAATCGACACAGTCGGCGTACCAACGCTCGAACCTCCGAGCACAACGCCAATGACCGACCATAGGGGCTTTCCTCTATCACATGCCTCGATATAATCCAAGCGTCCTTTTCAGGACCTACCAGGGTCTTCCTACACGAACCCTGAATCTGCTTATACGTCCACATTCGACAAACATTACCTAAGAGGCAATTTATTCTATACTCAGCTTTCAGCTCTACACGCTGTCAAAGAAACACACGGCGGCCTTCCATTCAACACCTCTTTTCAGAGGACAGACACAGCAGCCCACGAAGGTCCAACCACAGGCGTTTGTCCTCTTCAGTCGTCTCCTATGACACCAAAGGTGTCATACGACTACGGTCCTTTTCAGAACCAGAGACTGGATACCATAAATGGTTCATATTCGATAACCACGTCTCCACATTCACCCCCATTCTATGCCCAAGGGTGTAGCCCTCAGGCGCCTACCGGGGATTATTAATTCTCACAAAACTGTCCACTGGGAGTACCAACTCCCAGCCAAGTATATGTAAATTCACCCTAAGGGGTGAATCCGCATAACCAAACTACAAGTCCACTACAACAACCATTCCAGGTTGGGGCTTTTCGTCCGACTGCCTCGGGCGTCGATGACGTCATCAGCTGTCCTCCAAGGAGGATCAGAATTCGTTCTGATGATTTCGCTTAAAGCTACTCATTGCCTCGCCCCCTTGAGTGGAGAGGGGTTCGCCGTACAGAAGCGAGAAAATTACTTGGACGTCTGACCCTTACCTGGGCAGTCACCCATCCAAGTACTCACCACGCTCGGTGTTGCTTAACTTCGCCAATCGCATGAGAAACGGTTCATTGTAACGCCTAACCCGTATAGCTTGTTTCTCGAGGATTTCATATCAATCAGATGAAAATTGAATAAGTTATTTTTTTTTAGAGAATTTTAAGTTTTGGCACCTAACGATGTGGTGGCTATCCCTTTTCAATATGGTATTCATAGGCTATCTTAGGCCTATCCCGCTCAATCCTAGAGAATTTTATTGAAATCGGATGAAAATTTAGACAGTCTGGGTTTTGTAATGATGTTACGTTTACTTTAATTGTAATCAACATCGGACCGAAATCGTGGGAGCTATTACAAGAATTTACGGACAAAAATTACAGACCTGTCATGTGACCGATTTATTTAGAATAGCTAGGTACCGTAAAACGAAAACGACGATGGAAAATCCTTTTTCTGGATGTTGAATATTCTTTTTCTCTCCTTTTTTTCGAAATTTCGTCAAGTAATGTCTTGATCGTATTGTCATACTCACCGAGGATTGTTTTCGTTGCAGCCGTCCACCTTCAGAGAGCTCCTGCTGCTGGTAACCTTCCGTACCTTCTGCGAGCATCGCCGCCTCTCAGCAGCAGAAGCTCCAATTACAGTGGCTCCAACAGGAGAGGGAACAGTTGATAGTCAGACAAGCGGAAATCATGCGACAAGTAAGTACCTTCCTATTTACTTTTGGGTCTTTAGCTTACATCTATACCATCCATTAAGGGCCTATTTCATTAATGGTCTGGTACTATTCGGAAGAAAATGTCAATAATTTCAAAAATGTGTAGGTACCTACTGGGTGATCCGCAGGAAGAAGGGGAAAAAAGTTGGGGTGTAGCACAAAGCTTTGTTGTATCCGTATCATGAATGGTCAGATCAATAAAATGTTTCAATTAATCTTAGTTATTATCTTTCATAGACCCTTTGAAGTTTGAGCAAAATGGGTCAGTTAGGCAATGAGAAAATGCTTGATAGATGTTACGTTTGCCTATGCACGAAAGCTGCCAGCAAGCCAGGAGTGATGGATTTAATTGAGGACCATCTACAGATTAAAACCATTCAACCCCTGAAAATTTGATCAAAATCGGATAAAAATTGTAAAAATCATAAACTTGGAACAAGGTTTGAGTTGCACGCATGCGCAGTGAAAACT
Source organism: Adelphocoris suturalis (assembly GCA_030762985.1). NCBI lineage: Eukaryota > Metazoa > Arthropoda > Insecta > Hemiptera > Miridae > Adelphocoris > Adelphocoris suturalis. The sequence goes on along the minus strand of CM061040.1, from coordinate 8,007,622 downwards.
ATAGATTTATGAGTGATGAAATTGATAGGGGACCATCCTCAGCCTAACTAACCCACTCATTACCAGGAAAGCGCCTATACGTTTCGTCTACATCCAGTCGCAAGCATAATAGGTGCCTATTAACATATTCACTGTAGGAACCAACTGTTCGATGTAATGTTACATTAGCCGTATCTATATAATAATTATGTAGTCATATTTTTCTGGCAGTATTGAAAAATTAGTTCAAACATAGGTATAATTATGATGGTTTGCAATGAGCAGGAAGCGAGCGGGACAGCTATTTTCTACACCTACCATAAATAACTGTTTTTGTTCATGTTCAAGTTTAAGATGCCAATCTTTGAAACTGCGCTGGCTGTGCTACTGTATATTGAAACTTGAGGAAACACTATAATTAGCAGAGTGAGCTATGAAGCTAATTTTTAGTTCCTATTCAACATAAATTGCTGAACTTTGGAACGGGACCTCTGGGTGTGGTAGACCATAATAAAAACTTAAGGAACCACTAGTGGTGGAACAAAATGTAATTGAGACTCTATAATCCAACTTGAGATGCTGAAATTTGAAACGGGACTTCCCCAGGTGTAGTTGAGTATAATATCACAATGTGAGAAACTACTCTAACCAGCAGAGTGAGCTCTGTAACTAATTTTGTTCCTATTCAACTTGAGTTGCTGAACCATTGAACGTGGGTCTCTCCGGGTGTGGTAGAGTATGATTGAAATTGAAGGACCATACTAATCAGCAGAATGAGGTCTGCCCCTGATTTTGTTCTAATCCAACTTGAGGTGCTAAAATTTAGAATGGGGCTAGTGACGCAATTGTACAGAAGTTTATGTGATGGTAATGAGATGAGTGAGCTAAGCGAGCGGGCACATCTAGTATTAGGTACCTACCTAAATAATTTTCTGTGTGATCCTTTAGATTACTTCTGTTAATATAAACAATCAAAAATAGACTATTAATTCTACTAAAACAATAGAATAACGCTCATTAGACTGATCATTGTGTAACCGAATTGCTATTTACCAAATTGGTACGCAAATCCAGACTATTCACCTACCTTCCAATCGTCCGAAAACCTGAAAACAAGCAAATTTTGAGCTAGGAATTAGTAACTTCTTCCCTATTTGCAGGTGCGAGGTAGGTACCGAACTTTTTACTTCCGAGTCTACCTATAGATAGCATTGTTTTCCCTTTCAGGAGATGAACAATTATTTGTCTCCAGATTCAAAATTTCCGCTCGTATATTTTAGACCATTCTGAACAATCTGTAGGCTTGTGTACACAAATTCTTCCAGCACGTTTAACTTTCACAGTTTTCATACGATTTTGATGATACTTTTAGAGAATCTGCAGGTTGGCCTGCAGACGGTCCCCGGTCAGTTTTGTTACTCACAAATCAATACTTCGTTGTGCGCATGTGCAAATGTAAATCAAGTCCGATCTGGTTCAAATTTGGAGGTTATTAAGGAAAAGCCGAATTAATAATCTCAAATCTATTTAATTGCGATCATTATCATTAGTAGCCACTGCATACGCGTTGAACATAGGTCGAGGATGATGGGCAATTCAATTGCTGTTTCTGGGGCGAGGGCGTGGAATTCTCTTCCTGTGGAGTTGCAGAATCCCGGGACGTATGGCAGTTTCAGGTGTGGGGTCGAGCGTCACTATCTCTCAGACTAAACCCATCATCTTCATTCTTTCCTTCTCTATTTTTCTCTCCTTCCTCTTCATTCTTCCAACTACCTTCTTTTACTTGCTTTCTCTCCTTCCAAAATCTTCTCTTTCATTTTTCATCTCTGATTTTGGTATCTTTACCCCTTTCCCCATCTTCCCTTACAGATAGTCTCTATTTACTACGTTTTTTTCTTTGTTTAAATTTACTAAGTAATTTTTTTAATCGCATTTTGATTATAGATATTGTCTTTTTTTACTATTTTGTGTTTATTTATTTATTTTATTTTTTGAAAGTATATTGTTCTCAATATTTTATTGCTTTTGCGCGAGGTGGGACTTATGTCCTATGCACAATAAATGCATTTACATTTACTTACAATGGTGAAGCCTTTACAAGTCACATTCCTACAGTTTCAATTCGATTTTGATGAAATTTTCCGGGAAAGTGTGGGTTTAGGATTATCCCCTATAATAATTTTATCACTCAGAAATCGATAGTGTTCACTAAAATGCTCAAACATAAAATCCACCAAGCGTCGTTTTCTCATGGCATATTCGGCTGATCTCGCTCAAATGTGAAGTTTAGTTGGGAAATGACGATGTGATAACCCCATTCAAGAGTCATCAATTGCTGCTGCGCTTGCCCGAAACTCAAATATCTCTATCTTTATTATTTATAAAAGTGAAACTCCGTCTGTCTGTCTGTCCATGCTATGCACGGCCAAACGGCTGGGTGGGGGGAGTCTACGAGTGGGGGGATCTTCTTGGGATTTTCCGAAAGGGGGAGCGAGCGAATTTAAAATGTTCTAATCCCACCCGAACCATGGGCCGTAGGGCGGGAGGGGGGTCGAATTAAGAATTAATGTGCGCTTTTTCCACTTCCCCGCTTCCCCTACCCCTCCAAACGGCCGTTGAAAATTCCGGAAAAATACCGATTTTGTAGGTTTTTGAACGAGGAAGACGACGGCGCGATCGGATTGCGAAAAAAGTATCGGGAAATGCGTAAAAAAAATGCGAGAGTACGGACCGTGTTTTCTCGAAAAGTCCGACGAAAAACTACGTTTTTTCCGATTAAAATATACCCCATAAAGGTACGTTTTTCGGAACGGTTTTTGCGGGCGAAATACAGCTTTGATCCCGCCGAATCTGAATCCGAAATCGGATATCGAAAAAAGTGACTAGAACTCGGTCAAATTGAGAGTGGAAGCGAGGGAAGCGTTTAATATGACATTTTTAAACGGGCCGCCCATTTCACAACGTTGCTTACCAGAAGGGACTCGATCACTCACAGGGGGGTTCCCATTTGCACTTCTACGCAATACCTTGCGAGGCGAGCAGGTACAGATAGGTACCTTGCGAGTTGAAGGGACTCGAAGTTCGCTCTTGGCCTCTTGCAAGCTATTCATAACGGTCACATAACTGTCGCTAATGATGCCCTAACACCCTTTGGGGTTCCAAATCCCAAGCGGTGCAAATTCGTACGTAGTTTTAGCTATTCACATGTCGGAATATGCTGCAATACCTTGCGAGCGAAGCGAGCAACATCCCCAAATAAACTTTTTTGTGGTTCCACGTAGTTTTATATGATTTATTTTGTTTGTAAGAATTTCCAACAGAAAAAAACGTCTGCTAAGTTGGGTGGGCAGTATAACTTCCTCGAGCGAGCGAGCCGAGCAGCATCCCCTACAGAAGTTAAACCTACCCTTAGAGATCTACCGTTTGCGAGCGACGCGAGCAACATCCCCTACATGCCATACTTTACGAGCGAAGCGAGCAACATTTTCTACATGCCATACTTTGCGAGCGAAGCAAGCAACAATTCCTACATGCCACACTTTGCGAGCGAAGCGATCAACATTCCCTACATACCACACTTTGCGAGCGAAGCGAGCAATTTAATGGGGGGGACGTGGAGGCGAGCGAAGCGAGCCGGAGCGGCTAGTTATTTATAAGAATGAAACTCCGTCTGTTTGTTTGTTTGTTTGTCTGTCTGTCGTGTCTATGCACGGCCAAACTGCTGAGTGGGCCGGATCTACGAGTGGGGGGATCTTCTTGCGATTTTCCGATAGGGTGTATAAGCAAATTTAAAATTTTCTAATCCCACCTGAACCATGGGCCGTAGGGCGGGAGGGGGGTCGAAGTAATAATTAATGTGCGCTTTTTGGACTTCCCCGCTTCCCCTACCCTTCTAAACGGCCGTCGAAAATTCCGGAAAAATACCGGTTTCGTAGGTTTTGAAACGAGAAAGACGACGGCGCGATCGGATCGCGAAAAAAGTATCGGGAAATGCGTCAAAAAAATCCAAGAGTACGGACCCGTTTTCTCGAAAAGTCCGACGAAAAACTACGTTTTTTCCGATTAAAATATACCCCATAAAGGTACGTTTTTCGGAACGGTTTTCGCGGGCGAAATACAGCTTTGGGTCCGCCGAATCTGAATCCGAAATCGGATATCGAAAAAAGTGACGGGAAGTCGGTCGAATTGCGAGCGGAAGCAAGGAGAAGCGTTTAACATCAGAAATTAATCGACCACGGGCCGCCGTTACACAACGTTGCTTACCTGAAAGGGACGCGATGACTCACAGGGGACTCACTACGCACTTGACTCATTTCAACGGAATTTCATACGGGTATTTCCCAACACCTATGCAGCAATACCTTGCGAGCGAAGCGAGCAACATTCCCTAATAAACTTTTCGTGGTTCCATTTAGTTTTATAAGATTTAATTTGTTTGTAAGAATTTCCAACAGAAAAAAACGTCTGCCAAGTTGGGTGGGCAGTATAAATTCCTCAAGCGAGCGAAGCGAGCAGCATCCCCTACAGAAGTTAAACCTACCCTTAGGGATCTACCGTTTGCGAGCGAAGCGAGCATCATTCCCTACATGCCATACTTTGCGAGCGAAGCGAGCAACATTTCCTACATGCCACAATTTGCGAGCGAAGCGAGCAACATTCCCTACATGCCAGAGTTTGCGAGCGAAGCGAGCAACATCCCCAAATAAACTTTTTTGTGGTTCCACGTAGTTTTATAAGATTTATTTTGTTTGTAAGAATTTCCAACAGAAAAAAACGTCTGCCAAGTTGGGTGGGCAGTATAACTTCCTCAAGCGAGCGAAGCGAGCATCATCTCCTAATAAACTTTTCGTGGTTCCACGTAGTTTTATAAGATTTAATTTGTTTGTAAGAATTTCCAACAGAAAAAAACGTCTGCCAAGTTGGGTGGGCAACATCCCCTACATGTTGGGTGGGCAGTATAACTTCCTCAAGCGAGCGAAGCGAGCAGCATCCCCTACAGAAGTTGAACCTACCCTTAGGGATCTACCGTTTGCGAGTGAAGCGAGCATCATTCCCTACATGTTGGGTGGGCAGTATAACTCCCTCAAGCGAGCGAAGCGAGCAGCATCCCCTACAGAAGTTAAACCTACCCTCAGAGATCTACCGTTTGTGAGCGAAGCAAGCAACATCCCCTACATGTTTCAATTGCGAGCGAAGCAAGCAACATTCCCTACATACCACACTTTGCGAGCGAAGCGAGCAACATTCCCTACATACACACTTTGCGAGCGAAGCGAGCAATTTAATGGGGGGTCCGGGGGGCTTGCCCCCCGGCTGGACGTGGAGGCGAGCGTAGCGAACTTCTACAGTTTTCATCTCATTGCGATAATTTCTGGGATTGAATTATTCATATTTCAAGATTATTTAAAATTTCAATGAAACGGATAGGAGGAAGCATTGTGCCACACCCGAATAGGCAATTTTGTTCTCTTTTACATTTAAAAACCGCTGCTACATACCATTGGAAAGCACGTTAAATAAAGAAACTTACATTAGGTTCACCAATGTTCAGGATTTTTTTTTTTTTTTTTTTTTGGAAATGTAGTTCAAACTTTATATATACACATGAAGGGTGGACCAGTTAAGCTTTTACAGACTTCAGGGGTCGTTTCTACATCAAATAATTCTATTCTAACTTTCCAGCAGAATGTTCTTCTCGGAAATTTTGTTAACGTTTCGCTTCCGAGTAATTTTACATTTTACTCCCAACACAAGATGAATATAGTGAATGATGGTGGAGTAACATATGGGTAACCATTTTGAGTAACATATGGAATAACCACATGAGTAACACATGGAGTAACCACATGGGTATACCAATAATCCTTTTTTTTTTTCTTTTTTTTTATTGGACTGTAGCAACAACTTGAAGTGAAGCTACTTCCGTAACTACCCAAATTTAATGACTTACCTTTGTGATGTAAAACCAGTTCCTTGTGTGGTACTTAAGTACTAAAATATGTGGTGTATATTGTGTATTCGAACACATTTGGTAATGGTTGGCTGAATGGGCCCAGTGTTGCCAATTTACACAAGAAGGGAAAATATCCACACTTTTTTGATCTACACAGAAATATGGTCTACATATCCAATTAATTTAAAATTGAGATCAGTGTTTTGGAGATGCAAGCGAAATGAGCATCCAGAACACTGGATCATCAATAGTTTGCTAAACCCACCTCTTGTGAGTTGGTAATGCTGAGATGCTATTGGCTGTTATGGAGTATACAGGTGGAATAGCCAATCTACACCTCATGTTTTGACCCCATAGAATTAAGTTGAAATACTTTTAGCATTTTTCTATGTTGAAGTAAAGCTACTTAGGAAACTGCACAAGTTTAATGCCTCACTTTTGTGTTGAAAAACCAAATGTGTGGTGAATATTGTGTATTTTAGCACATTCGGTAATGGTTGGGTAAGTGGGCTCAGTATAGCCAATTTGCATAAGAAGGGTAAACATCCAATTAGGGATACATATTCTGATGATCCTCTAATACAAAGCCTACACATCGGGCCCAACACCAAGCCTCAACATCAGGCTCAACCATAACTTTCATGAGGGTGCCAAGCCATGTGGGTATTCATGGCAACGAGTGTGCTGATGCCCTTGCGAAGAGAGTCATTGGTGATAACTACATCGATATGCTGCCTATAAGAATTGAGGATCAAATTTCCTACATGCAACATAAAGCCAATTCCATCGCATGAGCAATGGCTGGGTGAGGTCACTGGTCTGTGTGGTGTCCTTCAGAACACGTGCCCGGTGGGCCTATTCATAACAAAACTTCCAATGAGGGACCGAATTACAAATACCTGCTTAGCGCAGGAGCTCGAGATGTTGTGTGCGGTAGGTGTGGGGGTGATCTGCCCATCCTCCACTTCCTGAAGGACTGCCCATACCTTGTGGACCTCCGAGTCTAGCATCGGCCCCCTCAGTGGGTTGACGTTTTATCTGGACCAGACAAGGTCCAGTCCCTGTTGTCGTACCTGAGAGCCTCTGCACTCTACTACAACCTGTGATACCTGATCTGTGATATATTTTTGTACAATCTTGTCATAGTTTTATTTCTCTTTGCTAATTATACATATATAGTGACAGATATTTAGTTACTTTTAGTTGATTTACATTAGGATTTTCGAGGTGCAATCAAATTGGGCATCCAGAACACTGAACTATACAGATCACTTGAATCTGTGTGACCATATCAATAGCTTCCTAAACCTGACTTTTGTGTGTTGGTTATCCTGAGCACACGCTACCGGAGATGTTATGGAGTGTACTGTCGGATCTACACCTCATGTTTTGGACCCATAGAAATAAGTTGAATACATGCAGTATTTTTCTATTTTTAATATTAACTGATTCCAGGCTTGTTTCAACTGAACTTCTCTTCTACTTGGAGAATCTGCAAAGGGTTGAAGCTCTCCCAAAAGATAGTCTCGAACTTTCAGCAATGAACGACATTTGGACATCCACGGGAGCCGTATGACCCCACCACTCTTGCTCACCTACCAAGTGGCTTACGCCTGGTGACCATTCCTCTCAAAGACAGACACTACTCAATTACTGAGACACCTTGTAGATAAAGTAAGATATCGTTAGTGCCTGCTTATTGCCAAACAAATATTTTCTTCTTGAATACAGAGAGACTTTTTTCTGTTGTACATAAAGTGTGATGTAAATAGAATAATTTTTTCCATCAATTCTATTTGATTATTGATCCAGTCCAGACATTGATGAGGTGCGAGAAACAATAGACGTGGGTTTAAATTAACAGCATTGGACATCAGAATCGGATTAAATTCTTTTCACATTCTAATAATAATTATTTCAGTTTTATTTATTTTCTCCTGGGTAGGCGTCTACACCTAAGCAGATTAGTTGCCACTTGGAAGTGTATTTGGTTGTAAGGGAAGGTGTACTCGTCCGTTGCAACGGGTTTTTGCATTTGTAATACACCATTTTTTCATCATTGGTGGAAACTTATTTAATGCACTATTGAACTAAATACGTTGCCCTTTATATATTTTATACCATTGGTTTATCAACTTGTCGTATCGTATACTAACAACGACCATAATATCAGCTGGTCTAACCTCAGGGGCAGCTATCCTAACCCTGACTCATGATTCTGATACACTTAGTAGATAACCCCTGACTCGAGTATATCTTGTGGGTTTACTGCCCTAGAGTCTGCTCTGTTTCTAGATACCTGGCCTAAGTGAGTACCTGTAACCCAAAAAGTGAAAAAATAATCATTGCACTACACTAGTCATTAAGTACTTATTTCTTAATTTTAAGCAGATGCTATTCCCATGTGAACTGAATGCAATGAGCTTCAAAGTCAGGATCTGATGACACTCCTCAATGTTTTATAAAAGGTATTATAAAAGTAATTTCCACATCATTACCTATGGTGGAATACATAGTCCTCACTAAGTTGAAAGGAAATGCTCAAGTGAAGCTCTGAGACGTAGGTGGCTACTTAAGCTATTCATGGTCAGTGACTAAGGAGTTGCTCAAGCAAGTGCTCGAGCATTCGCTTAAGAATTTCCTTTGTGGGTTCATAAACAGGAAACCAAGCAAATGCTCAACTTTTTTTCCTCAAATGAGCCGAAAAACCAAGGTAGGACAAAAGCTACCTTAAACATTTGCCATCAGTTCATCTTTCCAAAAGTGCTTTGTATCGTATGCATGTAGTAGTTTTCGTAATAGTTAAGGATCTCGAGCAAATTTTTGAAATTCACAAGTAGTACGATGAGTTCAATATTCAAGAAAATATGATGAGGTGATGAAACATTCGAGTCTATCACGGTTTATTGTGTGCTCGATGTGTGGACCTACTGTTATGTGTACTGACAGGAGTAATTACTTTTTTTTAGAAACTTTGATTATCTAGGAAAAGAAGGGTTGATCAGATCAACAAATAGACGAAAGTTGAAATCAATGTTTCTTTTCGGTTCCTGCCTAAGGAATCTATATATTAACCTAGGATGCAGAAGAACGTAGGGAACGTGGAAGATTCGGCACATGAACCGATGTCCCCCCCCCCCCCCCCCCCCGTTTTCGCGTTTACCTTGAAACTACATATCAACTTTTTCGCATACACACTATTTTCGAAATGTAAGATTATTTAACTTTCAAAATTGTCGTATCCAATAAGTAGGTATTCTTGTATCCAATACTTTCGTAATCCATCCGTGTAATTTCATTTTCTATACTTTGTAGCAAATGGCAATAGTTACCTAAGGTAAAATTTCGTCAGATTAGGTCACGTACTCGAGTATAGGTAGGTAGAAAACTCTATTTACCTACTGTTGTGTTTAGCTTCTGCACAATGACAGGATTGATTTTTTCGACTAGAAATGTAACTCTACATTATCTTGAGTGTGCATACCAAAATAACTTTTTAACGAAGTACCTACTATTGAAACTGTTTAGTGTATTTATAGTTGGATTTTGTAAGGTTGGATAGTTAGTAAGGTTAAGATGCGAGTCTGCTAGAATCCAGAGTACTAAACTAGACATTTTGGGTCGCTGTTTGTCCAACTGAAGTACCTAGTCTACATTTCACTTAAGGGTAGTTTGCATATTTTTCGACCAAAAAATCGAAAATTAAAAAAAAATCGTTTCTACTAATTCATTATATTTGGAATTGAATGCAAAAAGAATTTTTAAAATTGAACAACGAGAAGTTATTGAAAAATATTGGCGAGGCTGGGTCGTCTGCCTCCTCCTAAGGAATAATAGGAACTTTGAAAACAACAAAACCAGAAAACAAAAAACCCATCCAAATGAAGAAAACAGAAATTAATGAAACCACTATCTGCTTTACAAGCAGATACCATGTTTACATGGATATGTCTTTGATTGGGGATTTCATAACGTTTGTTCTCGGAGTTGTAAACAAATCCTTTAACTTTGGACTGTAGGCGACGATATGTAGGATAAAGAATTTATTTTTTATTCTTGGAGGCATAAAAAGCAAACTATACATACCTACTAATAAAGTTATTTCTCCAGCTATCATTTATGTTCATGACAGTAGGGACGTTGCAATACTTCCGATATATCGTGCTATCGGTACTTCTCTTCCGATACCACCGTCATTTTTTCAATCTAATTTTCCCACCACAAATCCAGGAGACGACCAGCCTGCCCCAGGCCCTGAGAAGAGTTCAGAGTGAAGGTATCAAATGAAAAGTATCGATACCAAATTGGTATCGATAAGTATCTAAAATGGCCTTTGATTATACTATTGAAAATAATGCACGCGATTTTATCATTTGTGAAAAACGGAAAACTGTATATTTTGTAGACAATGTGTACTTGGAACTCATAACAACGGGAATGTTTTGATATAGTAATAGTGGAGAGTCATAACAGTCTCCCCCACTATTTTATGTTCACTGTATGTTAGTAATGTAGTCCTTGTATTTGGCAGGTATGCGTCGAATTCGTTGTGATCGTCTCAGTTGTTGTGGAGTCGAATTTAGAGGACTGGAAATTCGTTCGGAGATGCTAGGTTGTTCTTCGTTATTCTGTTGTCGTTGTTATTGGTGGTGTAGAAGTTTGAGGGTGATCTGGACTGATTTGTTCTGATGTTGTTCCTCTTGTTTCATCTTGAGTTCTTGTGTTTGATAGTGCTCTTGGAACCTCGCGTACTATAGTCGGTCCTACTGTTACTGTTTTCTGTAAGGGTGGATCGTAATTGGTTAAGATGTCTTTTTAATGTTTGTCCTGAAATGTCTAGAGAACTAAATAATGTCGGTGTCCCAATTTCTTTTTTACTTCTCCGAATCGCCAAATTTGTTTGTTGTTTCTGAACAATCTAACTTGTACTCTCTTTGAATGAATGGTCTGGAGGAACTTCCAATCTTGTTGATCCTGGTCGATATGGAAAAATTGCGTTCATGCGGATTTTCAATTTTCTTTGTAAATATAGTTCCGCTGGAGGCTGTCCACATGCAAGCGGAGTTGCACGGTATTTTAATAAAATATTCTGGACTTTTTCTGGCATCGGGATATTATCTGTCGACGCAGCCATGCCATGCTTCAAAATTTGGATTGCACGTTCTGCCTGACCATTCGTTGCAGGATATCCTGGGGCAATAAATTTTTGAAAAATCCCCCTGGTTTCGCAGTATTTGTGGAATTCGTTGCTCTGGAAAATCGTAGCATTGTCTGATACTACAACCTGTGGGAAACCATGTACTGCAAATATTTGTTCTAGCAAAACAATGGTGTTTGTACTGGATGGCGCCTCTCTGAGAATTTTGACTTCGATCCATTTTGATCGAGCATAGATACACATAAGAAAATTGAAGCCTTGAAATGGTCCAGCGTAATCTATGTGTACTCTTTCCCAGTTCTCTTTTGGAGGATCCCACGGATGTACAGGAGCTTTTGGAGGTCAATCAATCATGCGATGTTGTAGATTTGTTTGAACTAGGACACGACTCAGACAAATACATAATTTCAGTCAATTTAAACGAGAAAACTCAACGCTTCGAAGTGGATAGCGGAGCTAAATATTTTCTAATTCCAAAAGACGAATTTGAATCCTTAAATTTGGGTATTCCATTACAGGCCTCTAAATTAGCATTTCGATCCTATTCAGGAAATATCATAAAACCCGAGGGGAAGGTTACAATAAATATTTCTTACAAAGGACCCGGTGAAGGGAGAACTTCATGTAGTTCCAACAGGACATGACGCACTTTTGGGACGCCAATGGATCAGAGGTTTGGGAATCGACTTGTGTAGAGTAGACGCTGATATGAATCAAACACATATCGCTCAAATTCAACCGCTCAAAACACTTGATGAAATCCTTCAAAAATTCGCACCAATTTTCGAAGAAAAAGTAGGTGTGTACCAGGATTCAAAATTTCATTGCAACTTCAAAAAGGAGATAAACCAATATTTAATCGAGAGAGGAATGTCCCATATGCACTACTCGACCGGGTGAATAAAGAATTAGACGCACTTGAGGGAGATAAAATCATCACACCTGTAACATGCAGTGATTGGGGATCACCCCTGGTAGTGATGGTAGCGTTCGTCTCTGCTTTGACTACAAAATAGGAGTCAATGATCGAATAGTTAAAGCAAACCATCCAATCAGAAAGATAGAAGATGTTATTGACAGTTTACGTAATTCAGCTTTTTTCTGTAAACTTGATCTCTACATAGCATATATTCATCTTGCTGTCGATGAAGAAGCCAGTATGATTCAGACCATGTCAACACACCTACAGAGTCAACCGCCTAAGCTTCGTAATCAAAACCGCAACTTCCGAATTCAACCGAATCCTTTCTCAAATTTTGAAAGGATTGCCAAAAACATAAGCATATTTTGACGATATAATTTGTCACGGTACCACTAAGGAAGAATGCATGAATAACCTCCAAGCATGTCTTCAAAGACTTTCAGATTTCAACCTCCACGTCAACAAACGTAAATGTTCATTTTTTCAGGAGAAGGTAGAGTATTTAGGAAGACTGATAGAGTTCAACAAGATCAGCAAAAGTCCAAAGAAAATTCAAGCCGTTCAACAGATGCCACGCCCTTCAAATGTGGAAGAAGTAAAACGTTTCTTAGGACTAGTATCATATTATACCAGATTTATTCCAGATGCAGCAACTGTGACATATCCACTACGAGGGCTTCTGAAGAAAGGAGTAAAATAGATGTGGTCATCAAAATGTGAAGCAGCATTTCTCCGGATAAAAACAGAGCTCTGTAGTGATAGGGTACTTGTACCATTCGATCCTGAACTACCGTAAAGGACCTCCCCTACTCGGGAGAAATTGGTTTAAAGTTTTTGGATTCCAAATCAAGCACTCAGAAGTAGGTAATAAGGATAGAGCTGACCATGTGTACAATGTAAATAACGATGTTGATATTTTGTCATTGGTAAAACTTCAGTTTCCAAAAGTGTTTTCTACAAAACTAGGTAGTTTCACGAAAGGTAGGGCAGTCCTGGAACTAAAAGATGGGGCGGAGCCAAAATTTTTCAGTGCCAATTCCATTTTCACTAAAACCTGCGGTTGAAAGGGAATTGGAAAGGTTGGTAAAGGAAGACATAATTGAGCCGATTGATTACGCACGTTTTGGCACTCCAATAGTACCAGTTTTAAAAAGCGGCGGTGGAATTAGAATATGTGGGGACTATAAATTAACCATAAACCCATTTCTTAAAATTGACCAACATCCATTGCCTACCACTGAAAGCTTATTCCAAAAAATTCAAGGAAATTTAATATTTGCTAAACTTGACCTTTCGCAAGCCGCTGGAGGGCTGTCCACATGCAAGCGGAGTTGCACGGTATTTTAATAAAATATTCTGGACTTTTTCTGGCATCGGGATATTATCTGTCGACGCAGCCATGCCATGCTTCAAAATTTGGATTGCACGTTCTGCCTGACCATTCGTTGCAGGATATCCTGGGGCAATAAATTTTTGAAAAATCCCCCTGGTTTCGCAGTATTTGTGGAATTCGTTGCTCTGGAAAATCGTAGCATTGTCTGATACTACAACCTGTGGGAAACCATGTACTGCAAATATTTGTTCTAGCAAAACAATGGTGTTTGTACTGGATGGCGCCTCTCTGAGAATTTTGACTAAGTTTGAACGGGAATATTTTGATATAGTAATAGTGGAGAGTCATAACAGTATCGGATCTTGAAAAGTGGACAGATCCACAACCACCACCAATGAAGTCAATGGCAACACTGCTATGAACTTTTGTACCCTAGCTTAGCGTTCTTCCCTTCTTTTCGTTGATGTTGTATACCTACCTTTAAAATACGATCTTATTGTTCTTTTTCAATAATTTATGATCATTGAATTACATTCATTATTACTCCGTAAGAATTGCATTGTCCTTCTCTACTACGTTGAGATTAAGGTAAGAGGAATACCTTTCATATTCCTTTACTTTGACATGACCTCATACGAGGCTCTGGGATCAAGCCACTTGGTTTGGGCATAGTTTGGTTCGATTCTAGAATATGACGTTTCGTTTAGTTGGGTTGGTTGACGAAAATAATTCGTCATTGATTTAAACTCGTAAGCTCCCTCTTGTAGAAAGCTTGACGATGCCGTAAGAAGAAAAGAAATCATGATCAAGGAGTGTAAAACGTTCCAAATGCTATGAAATTCCGTAAAAACACCTTGGCTTTGGTGGATGCCGTAAGTTAGTAACACAGGCCACTATGAAACGAGAATCCGTAAGTCATGTAAATTGTAGTGAAGGGCTTCGTTCATAGTTATGTTGATCCATAAGTCTTAAGCAGGAATCCGTAAAAAGTCCCTTAACATAAGACTGTGCATTTTGTTGATGATAGATACATTTACCCAGCGTGATCTGGGCACGTGCGTATGGTCTGTGGATAAAGTTCTTTATACCTTGATTGGATTTCTTTCTGACGTAGTTTGCACAGCAACGTATTTATACCGTAGTTTTATGATTACCAACCCAACACTCGATGTATTTAATAAAACCCTTTGTTTGGGAATGTCACACCATATTTCTGGAGTGGTTGATATTCCATAAATAAATTGGAGAAATGAACCAAACCCCATCCAAGAAATCGTAATGCCCCCTGTCAAGGGCAATGTTTGTTCGAGCTGTATGTAACAGTTGTATCTAGCCAAATTACCTAGTACGGAAATATGGAGAAGACCCTAATAGTCACAGTTTCTGTGCGCTTCCTGGCATATGAGAACGGACACCTCTATTTTAGTGTCATCTCAAGGGTGACCTATTCTGAGGTTTCAGCTTCTGAACCTGGAGCCCAACCTTTTAGGCGTCAGCTCCTCAGTTCAGTTGCCTGATGATCCCCTCCGTTTCACTGCTCTATTTGACTGGTTCACTGCTCTATTTGACTGCTCTAACAAACGTTTCATGTTTATTATTGACCTACTACGACTGATTAAAAGAAATAAATAACAACTTGGTATATTTTTAACGAAAGTACAGAGTAAAATCCGTAATTATTTAGGAACATACTATTTAATTTTTTTTAAACCGTAATACTCACGAACGTAACATACATTATTGGAAACTAAAATCCGTAATTATTTAGGAATGTACTACGTATTTAATTTTTTGAACCGTTATACTCAAGAACGTAACATACATTATTGGAAACTGAAATCCGTAATTATTTAGGAACGTATTTGTTCTGAAGAGAGAAAGAAGATACAAAATTACCTACCTACAAAATTAGAATGACTTCAGTTTTCGTGTTTAGTGAAGTGAATTCAACATCTTGTTACCAAGAGACTCATATGATGTAAATAGAATATTGAAAAAGTTAGAAAAAAGAAAAATATAATTTGTTCGTTGTGATTATCATCAGTGTTTGGAATTTATTGTAAACTTATATCTAGATTTTGTAAATTGATCAGGGCAAAGAGTAGAGTCCTATTTCTCATTTAAAATCAGGTCTATAGACAGTAGTTGGACATCAACCGTTCGGAACATCTGGTGCCCAACTGAATTCATTCTGGTAGAAGATGGAAGACCTGGTGAGAAAACGAAGAGTGGTAAGGTCAGCGTTTAGCCGGACATTCAATTCGTTGGACAAAATCTTCAAGGAGAATAAAGATGAGTTAAACGATCCGACAATTATCGTGAATTTACAAACGTCGTTTGAACAACTTGAAAGACGGTACAACGAATTGAATGAGCTGAATATGCCCATACTAGATATAATGTTAGCTAATGATGACGACAAGGTAATTGATGATGAGGTAATAAAATGTGATGAATATGAAAGCAATTATTTAAAGATGAGATCGTTAGTGTCCTCGCTTTTGAGATCAGAGTCTGTTCATAGCTTTAGGACCGGAGTAAGTGAGAAGACGGGAAGGAAGTACAAGCTACCCAAAGTTGAACTGACAAAATTCAATGGGGATCCAAAAGAGTGGTTAACGTTCTGGAGCCTTTTCCAAAATATCGATCGCGACCCATCTTTGACGCCAGAAGAAAAATTCCAGTATCTTCTGCAAAGCGCGATATCTGGTTCACGTGCTCATGACGTTGTTGCTAGCTTTCCACCAACCGCTGATAACTACCCCAAAGCAATCGAAGAATTGAAAAATCGGTTTGGGAGGGAAGGATTGCTCGTAGAGGTGTACACGCGCGAACTACTCGGATTGGTCCTCCAAAACGCGGCTTCCTCAACTAATTATCGGCTGTCAGAGTTCTATGACAAGCTTGAATGTCAACTTCGTGCGCTTGAAACGTTAGGAGTAACCTCAGAAAAATGTGCTTCAATGCTACTCCCTCTCGTTGAATCTTGCATGCCGGAAGAGTTATTAAGAGCGTGGCAGAGGAGTAACTTCAATACAGTAGGTGATTCAAATCGACCGGAAGCGGAAACATTACTGTCCCAACTTCGCAAATTTATCAAGAAAGAAGTAGAAAGCGAAGAGCGTATTTCGTTAGCTAAAAGCGGTTTTGGTCTCGCTAAACCTGGGAAGAAAAAGGGAGTTGCCTCAAACACACCCGGGGAAAGTCACGACATACCATCCGCAGCTAGTCTTTTGACTGTCAAGAAGGATAGTAGAACTAAGAATAGCTGTATTTTCTGCTCAGGTTCTAGCCACAGATCTGCCGATTGTTTGAAAGCCCAAAATTTGTCTCTGCTAGACAAACGGGAAATAGTGAAAAGTAATAACGTTTGCTTCATTTGTCTTAGACCAAATCACATCGCACAAAAATGCAAAGCAATAGTTAAGTGCAATGTGTGCCGTAGAAAGCATGTAGTTTTGATGTGTCCTGACGTAGAGAAAGTTAGAGTAGATGGAGCGAAAGACACTAAGGATCTCTCTAACATAACTGGACAGCCAGAAGTATATCTACAGACTATCGTGGTAGTGCTTAGAAATAAGGAAAAAGAGCGCAAAGTGAGAGCACTCATCGATACAGGATCTATGAGATCATATATTTTGAAAGACACTGCGTTGGCGATGGGTTACAGTCCTATTGGCAGTGAATTGATTTCACATTCTGTATTCGGTGGTGATCGATCTAAGCCTATCAATCATCAAACATACAAGATAAGCATAGGATCCATCAACAGGAAAGGAGGTTTTTACCGTTTTGATGCCCTAGACCAGCAGGTTATATGTGGCAAAGTTTCCTCAATAAAGAAAGGCCCATGGATAAACGAGCTTAGTACTGAAAACATTCAGCTTTCTGATGTTGATGAACAGGTAACGCCCATTGAGATTTTGTTAGGGGCTGACGTTGCAGACAAGTTGTTGACAGGGAAAAAGCTAGAGTTACCTTGTGGTTTAGTCGCTCTAGAAACTTGTCTGGGCTGGACTGTTATAGGCAAACCTAAAATAGTTAAAGAGGATGACACATGTTTTTCCACCTTGATTTCGTTACATGTTAACCACGGTGATCTTTCTGAATTGTGGAAGCTTGAAGCAATAGGTATTAATGACCCATCCGACCAAAAATCACAGGTAGAACTCCATCAAGCAGTCTTGAAGCACTTCAGGGAAACAGTCCGTCTGAATGATGAAGGAAGGTACGAAGTACATCTCCCTTGGATTGAGGGTCATAGCTCGTTGCCGACTAACTACGACATCGCCTTCAAACGACTGCAAGCAGCTGTCATCAAGATGAAGAATGGAGGATTTTATGAAGAATACCAGAGCGTTTTCGAAGAATGGATGTCCGATGGCGTGATTGAGGAGGTTCCCGTTGATCAACTGGAATCTGGTAAGCATTACCTTCCTCATAGAGCTGTAATTAAAGAAGGTAGCACTACGAGGATTCGGCCTGTATTCGACGCTTCTGCTCACGAAAAGATGAAACCATCTATAAATGATTGTCTCGAGAAAGGTGTGAACTTGATTGAGCAAATTCCCTCGTTACTTTTAAGGTTTAGAATGGGAAAATTTGGAATCACCGGAGACATTAAGCGAGCATTTCTACAAATTAGTTTAGCTGAAGATGACCAAGACTATTTGAGATTTCTATGGCTAGATAAGAACGGCATTTTGAAAACCTATAGGCACTGTCGAGTAGTATTTGGAGTGGTTTGCAGTCCGTTTCTCTTGGGAGCTGTGATCATACACCACCTAGAGCAGTACCAAAAAGAGGTAGGCACACCACAAAAATATTTATAAGACGTCGAGTTACAACTCCGTCAAACAAAATATTTCACCAGAGAGAAAATACTAAATTCTCTCCCAAAAGTGAAATATTAAAGAATAACACGCAAGGCGACCTCCCCAAACATTTACTGGGCGAGAGAGATGCGACAAACATCTCGAAACAAGTCGCCTTGAATGAGAACACGCAAGGCGACCGCTATCGATATTCTCTTTAGCTCGCACGCCCGAGGGACGTTCCGAGCCGTGTCGCCCGGATTACATAGCCTTAAGCTCGTAATCGACCGCTCGAGAATTTACAAAATTGAGCGAGCCAATCCGAAGCTAGTTTGATCGTACCAAATTAGTTGACGAAACTAATTTGCATACTAACCATAAAGTGGACACCACTTTTTGTTATAAATACCTCGTTCAGAGCCTGGCATTTCATTCCACTCTCCGCTCTCGACGACGACACACTCTGAAGTACGAAGAATTCTACACGCACCAAGCTGACGAACCTTCTGCTACACGAAGTCATCTCAAGAACGATTTTTTACTGCTTTCTACAAGCCAGTCCTCCTCTCCACGCAGATCTCGCATTGGCATCTACGAGTCCAGTGATTATTCATCCTGCTCATTGCCCAACGTAGTTCATCTGTTAGGACGCCACCCGGTGCAGCTATCGATATTCTCTTTAGCTCGCACGCCCGAGGGACGTTCCGAGCCGTGTCGCCCGGATTACATAGCCTTAAGCTCGTAATCGACCGCTGTGGGCACGCCGGTAAATTACTCATCGCTCTGTCGAGTAGTATTTGGAGTGGTTTGCAGTCCGTTTCTCTTGGGAGCTGTGATCATACACCACCTAGAGCAGTATCGCTCTATTCATCCAGAAAAAGCAAAAATCGTGGAAATTTTACTGAAGGGGAGATCAAAGTTCCGTGTCTCCGCCATGTAATCGGAAACACTGAGCGCTGACTCATCCACTGCCACCTCCTTCAAGATGGCATGGTGAGTACGCCCAGATTCCCGCTTTAAAAAGCCATTCCTCCACAGCCTCACTCCCTGCAGGAAGGCAACCCTCCTCACATGGATGTGCAGGGGAGGAAGGTCCAGAAGGACCTCCAGTGCAGCTGTAGGACTCGTGTGCAAGCCTGTAACCCCAATGCACGCCATCCTTTGCAGCCTTGCTAGCTGACTCACAGCCGTTGCCTGGCTGACCTGCCCCGTAGGTCAGCATCGGTCTGACCACTGTGGTATATAACCCATGGTCATCTTTGGGCTCAAGCCCCATGTCTTCCCTAACATGCGTCGGCCCGACGCCATAACAAAGATGGCCCTGTCCACGGCCCTCTTAATGTGAGGCGTCCAGGTTAACTTCTGATCAAAGGTGACTCCCAGGTATCTGGCCCTGGTGCAGAAGGGAAGTTGCCTGCCTCCCAGACAGAAGTTGTCTTCTGGTGAACGGAAGAAGGGTCACTTTATCAGGGTTCACATATAGCCCCTCATCCGTGCACTATTGCTGTACAACATCCAACGCCATCTGCATCCGTTCGCGGACTGTCTCCTCGAACTTGCCCCTGACGGACCACAATGTCGTCAGCATATCCTACCACCTCAAAGCCCTTGTCTTTGAGTTTTTGTAGGAGGCTATCTACCACGAGTAGCCATAATAGAGGGAGAGCACGCCGCCCTGCGGACATCCCCTGCTTGGAATGGCGCTGAAGCTCCCCCCAGTTCCGAGGATACAACCCTGCCCTTCAGCATGGTGTGTAATTTGGTGATCTGCGGATCGACCTTAATGATGGAGTCATATGACGTATTGTCAAATGCTCCACCTATATCCATAAAGCAGCAGAGAGACTTCTTTGGCCTCCAGGTCAATCAACACTGTCAGAGCAGTCTCAGTGGATTTCCCCCTCTGATACGCGTGTTGTGCCGCCTGGAGTGGTATCTGGGTTAATTGCTCTTCCCTGATCACAAGGTTCACAATCTTCTCCATGGTTTTCAATAGGAAGGACATGAGACTGATGGGGCGGTAGTCTTTTGCATGGCCCTGTCGGCCTGCTTTCGGAATAAAGACCACCCTGACCTTCCTCCATAACTGGCCCTAAAAATCTTAACCAGCACCGGCACGAGAGCCCCCCCTCCATGTTGTAGCATGGCTGGGATGATCCCATCCGGGCCCGGAGATTTATAGGGCTTAAATGTGCCAAGTGCCCATTTAACTCTATGGGGTGTAAATATCCTGCCAGAAGCTGCATACAAGGCTTTCCTTTCACGGCAGAAGTCATCAGTATGCTGATGTGGAAAGCTTTCACTGTGTATGCGTGCAGACCCAGGAAAATGCACCCGTAGGAGCTCCTCCAGGGTCTCTTCCGAGCTTCCGGTATACCCCCCATCTGCCTTTTGTATGGTGCCCAGCTCAGCTGGTCTGTCCTTGGCAAGGATCCTCTGCACTTTGGACAGCACGGACAACTCCGTAATGTCCTGACAGAAGTTCCTCCAGGACAGTTTCCCGGCCTTTCTGAGCTGGCCATAGCTTTATAGGCCTGCCATCTCCCATCCCGTTTTGCCCTGTTGAAAAGCCTTCTCGCTTCTCTGCGAAGGAAACCCAGGTCCCTGTTCCACCATGGAACAGACCTGTTCGTTTTGACAGTCTTGACTGGGCAGCTTAGCTCGTAGCTTCGCTGAATGGCTGCCCAAACGAGTTCATTAACTCGGTCAAGATCTCTTGTTGTCTGGATGTTAGTGTCCAGGTCCTCCAGCTCATCAGCTAGAAGAGTGTTGAACAGAGTCCAGTAAGTATTCTTAGGACTCCGATATGTCTCAGTGAAGCAGGTCGGATGCTCCAGCCGGAAGATGGTCCGACAATGAAGCCTCTTCCGACACATGCCACCCTGTGACCCTATTTGCATAGAAACTACTCGCCACAGTGATATCCAAAATCTCACTCCTTGCCCGAGTAACAAAAGTAGGCTCATTGCCCCTATTCAAGACCGCGAGATTTTCCGCCACCAGAAACTGGACAATGGACTCACCTCTTTTGTTGATGTCGTCGCATCCCCACAGCAGATGATGACCATTGGCGTCACACCCAATGATGAGATGCAGCCGTTGTCTCTGGCAGTGCGTCACTAGCTGCCGCACCATCACCGGAGGGGGCTCGTCCTCATCCCTGGAAAGTAGGCTGAGGCGACCACACATCTTCCTCCGTTGCTGTCCTCAAGCAGTATAGTCGTGAGGTCTCTGGAACAGAACTCAGGCATGGTCAGAAACTTGACTTGGCTAGTTACTAGAATGGCCGATTGCCACGGTGGAAAATTTACCTTTCTGTTCTGTGCAGATAGTCCCATCACATTGCCCTCAGTGGCCCACGGCTCCTTGATAAGGGCAATGTGGTGGTCTTCCGATGTGAACTTGTGGCTCAGGACCGCCGAAGCCCCGTCCCCCCCCCCTCCCCGTCGTCCTTAGATAGCTTTTATGTAGACAACTGTGTAGTGAGTATGAATAGTATCGAAGAAACGAACAATTTCATTCAGGAAGCTACTGCCATACTCGGCGACGCGAAAATGGAACTTAGAGGGTGGGAGTTTACGGGACAAGATTCTGAAAAGAAAATAACCAAAATTTTAGGACTTGAATGGGACAAAAAAGAAGCTTGTTTACATTTAAGTTCCTCATGTTTCGATTTTGATGTTGAAGGAAAAGTCACAAAAAGAAGAATGCTCTCGATAGCTCACAAATTGTTTGATCCCATCGGATTTGTTTGTCCTGTAGCTTTGTTCCCGAAGCGCCTGATTCAGAAGACGTGGGAGCAAGGAACCGGGTGGGACCGAGAAGTTGACGACACTTTAAAAAAGGATTTCCTCAACTGGGCCAAAGAGTTGCCACTGTTACAAAAAGTGATGATTCCACGATGGTTAACCGGCTCAACTTGTATTCAGAAAACAACTCTCCACACATTTTGCGATGCTTGTCAGTATGCATACGCGGCTGCCGTATTTATACGTGTTGAAACTGACGAAGGAGTGTTTGTTCAATTGGTTCAAGCCAAAGCTCGAGTTGCACCAATGAAGAGGACAACGATTCCGCGATTGGAGCTTCTAGCAGCAACCATCGGTGTTCGACTCTTCCAGATGGTTCATCGGTCGTGGTCTTGGAAAAATGTTGAATCGTTTTTCTGGTCTGACTCGTCCACAACACTCGCTTGGATCAAGAGTGAAGATCATTGGGCTCCATTAGTTGGAAATCGTGTTTGCGAAATTCGAGAAACAACTAAACCATCCCAGTGGAGATATGTACCTGGACCTCACAATCCAGCAGATTTGCCCTCAAGAGGATGCGGTGCCAGAAAGCTCCTCGAATCTCGCTGGTGGGAGGGACCCGATTGGCTTCGAGAGTCTGAAGATAATTGGCCATCGGAAAATGTATTCTGTGATGAAGAACAAGTCATGCAAGAGAGGAGGAAAGTGATTACATCAACTGTTTGTTTAAATATTTTTTCAGGACTATCACCAGATTGGTATTATCGATATTTTTCTCAATACCGAAAGCTTGTTCGATCAGTCGCCTGGTTATATCGAACAATTAACCGATGCAAGAAAATCAGAATTCCCAGTACCCATTTAACCAATAAAGAAATAGAACTCGCTGAAAAAAGAGTTATGAAATGGGTGCAGGAAGAATCGTTTGCTGACACAAAAAGGAGCAAAGAGCTTTGCATGTTGAATCCATACAAAGATACGGATGATCTTATTAGGATTCGAACTAAAATCTCTAATAGGGAAGATTCATTTGAATTTCGTCATCCTGTCGTGCTCCCTGCTGATCATCCAGTTGTCACTCGTCTCATAATCCAAACTCATGAAGATCACTGTCATGTAGGTGTTCAAGGTCTCATGTGTATATTGCGTGAAAGGTTTTGGATTTTGCAAGCAAGACGGACAGTCAGAGGAGTAGTGAACAAATGTGTTACTTGCAGGAGATATAACTCAAAGAAGATGGAGACTATAGCCCCCAGCTTACCCGTTGATCGCGTTCGGGATGCAGGAGTGTTCGAAGTATGTGGTATCGATTTCACTGGCCCTCTTCATCTCAAAGGTTCAACGAAGGCTTGGATTTGTCTGTACACATGTGCCACAGTTCGTGCAATTCATTTAGAGTTGGTCATGTCAATGTCAACCGATTCGTTCATCCTTTCATTTAGGAGATTCATTGGACAACGGGGAAGGCCCTCTATTGTGTTCACGGACAATGGTACAAATTTTGTAGGTACAGCTAATGCCCTAGCACAACTTGATTGGGATCTGATTACTGAAGCGACCCAAATCGATTGGAAGTTCAATCCGCCAGCATCACCTTGGTGGGGAGGATGGTGGGAGAGACTCATCGCACTCGTGAAACAATTACTGAAGAAAACGTTGAGAAGAACTTCGCTGGACTATGAAGAAATGTCCACAGTGCTCTGTGACATCGAAGCTATTGTAAATTCAAGACCATTAACGTACATGTCTGAAGAATCGAGAGATTTAGCTGCCATCACCCCATCCTTATTCCTACAGGATGTTAAAGGAATAGGCGTTCCTGACCTAGATCTGATAGATAGCCTCAATCTCCAGAAGAGAGCTCAGTACCGATTTAAATTGCGAGACGAGCTGCGACAAAGATTCAGGATTGAATACTTGGGAGCGCTGGAAAACAGGAACAGTAAACGTCGGACAAGGGGTCCAATAGTTGGCGAACTTGTATTGATCGGTAGTGAAGATAACCGTCGAATTTCCTGGCCTATGGCTCGCATTAAGGAAATTTTGCCCAGCAAAGATGGAGAAACCAGACTCGTGCGACTCACTACAGCATCAGGCGAGTTGCTTAGACCTATCCAGAGGATTTATCCCTTAGAAGTCCAAGATAATGAAAATCACGAAACATCAAGAGCAGGACGAAAAATCATGAAGCCTGCGAGGTATCAAGATTGAAGATAAATCAACTGTCATTGATTTAGGTGGGAGAATGTTCGGAAGAGAGAAAGAAGATACAAAATTACCTACCTACAAAATTAGAATGACTTCAGTTTTCGTGTTTAGTGAAGTGAATTCAACATCTTGTTACCAAGAGACTCATATGATGTAAATAGAATATTGAAAAAGTTAGAAAAAAGAAAAATATAGTTAAGTTTGTTCGTTGTGATTATCATCAGTGTTTGGAATTTATTGTAAACTTATATCTAGATTTTGTATATTGATCAGGGCAAAGAGTAGAGTCCTATTTCTCATTTAAAATCAGGTCTATAGACAGTAGTTAGACATCAACCGTTCGGAACAGTATTATTTCATTTTTTAAACCGTAACATACATTATTGGAAACTGAATAGGTTATTTAAACCGTAATTTCAAGGACGTACCTATTGAAAATTGTGAGAGATAACTTAAGTACATGGTACTATTTTGTACTGTTCGTCTTACAAGGTTCCCTGGTTGTGACTGTACTGACTGCTGTGTTCTTCTTTATTGTTCTAGGAACAATCACATGATAAAAACCGTAAATTGACCATGGAAGAACAAGCACGTGATCGATAAATTCGAATGCGTCATGATTTATTGGGTATTCTGCGAGACCATGGTAGAACATATGCTGAGGAAGGTCAAGCTCTCATTGAACAAGCCCGTAATGATGCTAATGAACAACTGAATATGGTGAAGAACTTTTATGAACACCGTTTGGTAAAACTAAATGAACGTATGGAACAAGCATTGTTAGATTTGGAAGCAAAATATATTGCAGATACAGTTCATTCAAACAGTCCAAATCCAATTATTGGGCAGGTAAGTGACTGCCCACAAAACGAACATGTTAGTCCACAAACAAACACGATTGGAACCCTACCGAATTTAAACAATTACATAAACTTCCAACAGGAAAGTTCTTCAAGAAATGATGGAGACAAACAGCAAATGATACAACCACCTGTAAAATCCATAATTCGTCCCAAGTTCCAAAAAGGTGACAATAAGTTGACATCAGATATTGAGTACACTCTGTGGAGACACAGGATTCGCCATGAATTGCTATCACAAGACTGCCTATTTCTAATTGACAAAGACATCCAGCCAACGCAAATATATGATGACAAAATGATCTATCTTATGAAAAGTTCAGTGATTTCATACCTGCTGTCAAACCTGGAAGAAAGACATCAGAGACATGTAAGGCATGCTCATGATCCAGCTGAGATGATGTCAGAGCTGGATAAGGTTTGTGATCTGACAAGTTCATTTTCTGAACATCAATACCGCACCATGTTCAACAATATTAAATATGATCCTCATCAACAATCTGTAATGGATTTTCTAAATGAATTTGATGACTTGATTGAAAAAAATCAGAAAATGTCCTGATTCCCAGCTCAGTGACTCTCAAATAAAACACAACCTTCTCACAGCATTTGCAGAGGCACTTTCTAATGTAGTGAGTTCGCTGAAACAAGAACCAAGATCAGGAAAATCCATCCAAGAAATCAAAGATGCTCTACAAAGTGAGGAACACATGCTAAAAGAGCTTCACCGCCGCTCTTCTTCAGGGAAAGCTTTATATGGTAAGACTAGGTATTCATACCCAAAATGTCCTTACTCTACACTGCATAACGAAAAATCTGACCAATATCAACGATCTACCCATAAATCATTCAGACGCCCTCCAACTTGTAAGAATTGTGGTATTCAGGGTCACATGGCTGACCAGTGTCGTAAATCTGGTCGTGTTTGTTACAATTGTGGGCATATCTCGGCTGATTGCCCCGATGCACTGACCGAGTCTTCAAAACAACACCGCCAAGTTCAGAATCAAAAAACGCCTGCTCAAGTGCGAATTGAACACACAAAGGCAAAACAATTCCTTAACAAGAAGAAATCATGGCCAAAGAGGCGCTAAATGCCCTTCAAAGCCGCAATTGCTGAATCTAAACGACGTGCCAAAGAGGGTAAATCCTTCCTCACTATCATTGCAGACCCACAAAACAACGATCCCGAATAAATGTGCTGGGTTGAAGAAGTGGACTCTGATGATGGAACAGACCATGCAATGTATACTCATCTCCGTAATAACGATCATGACGATAGTCCATCAGGGGCCGCATTCTCAAATGTTGAACGTAAGTCACTCCATAATCCGTATTTATCTTTAATAATCGATTCTGGTAGTACAGAACACATAGTTAATGATCGTGACATATTTGTAAATCTAAGAAACTTACCAAAACCTAAACTTATTTCTTGTGCAAATAAAAATAGGGATGCTGACCTCGTAATTCATCAAGTAGGGAATGTTACGCTCCAGGAAAATAACTCTCACAGTCGAAGAGGTTTGGTCACCCTGGCCTCCTAGCTCTGATCGTTAGAGCGTTGCAACTTCGGGAAATTAATAATAATTTCTCGTAGTTGTGACGACGCGAGTTCGATCTCCTGTCGAGGTATCAAATATTTTTGGGCCGTTACAGTGGCGCAGCCGAAATAGGACCCGAAATCATACGAAACAATAATTAATTAAATCCCTCTTGAGCCAAAAGACTGTAAACATCACATTTCCTGTTGTTATGCCTTTCATTTCCTCACTCACTTGAGTCAAAACACACCGTGACAATGACCTTGCTCGACTGCTGACTTGTTCCAGCGAGCATCTGCTGAGCCAGTGGCCTGCAGTTTCACTCGTCAGTCGTCCGACCCCAAACCAGCCAAGACGGCTGGTATTTGACTCCGGGGAAATGTTACGCTCCAGGAAAATAACTCTCACAGTCGAAGAGGTTTGGTCACCCTGGCCTCTTAGCTCTGGTCGTTAGAGCGTTGCAACTCCGGGAAATTAATAATAATTTCTCGTAGTTGTGACGACGCGAGTTCGAACTCCTGTCGAGGTATCAAATATTTTTGGGCTGTTACAGTGGCGCAGTCGGCCTGCAGTTACACTTTGTCATTCGTCCGACCCCAAACCAGCCGAGACGGCTGGTATTTGGCTCCGGGGAAATGTTACGCTCCAGGAAAATAACTCTCACAGTCGAAGAGGTTTGGTCACCCTGGCCTCTTAGCTCTGGTCGTTAGAGCGTTGCAACTCCGGGAAATTAATAATAATTTCTCGTAGTTGTGACGACGCGAGTTCGAACTCCTGTCGAGGTAGCAAATATTTTTGGGGCGTTACAGGGACATTATCTTTCACAATGAGGACACTAACACATATGGTTGCTTGCAGAACGTCCTTTATGCGCCGGAATTATCTGAAAATCTTTTTTCCCTGCGAAAACAAATGAAAAATAATCTTATTGCTGTATTTAGTGACGAAATCGTAGAACAGAGAACGCTCCTCTGGAGAATTAGTTAAATCTGGTATCTATGATGGCCACTTTTGGTGGATTTTTTTCTCCCTTCCACTAGTTACTGCTTCACAGGCTGAGAGGTCACGTATTGTGTAAGGCGTTTTTCGAAACTTGGGTATTACCTACCTGACTGGGTCAGAGGTAGGAGGGAGGTCTGAGCCTGGCACAAGTTCAGCAGGCCAACTGACTGACACTTCCTGTAGGAGGGAGAAATGTTGTACAGGCAAGGGAATTGTCATGTGAGGGTCCTCCACCAAAAAGAGCTAGGTCGGGAGGTGAATCTAGTTTAGACTCTGATTCTGGGGTGAATGAAAGTGATCTTGTAGCTATACAGGAAAACAATGTACCTAGCTTGAGGGATAATTTGGGACTGCTTTGGCTTTACCGGCTTAACCATGCCTCTAAACAGTACTTGGAAATAGCTGCCAAACTGATTCCCTCTCTAAAAAAAATAAGATTCAACTCTGAAATTCTTGATTGTAGTTCGTGCAAAATGGTAAAGGCCAAACGTAAATCCTGCAAAGATGTTCGTATCAGATCAGATATCCCTTTTTACCGCTTCTGGAGTGACCTCATGGGTCCACTCAAACCTTATTCATTCAAAACCCTCAACAAATATATAGTAACTTTCACAGACGATGCCTCAAGGTATGTGTTTGCCTATGAGATTCCTGATAAAACCAAGGTTCACTTAGCGCTAACTGAATGTATTAATGAAATCAGAAAACTCAAGGGACCAGATACGAACATGGCTCAAATATTAACTGATGGTGGTACCGAATATCGAACTTCTGAGATGAGAGCATTGACTTCTGAGAAAATGTAACATTGACAGCACGTGAACCTGCTACTCCCCAACACAATGCCTGTTCTGAGCGTCTAAACTTAACATTAGCTTCAAGTTTAAGAGTCAATCTTATTTCAGCCTTTCTTTTCTGGAATGCCTACACATTTTTGGGGTTATGCTCTCAGACATTCAATTCATATTCATAATAGAACACCCAATGCCTCAAACAATTTTTCTTACACCTTACGAACTGGTACATAAAAAGGCCCCCAATCTTAATTATATGAGACGCTTTGGGTGTGAATCATACGTTCTTGACAATCACGCCAACTCTCGACCAAAATTTGACCCACGAGCGAATCTAGGTTTTCTTCTTGAGTGCACAGATACAGGATATGTGATTCTTGATGCCAAAAGGAAAACCATTATACGTTCTAAAAATGTAGACTTTGTGGAATCAAAAGTTTATGGTGACCACATGAAGACATCATTCAACCAAAATGAAACTTTCAGCCTAGAACTCCCTGTACTTCCCCCTCTATCAGATAAACAACCAGACATGATCGAAACTTCAGTAACTGCTGAACTCGTAACTACTGATAAAACTGTAACTGTAACTTCTGAAACCATAACCACTGGCCAAACCGTAACTACAGACCAAACCGTAACTACAGGCCAAACCGTAACTACAGATCAGCCTGTACCTACAGAGCAACCTGTGACCACAAAACAATCCATAACTGAAGACCAGACCTTAACCACTAAAAATTCCAAAAATGTTCCTAATCAAGCAACTATAACTGTTGACCCTATACCTTCTACCTCCAGCTACTGGAAAGAAGAATGTATAGGGGGAACAAGTGAATTTGATTTCTTTCAAAACATTGAGTATGACAGCGAAAATGAAACTGCTTTTTCATCTCATTCTGACAATATAGAATTAAAATGTAATCCACTGACCTATTATGATGCTGTGAACTCTGAACAAGCAGAACATTGGATTGAAGCCATTAATACAGAATTTAATGCTCTAACAAAATGTGACACTTGGGATGTAGTAGCTAAGACCTCTCTCCCAGCCAACACAAAAATTGATCAATCACGCTGGGTTCACAAAATAAAATCGGAAGCTAATGGAGGAATAAGATACCACAGCAGACTTGTTGCAAAAGGTTTCTCCGATTCCAACTATTATGGACGAAATGAAACCTATGATCCTGTGGCACGGCTAGCCGATGTGAGATTTATGCTTATTATTGCTAACAAGTTTGACCTGGAAATGACTCAGTACGACATAAAGACTGCTTTCCTTCATGGAACTTTGGAGAAAACAGTATTTATGGAGATCCCTGACGGGTATTGTGAAAACATTGGTGAATCACCAAAATTTAAAAATAACAATGTGTGTAAACTGAAACGTGCCCTTTATGGACTGAAAGTCTCCCCCAAGCGTTGGTTTCTGGGATTTCTGGGTTTTGCTGCTTTATGTGGACGACATTTTGCTTATAACTAATACAATGTCAAAACAAAAAGATATTGAACGAATTCTCAAGCAAGAATTTGAAATCAGCCACCTTGGAGAATCCACTCAATTTCTGGGCTTACAAATAAAGCGTAAACGTCGAGACCGCAAAATCATCCTTCACTAGACCAAATTTGTGAAGTCTCTACTTGAAAGATTTGATGTAACAAATCTGAGTCCAATGAAAATACCAATGCGACCTGGGGATGAACGGAGAAATACCAAGACTATGGCTGAAAGAACGTCCAATCACCCATTTAGACAAGTTATTGGCTCTCTATTATATTTACGAAATGGCACGAGACCGGATATCACATATGCCTCAAATGTCTTGAGTAGACGACAGTCAGATTATAGGTACTGATTATGATTGGGAACTAGTCATGAGAATTTCGAGGTAGGTATCTTGCTGGAAGCATGAATTATGGATTAGTGCTTTCAGGTGAAGAGAGCAACAGCATTAAATGCTACTCAGATGCCTCCTTGGAACTAAGTGATGAAAAAGGTAACTCTACCACTGGATATGTGATTACTCTCTTTGGAGACTTAATCACATGGCGAACAAAAAAACAAAACCATGTGGCACTTTCTTCAGCAGAATGTGGATATGTTGCCATGTCATGAATTAGCCAACATAAGATCTATGGTCGAAACCATTCTACAACTTGACATAGTTTCTCAATTGTTGGAAGATAATCGCTCTGCAATTAGACTCGCTGAGACTGAGGATTCGACTAAATTCAAACATTTGACCAAATTGTGTTATCATTACGTACGAGAAGAAGTTAAACACAACAAAATAGTAATCCGATGGTTAGAATCAGAGAGACAGCTTGCTGATATCTTCACCAAGCCTCTTCCAAGAAATAAATTTATTTTATTCCGTAATATGCTAGTTTCTCAATTGCCTGCCTAAATATTCTTGTTCTTGCTCTTTGCAGGCAGATTGAACTGATGCCGTAACAACCCGTAATGTGAAACAACACCCCAGCTACTGGACAAGATGAACATCCGTTGTCTTCCAAGCAAATCCTTGATCAATTGAAACTTCAAAATTGAGGAGCTATAGTCTTGATTAAGCCATGAGGTTTTGGATCTGGGAGGGAGTGAAAAGTGGACAGATCCACAACCACCACCAATGAAGTCAATGGCAACACTGCTATGAACTTTTGTACCCTAGCTTAGCGTTCTTCCCTTCTTTTCGTTGATGTTGTATACCTACCTTTAAAATACCATCTTATTTTTCTTTTTCAATAATTTATTATCATTGAATTACATTCATTATTACTCCGTAAGAATTGCATTGTCCTTCTCTACTACATTGAGATTAAGGTAAGAGGAATATCTTTCATATTCCTTTACGTTGACAGATCTCCATAGTGATAAGATAAAAGCTGAAAGCAACCTGTTGACTTCATTCCTAACATAGTAGTATAAATGATTATTCTGTGATTCCTAAGTGGTGAGTGCAGTAGTGCATATTTGCAAAAAAACAGCTTTTCCTGGGCAGCATCCCAGAGGGCGAGTGATTTGAAAAGTTTTTTTTTTTTTTTTTTTTTTTTTTTTAATGAAAGTTTTTCAATGAAACTGCTGTACCACCTTAATGTACCTACGTATTTTTTCTAACGTACAGTTTTTATATTGCACACATATTTTCTACATTTTTATGTACTTACATTGGGGAATTTTTAATATAATAATTATCATAAGATTTAAAATGTACGTGAATAATTATTGACAAATCTATAGCTCCCCCCCCCCCCCCCCCTGTTTTTTACACGTAAAAAAGTATCGAAAGTATCGATACTTTTAAGCCTATGTGATCGTATAGCAAAACATTTTTATAACCCCCCCTCAAACTTTGTCACTTTACGTTTCAAGGTGCGTAGAATCCAAATTTGAAATGTCCGTCCGCCGTCCGGGCCATAAAAGGCCTTAGAATTGACTTAAAAAATCTGTTCTTTCGCACATAGACTCCACTTGGGTTCTAGTTGGTCCTATCTTCTCGCCAGCTCCATCGCTCCACTCTCATGGGTGCTATGAGCCAAAAATAGGTGAAAAAGTGTATTTTTTTTGTTGTATATTTCAAGTTGTATAGAAATTGGAGATTTATGAGTGAAAAGAAAGTATTCTAAATGATATTCTTCTATTCAAAAAACGATTTTGGGTTTTAGGCTATTTTTTACAATTTCATAGATTTTTTAAAACAAAATTTAATGAAGTTCAAGTTTTTAGCATAATTTCGTACATAAATTTTTGAATTTTCTATTTCATAGTTGATAAACTTTATTTGACCAATCTTATGCTAAAAAAATATCAATTTAACAATTCTTAGCCATTTTCAGTGATTTTTTCAGCATATTTTTTGAAATTTGACCAATTAGATGATATCAATATACAGTATAGGTACCTAACACTTTTATGTGTTGGAAAGATGACTTGGTAATTAATTGTTTTGTTAATCAACTATATTAAAAAGCGTAAAATTGTGAGATTCCGCTGCTGTAATGGATTGAACCCATTTATGAGGTCCGAAGCTCTGAGTTCCGATACTAAATATACTATAAGCGGCGTTTAATAATTATGGACCAGAGATCTACGTAGAAGGGCTGTCTAATACATAAATAATAAACCTTTGTGTAATAATTTGCAGCGTTTCTTTCGATAATATCGGGTATCGATACTGATTAAAAAATACCGGATCGTATCGAGTATCGATACTTAGGTGGTATCGCAACGTCCCTAAATGATAGACACTACAATGAGTTGATGTTAACAGTCGACTGTTGTCAAGAGGATGAAAATGTTTCCTATGGAGTGGAGTAAATGATGCTATTGGTTTACGTTAAGAATATTGTAACCAGCTTATTAAAATTGTTTATTGTCCAATCAACTTAGTTTAGGAATGTAGCCAGGTAGTACGTAAGGAGGGGGAAATTGTTAGCTTGAGATGTGAACATTTATCACATAAATGAAGCGCTTTCCAAAGAGTGGCGAACGATTTCTGTGCGATGAAAACTGCGGAAGTTCCATTCCCCTAGCAACGGCTGGGTTGTACGTGAGCATCATTAGAAATTGTGACATCAACTTTTGCGTGACGAAAATTTTTGGTTGACCCCCCAGTAGTAGACTCCTACTGCCCCAGAGCAAAGACATATCCATGTCAAAACAAGCTGAAGGCTATCAAAAGGTTTATTTTCCATTTCTTCTTCTTCTAACACCTCAAGCAAGGTCTAGGGGAAGTAGGAACTCATTTGAGTTGACGTCACGAAATGAACATCGATGATTTCAGAAAATTGTGTTTCCTGAAAAATCTGGTTTTTTGAGGCTTCTGTACCTTTTTCTCCGAAACCGTTGAACTTATCGCAACAAATTTTTTTTTTTTTTTTTTTAATTGTGCGTGAATAAATGCTACAAACGCTGTGCCAAGGATCTTCTATCATTTTACTCACAGCATCAGGTAGGTTGCTATTTTTCGAAGTTTTACGGCTAAATTCTACTTTTCTTGTTACAGCATCCCTATTTTTGTGTTGTTGTCATGACGGAGTTTCCTTGGCACAAACTGTCAAGGAAAGTATCCTAGACAAGAAAGAAAAAAAAAAAAAAAAAAAAAAAAAAAAAAAAAAAAAAAAAAAACGGGCGGTAGACCTATGGTTCTACAGTCAGATCATTTAATGAAAATTAATTTCACACATTATTAGTTCATTATGGTTACTTAGCAATATTAGTTTATAACTGAGCGTAATAAATCAGCTTTCCTTGACACTACAGAGGCTTAGGGATTATGAGATGCTGTGATAAATGAGAGCATTCCAAAAAGTGGCTAACGATTTTCCTGCTATGAAAACTAAGGGAGTTACACTTCCCTAGTAACGCATTGGTTGTACGTGAAAATCAATAGAAAACCCCACCGTGACGTGACGAAAACAAATGGAAACGTCATCTTAATCATTATGAAATGATAAAAATCGAGGCGATAAATTGAGAAGGGCCGGAGATATAGATACATGAAGCTGACTAAATTAGTGAGGGATTTCATCAGGCCAGAAAAAATGCCAACTACCCTGAAATACGATGCAAACATTTTTGTTTTGAATGGGGTTCGAAACCAGTGATCACCTGCCCCGTAGGCGGATACGCTAGCCATTCAGAGTACCGTAAACCGGGGTGAAGGCGATATACTGGGGGGAAGGCGATCATTTTGATTTTACCCACTAATTACTCTAGTGCTCCTAGCAGGTGATCACTGATGGCTCCATGGAATGTGCAGTCCATATCCACTATTGTCTATCAACACGATGATGAAGTTTTTAGCGCGTTTTTTGACTTTATTAGTGCCTTATCAGCCAGTTTTGTGAATCACGTTTTTGTGGCAAGATTATTCATAACCGAAAAACCTCTGTGGGTGATAGTTTAAGAGTTCAACTTCCGCAGTTGTTTTTAAATCTTTTCGTTCTTTGAAGGTAAGAGAAGAGAAAACCGTTGCTAACATAATTTTTGGAGTAACTGCGTTGTCTATGCAGTACCAAATGAGTGTTTTTTCATTTTACAGGGGTGAAGGCGATCATGCCTCGAAAATACATTTAAAATTCCTAGATGTCGTTCTGGTTAATTCAAAGCATGGTAATATATTCTATATTACCATAGAGTACTATTTCTATTCATGGCCTCAGGGCCAAGCCCATAGATTACTGTATACCAATTTTTTTTTTCCTTTTAAACACTCCAGTTTTTCCTTCTCTTAACTTATTCTAGTTTGCTGAGTTTGATTATCTTTGAAAATGTTTTGCTAATAATACCACTTATGTTCAAAGTCTTCCTAGCTAATGGATAGGGCCAAAGCTTGCAATAACTCGAAAATACTGATAATGTTGACTAATAAGTGAAGTTCTAGTTTTAATCATTGAAGTTCCTGTATTCTAAGGTGTTACCATGATTGGTAATGGTACCTACCTACTTACCAATTTCTATTCCTACCTATGATTACTAGTTATTATCTTTGCATGAAATGTTTTAAATAATGTGATATTAAAGTTTAAATAAATGAAATCTATTTTCAACCATTCTGAAACTGATGTCTCATGAAGTTGAGTCATCTTCCTACTAAATAATCTGCTTTAATCCTCCAAACCAATTTTCCTGCCCTTGGATGTTTATTAAATATTTTTAAAAAAGTTTAATTCTGATCGCCTTCAACTTTTTAGAAAGGTGAAGGCGATTTCAAGTGTAAAAACATGAGTGATCGCCTTCACCCCTACCCATGGGGTGAAGCCGATCAGTGTTTAAATAAATAAAAAAATGGTAAATAACATGATCAATTTAATGTAATTATGTCATTGCGATTGTGAAATGTGAAGGAATATATATTATTTTTTGTAGAATTTTTGTATCCATTTAATAGGGAGAAATAATAGAAAAACTTGAAATTTTGATCGCCTTCACCCCGGTTTACGGTACCATCAATTCATCTACTCAATTACAGTACTAAGCTGCTGAGTTAGAGATGAAATGGCTAGTTGCACTGTGTCCAGGCGCTCCTCCAACTAGGAGCATGTATACTCACTAGTGTGTGGAAACCTACTTAGTACTAAAATTTGTTGATATTGATACACAAATTACATGTAATGAATCTAAGTAATGCGCACACAATCAAAGAGGTACCTTCCTAGAATAGGTTGTTATCCTCTAAATGATTAGTTGAAGCTCAAAGGCATTTCTAAAAGGTATAGCGAAATAATTGCATAAAAGTTGCAGTTGAATATTACAGATTTTAAATTCAAGCTGTGGAAAGAGTTATTTGAGCTGTAACAGCAGGTACCCTACCGAAATATCACAGTAAATTGATAAGGGCCAAAACCTTGTCAGATTTGTAGGTAAATGAATATATCTATATACCTACTAGTATCACAGACTTGGAATTTGAAATAAGTTAGCATTACTATAAATATGAAGAGAAGAGAGATCATTGTACCTACTAAGTTTGGTATGACAATACAAATATAGCCTAATATCACAGACGATTTTTTTTTTTTTTTTTTTAGATTCTTCATTTCTCTTTCATAATACAAATACATAAAAATTGAAAATAAAATGCTCTTTAAAAATAATACAGATTGCTTAAAAAAAAAAAAAAAAAAATACAGAAACTTATCCCCTATGTGGGCATAGCCCGTGGCAGGGAGATGAGTCGTACCTCAGCTAGGAAAATAACAAATGTTCATAAGTGTTTACTTATTTTAAAAAGAGAAAAAGAAACACGCTTCTTTTAAAAAGAATACAATAATATTGTTCCAGCTGCAATGGATCGGAGTGCAATGAAAACAAAACATGTACCCATCCAAGATAGAAAAATATAATAATGAAGTTAAAAAGCAGTAGTATTGCAGAAGTTATAACATGATGAAGTGCTTTTTGAGTTTCTGACTATTTTTACAGTTTTTATTTAAAAGCGCCGATCTCAGGGTTTCTGGAAGAGCATTAAACCCACGTACACCTCGTGCTGGGTATGAGTTGTAACCAAGAGTAGTGCGAAAATATGGAATAGTCATAGAGTTGCAAGAATGGAATCTGGTGTAAATTAAATGGTTAGGCGTGGAAAAACTTTTTAACACAGAATGTGTTTTTAGGGAGGGTTATTTGGTTTGAAAATGTCTGTCCAGTAAGATCCCCTCGAACCCCACCCCTCTGTCGTGTCTATGCACGGCCAAACGGCTGAGTGGGGGGAGTGTACGGGAGGGGGATCTTCTTGGGATTTTCCGAAAGGGGGCATAAGCGAATTTAAAATTTTCTAATCCCACCCGAACCATGGGCCGTAGGGCGGGAGGGGGGTCGAAGTTACGGTTAATGTGCGCTTTTTGGACTTCCCCGCTTCCTGTACCCCTCTAAACGGCCGTTGAAAATTCCGGAAAAATACCGGTTTCGTAGGTTTTTGTACGAGGAAGACGACGGCGCGATCGGATCGCGAAAAAAGTATCGGGAAATGCGTCAAAAAATGCAAGAGTACGGACCCGTTTTCTCGAAAAGTCCGACGAAAAACTTGGTTTTTTCTGATTAAAATATACCCCATAAAGGTACGTTTTTCGGAACGGTTTTCGCGGGCGAAATAAAGGTTTGATCCCGACGAATCTGAATCCGAAATCGGATATCGAAAAAAGTGACGGGAAGTCGGCCTAATTGCGAGGGGAAGCAATTAAAGTGACGTGGAGGCGAGCGAAGCGAGCCGGAGCGGCTAGTATGTTGATAATGGTGAGTGGAAACGCTGCTCAAGTGTTCTCTACGGACTGGGCAATCAGTACCTACTCACGTAGCCCTGCGACCCATCATTCGCGCGAGTGTGTGTATAAATGAAAATATATAATATAATACATAGTGGCAAGCATTATTATAATATTATAAATATTATAAATAAGCCGGTAGGTAAGAAAGACCGATACATACTGCTCCCATTTCATTGACAGTTAGTATTCAGACGTTAGTTGTATTGCTAGTAATCTTTATGACTATTTGACTAATTCATCAGGAAGTGGGTGTTTTCTTGTTTAAAGATCTCGTTTGAAGAAGAAAAAATCACTACTTCTATTAATAATAATTTTCCGATCGGACTGATGTTGTGATACTTTAAATGTAAATGTAGGGTAATGTAACCCGTTCTAGTTCAGAAACAAAAATTTACCTACCTATATTGCTGAATTGCTGCTATTGTATTGTTGAAATCCATCCACTATTGAAAAATTCATTCAGCCTCTTGTGATTAATAGTTCGAGTCTTAAAACCAGTTAGTTTGTCCAAGTTCAATGAACTTACTCCTCGAGGTGAAAAGCAATGTTTTGAGTTTTACCTTCAATTCAGCTGAATACAATTCGCACAAAGCATTTACATTTTACATGCTCTCTGTCCTATTATAAGCTCTTTGCTACGATCCAAGGCGCTGGATTCCAAGAACGCGGAATGAACTTCGGCCAAACTAACCAGAATGCCACCAGCCCTCCGGGGAATCCCCGAAATACACATTCTGTGTTTCATTGGTTTGATCCTTGATCCTAACATTAACAATCCGGGGGTCTGGGGGTGTCCTCCAGATTTCATTTTACAATAAATGTACCATCATGAACACAAACCACTGGCGGCTAGACACCCCCAACGGCAACGTTTTTTTTTTTTTTTTTTCTTTCAAGATCTGTTTAATGCAATGAAGCTCCATCAGTGAGGGAAATTTTAAAATATTCAAATGTTTAAATAAGGGTTCGGTATGTTCCAAAAACCTCTTCTTACTTATAATTCTTATTAGCTGTTTTTGGGTGGTGATAATGGGCAATAGGGTAGTGGGATAAGCGGCACCCCATGCAGGAATACCGTACAAAAGCACTGATTGGACAAGAGCAAAGTAAAATATTTTTAATAGAGGCAATGATAATATTTTATTTAATATGGCAAAGATGTAAATTAATTTTCTTAATCTTGTGTTGACTAGCGAAACTTGTTGCTCCCACTTAACCCGGCTATCAAACACAACCCCAAAATACTCTGAAGCTCTTGTTATTTTTGGGCATGTTGCACAACATGTTGTATTACAATCAGCTCCATGTAATAGCACCTCCATGTTCTGCGCTGGCTCGAACATTGAAGATAGATGAAATGGTAGCCATAGGGTTTTGTTTAAATTTATAGTTAATTTGTTATTAATAAACCACCGGTTAATTTGTTGTAAGCAGAGATTTGCAAAGTTAAATGTGGAGCTCCAGTTATCAGATGAACAATATATAATCGAGTCATCCGCAAAAAGAACTATTTCTCCTGGAATATTTAGCCTCTTCCTGCGAAAGCCCTATTTCATTCATATAAATAATAAAATATAGCCCTCGGGGCTGTTCTGTCCCAGGAATTCGAAGACGGGGAGCACCCGATCGCCTTTGCCAGCAGGACCCTCAAAGACACCGAGACAAGATATTCCACCACGGAGCGCGAGCTCCTGGCCGTGATGTGGGCCACGGGCCACTTCCAGGAGTACCTCCTGGGAAGGAAGTTCGTCCTCCAGACGGATCACGCGGCCCTGACTGCCGCCATGAACATCAGGGACCCGACATCCCGGATCGGACGCTGGATACTGAGGCTCACCGAGTACGAGTACGAACCCAGATACCGCCCTGGAGCCCAAATGACGCATGTTGACGGTCTCAGCCGTTTGACCATCGGCGCCGTATCTGTCCTGAGTATGCCCAGGGAGCTGCTCATCGCCGGTCAAACCCTGGACCCTTGGGTGCAAACGATGATCCAAGCGCATGAGAACGGGAAAGTCCAGAAGGTGGACGGTATATGGAAGATCCGGGTGAACCAGAACGAAGGCAGCGCCTTCGTCCCGCTGATACCAAACACATTACGAACGTGGTATCTGACGAATTGCCATGAGCATCAATGGGCTGGACACCCAGGTATCGACACCACAAAAAGAATTGCCCAGCGGTACGGCTACTGGAGCAAGATGATGAGAGACGTGGAGGCGTTCGTCCGGAGCTGTGCGGCCTGTCAACGACGAAACTCCCCAACCGGATTAGAAGCCCCAATACAGAAACCAGAATTGCCCTCCAGGATCGGACAGATCGTCGGGATCGACTTCGTAGGACCCATACCAGGAGAAACTGGGCCAAGGTACATCCTCACTGTAATCGACCACTTCTCGAAATACGCCGAAGCTTACGTTACCGCCGATTGTACAGCAGCCACTACCGCAAGGATCCTGACGACCCGGTACATTCCCGCACATGGCGCTCCCGAACAATTGGTTTCGGACAGGGGAGCCGCGTTCGTGTCAGGGCTTCTCAAGGAGCTGTGCGAGGTGTGGGCCATCAGACAAGTCAAAACTGGGTTGGGTGCCGGACGAGGCCACAACCACCGACATGCCCAGCGCCGGACCGCAGGTGCCGCCCCGCGAAATGTCGTCGCCTCCAGGAGGGCTCGATGAATCGGAATGGCTCGAGGAGGACGAGGATCCACCATCGCGCTTGCCCCAAGAACCGGGACCCAAGCAGCAAGACCAGTCCCCAAGGGGGACCGCTCTCACCACCAGGGCCGAGGAGACAAACGAATCAGCGGAGTCCCCCGGATACAACTTACGACGACGACCACGCGTTGATTACGCTCGGATGCATAGCGGGGCGCAGCAACCGTCGTCCGCAGAAGGCATCTAAAAGCAAAAGAGAACCTGAAAAAAAAACGAAACCTGAAAGAAAAGAAATGTGTTATATAAATATTTTGATTAATTTAGTAATAAGTGTAAAATTTTTTTATGAATACCATGCCAGGAAAAAAAAAAAAAAAAAAAAAAAAAAAAAAAAAAAAAAAACTGTAAAATACAAGAAATCAATGTCAATCAATCAATATACTTACGAATAAACCAAGTTGCTTTCCGGCCACAAGAGTCCGGTCGTTTTACTCTGTGTCCGGTTGCTCCCGCTCGACGCGCCGACGTGTGGTTGGGACCCGTCTGGGGGTAGGAGGGATTGGGGTCCGGGCCGGGGCGACCAATCGCGGCCGCCACATTGATGTGCATGTGCATGAAGGTATGAGGTGGGAGTGATGGTTCGTGTGGTGACCGCGGCCATGTCTCTTTGTTTCAGGGGGAACCGGCTGGGGTATGGCGACGCCACGATTGCCGGACGGCAGCGGAAGCGGTAGGACGTTGGAGGAAAAGAGGAGGATCACCCTAAAAGCGATCGAGGCCATCGGACGAATCTCCGAGACTTTCGAGGGGATGCCCAAACAGTTACAGGTACTGACGAGGTGCGTCACGCAGCTGGCGGCGATCGTCGCGGAGCCCGAGCGGCCCGAACCATCGACGGCATCTTCGGAGTGCGATATCGCAATGCTGCGGTACCAGGTCCACGCTCTGCAGGAACAGCTGGCGCAAGGCCAAAGCGAAACGGTTGCCGAGTTGAGCGGATGGAGCCTTGCCGGCGGACCGGAGGCACCGGATGCGGCGTCAACGCCGGGGCGGCCATCCACAGAGCCGATCGCTAGTCTGGCCGCACCAATGGAGCCGGAGGATGCGGAAAGCGGGGACCCGCCGCCGTACTCGCCCATCACGCCCCCACGCAGAGATGCCACTACGTCCGCCAAGATAATACTGAGCACCTGCCCCGTGTGTAATCTCCCCGGGAAGTTAATTATAGGTTTCAGGTGCCACTCCTGTAAAACCTTTTGGAACAGGCTGGTGACGAAGGGGAAGAGGTTCCCACCAGGCCATCCGAGCCACCCGCGCGCATGCGGAAGCAAGGAACACCTGGACTCCCGACCGCCAAAATGCCCGGGTTGCAGACGCTGGAGATACGAGCGGGCGCTGCTGGGGGCCCGTCCAGGGTTGCCTCTGCCGCTCCCTGCAGTAACGCCGGAGGGACGGCGAATTGCCGATGAGGGCATCGGCCTCCGGGGAAAGGAGGGGTGTGATGGGGCGCCACAGGCGCTAGTAAGAAAGAGGCTGCTCCATGCTGGGGCTCCATGCGAAGCCGATCCATGCGGCGGACCAGCTGGTGGGACCGGCAGGAGGGGAAGAAGCGCAGGAGGCAACGCGCAGCCGGAGAGGGAGTAAGGGAGCATGGTGGGAGAAAGGGGGAAGGAAGCGACTGGCCGCCGCGACGCCCGGCAGTCGCGTCATAGTCGAGCCACTCAACAGACCTATCCTGAAGCAGGAACCCCTCCCAAGTGACCCGGACCGCGGCCATAAGCGAACCGGCGCGAGTCCCGATACAGTAGTCAGTTAAAGTATTAGTCAGTGCGAACGTATAGTCAGTCAGTGAAAGTGGAGTAATAGATACAGTAACAGTGAAGTTGAAAGTCGATCTCAGTAATTTGTAAGCCCGAAAACCCCCGACACGTTGTGGAACCCCTCTGGATACATCTGGTGCACCGATACGCCCTCCCAGCCGAAGTGGAACCTCACGCCAACCCGGACATTTCCCAAGGACCTAGTAAACGGACTCTGTTTGTACCATACCCACCGGTAAATTTAGATGTAATGATTGTATATATTTTTTATTGTGGTTCCCTCAGATTTTATTCATCTTAATCATATATTTTTATTTCAAAGTGGTAAGACCACTTGTTTGATTCCTGTTGGGGCTTCACCCCGGTCGCCATTTTGCCAAACATTCACGTCCCAGTTGGAGACGCGCACCCCCTTTGATTTGTTTCGGCTCTCAGCCCATTTCGTTCGGGTATCTTATCCCCGCCAAGAGTTTTATTTCTTTTTCAAGTTCTTAAATTGTTATCAGGATTGTCCATTTCTCAAATTGAATTCGGCCCTCAGCCGACTTATATATTTGTTTTACTTAATATAAGGGTATCTTATTCCCGCCCAGACTCTCGTTCCTTTTGAGTTCAGTAAAATAGTTATAGGTGTTAATTATCTCATATACTATTTTTCTATTTGTGTGGATTTTTATGTTTTTATTAAATTCAATTATTAATGTGTTCCTATAAACGGCATTATTTCTTGAACTGGACCTCTTCCTGGTGATATACAAAAAAGTAAACCAAATTTAACAATAATATTCAGGGGCTTAACCCCATTACCCAAGGTTTTGAAATTTAATTACTTACCTTTTACTTCATTTTGAACGGAAGCCGAGGTGCTCCGAATTCTATTACTCTTCTTCAAAATTTTCGAAATTTCACTTACTCTGAAAAACCTTAGAGTCATCCAGCAGTATCTGGATAATTTAATAAATAGTAGAGTCATTTTTCGGCGATCCCTCGGGACGCCTAGTCAACGACCCTGACGTCTGGTCTGCTGCGACTTCATAGATCCAGTCCCCGTGCTGGTAAGTACCTTAACCTACCTAGTTTTAACGTTGGGCAAGCGTAGTAGTAGGTTTTCAACTAGCCCTTTTACACTGGAATATTTAAAAGCCCTATTTCATTCATATAAATAATAAAATATAACGGCCCTAATACAGTTCCTTGAGGATTCCATAGTTTGTTGTTTTTAAATATGAACTCTTTGTATCATTTAGTATTACACATTGCGTACGGTCTGATAGATAATTTCCAATCCACGTAAGAGCCACACCATCAAAACCTAGTTTGCTGAGTTTCTGAAGTAACTTAACGTGAGAAATCGTATCAAATGCTTTGGCCAAATCAATAGAAATGGCCAGTGGTTTTTTTCCGTTATCAATTTCATTTATAATTTTCGAGTTAAGGTAACAAATAGCATCTTGCGTGCTTCGGCCAGCCCTAAAACCAAATTGTTTTCCGTAAAGAAGATTGTTGTTCTCTAAATATTGAAGTACTTGATTTTTAAAACATTTTTCTACTATTTTTGCAATATTACTAACAAGAGAAATCGGTCTATAATTAGTTACATTCTGTTTATCTCAGGATTTATATATTGGAAGAATTACAGCAATTTTTAAGTTGTTGGGGAAAACTCCTGCTAAAAAACTCTTACTAATCAAGTAGGTAGCATAAAGATTTCACAACCAGTTTCTTGTGCAACTTTAGGGTATCAGAGCTAATACCATCCCATCCCGGGCTTGAACTGCCCTTCAGTGTGGAAATCATTCTCCCGACCTCACTCTCCTTGACAGCTTGAAGGGCGAAGCGATTCGGGGCCACTCCCGCATTTCTGAGCGAGAAATCATCATTTATTTTTGGCAGTTTTGCAGCGTAGTTGACTCCCACATTTACAAAATAATCATTTAATATATTCGCACCAGCCCTGGGATTATCTTCTGCGTCAATTTTCACTCCCTGATATTGCAAATTTTTGATCACAAAAGGTTTTTTATTTGGTTCATCAATGATACTATTGACCAACTTCCATGTTTTTTTAATATCCCCTTCCACATTTTTTATTTTATGTTTAAAGTAATTTTCCTTTGCAATTATTATAAAACATTTAAGCTTATTTTGATACTTTTTAAAATATTCTTGAAATTTTGTGTCAAATGGACGCTTGGATGACACTTGATAACTTTTTTCCTTTCGACGTATAGAAACAAGTAACCCTGTGGTGATCCAAGGCTTCAAAGGTTTTTGTTTAGCTTTCGATAAAGAAGGGTAACTGGGAGTCGAATTTTTTATATGATTTTGCAAGGTTGAGATGAGAGCCTCACTGCAGCTATCAACTGACCCAGCAGTGTAAACTTCATTCCATGATTCAGAAGTGAGTTGCCTGTCTAATTCGTTATTATCTAATTTTATGTAATTCTCACTTACGCTGGTGGGACGCCGAGCACATTTTGAACAACTCCACAAAATTGCAATAGCATAATGATCAGTGATTTTTTATTCAATGACTGCCGACGTCAATGAACTATGGTCCATAACATTACTGAAAATATGGTCTAGACAGGTACCACCCTCGATGCTCACTCCCGGTCTAGTGACCGTATTGATATACTGAAGAAATCTATATTGTGCCAATAAATTCAAATAGTCAAGTGTTTTGTTATCAAGATTACCCATCAAATTCAAGTTAATGTCTCCAAGCAGAAAACAATTTTGGCCTCCTAGTTCTCGAAAGATTATTTCCAGATCCATTATAAAAGAGTTGATATGGATATCATCGGGCGAACGATACAACGCTAATAAAATAACTTTCTTATTATTGATGGTGAAAACAAATTTTAAGGGCACTAGTCCCATAAATAGTAGGTTCAAAAACGCTTTCAACATGTAAATAGTCAATTATAAAAACCACAGTTCCACTATTCTGATTAATATTTCGCTGAGTTATAAAACAGTTGTACCCCTTTATATATATGATAGTGTTTTAAATCATTCTTCCCTAGCCAACATTCGGATAAGACTAATATGTCAGGTTTACGTCTTAATTGAGATAATTCTACCATAAGAAAATCAAAATTTTGAGTAATACTTCTAATATTTACGTGATAA
This sequence comes from Adelphocoris suturalis, assembly GCA_030762985.1. Classification (NCBI taxonomy): domain Eukaryota; kingdom Metazoa; phylum Arthropoda; class Insecta; order Hemiptera; family Miridae; genus Adelphocoris; species Adelphocoris suturalis. The sequence continues at coordinate 7,962,919 of CM061040.1, read as the reverse complement.
ATAAATAATCCATCTTTGTAATCATTTATAAACGAACAATTAACTTCTTCATACGTATGATATATCTTGTTTACCTTATTATAAATCGAATCAACATTATCCAAAAATTCAGCCATTAGTATAATACAAAAAACAAATAGTTATACATACTGAATCCGCTAAAAAGAGAAAAAAATCAATTGTACAATTCTTGTACAAGATTGTCCACGTATTAACACAGGATTGCAAAATGCAATTAAATCCTGAGGTGGAAGTGGGGAGTTTTTGCGGTTTTCCATCTGAGTCATTCAAGTGAGTCTTTGTACTAATAGAGGTTTTTCTAGCTAATCACTGAGTCGTACTGTATGAAAAGGGAATTGTTGTGCGATTGAATGGAATGATTCAAAAGTCACACTAACGTAACCACACTACTCTAAATCTTCATAATTAAGCCTGAGTCATAGATTATCTAACTTGTAATTTATTCTTTCATAGTGGAAGAAGTACCTACCAAATTAGCAACAACTTTACCTAAGTGGTTTAATTTTTTCACGCCTTTCGTTAGGAGAGTCTCATTCGGGAACTTCAACATGATCAACCATCAAGATGTACCTATTTTATAAATATGTAGCTACCTGCACCTATTACTCCATATGTACGATATTTTACACCTTTTTCTCTTGGCCAATTACGTTTCACTATGGAAAATAATAGTGGATACCTGTTAATACGTGACGAAGGGCGAAGACAGCAGTTTCTGTCCGTGTCTATCTTCTTTGTAAAGTGGCACAATGCCTACCCATTTCATCAAAATCAATGTATCAGTATCGGAGCTTCATCTATAACAACCAATTTCAGGTTTGGCTTGAGCAATGGTTAACAATTTCAACAAAATTAGTAGTTTGCCATCCTGAGACTTGTACCCAAATACCCTCAAACGAAATCGGAATTATGGTAGATCGTGAAGCTTTAGAATCCATTATAAAGTACTAGCCTAGTTTTCTCGCTCGCTTGGAATGGCTGTTGATGGTCTTACTGTTGAGTGGGACAAGTAGAATGATTGGAAACGGTAGATCACTAAGGGTGATTTGAAATGTGTAGGGAATGTTGCGCGCTTCACTCGCTCTCTGCGGGATGTATAAATGCGATGGGGTCCACCCCGAGTTCGTAGGAAAAACCCTGCTGAAATCCGACGTATGTAGGGAATGTTGCTCGCTTGGTATGGGATTTATAATATGCGATGGTATATAGTGGATACCATCGAGTCCTGTAGCCTATGTTATAATATGTGAGGAAGTTCTTATAAATAATAGAGATAGAGCCTAGTTTTGCTCGCTAGGGGTAGGTTTTCTTGGTCGCTCGGTGTGGGATGTATAGATGCAATTGGATATAGTCCACATACCATCGAGACCTACAGCCCATGGTTTGGATGGGGGTGGCAATTTTGAAAATTGCTTACAATCCCTTTCTATAGACATCCCAAGGGAATGGCAATAAATAAATGAATCTTATAAAAGGGGCAAAACGAAAATAATAAATTGATGTGTAATAATTTGCTGCGTTTTCTATGTGGGACCATGAAAAGTTTATTGGGTTGATTAAATTAAGGTTAATAGTAAAGATTAATTAATAAAGATAGGCCACTTACCTGCATGGAAGGACTATCCAATATAGATTATGTGGAAACACGAAAAGTTTAGTTTCAAGAACATTTCAGTAGGTACTAACAGAACTGTCTGATGTTAAATTTTTGTTCATCTACTAATTCTATGCGTCCATGTTACAATATGTGAGGAAGTTATGCTAACCACCCAATTCGGCAGACGTTATTTTCTGTTGGAAATTACTTTCAAACAACTTGAATCTTATAAAACTATGTAGATCCACGAAAAGTTCATTAGCTTCAATACAGATAGGCCACTATTTTATCTGCCTAGAAGGGCTATTCGTTTCCCTGTCTATTATTCTGTTGAAGTGTCTTTCAAACGTAAGAGGTTCCTACCTTCAAGAGGTTGGAATACTAAGTTCAGGGTACATACGTTTGGACGGAATAGGAAGAGCACTGGCTCGAAAACCAACGTTTTAATCTACATTTTCGTTCACTACAATCGGAAAAAAGAATTTCATGTCTCCCAACTCGCATATGACCAAATCAGGGCTTCAACAAACATTTCAAGACCAACTCGAGCAAAAACTTTCAAAATTTACGGGGTCTAAGGCGAAAAAAACCATAGTGGGGAACGCATTTTTATCGACATATCCCACAAATTCTCAGGAAAAACAGCATCTTTCGGCAATTTTGACGGCACGATCATGTTCTACGGGTCCTGAAACGTAACTTTGTCGCTGACATACGAATTGCTCTCTTTTAAATTTTAATGTGGCAGCCCATAGAAGATCGAGCGCTCGACCAAAAAATGGCGCATTACAAGGGAATCCCACCCCCCTCCAGCCGTGGTTCGGGTGGGAGTAGGAAATTTTAAAATCGCTCATTCCCCTTTTCAGAAAAATCCAAGATCCCCCCCCCCCCCCACTCAGCCGTTTGTCCGTGCATAGCATGGACAAACAGATGGAGTTGCATTCTTATAAAAAAGTATAGATAAGCATAATAATTATGGTTGGTTGGTAGGATTTCATAACCACTTAAATTATTTAAGTGGTTATGAAATCCTACAAACCAACCACCTTTTTTGAAAATCACGAATGTTACAACGTGCATGTCATGCCACCTTGAAATAGGAACCAAAAAAATTATACTACCTCTGTAGGTTATCGTCACGGAAGGTTACATGCGTTTTAAGCTGCATTCGGCTTCCCTTGAGCTCTGAATAGGATTTTTCTATTCATACAACAAAAGGACAACTAACCTTTAGCATTTTGCGCGCACGCGCAATCCTCCATTTCAATTTGTAGTTCTTCCTACTCGACTATGACTCAGCGTTGCGAAAACTCCCAATTCTCTTCCGTCACACAGGTAGCGGGAAGGGACGACCAACAGCTGGTCTCAATGTTCGAAGAGGTATGTAGGTAACTAGGTCAAAATATGTCACTATCTTCTCAGTTTCCCAAATAGGTTCGCGAATGAAAAAAGTCCTACAAACTCAAGAAGTTCGCTTATACACTCTCACTTCACAGAACCGAAATTAGGGAATGTAGTGGATTTATATATGTTTTACTTGGTGTAGGTAGACCAAGTGGGACATTTATATTCTGATTATGCGGGTTAGTCCCTGGGTTATTCCTGTAAGGAATGTGAGCGAAACCGTCAAGGTCAGCTTGCTTGGCGGGATGAACTGAGAGATAGTTCGTGTCGCAGCCGCGTGGAGCACTGGGCTCGCATAGTGGGTGCTGGGTTCGATCAGTTTGGTACTGAGCCGTTTTGTAATATTCCGGCCTAAGATTTATATCTGTAGGAGGAATATGTTGAGCTTGGTTGAGGTACTGAAAAGTATCCTTTGTTTTTTGTACATTTGGAATGTATTTGACACTCGGATCGGCCGGGTAGCCTTGCGTCGCATATCGTGGATATTCGGAAAGCTTTGTCGAATCATAATGATTGACTTCAGAGCGGGTCTGAAAGGTATCCTCGATCTTTTGTATAGGTGAGGCTTGATCTAACGTTTCCTTCGTGAATACGTTAGGTGAGAAGGCGATCTCGTCGTGAGGATCGAGCCTTGAGCCGTCGCTGGGACCGGCGGATTGGCCGGGCAGCGTGTAGGTAGCGCTGCGTGGGCTAAGAGGCCCGGCCGCGCCGTGGTCTACCTCCCCTTGCATGAGGAAATAGGACGGCCGACGTTCCATCGAAATATCCGAGTTATTAGCTCGTTTTCGATGCCTCTATGTATAGAAATAGAGGGTTTAGAAGGTGGACTCGCTTGACAGAGCTTCTTTCCTTTGCTCGTATGTCAGGGTCCTACCTTGTAGTCTTGAAAAAGACTTCCTTGGACGGTAAATTAGAGCGTATGAGCTGAGTAATTTACCGGCGTGCCCACAGCGGTCGGTGACGAGCCTAGTGCTACGAAACCCGGGCGACACGACTAGGAACGTCCCAGCGGGCGTACGATCTAAAGAGAATATCGATAGATGTACCGGGTGGCGTCCTGACAGATGAACTACGTTGGGCAATGAGCAGGATGAATAATCACTGGACTCGTAGATGCCAATGCGTAGATGCCAACTCCTGGTTGGTTCGCCTATTGTCTCTCGTGTAATCAGTGTTTCTGATTGGCGAGTAGGCTTGTTTGAATTGTCCTTGTTAGTTTTAGAGGACGTTTGATTTTCTGTTTGAGTTTTCTCATTCAAGGCGACTTGGTTCGAGATACTTGTCGCGTCTCTCTCGCCCAGTAAGTGTCTAGGGAGGTCGCCTTGTATGTTATTAGTTAATATTTCACTTTTGAGAGAGAATTTCGTATTTTCTCTCTGGTGAAATATTTTGTTTGACGGAGTTATAACTCGACGTCTTATAAATATTTTTGTGTTGTGTCTACCTCTTTTTGGTAGCCCTGAAAAGGGCTGTTGACCAGAGTTTTCACCACAGGGAAATTCTCATTAGGGAAACATGATCGTATGATAAAAGGTGTAGCTGGAGTTGTTGCGGTGTGTAGCCTGTCGAATAGTTGACTTGAGTTGAGTTGAATAGTTAATATTATGTTGACAAGAATTGAGAGCTCGCCAGTGAATCGTTGGTAGTGGGCCAAAGTGATTTGTAGAGATCTCAAGCGAAACAGTTTTGGAGAAGTTGATGTTGACAGCTTTAGAGAAGTTGTAAATGTTGTTGAGTTGATTTGATGATTTTTTTTTTTTTTTTTTTAAGCTTTTATTGCACCGAGTAATCTCATTAACAATATAAATCTGACTAATATTACTAGAATACAGTATTCAGGACCTAAGATGCATAACTTTGTCCCTTGTCTCTCGAACATATCACATTCACTTCCTACACAAGCTCATGCGGTTTCAAACGCTTACGACGTCGGGTTAGATCTTGCACATCCAGAAGCTTTACAGCTTCCTCATTCACATGATCTTTTAGTCTGGCAAGATGAGCCGTTGCTCTCTTTTTTATCACCTCATCCACACTGTCAACTTGAAGTTCACGATGGAGTGCCTCATTTCGGAAGTACCACGGAGCATCAGTGATACACCGTAGTACAGAATTCTGGAAACGTTGAATGATCTGTCTATTGGTTGGAGCTGTGCAGCCCCACAACTGCGCTCCATACATCCAAACTGGCTTGAGTACTTGATTGTAAAGAAGCAGCTTGTTACCAATGGTTATGGTGAATCGTCGGCCGATTAGCCAATACATCCTTCCAAGTTTCAATGCAAGCTCTGTCCTCTTCTTTTTGACATGTTCATTCCACCTGAGCTTGGCGTCTAGCGTCATGCCCAGGTATTTGGCTTCATTTGCGTAGGGAATTGCCACGTTGTTGAGGAAAGCAGGGTTGTATTTAATCTTCCGGTTGGTAAAATCAACGTGTACCGACTTGGCCTCATTCAATTTGATCCTCCATTTTGTTGTCCAAAGATTGATTTTGGAGATGGACTTATTGAGTTTTGATATTGATTCATTATTGCTGTGTCACCAACTGCCAGGTCAGCAGTGTCGTCTGCAAGTGTTGCTGTGGTGTTATGTTCAACTGGTAAATCGCTGGTGTACAGGAGTGGGCCCAATACACTTCATTGTGGCACACCAGCATTTATTTTCTTCGGCTCTGAGTACGCATCGTCCTGTTTGATGCGAAAGTACCGGTCTGATAGGTAGGATTCAAGCAGCTCAATGTACTGATAAGGTAGCATCTTCTTCTGTTTGTAATTCAGGCCTTCGTGCCAGACTTTGTCGAATGCTTGAGACACGTCCAGAAAGATGGCTGAGGATACCTTCTTTTGTTCCAGTGCTTCTTCGATGATGCTGACTATTCGGTGTATCTGGTCAATGGTGGAGTTCTGCTGTCAAAAGCCAAACTGATGCTTTGGGATCATCTTACGCTCTTCAATGAGATTTAGCAATAGTTTATTGATGAGTTTTTCAAAAAGTTTCAACATCACAGGCAGCAATGAAATGGGCCTGTAAGATGTTAGCTGATCAGTTGGTTTTCCAGGTTTTAGGATCATAATTACCTCGGCAATTTTCCACTTTTGTGGGACATGGCGATGTAAGATAGCTGCATTGATGATTTGCGTTATTTTGACGATAGCTTTTCTGGGAAGATTTTTCATAACCTGCCCATTTATGAGGTCAAATCCAGGCGTCTTCTTTGGATTAATTTCTTGCTTGATAAATTTAGCAACTTCTTTGAAATTTACAGGTGGTATATGGATCAGTGGTTCCTGTTCTGGAAAATTGTACAGTGGTTCCTCATTCGCTGAAGCAAGATTAGGCGTGAATATATATCAGCTTTCGTCTGATTATCCCTTGCCCATTCCCCATCAGGTTTAAGTATTGATGGTGCCGTGGACAACTGGTCTATTGGTGGGTTTACTTGCCTTCCAGAGTGATTAATCAGTAAGATGATCACTGGTCAACTCATTAAGGTACGCTCGGGTGTGTTCATCGTCGATTTCTTGCTTAATTTCTCTGAGTTCTGCTGCAGCTTTATACTACTTAGCTTTTAGGACAGGATCCCGCAAAGCCTGCCATCGCTTTCTAGCTTTTCGTTTATATTTCACTGCAACAATTATTTCACAGGGTAGTTGATACCTTTGATTTTTCTTTTAATCGTTTGTGTGTTCTTTTTTGCTGCATCCTGAATAGAACAGGTAAGAAGTTCAAGTTCATAGTCTATTTCCTCTCTCGTCTTGATGGGAATAGAGAGATTAATATTTGAGCTAAGATCTGCTTTGAAGCTTGCCCAGTTCGTTTTATTATTGACGAGAGCTGAGTTATGGATTAGTATATAGTTGTTGAGTTGATAAATTCACCAGCATATAGTTGAAACCATGAAAGGTAGCGGTGCTGGAAAATCACATCAGGTAGGTAGTTTGATTGGCGAAAACGAACATACTTTTGCAGTGAGCATATAATCCGATTCGCTTATGTAAATAGCGGAGCCCCAGTCAACTTACTGGTTGTAAAACATATAATCAGGCACATTTCATGTTCACAAGTTTGTTGTTGCGATCCTCAACCTCCCAAACATTGAACAGGCAGTAGATTAAGTAGACAAATAGAACTTCCCAATTGCGTAGTTGTAAATAGTAGGTTTTTGTAGAAGTAGCCAAATTACTTTCCCGAGCATCGATGAAAGCAGGCGGAGTTTGATGATAAAGCAAGATCAGGCGGAGTTTGATGATATATTAGAGAGTTCTTAAAGCGATAGGGAGATGGAGATGAGGCGCATTATCGTGAACAGAAAATACTACTGCGCATGTTCGAGGAGATGAGGCGCCTCATCTCCAATAAGACAGATTTATTTGGCCTATACAGAAAATGCATTATCCCGAACCTATTTATCTCATCTCTTCCTCCCTATCACAAAGTAATCATACACACCGATAACAGTGATATTCATTTCTTGTTGGTATTCACGATTCATGAAAATTATATTAATTTTCTTGTTCATACATTTTCAAAATCTGCCGCTGCAAAACCTTTTCGTGATTAAGAAAAGAACCAGGAAACTTAGAAATGCTGGAAACTGAATACACGGCACAGGCGGAAAATCCCCTAGGTGGTTCAGTGTTACTTGAAGACAAGTAGCGTCACTCGAAGATAGGACAATAATTCGACCGTCTTGACTTTATCAGGTAAGCAATGGCTGTGGCTCACCTCAGATAATAGAGAGTTCCTAAATCGATAGGGAGATTGAGATGAGAAGCCTTATCGAGAATGGAAAACACTACTGCGCATGTGCGGGCAGATGAGGCGCCTCATCTCCAATAAGACAAATTTATTTCACCTAAACATGAGACGCTTTATCCCGAACCAACCTATCTCATCTCTTCCTCCCTATCGCTAAGTAACCTTACACATCGATAACAGTGATATTCATTTCTTGTTGGTATTCATGATTCATGAAAATTATATTAATTTTCTTGTTCATAAATTTTCAAAATCTGCCATTGTGAATAAGAAAAGAACTACGAAACGTAGAAATGCTGGAAACTGAACACACGGGATAGGCGGGAAAATCCACAGCTGTGGCTCGCCAGGGAAGCAGATTAATGTTAATTGATATGAAATTAATCATAATGGTGCAATACATTTCACGGATTATGCGGAAATTTTTCACATTTAAAATGAGAAACACATTGCGGAGAAAAAGGTGGTCTCGGCGTAAACAACCAAACTTCTACTCAACTCGGTGTCACAACCCAAAAGTGTCGCAGAAGGTTCTGAAGGTTATAAACAACTGGGAACAGGTTGGCTATCCTTGCTCATAAAAGTTATCCTCAATGAGATTGAGATGGTTGTTAGGTAAATGAACTTCTTGTGAAGTTATTGATGAGTAAGATAGATAATTGTTGGAACCTGCAGTTGTAAGTAGGTGTTCGTTCATCATGCACCCCACCCACCACACCCATGCATCACACCCTTTAATAGTTGAATTATTACTCCAGTTTTATTGTTTAATTATTGTTGTGAAGTCACCTGTTTAATGTATTGACGCGTTTTTTTTTTTTTGTGCTACGCGAATATAGTTTTTTACAAACGGAATTGCGCCTTATTTTTCATCCTCAAAGTTAACAGTAGGAATGTTGAAATGTGCTTCAAACGACGGCGGCAGTGCGGGATGAGAAGGGTGCAAAACTATGCTGTTCAGTGAAAAGTTTTTTCCTCGGAAATACGGTAGGTCCAGGTGTCCCTTTCGTTTCTGCCATCTCGTTCCTAGACATCTCTAGCGGTGTAGTCGTTGCCGATACTAATAATTGTAGTTATGAACAGGCTGCACTCGATGCATCCTTAACTTTACCACAACGGCAGTGGAGAGCAGATTTCGAGTGGTGGCACTGATCGTTGCATCGAAATCTGAAATTAGAAAAGGTGTTTTCTCATGCGATGAATCCATCTCCGTGCTGATTCATGCTTCGTATCGCGTCTCACGAGCAAATTGTATTGATAAATAATGCTTTAAAGCCGCTGATACGATTTGGATTGACTGCACCAAAAATGTTTGAGAATTCGGGAGTGGGACACAAACACACCAGAGATAAAAACTAGTTGCAAAATATAGATAAACACGTTTATTGACGTCTTAACTTGACGGTGGCAGTTGCCAACTTTTTTGTGCAGCGAGTGGCAGTTTACGTTTGCCCGTCACCACACAAGTTTATAGCCCCTTTTCTTAGATATGCCTGAATACATTCTCTCGACCTTCACAAGCTCGTGGTATATGTTAAAGGGGGTTTGGTGCACTATGCCTGCCATTTGTTTGAGCAACCACCAAAACGAGTGGGGAAACTTGCTCTGTATTGCGTCTTCGTCTGTTCTCCACTTCACGGAACACCTAGACAAATAAAATCAAGTAAAGATACGGATAAAAGCATGCCGCTTCGTTATTTGTTTTACTATTTAAACATATTGGTAAGTAATGCATGCATTACAGGGATGTACCTAATGAAAACCAAATTCATAATTGGGGGAACCAAAATCTGATGAGAATAGTTAAAACATCATAATTGATTACTATTACCCCCTCCACCCACCCCCTTTATAATGAAATGTTTGTGTTGTGTTGTCCAAAACTATACGAATTCATAGCTGAACAAAAAACGAATCTCTAAAATTTGACGATATTAGTTAAAACATGATTTATTACTATTATCCCTTTCCATAATGAAATTTGGAACTGATATATGATCCAAAACTAGACCGAATTCATGGTTGAAAAAAAAAAAAAAAAAAGAATCATGAAATTTGGACGAGAATTGTTAAAACACCATGATTTCAGTACCCCCCCCCCCTTTCCCCCTCTCATGATGGAGTTTGAAACTTCTAAAATACGTTCCAAAACTATGTCGAATTTGTAATGGAACAAAATAAAAGTCACGAAAATCGGTCGAGATTTTCAGCTTGGGCAGCGCTTGAAAAAATCGGTATTATCCCCTCCACCCCCACCACAACAGCAAAACCAAAATTCCCAAGGTTTCTTGCACAACTAGACTAAAATTGGGATCGAGCCAAATAAAAATCACAAAACTCGGTTGAGAATTATAGCCTGGGTGGTGTCGACAAGAATTTGTAGAAAAAACCACGTTTTTTCGGTTTTACCCTCTCCATTCCCACTCTTCCATCATGGAACTCGAAATTCCCGGGGTTTGTTGCACAACTAGGCTGAAATTGGGATCGAACACATACCTACACACGCACATACACAGACATACACCTATGGGTTTTTCACGGATTTGGGCTTAGAATGCCCTAAAACGGATTTGTATGCGGTTATGTTTTATCTCACGCTTGGGTTGTCCCCCACCCCCCTGGATCAATTCCAATAGGCGTCCTCTTATTTACGAAGCCCTGCCTGTAAGACAGCTTCAGAGGGACGTCCTAAAAAAACTGTACTATTTCCAAGTAAACTTGGGTAATAAATTATGCAATGATGTGTTGGGTTGTTCAATCCACCATGCATCCAACAAGCTCTGCCATTCTTTCACATTAAACAAAATACTCAGTCATGCAGCACGGCTAATAGAGCGAATTTTCAAAGAGAAGTTGGGGATGAAACTAAAGTGGGCACTCAAATTCTGATCATTGAGGCCAACCATGTCCTGAATAAAACTGGTCGAATGTCCTGGCTGGCTGGACAGCCGCGTGACGAGATCGCAAAGAACATTTCAGGACACGCAGCACAACTCGAAGACTACAAAATTTTAGACAATTATGGACATTTTTCACCTAAAAATCGATTTTCTCACTTATTTGTGAACCTTAGAGTTCTGGAATTGGTCGCAATCGACTCAGCGCTGAAAAATCCTTCGACTGTGATACACCAGATGCCCTCTACTCAAAAACCCGATTTTTTTAGCCACTAAATTGTAATTTTGAACCATAAATTCTGGAGCGATTGAGTTGGTCAACGAACTCGGCCTGTCTTTTGCCAAGACGGATTTTTCTGCGTTGGAACGAATTTTTTACGCCGTATTTAAAGTGAGTTCTTTTTAGGAAATACTCCCTATAAATATATATACATACATACAACGTTAAAATCTAGGATTGTGTTCATTGATGTATGAAACGAATTTGTGGGGGGTCCCCGCCTCCTGTTACCCACGTTCAAAATGTTGAAGCCATCTAAATAGCTCATTTTTTCTTTGAAAATTCGCTAAATGGATAAATTCTACAATTACACATAACAGTTAGATACATACCCACGAAAATCCATATTGTGATTCATCCACACAGAGTAGTCTTCGTTCTCTGAGATCTTTTTCGCTGCAGGCTTATTAATATTCCTTTCAGTTTTTATTTTGACGTCTGCATCGTCATTGTAAATTCTGACTTTCAGTTCTCGATCTTGATCTGGCTGAACCTATAAGTAACAAAACTAATAACAGGAAGGGACTTGGAGTAGAGTCAAAATATTTCAAACTATGAGGACCTACCTACAAGTTTTCCAGGATTGTTATGAAATGTAACGAGTCTGTAGATCTAAAGAAAACAGTTGTTGAGACGCGTTGTACATAGTTCAGTCCCAACATGAAAGCAGTTCATTTTAAAACGTCACATGTCGATGTGAATTGCAAACAATATTGTTGGTTGTATTCTCTGTGTCTGACACGGAATACGGAGTAGTTATTTGGAGGAGGAAACATTATTTGCTAGTAATTGTACCACTATAATGTTATGCTACGGATATTTTGACTTCTTCAAGGTAACTGAAACTTTGGCGACGTGAAATTGGTTGACAGAAAATAAATTACCCAAACCTTGGACGAGTTTTTCTGAGGTTGATAATTGAAGGAATATTAGGTTTCAAACAGAAACCCCTGTAATTATAGTGAGGTCTGAAGTATAACAAATAAGTACAACGTACCTACTGGAAAGTATGACATTTTACCAAAAATGTCCGAATGGGCTAAGCCCAAATGTATGATTTAGTAGAATAGGATTGCATGTTTTAGGCAATTAATCCAAAAAGCAAGTACGAGCAATACCAAGGCCAAGCCCGACATAACATTAATGTATGTATGTTAATTGGGTAAATAACATTGTAACTCTTTATTTTTCGTGGAAATAGACAACGTTTTTCACTATCTTCCGTTAATTGGGTGCTGGGTCATGAGGGACATATAAGAAAATGAAGAGGTAGATCGTCTTGCTAGGTTGGGGTAGCTAGGGAATATTTTGGGCCAGTCCCAGCACTAAGCATTACAAGGAATGCGAGTAAGGTTGAGACAACATCTGACCATGAAGGATCTAGCACAGATAAGGATGAAAGAGATCAACAGATACAGACAGTCTTCGATGTGTACAACTGGCTATGATGAAAATCGCCCAGACTGGGTTATACAGGGTGTCCCATCTAAACGGGCCCATCGGGAAATTACAGCCTTACGGTGGGAGCTATCGAAAAATTTAACTGGACCTTTTTTATAGTATTTTAACTCAGCTTCACGATGCGGAAATCCGATTTTTATTCTCCCATGTTTTAGGGTCTCAAATCATTGATTGAAACTTACGGTTTCCTCTTGACCCCCCTTTTTTATTGCTTTTTTCGATTCTAGGTTAAATTTGGAACTGAAAATGCCTCCTTGAAATTTTCTTTTTGGGGCTTCGTTTCTGAGTTATTCCTCTTTTTGCGAAATACAACAAATCGCAGATTCTTTTAAGACATTGCCAACACTTTCTTACTATTTTTATCTTCAATTTTTGAGATGATAGATGAACGTATGAGAGCCGTCTTCTGGACTAATGTAAGGTTCTTTAAATAATAAAGATCATAGTGCAGACTGAACAATAAGTACCAAGAAGCTGTTGTTTTCTTGACCCTTGAATTTACAGTTTGCAGGAGAAGGAGCAGTGGCTGCGGATAGGGCAGGTGGCATTTTCGATTTGTCACAACAAAACTGACTGGAAGTCTCCTCGTGGTACATTTTTTAAACTGTATTCTGAACAGTGATTCTGTGTGTAGGTACTGAACAGTTTAAGGTTTTTTTTTTCTTTTTTTAATTGACGACTTGGAAAACATTTTTTAAATCGTAAGCGGTTCAAGTGTAATGTCAACCTCCTGATGGTGATTGTTGACTATGGAAGCTGGGGTATGATGATAGATAGTTTAATGCTGATTTCAAAAGTGTGGTGATCATCTCAAAAATTGAATATAAAAATAGTAGCAGTAGTAGTTTTTCAAATGACACCCTTCACACTATGCGGATTTTGGTGGTGAAAGGACACATGTGAGCATGTTCTGTGAATTTAGATTTTAAGATCAACGCAAGAGGTCCTGGGGCGTCATAACCGAAAGGCCTTCACTTAGAGAAACAGACTGGAAAAAGATGAACAGATTTGTTGAATTGAGAACAAATTTACGGATATCGGGGAAACCAACGAACAAATGTAATTAGGAAATTTGGGAGAAAAAATTCCTTGGACACAATCTTGGAAACCATATATTATAGAGTTGAACAATACAACAATAAGCCTAGGCCAGAGATTTCTTTCTACGGAAGCCCCACATGGTCAGTCAGAGGACCAGGCTGTCACAATGCTCTCTCTTGCACATTCGCTGATGCAGCACCTCACTTCCTTACTCACTGTTCTGAACGGTTGATGTCTAACAACTGACTATAAACCTGATTTTAAATGAGAACACTTTAAACCCACTCTTTCTGTCGATTTATTGTGCCCTGATCAATTTACAAAAATCTAGATATAAGTTTACAATTCTAAACACTTATGATAGTCACAATGAACAAACTCCATTTTCTTTTTGACATTTTCATGTTTTTGCTTTGGCACATAAACTGAAAAATCGTCACGAAAACTTGCTCACGCGATATTAATAAATAGAATAGACTCACTGTGTTGCGTAGAGAACAATCAACTGTTTTCTTATTTTGATGCTTGGGTACATGAACTAACAACCTTACTTCACTACCTTGTTGTGTAGTGGTTGACATTTTGACATTTTATGTCTTTGCTATGGCACATAAACTAAACAAACGTCACGGAAATTGCTCACGAAAATATTCTGATGATTTCCGCTTACAACCGAGTGGTTGCTATGGAAATGGTACTTCTTCGTTTTTCATCCCACAAAATTCGTTGACCATTCTTTCGAAAGCTCTCGATTTATCCAACCATATTATGTTAACTACTGCGAAGTGCGTGGCCAACAAGCTGAGTTATGAGCATGGTTATATGAATAATTGTGTACACACAGGTGATCATTCTCAATAATAATTGATATTGTGAACATGATTGCAACCGCTTGTTAATTTCTGATGATTTCATTGAATTCAACCCCCACGGGTGGGCGGTTTCTCTTATGGCCCATTTAATTGATCTGTACGCCCCACCGTGCAATGCACGGGTGAGATCTGCCTAGTATTAAATACAATAAGAAAACACACATGACAATGTCCCAATGTGTTGCAGACTCGTATGCAAGCATTTAAAGTTTAGCAAAATCTCTAGTATTTTTTTTTAGGAATTGGTCTTTTTTTCTAAGCAATTGGTACTGGTAAGAGCATCCCGGTTTCTTCAACCTCTATATAACCTTAGCTACGTTAAAACTCTTCCCAACCAAGATTGCTGCAGTTAATAAGACGATTTTAATGAAAATTTTGAATGGAAAATCTTTACGAATAGAAAATGCTCGGCTCACCCGACCAAAATCGTTTTGGTATCGTTGAATTTGTAATCGAAAGTCCTTTACGTCTGAAACCCACCATGATGATAATCTAATGAAGTTGTCGAAGCGAATCAGTTATTCTTCCAACATTTTTAAATATTGTATTCACATCATTAATTCCCTTCACTAAACACGAAACCTGAAGTTGTTCTAATTTTGTGGGTAGGTAATTTTGTATCTTTTGGTTTATTATTTTCAATAATAAGCCTATGTGATCGTGTAGCAAACAATTTTTATAACCCCCCCTCAAACTTTGTCACTTTACGTTTCAAGGTGCGTAGAATCCAAATTTGAAATGTCCGTCCGCCGTTTGCCGTCCGGGCCATAAAAGGCCCGGGAATTGACTTAAAAAACCCGTTCTTTCGCACATAGACTCCATTTAGGGTCTAGTTGGTCCTAACGTTTAACCATCCCGATCACTTTACTCGCATAGATGCTATGGGCCAAAAACGGGCGAAAAAGTGTCTTTTTCGATGCTTTGTGTGGTAAGACTGACGAACGCGCGCACGCCTTGTGGGCGGGAGAGAGAGTGAGAGGGAGGATGAGACGGAGGGAGTGAGAGGGAAGGGAGGGCGAGGGAGTTTGGGGGAGGGGGGAAGAGAGTGGAGGGAGGGGAGGGGAGAGCGAGTGAGAGGGAAGGGAGGACGAAGGAGGCGGAGGGAGTGAGAGGGAAGGGAGGGGAGGGGGAAGGCGAGAGAGAGAGAGAGTGTGATGAAATTAATTCCAATTAGATTCTACGCTTTATGATATAAAGCTTCGCTTCCTTCGGGCGTCAGCAGCCGGCCCCATTTATTATTATTTTTTTCCTCAACTTCACTATAAAGCGTAAAATTATGGGGTCCTGGAGCTGTAATGCAGTGAACGAGTGAACCAAATATTGGAAGCACGAAGCCCGAGTTTCGATACCTAGTAAATATACTATGAGCAGTGGCGGCCGGTGGTCTGAAAAAGGAGTGGGGCACAAAAATATTTACCTATTTGACAGTCAAAAAGAGCATGGAGGTTTTTCATCCATTTGTTTTGCTTTCAGTGTAAATTAATTTTGATCTAAACACATGAAACATTAATCCCACTTGGGTTATGTCAAATGCCATGGACAATAAATCATGATCATTAAATATTATTGATAAATAAATATAAATAAATTAATTAAATAAACTAAATTAAAAATACTATCTTATAGGGACCTACTTACTTACTAAAGCTGGTTTCACATGGAGCGGTATGTCCGGAAGACGGAAAGATTGAAAGCAATCTGATTGGCTGTTGGGACAACAGTTGAGGATGGTGGCTGCCATGTTGCCGGAATGGTCGGTCTGTGGACAGCGGTAGAAATGTTTATACCGTTGCCGCGTTCCGTCGAGCGGAGCGCAATCTTATTGGACAGGAATGTTGATAACCGCAAGTAGAGGTTTCAGATCAGAGAGGGTTTCAGTAGGAAGGTTATGATTCCGTGTGTCCATGTTCATGAGAACACCCTGCCGCATTCTGCCGCTCCCTCCACTGGGGTTTCCAGCCTTCCGTCTTTCCGGTTGTTACGCTCGTACTCCTCCATGTGAAACCGGCTTTAGGAATGACGATAAACAGCCAGTTTTTTTATTGGTCATATTGCAACGTTTCTGCGTATTTGTTGGTTGGTTGTGGCTTACATGCTGGTGTGGATACTATACTATTGGGTTACGATGGATATTATGTTCATGGAACTAGGTGTGACGAACTAACATGGAAAGAGCTGAGAAAAATTATTATGGATGTAGGTACGTTGCAATAGGTCCAATAAAAAAAAACTGGCTGTTTATCGTCAATCCTAACAAGAAAAACACCTACACTACTTTATTATTAGAAGTATTAAAAATTATCAAGGCTTCGATTGTATTGCACTAGTCAACTACTTAGGAGAAGTAATTCTGAAGGAATATTAAAGAACTCAAATTAAATTATGATGAAATGATAGGAGTGTGACGTCATACGTCAATTAAAAATTGTTTCAAAAGGCTATAGAAATGTTGTCTAACCCCACAACTACCACTCACTTATGTATATAACCTTTTTCTTCAATGCAACCATGAACCTAGGAGGGGGATGGTTCATGAATGCAACACATCCAGAATGATCAATATTCTACTGAAAATATTGATCAGAGACGTTTTCGTTACTCATTCTGTATGGTTTTGGAGGTGCCTTTGAACACTGTAGCTTTTTCCAAATGTGACCTCAAAATGTCGTCAGTTTTGGCTGATTTTGTTACTATAAGAGGCTACATAAGAAATTACAGCTTCCTAGAGTGTAAAGCATAGAAATTGACTATTAAAATTATTTAACCACCGCTTCACAAATCAAACCGTTCTCGCAATATTTGGATCACCTGCTATGAATCAAATCATCGAAACACCAGCTCAATGAAATCATCAGAAATTAACAAGCGGTGGCAATCATGTTCACAATATCAATTATTGAGAACGATCACCTGAGTGTACACAATTATTCGAATAACCTTGCTCATAACTCAGCTTGTTGGCCACGCACTTCGCAGTAGTTAACATAATATGGTTGGATAAATCGAGAGCTTTCGAACGAATGGTCAACGAATTTGAAAAACGACGAAGTACCATTTCCCTAGCAACGACTCGGTTGTAAGCGGAAATCATCAAAATATTTTCGTGAGCAATTTTCCGTGAGTTTTGACATGGATATGTCTTTGCTCTGGGGGGTCAACCAAAAATTTCCGTGACGCAAAATTTGTGTCACAATTTCAGTGTTTTTCACGTACAACCCATTCCTTGCTAGGGGAATGGAACTTCCGCAGCTTTCATCGCACAGAAATCGTTCGCCACTCGTTGGAATGCGCTTGATTTATGTGATAAATGTTCACATCTCAAGCTACCAATTTCCCCCTCCTTACGTACCTGGCTACATTCCTAAACTAAGTTGATTGGACTATAAACAATTTTAATAAGCCGGTTACAATCAATATTCTTAAAAATAAAAGCAGGAAATACTTCCCATTCAAAAACTATGCACCACTGCCAAAACTCAAACTAGTAGCCTCATATAAATGTGCAAAGACAATTTAATTTATTCTTTTGTTTGCCATTCAACTCTAAGAAGTACTTATTTATGTTTCATATCATTTCTTGATCGGCAATTATAATTTACGGCGCTATAAAAATTATTCTATTTTATTCAAGTCCTTTAACTATTTTGGTTAATGTTTCGCTTCTAAATCAATTTCTAATTAGCTTCCACTGCATTTCTAGAAGAAACAAACTCTAAACCAAGAAATCAATAAATCACAGTAGCTAACAATTCCAAAATGCCAAGAGTTGTGGTGATATGAAGTTAAAACTGTCAGGTGATTCATCAGATACAACCATTCGAGATGTCCTGTATATTCGTGAGCTGAATACGAATCTACTATCTGTAGGAAAAATAGTAGACAAAGGGAAAGTTGTGATTTTCTCAAAAGAAGGATGTGATATCTGTGATGAAGATGATTTAAAGTTGAAGGAAATGCAACTGCACATGGAACTTATCAAGAAGGTGTGTTCAAGTTGGCTGTGTCAAAAGACATTGAACAGGCAAATGCAGTATCAAATAAAGAAGATTCTCAAGAGTTGAGGCGAAAAAGATTAGGGCACCTGAATTCCAAATCTATGACGTTGCTCAGCAAAGGATTGGCAACTGGAGTGACTTATAATAACTTGAATTTCAAGAAGTTTATTGCTTGCATCAAGGGTAAGCATAGTCGTCTACCCTTCAAAAGCAGCAAATGCAGAGCAAAAGAAAAATTTGGATTGGTACACTCAGATGTTTGTGGACCAATGTCTGTTGACAGCTGGAGTGGATCAAGATATGCGCTGACATTCGCAGACGATTGTACTAGAAAAACGTTTTTGAATATGATGAAAAACAAAAGTTAGGCGAAGGAAATATTTAGTGAATTCAAGGCTCTTGTAGAGAATCAGACTAACAAGAAAATAAAGATTCTAAGAACAGATAATGGAACAGAATATGTGAACAAAGATATGAAAACTTTTCTCAGAGAGTCTGGCATAGTTCATCAAACTACAGAGACATATACGCCAGAACAATTAGGTGTTGCAGAACGTGTCAATTGCACTATTGTTGAGAAAGCGAGGAGCATGTTACAAGGAGCGAATTTGAATTTCAAGTACTGGGCAGAAGCTTTCAATACAGCAACGTACCTGAAGAATAGGTCGCCTACCAAAGTACTAAAAGGAATGACACCAGAAGAGGCTTGGACAGGGGAAAAAGTTTATCTGTCTCATCTCATGTTCTTGGGTGTAGAGCATTCGCTCATATTCCTGCAGCAAAACGCACCAAGTTAGATGCTAAGAGCAAAGAATATGTTTTTGCAGGATATTGCGAAAATACCAAGGGGTATAGATTGATTGATCCTGAAAAACCGAATTTCATCAAGCAATCTCGCGATGTAATATTCCTGGAAGAGGAAATGATCGAAGAACACCACAATATGAATGAAGAAGCCAAGTCACATGATGATATGAAAGTAAAAATTATTTCAGTTCCAAAAGTGGATGAAGTTTTAGATCCACAGGAGGAACAACATGAAGAACTTCAATTTGAAAATGATGGCAACAAAGAGGATGTTGATGAGGAGCAACTTGATGGGGAAACAGATGAACCTCATGAAACTGTTGAACTTCGCAGATCAAGTATAACACCTCAACCTCGAAGATAGCCATCAGATATACTACTTTACAACTGTACCACAAATGAAATAAACAAACCAGAAAGCTACAAAGAAGTTATGGAAAGTTCAGAAAAAGATAAATGGATAACAGCAATGAAGGATGAAATGAATTCAATGGAGAAAAACAAAGTTTGGAAGTTGGTTGATCGTCCTGGAAATAAACATGTTGTGAAAAACAAATGGTTGTTCAAGAAGAAAACTGGAGTTGACGGAAAAATAACAAAATTTAAAGCAAGATTGGTAGCAAAAGGCTTCTCTCAACAATATGGAATTGACTGTCAAGAAACATTTGCTCCAGTTGTTAGAAATTCAACTATTAGGTTGCTAATGGCATTGTCAATAGAGAAAGATTTTGATATTTTTCACATGGATATAAACACAGCGTTCTTGTATGGCGAACTAAATGAAACCTGTATATGGAGCATCCAGAAGGTTTCAAAGTGAAAGGAAACAAGGTGTGTCTTCTGAAGAGAGCAATCAACGGGTTGAAGCAAGCACCAAGGAGTTGGAACACAAAACTCCATTCAGCTTTGATCAAGAAGTGTGGACTTCAACAGTTGAAACAAGATCCGTGTTTATATTTTCGAACCACAAAAGATGAAACTATGTATGTATGTTGCAATTTACGTTGACGATTTATTATGCTTTGTGAATAGACGTCATTTCAAAGAGGAGCTCAAGAATAATCTTGAAAAGGAATTTGAACTGAAAGACCTTGGAGAGGCAAGCTATTGTTTGGGAGGGAGAATTGAATGAGACAAGACGAAGCATTCAATCAGCTTGGATCTGGAAAAATCCAGCATCTGGAGCAGATCCAGGGGGAGCAGTTGATTTTCCATACCAACAACTAACCGGGTCGCTAATGTATTTGGCAGTCAGCTCAAGGCCAGATATTGCACATTCAAGTAGTGTGTTGAGCGCATTCAATACGTGTTTCAACAATAGCCATGTGTAATGAACTTAGGCCGCCCCAGAGGTGCAATGGGGGCCTAAATCCACACTCATAGAGAGAGAGAGAGAGGTGTGACAGTACCATAAGAGATACAACTCGTACTAATAGCATATATGCTACGTTCGGAGAAGATAGGTTTTCCAGTTCTAGGATCACCCACCCATCGCCAAACGCAGGCTTTCGAAAACACGGGAAAAAGCGTCCGACGCACGTTGGGAAACAATGGAGCGACGGCAGCGCCTTCTCTTGGATCTCGCGGGAACTGTCACACTCCCCCCTTAAAAAACATACTTGATTGAAGAGCAAGTATGTAAACTAGATGCAATAGTTTACTGGTTGAGAACTGATGTTCACTAATAAATAGCTGCATTGGCGATTGAGGATAAAAAGGTGAAATTAAAACAGGATGGATTGTCAATGAATCTTCATATGAAGTATTCATTAGGTAGTTAACCCCCAATCAAAGATTGGAAAAATCGGGAATAATATAACTTGCTCAACCAGGAGACTTACAGTAGGGAGCTGCCCACTTTGGGGACTTACGAAAATGGGAACTATTCCCTGGGGAATTAACTTACCCAACTTTGGAGACTTACAGTGGAAGGTGCCCACTATGGGGACTTATGAAATAGGGAACGATGCCCTGGGTTTGGGAACAAGGCCCTAGAAAATTAAGTATGTTAAATAGAAATAATATGAGGGGATAAACTGAGAAATTAATAATCAAGACCCAATGAAAGTATTTATGTATCCAAAGGAGTATAATGGGTCCTAAGGGCGAGTGACGCGCACCACAGAGCCTCTCCTTGCCAACTCCTCTCTCACCTTCACGCGGTGGACCTGTCAAGCTGAGCAACCTGCCTGGAGGTTGTGGTATCAATCCCAGCGGAAAGGCAGGTCAGCGAACCAACGAGAGATGGGGGTCTCATTTGAGCTACCTGGGGGTAACCTGGGTACAGGTCGGATGAGATGGCATGAGTTGGCAGCAGGGCTCATGTGCTGGGTTGGCGGCGGAGGAATATCATAGCATATCAACGGCGGCGACTCTGGATCGAGTAAGTGGATCCACTGCGAAGGGGCAGGTGGCACTCCCAAGCCAAGTGAAGGCAAGCACCTAGGGGAGGGGACCCTACATAAACCCACTGGTCCTCCAGGTTGGAGGTTGGGCGTAGGGCTAACGACCCTACCCCATAAAACAAATTATTGTTACGAAAGACGAAATACAAGAAAATCCGGATGGATTTAATGGGAAACGACCTGGGCGCGCTCAACGGAACAAAAACTGGAAACGGAAAAACTTGGATATTCCTCTGGCTACTTGGAATGTACAAACAATGCTCAGGCCTGGAAAGATGCAAGAAATGGCAGAGGAACTGTTGAAATACAAAATTGAACTTGCTGCACTACAAGAGGTGAGATGGAGAGGTCATGGAAGAATAGATAAAGATAAGTATTCCTTCATGTACAGTGGTGCCGAGACAAGAACTGGAAGAGCAGGAACAGGATTCTTTATCAGCAAAAAAATGAGGAAGTTCTTCTTAAACTTCGAACCAATAAATGACAGAATGTGCATGTTGAGACTCAAAGGAAGGTTCAGAAATACCACCATATTCTCTGTGTATGCACCCACAGAGGAAGCTGAGGATGCAGTGAAAGAGGAGTTTTATGACCAGCTGGGCACATACATTGAAAGAGTACCCCAGCATGATACCCTGCTGATACTGGGGGATCTCAATGCCCAAATTGGAAGAGAGGAGGCAGTGCTGCCTGTGGCAGGAGCCCACTCTTTACATGATGTGACAAACAACAATGGGATGCTTCTCGTTCAATTGGCTGAGATGTATCGCCTGTCAATCAAAAGTACAAGCTTTCCTCGCAAGGATATACACAAGGGTACGTGGGAAATGCCTAGCGGAAGAGGAGTGACTCAGATTGACCATGTACTGGTGTCAACTAGGCACGCATCTAGCATTCTAGATGTCCGAAGCTGTCGTGGCGCGAATTGTGACTCAGATCACTACATGGTCCGTGTAAAATGTAGGCAGAGACTATCAAATAGCCTGAAGCAAAAAGCTGTTAAGAGACCTAAGTGGAATGTGGCAAGGCTTAAGGACGAAGAGGAATGCAACAGGTACCAGAGCGTTATGGAGGAGAAAATGAACCAAATTTCAGAGCAAAGTAGTGACAGTGACATTGAAGGAAAATGGAAAAGCATTAAGGAGGCGATGGTAGCCACAGCAAAGGAAACCATCGGAGAAGTGAAAAATGAAAGAAACGAAGAATGGTTTGATGACGCTTGCAGACAGGCAATAGCCGGGAGGAATGAGGCAAGGGCAAAATTCCTGCAAAGAAGAACTCGCCAGAATAACGGAAATCATGTCATACTGCGAAGACAAGCCAAGAAAGTGTGCCGACGAAAGAAGAGGGCATGGTTGAACAGAAAGCTGAGGGAAGTGGAAGAACGAAATACCCCTTCCGAAAGTCGTATGTTTTACAAATCAGTGAACTGGTTCAGGAAAAGTTTCCAACCACGAAATAGTGGATGTCGGAGTAAATCTGGAAACCTGTTGAATGAAGGCGAGGAAGTCATGAAGCGATCGACGGAGTACTTTTCCGAGCTACTGAACGGCCCCAATCAACCACAGGAGAGCTCAGAATCAGGTGGTAACAACGACCAATGCAATGAGACAGAGGAAGGGCCAACAATGAGTGGACCCTCCAAAGCTGAGTTCGATGAAGCAGTGTGTGCATTAAAGAACTATAAAGCCCCTGGCGAGGACGGTATTGTAGCAGAGATGATTAAAAAAGGAGGGAATAAGCTGCAAGAAGCCCTATACAACTTGATCCGTGAGATATGGGATAAGGAGGAATTACCTAAAGATTGGTCAGTTGGCATTATCTGCCCGATTTTCAAGAAGGGAAGCCGAGATGATTGCCAAAATTATAGGGGGATAACCTTACTGAATGTCGCGTACAAAATCCTAAGTACCATCATATTGAGAAGACTCGCAACTTATACAGAGGGTCTCTTGGGCGACTACCAGTGTGGATTTCGGTATGGTAGAAGTACGATCGATCAAATCTTCGTACTTCGCCAAGTCATGGAAAAATGTTACGAGTACAATACCGATCTCCACTTCTTGTTCGTGGACTACAAACAAGCGTTTGATAGTGTTAATAGAGAAAAACTGGTAGAGTGCCTTAAGAAGAGCAGCATCCCAAACAAGTTGGTCCGTCTCATTGGTCTGACCTTGAGAAACGCCAGCTCCAGGGTGAGAGTTGGAAACCAATTTGGAGAGACATTTGGTATAGGCACAGGTGTCAGACAGGGCGACGGACTGTCGGCTACACTGTTCAATGTGGTCCTTCATGAAGCAGTTAAGGATGCTATTAAGTCGAAGACCGTGATTGACAGGACGTGGCAG
The DNA here is from genome assembly GCA_030762985.1 of Adelphocoris suturalis. Taxonomy (NCBI): domain Eukaryota; kingdom Metazoa; phylum Arthropoda; class Insecta; order Hemiptera; family Miridae; genus Adelphocoris; species Adelphocoris suturalis. The sequence goes on along the minus strand of CM061040.1, from coordinate 7,939,033 downwards.
GTATGCGCTTTTGCCGATGACATTGGGATTGTTGCGAGAAGTGCAAATGCCCTAAAGGAAGCTTGTGAAATAATTCTAACAAAAGGAGCGGAAGTTGGCCAACAGGTAAATGAGAAAAAGACAAAATATATGGTTATGTCCCCCAGGGAAAATCGTAGAAATACTGGCACCCTGAAAGTGCGGATTGGTGGTACTGACCTCGAGTTCGAATGTGTCCCATGTTTCACCTACCTTGGTTCATCCTTGAATGGCGCTAACTCGGTAAGCGACGAAGTTGCAAAACGCATCATGGCTGGCAACAGAGCCTTCTTCGCAAACCTCCGGCTCTTCACCTCAAGACTGCTCACAAGAGGCACAAAAATGAGGCTCTACAAGACCTTGGTCAGGCCTGTGGTCTGTTACGGGTCGGAAACTTGGTGCCTGTCAGCCACAGATGCGAACCGGTTGAAGATTTTTGAGCGGAAAGTGATACGAAGAATCTGTGGCGGGATGTGTGATGGAGGAGTGTGGCGCATCCGTACAAACGCTGAGATAGAGGTAATCCTTGAAAATGAAAACATCGTGAACCACATCAAAGCAGGGCGTCTACGATATGCGGGCCACATGCGAAGGATGCCGGAGGAAAGAACACCACGGTTGGCAGAAGAAGCGAGGATGGAAGGCACAAGGAGAAGAGGGAGACCAAGGAGCCGATGGGGCGACGAGGTGAACAGGGACGCGCGCCGATTGGGAATAAGGAACTGGCGACAAGCCGCAGAAGATCGGAATCGATGGAGGGAAGTAGTTCGTCAAGCCAAGGGCCACGTAGGCCTGTAGCGCTGGAGAGTAAGTAAGTACAGGAGTATAATGGGTATTCCTTCTGGAAACCCGAGCCATGTTTCTTCTGAAACATTAACGCCCCAAAAATAGTGTAAAGGATTACTAGGCGTCAGCCGTGCATAATCCTAACCACGCTCTGCTACCATGTAATAAACTTAGGCGCCCCGTGGTGCAATGGGGGCCTGAATCCACACTCATAGATAGAGAGGGGTGTGACAATACCATAAGAGATACAACTCGTACTAATAGCATATATGCTACGTTCGGAGAAGATAGGTTTTCCAGTTCTAGGATCACCCATCCATCGCCAAATGCAGGCTTTCGAAAACACGGGAAGAAGATCTCGTAAGAACTGTCACACATGTAACAGCCGCAAAACGAGTATTTCGTTATCTGAAGAATACGAAGAGCTACCGTTTGACTTACACTAAAACGGGCAAACAATTGGAAGGTTTTGTTGATGCTGATTGGGCGAACGATGAAAGTGACAGGAGGCTACACAAACAAATTGGGGCTGGAGTAGGGGAGACAATTTGTTGCTTCCAACTTGTAGCCCAGCCATTCTTGCACTTGGAAATAGACTCTGTATGAGAGCTGTCGGGCAGATCCTCTAGTAGGTGGTAAAGAGGGGAGATCTGGCTTTACTCTCGTGGTGGATCTAACAAAAGCAAGGTAACGCTGCTTATCCAGATCACCTAGTGTTGAAGCGTACATGGCTAGGAACATTGTTTCCCCGGCACGCACTACCCCATCTTGCATGGACCTAATCATCTGCATGAACTTCATCTATCTATCAGTATAAGATTATATGCACCTCACTGTAATCCGATTTTGAATTTTCAGTTTGACTGTGGATGGTGATTCTCAATGGATGAAGAGCAGACACCTGTGAAGATTGATGAACCCTTCCCCCTCCCACTCCTTTTGTGAATATTACTTTAACATGGGTTATACTGTACCTGCACATTAAACATTTTTTGGTGAAACACAGCTCATTTTCTTTAGTTCCTTTTTTTCTTTTCTTTTTTAGAGCCACTGTGTTTTATATACATATATATTCACTGATAATTCACAGTGAGTTGGTAAGGGTGCTGAAAATATGGTTATCACAGTTTCCAGGATGTAAGCGAAGAACAGAAAAAAAAAAAAATACATACATGAAACCTGCTCAAGCCACTGTCCGAGCATCACTGTCGTTTGGAAAACAAGTCATGATGTATTCTAAGTCACCCAGAAGCTTCATACGAATGATTTCTGCGTAAAAAGAGCATAAAGGCCTTTTTGCTGATTTTTTAAAATGATACCTACTTTTCAACGAGCTCTAGCGGCGGAACGCCTAATCATAGAGAATGAAGTCAGGAGTGCAAATTGTAGGAAATGTTATGCACTTTAATTCTGGTAATACAAGTCGCTAGGACGCTTACTTTTCGAGTTATAGGCAAAAAACCGGGAAAAAAGGAGAAAAACACCCCCCCCCCCCCTCTCAGTGAGCTCACCCCCCCCTTACTAGGGGACTTTTGAGATATGATTTACTACGTGTGAAGGAAGAGCCTGGAGCAGAAATTTCTCTACTATGCATTATTTCCCCTATTTGCCTCTTTTTGGTCTAATTTGACTGGGCTATTAAGGAAAAATGCGAAAGAATGCCAAAATTGTGCTATAATTTGCAGCTTTTGTCTAAACTGTATACTTAATATGTGAAAATGGACGTTTGGAAACCGGCTTGCGTACGAGTCCGCGAACCGGGAAGACATTTTCATGTTTTGGTTACCATATTCGCCTTCGTAGTTAGCCAGCCCGGTTACTACCAAATCACGTTATTATACCTCGAGGATTGTTTATAGGTCATTAATAACTTTTCGTGTAGCTCAGCTGCTTTCATTTTTGAAGCCGTTTACGCAGTGTAAGATTTTAAAAGAAATTATATCTTTCCAACAACTAGCAAACGCTTTTTATATGATGGAAAATGGCAAAGATACAGTTCCGTAGCAACGAGAAAAAAGTTTTTATTCAGAACTAAGCCTCCAAAGCCTATCATCCTCTCGAGAATACACTAACTAGCTCAACTTATCCTTACAAAATAAATGCTGTTGGGGGGTTGCCATTTCTATGAAATAAATAAATACATAGAACAAATTCTTATGAGTTCTGAGTTCACACGACTTATAAAGAGGGAAGATGGTCATTATGGCCATTTTTTCACGTTTATTGCCTTGTACAAGAAGCAAAATTAGAACTAAAATATCCTGGTAATAACTGGAATGTACTTTATCGACTTACCTTGGTAACACGCTTATCAGGTGGCTCCAAGATGAAGGACCTTTCCACTGTTTGTACTTTACCATCAACACTGACAACACAAAAATAATAAAATCAATAATACACAAAAGAATAGTGGTTAGAGATTATGAAAACTAGTGATATCTATGGAAACACAGTAAGGATCACAAGATGGTTGTTCGGTATTTTCCCAAGTTGGTGTTGCACATTTCAATAAATGAACATCAGTACGAGGATCAGCACGAAAAAATACCCCGAAATCATGCATTACATGTGGCAATTGAATATTTTCAAAAACTCAGTATTTCACTATTTTTGCACTTTTAGAGCAGAATTGCACACTTCTGAAGCGGAATTGCGTCCATTTACGTGCACTCAAAAACTCAATTTAAATGCCCCCCAGAGGTGCAATGGGGTCTAAATCCTCATAAATCAGGTAGAGGAGTTAACAGGTATCCCGTCAGAGAGATACCACCCCTACTAATAGCTTTTAATGAGCCATGTTCGGGGAAGGTTGATTTTCCAGTCACCTGGAATTCCATCCAACGCCGAACCAGCTGCCAAAAATGATCGAGAACAGCCCGCAGCGCCCATTGATTCATCAATGGGACGCCGACAGCGCTATCTCTGGTGCTCTGACGGGAGCTTGATGGACCTCTCAGGAGGTAACTCTGTTACAATTGTTCCCTCACGAAATTTCGCGAAAAATTTGAATCTGTTATTTAAAAAAAATGAGGGTTTCCATTTCAAAAAAGCAAGTGGCCAAGCGCGAAAGTATTTTTCCTGAGATCTACGTAAAAAATTATGAAGAATGGTGTTGGTCTCAATTATTTACCCTGGATTCAGGGAAAATGAAGTGGGGTGCAACCTTCCATGGAACACCCTGTATATATACAGACAACGTTTAAATCAAGGATTGCGTTCTTTGATGTATGAAACGGATTCGTAGGGGGTCCCCGACCCTTCAAACCAACTTTCAAAATTTCGAAGCCATCTAAATAGCTCACTTTTTGTTTGAAAATTTGCTGAAAACTGCTAGTCAAGGTAAAGATTTACAATGTTAGATCGATTTGGATGGTTAGGAAATCATCAGTGAACAACACAATGACTGAAAATTGATGAATAAACGAACTTCCTAGTGAAGTTCATTCATAATTGCCAGGGGCACTAGAGGGTGTTTTATTAACCAAGTAGATGTTTAAAGGGATAATCCTATCAAAATCATAGACTGCCGAGTCCAGGCCTAGGCGGATTGACCCCACTGACGGAGAGCTAAAAACTCCTTACATCCCTTTCTCCTCCACCCCTAATAGAGGAGGGAGGGATGTCGGTTTTGACCTATACTTGGGCCCCTATTACCTGCCCTTCTCCGTCGCACTGCCATCATCCCCCCCCCCCTTCTTTCCCTGGTGCTCCAAGGCCCCAGACGGAAACGGGTCAGGGTTGATTCAAAGCTATCCTGGTCATGCCCACTTAAATACGAGCACACATTGAAAAACATCATGAATTCAAAGGTTAAACATAGGTTGGTAATAGTATTTTTCAATATAAGTGTGACCAGAATACGTGAGTATAATCTAAGAACAGGCAACGTATAAAATCTTAAAGAGGTATAAATTCTTAATATATAATATATATAAGTTCTGACACGCAATTATTCCCCAGTTTTTCGTAATAGTTTCCTAGGGATTCACACTTGGAAGCAAAATAAACTGGTGTTAGGCAATGGCATGGTAGAACGTTTGCCACCAAGAACATTTTGTGGAAATGTGAGCCAAAACATCAGTTGCAAGCACATGCCCAAGCTACTTACTTCTAAGAACCTGAACTAGGTGTGCGAGCAGAGAAACCAGCAGCCAGCGCAGGGTGAGGAGCTAGTGGCCTATCATAGAATCTAGCAAATGATGCAAGGAGGGTGTCCCGCCTGCCACCCAGAAGATTGTATCCAGGGGGTTCCCCCTCTCCTTGCGACAGAGACCGAAGTCTGCAGTGTCTGCAGGAGTGAGGCCTAAACACTCTTATCAACTCCAGCATTGGTCAGCACATCACTAACCCACTTTGCCAAAGTTCGGTGTGAAGCAGGACCAAACTGGTGTCTGACCGTAAGGATAAGGGAATTATCCCTATCGTCACGCTTGAGGGGCTTCTAGGCCACACATTCCACTAACAGCGACCCCACACACAAAAGAGGGCGTTCCGGGGAAAAGGACATGCTGGATCCTTCCTGTTGCCCCTGGAGAACTGCCTTCGCGTACCTGCACCGCTGGGTTGCTCTGGGGGGGTTCGGGCAGGATCGAGCCTTTGGAATGGACTGGCCCCACTGAGCATCCTGGCTGTTCCCGTTTCCATGATGTCTTCAATCTACTAGAGATAAATATTTTAACCGCATATTCTGGGGTGTGGATGATCTCTTGCAGTTGATTAGAGGCTATCGTCTGAAGCTGCTGCCCAGTCCACAACAAAAGGAGGGTCACTAGCTTCTTAGATAGTTCCCCTACATTCTCTGTGGGTTTCTCCAGAACTCCTAGCACCAGTTGTGGATCCCTTCGTATCTCAGCAGGGGGGTCTGATAGATGCTACCCCCTCCAAGAATCTGTTAATCAGGGGCTGACTTGCCGCAGATAGCTAGGCGTGTCTGATGGAGTGAGGCCGAAAGACACTATCAACTCCAGTGCTGGTTAACACCTCTGACCGTAGGGGGTAAGGAGTGATCCCTATCGCTACGCCTGGAGGCCATCTGGGCCAAATATTCCACTATCAATGATGCCACACACAGAAGGGGTCATTCAGGAAAATATGACAAAGAAGACAAGGTTGAGCCAAGAGGGCCCTGACGTATTTAGCCTACTCCAGATGAAGAATTTTATTCCACACACCGGGACATAAACGATCTCCTGTAGCTGATATAGAGGCTACAGTTTGGAGCGGCTATCCAGCTGCCAAGAGGAGCAGGGTCACTAACTTTCGAAGATAGTTCCTCTAACCTCTCCGTAGGTTTCTCCTGAACTCCCAAAACCAATTGTGGGTCCCAAGTCACCTCATATCTCGTGAGGGGGGTCTAAGCGACGCCACTCCCTGTCGTAACCTATTAGTCAGGGGGTGTGTCCCCAGTGAGGATGATGAAATGAGAGACAAAGCCGAACGAAAAAAGTTGATTGTGGAATAAGATAAATTTGAAGTGTCAAGTACCTCTTGAAAAAAGGTGACAACAGAATTCGGTTTAGGGTTTCAGGGATCTAGCCCCTGTGTCCTGCAAAACGCCCACCATCTCGTTGAAATCGATTTTGGAATTAGACAATGTTCTTCTTTAACTTCAGTTTTTATTGAAATGGGTTTCCACTTCATTGCGATGTGGGGTGTGTACTTAGAATCATTGTCTTGATGGAAGACATGGCAATGCAGGGAATCCATTTGATGGAGACATTCCCCCACTACATTTGGAGAACAGCAATATTTATCAAGTATTGGCGAAAATCAGTCAAAAACAGTGACAGAATTAATGTACTGTATTAGGTGACGGCGATCTGACAATTGGATAGGCCAAAAATTGGATGATACTATACATTTTGTGGGTTGACATCTTTTGTATGCAGAACGTCTTTTTGGGAAGATTTAATTCATTTAAATTATATTTATTAAACGGAAAAAATTGCTACCCTACCACAGAGAATAAAACTGAATAATAATTAAATGTTTTTAATGGTATACTTTACAGTTCTCTCAGCACCGCAAGAGGTGGTCCAGTGGGTTTAAATTCGTCTTCCAATCCAGGTCGCCAAGTGGGTTCCGGCAACTTGCAGGCAAGACGATTCAACTCATTTTTATAACAATCCATCAATAGGTGGTCATCTACAAAAAAAGTACAGAAAACAAAGATGTTATCATTCATCCCCGTATCCCTCACAATTTAATACTCCATATTGAACCAGAACATGGTAACCAACAATAGAAAGTACAGCAAGAAAAGGAGTAGGTATGCTATCATTTCTATCCCAGAGTATTCACACTGATACGGTCAAAATGTGTTGAAGAGCCAATTAACGATCCGACCAGTGAATAAAGTCGGGAGAGGGGTGAGCCTAAAGCTAAAGCTAGGTGTACACCTGAGTAAAAACAGTCTCGAGAGTAGTCATGAGACTCGAATCGCAAATGGATGTGGCCCGGAGAGCAGTATTGGAGACAAGTACGAACATGTCTCCGAAAGTGCACAGGTCACAAGTGGACATGCGATTTCCAGGTCTCGAGACTTGGTCTCCAGTCTTCTGCCAGCGCCAGAAGATTTTTAAAGGTCTCGGAGACTTGACTTGTGTTTATACTGATATATTTGTGTTGTCCGACTGTTTTTTGTTGTTCTTTTGGAATAAAAACGAATAAGGGCAAAAAGGAGTGGACTGATGAGGAAGTGATGGAGCTAATCCATCTTTAAGAGGTAGAAGAATTTCTGTGGAATGTAAAACATAAATTTTGTCGGAACCGCGACAAAAAAATGAGTATGTTTGACAAATTTGCTAGAAAATTCAGCAACTGCGATGGAAATGAAGTGCAGCGGAAATGACATAACTTACGGAACCAGGTATGTACCTACTATAGAATTTGAATTACGAGTATCAAAAAATCTATCTTCGAAGCTACTTCTTGTGAGTACCTAACTGTGTATTACTGCTGTGTGACAACTGCTTTTACACAAAAACTATCTTTATCTCTACGACTGCAGTCACCGCACGGACTCTCAAGTGGAAATGAAACATTCCATGTCTCGAGACTCCTTGGGCTATCGAGTCTCACGAATCAGTCTCGAGAGCGAATGCGGTCTCAAGTGGACAACTCCCTGAGATTAGTATCTAGACTTTCTCTCGAGATTTTGTCTCAGGTGTACACTTAGCTTGAGTCAAAATCTCGAGAGAAAGTCTCGATACCAATCTCAGGGAGTTGTCCACTTGAGACCGCATTTGCTCTCGAGACTGATTTGTGAGACTTGACTTGACATGACTACTCTCGAGACTGTTTTGTCTCAGGTGTACACCTAGCTTAAAATGTGCCTCATTTCTGGTTGAATCGAACCATATGAGGGGAGCAGGGTTGCAAGGTGTCTGGATTTGACCTGGACAGTTTGGTTTGATTGAATAGATTTCAGAACCTAATCCCTAACCTTGTTTATGTTCAAGTATTTTTGTTCATGCTGTCAACTGTCCACCATAGTTGGTTACAATTCTGAATGGTCTGTCCCAAAAAACCTTGAAATTAATTTAAAAATGGAGTAGATGAATAGATGAAGTTCAACACTCACTTTTCCGCGTATGTCCAGATCTTGGATTCTCTTCCCAATGAGACAGAAATGAGTGGTTCCGTCCAATATAACAGTTGGGGTAACGTCGAGCCAATGTGGGGTAATGATGAAGAGCCTTCTCAGCCATTCTAGCTTCATATTGACAGCACCAATCTTCCCATTTCACCCCTTCAACGCCTTTCCTGAAATAAATTTAAAATAGAAAGAAGTGCAATCAAAACTCTGATAGTAGAACAAAAGTGAGTTGGAAACAGGGACGAGCAATTAGACATAACAGATCAACCCATAGCTGGACAAGAAATGGGTTATTAACAGCTAACCCAGATATTTGTAGGATCTTGGTAACTATCATAGCTACTGTGGCATCTCTAATTGAGTGTATTGGGGGGGCTGAGGGGGAAGATATCTTAGGTTTCTTCCAGTGTATGGATTTAATAAGGTACAACTAGTTCATCTATCTAGCATCATCAGGTATTTTATTTAGATTTACTAATACAGTAATGAGTAAGCTGTGAGTAATGCTGTAATTGAATAAAATGATGAGTGTTGGTGAGGAGTATGCCCACATAACCACCTCGAGTCACCTTGTCAAATTTCCTGTCATCTTACTGGCATCGGCCGACTCGGCTCCCACCCTTGCAGTCCGGACGAAATTTCCAGTCAAGCAGTAAGTCAGGATTGGCAAATCCGCCACTTTGTCTAATTTTTCCGAAACGCACGATTCATGGGCAAAATGTTCACTCAAATTAGAGCAGCGAATATGCTTACACGAGTCAATATCAGTAGTTTTAGCACAGATCACACAAAAAGAAACACATCCATTGCCGCTGTTGGTTCTTGGGTTAATATGAACCCCTTACTACCAAACTAATACGTTAATAATCAATGTGAATTATTAAAAGGGATTGAGAAGGTTACATGAGGGTTAACCATTAGTAAGTAACTGAATGTCTTCTGAGTGGGAGTGACGTAATCAACCAAGTCACAACATTCCTCCCCTCTAAGAAAAAAAGTACAAATTCAAAAGGAAATATTAATTAATCAAAATTAAATGTGGGTACTTCACCATTAAATCACCATCACTTGAAATTTCACTAGGGGGTAAAACGCTTTGGGGGCTTCACCACTTCTCGCAAAGGTCTTAGGGCACAACGGGATGTTCTAGGAGCAACTGGTTGGGTAGGATGAAAGCTTGAAATGGGTGAAAATCCATGGAATGGCGGTGACCCTCGAGTTTCAGGTGATTGGTACGAGTGTGGAGAGGATCCTTCAAATGGGAAAGGATCTTCATCACTTGGGGGTCTACTGACTCCTGAACGATGTCCATCAAACTGAAGAGATCGTCTAGCAGTAGGTTGAGGAGTCAAGCAGACAGGTTGTCTGGGGTCGACAATAGCTGGTCGTTGTATAGGCAGATTTTCTCTGGAATTGTGTTGAGGTCGTTCATGAGTCTGTTGCCACAACTGATCTAGATGTCTTGTCCATAACATACCATCTTCAGTTTCAACTCTATAAGTTTGAGCACCTAACACTTCCGTGATTACAGCTTTGATCCATTTTGGAGTACCGTAGCTCGCGAACATTCAAGGTAGAAACATCGAGCTCCGTGAAACGAAAATATTTGTCTCGGGCCGCGAGGTCTGCTGAACTCGGCTGAAGCGGTACGATGAACTCGGACAGCGGAAGAGTGCTGACGGTAGCGGAGATAATTTCGCAAGTGAAGGCTTCTCTTGCGCAACATCAGACGAATACCAGAGGGATTCAAGATGAGGCCATCCGAAATTCATTCAGTGAGTTATACTCCATAATTAATACCCTCAGTGGTTATTTATCTGGGTGTAATGAACATGTATTGGCAGAAAAGAAAAAAGTCTCAGACCTTCAAGACAAGTTAGAAAAATTAGAACATGAGATGTCTTTTCATACAGACTCAAGTGATCTTGCCAATGAAGTTGGGGACGATGAGGTTCGCTCATACGATGTCTCTGGCATAGACTTTAAACCAGTGAAGGTAATCCGAAAGAAAATTGAAAATACTACATCTCAAAATCAGGTACAAAACCTCCAACCAAAAAAAGAACCAAAACCTCTTCCTTTCATGCTAGAAGCACTTAAAGATGCTGAGGGCTTCAAAAATATTAAAGCACGGCTAACACAGTTAGTACCAAATGTCACCCTTACTCTTCTTGGTGACGGTAAAGTTAAAATTAACACGGAAACCTCAGATGAATTCCGAGCCATTAGATCGGAGCTCATCAATAAAAAATGCCCGTTCACGACTTACCAAAATAAACAAGAACGACCGTATACAGTGATATTGAAAGGAATTCCAAGAGGACTTGCTCCACAAGAGCTCAAAGACGCATTTGCCCACGAATTCCCACACCTACAAGTCCTGAATGTGACACAAAAATTGAAATGGGGAACAAAAGAACCTATTGATATGTATATAGTTGATTTTGCCCCCGGAACTAATCCTGACACTATCCATGGAATCACAAAATTTTATTCGTCGAAGGTAAAATTCGAAAACCTTAAACCGAATAAAATTGTGTCACAATGTAAGAGATGCCAATCATGGGCACACACCAAAAACTACTGCACGAAAATGGAGAGGTGTGTTAAATGTGCTGGCTTCCATGCCACAGAAAAGTGCACCAAACCTCGCGACACCCCAGCCAAATGTGCAAACTGCGGAGACTCGCATACAGCAAACTACCGCAAATGTCCAGTGGCTATTGAAGCTGCCGAGATTCACAAAAAACGATCTCAAGGTCTGAAGGCTGGCTCCCAAAATATCGAAAAAGAAACCAAAAAAATCAATACAACTAGGAAAGTTTTCATCCCGAAAACTCCTATACATGAGAAAAATCAACATTTCGGTCATCAGCCTTCATACGCCCAAGCGGTAAGTGGCAGTGTCATCCAGCCAACACCCTTGCAGCCTGATAACACTATACAATCATTATTGCAAAACATACTTGCAAATCAAAGCCGAATGGAAAACACCCTATCTAATGTTAATCAAAGATTAATTGCCCTAGAAAAAGATCGCAGCCATTCACGAAAGAAAGCCCAATGATGCGCAACCTACGAATTATGTGTTGGAATGCCAATGGACTCCTGTCCCGAAAATTGGACCTGGAGATGGTTCTTAATATAAACAAAATAGACATCTGTCTAATTTCTGAGACCCACTTTACTAAGGAGTCACGCATTAAGATAAAAGGATTCGAGTGCTATCATGCTCTCCATCCCAGCAATAATGCAAGAGGGGGCAGCGCAGTACTTATCAAAGATAATATAAAACATCATGAATGTGTCAAAATAGAGACAGAAAAATTTCAAAGCTGTGCAATCACCATTAGTATGAAATCCTTTGAAGCTAATATTGCCAGTATTTACATTCCTCCAAAGCATATCATAAAAGAAAATGAATTTGCTGAAGTGTTTGCCCTACTTGGAAATCGCTTCATAATCGGCGGTGACTTTAACGCAAAACACACGCATTGGGGTTCACGACTTTGTACACCTCGTGGTACAGAGCTCCTTAAATATGTTCAATCAAATTACTGTACTCCATTGTCAACTGGGAAACCAACGTACTGGCCAGGGGATATCCAGAAGAAGCCTGATCTAATCGATTTCTTTATCATGAAAAATATTTCAGCGAACTATGCACTTGTTGAGGACTGTTTTGACCTCAGCTCTGACCACTCGCCAATACTTCTAACGCTAAGTGAAACCATCATTCTAAAGCCTCATAATCCAGTTTTGGTGAACAAAAAGACAGACTGGGATCAGTTTAAAGTCAACTTAAATCAATATATAGATCTCAGTGTGCCACTAACAACTCCAGCTGAAGTTGATGGAGAGTTAAGTCAACTCGTTCACTCTATCCAAACTGCGGCATGGAAAAACACCCCTGAAGAACAGAAAAAGCTGAAGGGCCTCAACTATCCACGTGAAGTTATAAATATGATCAGAGAAAAACGAAAAGCCAGGCGTAAATGGCAAAAACTACGTATCCCCGCTCTTAAAACTGAATGGTACCAACTCGACTACAAATTGAAGAAAATGATGGAGCAGATACAAGAAGAAACCCAAGAAGATTACCTCACATCGCTCACCAATCATCGAGACACTGAATACTCCCTCTGGAAGGCAACAAAGCATCTGAAGAGACCTATCATCCAGGCACCACCTATTAAAGATACAACTAATAGCAAGTGGATAAAAAGCAACCAAGAAAAGGCTGATGCTTTTGCTCGACATCTTGCAGATATTTTCATGCCCAATCCTGGCCGCCCTGACGAAGAATCCCTTGAAGAAATTCCCTTGCTAGAACAAGAAATTGACATCCCACTGATCACTGTCAAAGAAGTTCAAAACACCATCAATACCAAGATCAATCCGAAGAAGGCACCTGGATATGATCTGATCACCGGTCAAGTTCTCAAACACCTACCACGAAAAGCACTTGTAAAGATCACGCAAATCATGAATGCCTCTCTCAAGTTACGTTATGTTCCTCAACTGTGGAAACTCGCTGAAGTCATTATGATATTGAAGCCAGGTAAACCTCCTGAAGAGCTAAAGTCTTATAGACCAATATCACTTTTACCAGTACTGTCAAAACTCTTTGAAAAAGTGCTGTATGCACGTCTAATTAAAATCGTAGAAGAAAGAAACCTCATCCCCAAACATCAGTTTGGGTTCCGCCATAAGCATTCCACTATAGATCAGGTGCACCGTATCACTCATATTATTGAACAAGCCCTAGAAGATAAAAAAGTCTGCTCAGCTGTCTTCCTCGACGTTACTCAAGCGTTTGATAAAGTCTGGCACAAGGGACTTGACCATAAGCTCAGACTAATGCTTCCAGCCAAATATGTTGAACTGCTTCACTCTTATCTATCAAATCGATACTTCCGGATCAAACAAGATGATGCTTACTCAGAAGCAAAAATAATTAATGCTGGCGTACCACAAGGAAGTGTACTCGGCCCACTACTGTACGTCCTTTACACCAGCGATTTGCCTGAACACGAGGGGAACACCCTGGCATCATTTGCAGATGATACTGCTATTCTTGCCATTGGTGAAGACAATCGAGAATCGACCTCAAAACTTGAAAGATCCATTGAGAATCTCCATGATTGGGCAATTAAGTGGAGAATCAAGATGAATGAGGCAAAATCAGTCCATGTTGATTTCACCAACCGCCAAATCAAAAATATACCAATCTATCTGAATGGCAGAGTCATCCCTTATGCCAATGAGGCAAAATATTTGGGTATGACTCTGGATACAAGGCTCCGCTGGAGAGCGCATGTAAAAAACAAAAAAACAGAATTGGACACCATATTTCGAAAAATGTATTGGTTGATTGGTTGACGATCAAAACTGTCTATCCAAAATAAATTAACTTTATACAATCAGGTCCTTAAGCCAGTCTGGACATATGGTGCACAGCTCTGGGGCTGCACCTCTCAAAGTAATCGTGATATTATACAGCGATTCCAGAACAAAGTACTGCGGTCATGCGTCGATGCGTACCGCTACTCGACCAATAATGATATCCATAACGACCTCAAAATTCCCACAATAAATGAAGTAATAAAAACTCAAGCGATAGCCCATCATCAGAGGCTCCAAGGTCATATCAACGAGGAGGTTGTGAAGCTGCAGGACGTTGATGATCTGCTCAGACGACTGAAAAGACGAAAACCTCACGACCTGTGGTAATAGGGAGTGATGTGTTCATGAAAGTTTGTTCAGTGAGTGTAGTGATGTGCGCTCCTGCAAATCGTGTTCATTGAAGACACTAAATAGCTGAAATGATGTATAGGATGTGTTATGTATCACAGTCTTGTTTCAGTCACCGATTATTCATTGTCAAAGAAATGTTGCTAATAAGTTGTATTACTTGGTGCAATAAATATTATGAAAAGAAAAAAAAAAAAAAAAAAAGAAAAAAAAATTTGGAGTACCAGCTCGATAATCTCGAGCCCAAACAGGTTGATGCGGCTCAAATCGAACAGATCGACGTCCTCCTCTTGCCACCCATTGGTCTTGTCTTGCTGCTGTAGTATCCTCAGTAGATGGTAACAGGAGGTCGAATAAGGAACGAACTCTTCTTTTCAGGAGCACATTAGCTGGGCAGTCACCTATCGCCGCATGTTCTGAATTGCGATAGTGGAATAAAAATTTATTCAGAGTAAGTTGAAGGGGAAGGTAGAGCCATCAAATTTAACTTTCTTAAGAAAAGTCTTGACGATTTTGACAGCTGATTCTCCAGCTCCATTAGTCTGGGGATGGAAAGGAGCTCCAACAAGATGTTTAATTGATAAGTTGTTGAGGAAATTTCCCATTTCTTGCCCTGTGAAACATCCGGCTCCGTCAGATGAAATGGAGAGTGGTAATCCGAATCTAGCAAAGGTTTCGCTAAGGATCTCGATAGCAGTTTGAGCATTCGCGTTCTTCATAACCTTTGCCTCTATCCACTTTGAAGTGGAGTCACACAGAACAAAAACCATGATATTACCACAGATGGGACCTAAATAATCCATGTGCAATCTGGTCCATGGTGTATGCGGATGCGGCCATGGGTGAAGAACTGACCTGGGTGGTGCTCCTTGCACAGTACAACAAACCTCACAGCGCTTAGCCAAATCTTCAATATCAGCGTCTATCTTTGGCCACCAAATATAGTTTCTGGCATAAGCCTTCATTTTTGTGGCACCAAGGTGAGTGTTGTGCAATTCTTTGAGAATCGTCGAACGAAATTTTGCTGGGATTATGACCCTATAACCCCACATAAGGAATCCTTGTTCAACTGTGAGCTCATTTTCTCTGTGAATGTATGGTTTAAGGTCTTCTGTTGTTGTTAGGTTATGTCCTTTAATGATCATTGCCACTACTTTAGCCAAGGTTGCATTGATTCTCGTTTCACGTTTTATTAGCTTCCAATTCAGTCGAAAGGGACAATTTCCCTGTACAAAATGTAAATGAGATATAGCGTCATAATTATCAATGTCGGTGTTTTGTGGGCATTCGGTTTCAATTCGGGATAGGAAATCAGCAGAGTTTTCTTCTGAGCGAACACATTTAACTTTGTAGTTGAAAGCACTGAGGAAATAGGCCTATCGTTGCAGCCTGTTTGCTGCATAAATTGAAACACCTTTGTGTTCACTAAAAATATGTACCAGAGGCCTATGGTCAGTTATTAGTTCAAATTGCTTGGCATACAGGTAATCCTTGAATCTTGTAATGCCATAGATAATTGCGTAAGCCTCACGCTCAATCTGAGCGTACTTTCGTTGAGTATCCGTTAGGGATTTAGAGGCATAAGCGATTGAATGCTCGCTCGAGTCAGGATAAACATGTGAGAGAATAGCTCCAACTGCCTTGGCAGAGGCATCACCGGTCAAACGCAACGGCAAACTTGGGTCATAGTGTGTCAGAACTGGTTTAGATAACAAGATTTCCTTGATTTTATTAAAAGCGGTCGTGCATTCATGAGTCCATTTCCAGGGGGTATCCTTACGGAGGAGGGCGTACAAAGGTTCTAGAATGTTTGCTGCTCCCTTCACAAATTTGACATAAAATGTAACCATATCCAAGAAGGATCGCAAGCTGTTGACATCGCTTGGAACCGGACAGTTCTTAATCGCACTGGTATGTCGATCAGTTGGACGGCACCCATCAACGTCAAAAACGTGTCCTAAATACTCTGTGTTGCACTCCGAACTTACATTTGTTGGATTTGACCCTCAAATTTGCATCATGGAGAGCAATCAACCATGAGAGCAACATGGATGTTCTTCATGATTTGATCCAAAAATAACTATGTCGTCCATTAATACCTTAACCCCTTTGATTCCACGGAGCAGACGTTCCATCACTTCTTGGAATTCGTCTGGTGCATTCGTTATACCGAAACAAAGACGACGGTATTGGAAAAGGCCAAGATGAGTGTTAATTGTGGTCAATGGTCGTGAGGCCTCATCGAGCTCGCATTGTTGAAATGCATCCCTCAAATCAATTTTTGAGAAAACTTTTGCACCGGCAAAATCACTGCACAAGTGCTCCATGTGTGGCAAAATTTGACTGCTAGGAATTTGACTTCCCATTCAATGTCATTCAGAAATCGCCACAAATACGCATAGTGCCATCAGCCTTGAGGATGGGTACTATAGGTGTGGCCCAATCGCTCGAATTGACTGGTTCCATGATTCCCATACTGACGAGACGATGGATTTCATTTTCTACCTTTTCTTTAAGCGCCAAAGGTAAGCGGCGGGCTTTTAAAAAAACGGGTTTGGCACCATCCTTAAGTTTCAAGGATATTTTGTACTTTGAAAATGTACCTGCACTCTCATCGAAAACATTGGCATATTTCTTCAAAATTTGTTGAATTTCTGCAGGAGCCTTTGGATATAACGTAGATGTATCGTTAGTAATGTGCAAAAATGATGAGCACTTTAATTCGCGTAGGCCTTGACGTCCAATTAAAGGGGGCCACCCTTTTTTACCACATAAAACGTGAGCGTACCAGGAGAAGAGGTTTCACTTTTGGCCTTGACTGAAAATTTTCCAATCGGAATTATAGGATGACCCACATAATCCGTCAATTTCAAATCATTTTTGCTTAAAATAATGTGGTTGAAATGATCTTTGTAAAGCTTTTCACTGATCATATTATAGTGGGAACCTGTATCTATCTCGAACATAAATCGCTTGTCGCATATCTCTAACGATAACGTTAATGGTTCAGAATCAGATTTAGTCATTATATTAAAAAATGTGTCACTGAGGGTATTTTCATCATCGCTACTGTGGTCTTGCCTCTCCATGTAATGATGTTTCTTTTTGACATGTTTTGGTTTACCCTTCGGTTTGTTAGGACAAGCGGTAGCCAAATGCCCCTTAATCGAACAAACGTTACACGAATATTCCTTGAATTTACATTTGTTAGATGTATGATTCTTACGACCACAATGGTGACATGGTTTTTGAAAGGTCTGGGAAGTAGCTTTACGAAAATTAGCATGCTTCCTAACAGACTCTTTGTGTAAATAAATGCCGGAATCTGGTTTTACTTGGATGCTGACTTGCTGTTTTCTTTCCTCGACGGCAGCTTCTTTTCCGGACGCGATATCTGTTACCTTTCGCAATGTCAGTTTAACGTTACTTGCGTCTTCTTCGAAGAGCCGATCTTGAACTGCCCCTTCACCATAGCCAGATACAAATTTATCTCTTAATACTATAGCTAGTTCTTCATTGAACTTACATTGTGCCGCCAGGTTCCGTAATCTTGCCGCCCATTCCCGTGCTGATTCATCAGATCGTTTTGTGGCACAGTAAAACATATGTCTGTAACTGAAGTATGACTGAGAAGGCGCAAAATGTTCTTTTAAAAGCTTAATTAACGCACAATACTTGACGTTTTCTAAGGAGTCTGGAACACACAAACTCTCGAGAAGTTTAACAGCAGAGTCTGAGATGACCGTAAGAAGGGTTTTCGTCCGTAACATCCTCTCTTACAAAGTAGTTTTTCAATTTCGTATGGAAAACTGTGAAATCTCCCGTATCATCAAAGTAAATGCCTTGTAACCGGGACATTTTACGATTCGGGAAGTCCGCAAAACTAGCGAGAACGTATTAAATCGTCGCCAACTTGTTGGTTCTTGGGTTAATATGAACCCCTTACTACCAAACTAATACGTTAATAATTAATGTGAATTATTAAAAGGGATTTGTAAAATTCAAAAAAAGCACGAGGTCGCATATATCTATATTTATATATATGGGTAACATAAACTTAGTCTGAGAAGGTTACATGAGGGTTAACCATTAGTAAGTAACTGAATGTCTTCTCAGTGGGAGTGACGTAATCAACCAAGTCACAACAGCCGCCATCTTCCATATTTTCTACGTTTTTCAACTTCAGAGGCAAGTTCTGTGATAAATATTCACTTTACAATAATTAGAGACTCTCTCTGAACTCAATAAAAGCCACGGTACAGGCGATAAACTGGGCGCACATCCAGTGCACAAGCCATTAGCATCTCCACCCCTTCACGACATAAATAGGCCTGTAATCGAGCGACAGCGACACGAATCATAAGAGAAACTGCGCTATTCTTGCACTCTCAAGTCCTCTTATGTTCTGGTCTACCACCGACCTGCCCCTCTCTTTGAAGTAACCCTCTGTAAAGCCCAAGGCCATCTTAACTGAGACAAGCCAAAAGTTGTAGGATCGTACCACATCCATCTTTTGATCATTGAGTTCCCACATTTCTTGTTTTGCCATACGACTACGTTGCCCCTAAAGCACCATAATACTCGACTTGATCATAGTGTTATCGATCGTAAAAGCAAACCAAGTAATTTAATAACAATTTATTTTATTTCCCATAGTACTGATTTTTATACCTCGTTTACATATAGCCACTTCCACTGCCACTGCCTCTGCCCCAGACCCATGTTGCCATATTTACTGCCCTTGAAGGCAGTGAGGGCAGGGAGTGTTTACATTCAGCCTATAGTTCCCAGTTCCATCTCGACCTCGGGCAATGGAGGAAGTAGAGACAGCATCAGCTCTGTGTTTCCTATGCCTTATAAACTATTATAAACGATTCATCTATAGTTGAAAATAGACGTCGACAACAGTAAAGGAGATGGTGGATGCTTCAAATTCATCGTAACAGAACACTGTAAAAACCAATATGCTAAATCTGTATTACCTTCATTAACCTACGTTTTTGGTTAGAATAATTGCAGGGAGAGAAGTTAAACTACCAAAATAATTCACATATTCATCTGAAGAGAATGTATCTAATCAACGTTAATTCATTCATCCAATTGGTCGGCGGTGTACCTTATACACTCGAAAAAATAAAAAAATAAACAACACAAAACAGAGAAATGAATGCAGACTAGAAGGACAGTGGTTGGAGTACGACTGGAAGTCACACAAGTGGGGAGTTTACATTCAGCCCTCCCAGCCACTCGCACTGCCCACCCTTTGAAGTTCACACCAAAAACTGCCAGCGGAGGGAGCACGGGCAGGACGAGTGTCAGCATGGGCAGGACGAGTGGCAGGAGCAAGGGGCAGCGCGAGTGAGGTGTTTACACTCTTGCGCTACCCACTTCCCTGCTCACTTCCATGGAAGTGGGTTGAGTGTAAAAGGGTATTAAATTACATACCAAACTAATTCAGCAATTTTACCTTGGAACATATGTATACTCTGTGACGCCATCAAGACCAATAAGAATTTTCAATGAAAACATTATAAATGCCATGGCTCTTCCTTCATAATTACAAACCGCTGAATCTAACCACATTTTTGGTGGTTTGAGTTTCAATAGTTCGTTAATACCAACTGTCAAATTATCTGAAAATGATATACATACATTTAATTGTTAATAAATAGCACTAGATAAAGTCGAATGCCTAATTGTGAAATCCTAATGAAAACCGTAAGCACATTTTCAGTTCACAAACTCAAAAAGACCATCACCTCCATGAAGACACAAAGAAGTCATACTGATACCAAAGCTTCTTTTACTTGTTACATTACTACCGCTGAGTAGAAGAAAATTAAATCTTAAGAACTTGTAAATTAATAATAGCAGATTTTATTATAATTCAGTACGTAATGAAGGCATCTCACACCAACCAAAAACAAATTGCAATTGAATCATGGAACATTAACAAGAAACATGCCTATAAAATTTCTATGTACAAATTTGTGATGACGTTACTGTTTAAAATACAACCACACTTCAAAGTTAGTAAATGGCCGACCATTGACTGACTCAACTATTTTTTTCTATCTTTTTCTATTTTTTATTTTATTTATTTATTTTTATTTATTTTTTTCTTCTGGCCAAATTACTAATTTGACAGCTGGCCTAGTCTAAAAACGGAAGTTAGTGAAAAACGTTGTCTATTTCCACGAAAAATCGTGGAAATAGACAACGTTTTTCACTAACTTCCGTTTTGTAATGGGTTTCCACAACTTCGTCGCGAGTGATTTAGTTCTTGGCCTAGTCTGTTGGGCCGCCACCTCCATGAGTTTTATGGATTGAAGGAAGGAACCTCTCCATTTGAAAGACATTTCAACAGAATAATATACGGGGAAAAGGAGAGCCCTTCCACGCAGATAAAATAATGGTCTATCTTTATTAAATCTAACAAACTTTTCGTGGCTCCACGTAGTTTTATAAGATTTAATTAGTTTGTAACTAATTTCCAACAGAAAAAAACCATCTGAAAAGTTGGGTGGGCAGTATCACATCGTCACATATTGAAACATGGACGTATAGAATTATTTGAAGAATTGAAATGTCCTTAAAACTAAACTTTTCGTGGTCCCGCAAAGAAAACGCAGCAAATTAGTAGACTGCAATAAATAATGGTCCATCTTTATCAAATCTAATAAACTTTTCGTGGTTCCACATAGTTTTATAAGATTCAATTTTTTTGTAAGTAATTTCCAACAGAAAAAACGTCTGCCAAGTTGGGTGGTCAGTATAATTCCTGACATATTGTAACATAGGCTGTAGGTCTCGATGGTATCCCACTGTATCCCATTGCATCTATACATCCCATACCGAGCAAGCAAAGCGAGCAACATTCCCTACCCACGTCGGATTTCAACGAGGTTTTTCTTACACATATACATCCCATACATAGCGAGCGAAGCGAACAACATTCCCTACCCACGTCGGATTTCAACGAGGTTTTTCCTACACATATACAGCCATACCTACACACATTAAATCTACCCTTAGTGATCTACTGTTTGCGAGCGAAGCGAGCAACATCCTCTACATGTTTCAATTTTAATACACCTTAACAGGGACGTGTACTTATACTTATGAAGTGTTACACTCTAGGGATCATTTCAGAATGTGATTTTTAGGCGTTTTCAGCCATTGGTTTATTATTTCCAATAATAAGCCTATGTGATTGTGTAGCAAAAAATTTTTATAACCCCCCCTCAAACTTTGTCACTTTACGTTTCAAGGTACGTAGAATCCAAATTTGAAATGTCCGTCCGCCGTCCGCCGTTCGCCGTCCAGGCCATAAAAGGCCTAAGAATTGACTTAAAAACCCCGTTCTTTCGCACATAGACTCCATTCGGGGTCTAGTTGGTCCTAACGTTTAACCATCCCGATCGCTTTACTCGCATAGATGCTATGGGCCAAAAACGGGCAAAAAAGAGTCTTTTTTCGACGCGCGCACGCCTGGCACGCTTCGCAGGGGGTCACGGTGGGTGGAGAGGGAGAGCGGGGGGGGGGGGGGGGGGGGGGAGAGGAGGCGCCGGCACCGCGGCTTGTGGTGGTTACGGCGCCGGCGTTCGTTCGAGGCATGAATATGTATTTTTCAAGGTCATATTTGTGTGTTAATACCAACGCTTTTCCTACGCATATTTAATAACATATCCTCTCGACTTTTCGTACGTACTTAGATAATGATATTATCAAGGCAATAACTATTTGAATAGATTGGAGCTCAAATCGAGAAATAGAAACATGCGTATATAATTATAGAAGTGTAGGTTGTGGCAACTCGACGTAGGACACGCCGAGGAGTCTGGACGGGCCTTATGACGTACGCTAGCTAACTAAAACTACGACCATACTCAATTGAAAAAATAATAAACCTTTGTGAAATAATTTGCAGCGTTTTTTAAAATGATTTTTGGAGCACATTTGACCAAATTAATTTGACCAATTAGCTTGAGCTGTGCTTGAATGAATTGGTAACTATCCCCTCCAGCCTCCATCAAACCGAATGTTACGCGCCAGGAAAATAACTTTTAAAGTCAAAGAGTTTCGATTACACTGGCCTCAAAGCTCAACCGTCCGAGGTATCGAATTTTTTTGGGCCATTACAGTGGCGCAGTCGAAATAGGACCCAAATGATACGAAACAATAATTAATTAAATCCCTCTCGAGCCAAAATTGTTTACATGTATTCCCAGTCATAGCACCTTTCACTTCCTCACTCGCTTGAGTCAAAATACGCTATGAAATTGACCTCGCTCGACTGCTGACTTCTTCTAGCAAGCATCTGCTGAGCCAGCGGCCTGCAGTTTCAATTCGTCATTCGTCCGACTCCAAAACTAGCCGGGACGGCTGGTATTTGACTCCGGGGAAACGTTACACTCAGAGTACGCTCAGAGTCTCAGGGAAATAACTCTCAAAGTCGAAGAGGTTTGATTAAACTGGCCTCATAGCTCAACCAGTTTGGGTGTTGCAACTAAGGGGAAATTTTCCCCTTAGTAGTAACGGCGCAAGTTTGAACTCCGTCCGAGGCATCAAGTATTTTTAGGCCGTTACACGAACATCGGGAATTCTCAAGGTTTGTTGCACAAATTGGACTAGGATTGAACAAAATAATAATCACAAAATTAGATTGAGAATTGTAGCCTGGGTAGCATTGATAAAATTTGTAAAACAAAAAAAGTTTTCTTGGTTTACCCTCTCCATTTTCTCAAGTTCGTAATGAAATTCACACACCCTTTCAACATGAAACACACACACACACCTATGGGTTTATCCACGGATTCGGTAATAGATTGATCTGAAACGGATTTGTGGTTATTAGTGAATTTATCGTAGAAACTGAAGCTATTGCAATGGCATCAGAAATTTATAAATCCAAATGTTCAAAAAGTTTCTTCATTGAAATCGGTTTTGAGACATTTTGAAACGTATTCTGTTTATCGCTTTACCATATATATACATATATGCGTGTGTCATTCCAGACGATAACTTTCCTTAGTGTTATTGCACACACACCGATTTTGGATAGTCGGTTTTATTCTGGCCGTCCAAATTCCAATAGTTAACCACTGGATGGAACGGGACTTGGCACACACGCCGACCGTAAAATAATACCGGTAAAATATCGGGGAGCAGCTGGTCACTGCCACTGCAGACCACCAGAACCGGGAAGACCCGACCCCACAGTGGCGTACATGACTAAATACACGCTTGCACACTAACTATTGCTCACCGACCGATTTCAGCAGTTCTTGCTAGTCGCTACGCATCTTTTATTCCATTTGAGTGCTCTCGTGATGTAGGAATAGTTTTGTGATTTTGGACTACCAATTTATTTATTTATTATTTCTTCAGTTTCCTCAGTTCTTCAAAGAAGTGTAGTATGTTCCCTTCTTTGATTGATAGGATGAATCCACCACTTGCGCATAATCCTATGGCGCTTAATGCGGCGATACAATAACCACATAGCAATTACACGATTCATTGTTGTTCTAGAATCTAGCGTCACAAACACCAAGCAACTGATTGTTTTGCCGATAAAAATCCGATGTGTTTGCTATCACCTGCTACCGATAAAATATCGGCCGATTTTTTACTGACCGCAAAATCGATGTGTGTGCAACTGACCTTAGGATTGAGATAAAAATTCCGTTTCTGCGCCAAGAAATCAAGCTTTCAAAACGAAAGGATGAGTTCTTTGGCCAACACTTTTTGAGCACATTCAATTGGCCAAATTTAAAAATTGTACTAAAAAAAAAAATCACTAAAAATTGCAGAACGGCTAAGAACTGTTATTTTTAAAAATTTAGGTATTTATTATTATTTTTTAAGCAGAATATTGCTCAAATACAGTTTATCAACTTTAAAATAGAACATTCAAAAACTAATGTACAAAATTATGTGAAATGCACTTTACCGAAAAATGTACTTTAATGTAATTAAATTGTGCTAAACAATCGATAAAAACTACAAAAAGTTCCAGTCATGCAGCATGATCGTATGAGCAAATTTTCTAAAGTTATCATATTATGCTATGTTCAATTGTTAAGACATTTGAGCTTTTTGAGTACAAAGAACCATTATTTTTATGGCAAAAACGTATTCTAACTAGTAAACTCCTATTCAAAAAGAGTTTTTGGATATTTCGTTTTTTTTCTTCTTCTTTTTTTTAAAGTTTATGTTGATAGTATAGCCAATTTTAATTACATTTAAGCACATTTTCAGCATTATTTTGTACATAATTTTAATGTTCTATTTTATATTTGATAAATTTTACTGGAGGATAAAATTCTGCTAAAACTTATGAATTTAATAACTGTTGGCCGTTTTTTGTCATTTTTAGTGATTCTTCCAGCACATTTTTGACATTTGACCGATTTAATGTGCTCAAAAAGTGCTGGCTAACGAACTCATCCTTTCGTTTCGAAGGCTTGATTTTTTGGCGCAATAACGGAATTTTTATCTCCATCCTAAGGAGAGTCATCGTCTGGAATGACACATATTTATATGTACTCGTATATATATGAAAAAGCGCAAACTTCAGGATTAGTTTCAGAATGCCTCAAAACGGATTTCAATGAAGAAATTTTTCAAAAATTTTGATTTTAAAATTTTCCGAGCCATTGCAATAGCTTCATTTTCTATGAAAATATGCTAAAAATCCAAAATCTCTTTTCGAATAGCAGATTTTTATTGAGAATAAATTTATATGCCATAAAATTAATAGCTTTATTTATTGATTATTTTGCACTCAAAAAGCTAAACTTTGAAAGCAATATAACATTTAACAATACTACTAATTTACAAAAATTCGCTCATACGGTCATGCTGCATGACTGGAACTTTTTTCTCATGCTTGGGTTGCCCCCCCCCCCCCCCCCCCCTCCGATCAATTTCAATATGTCGTGCCTCTTATAAACGAAGCCTTCCCAGTATAACCTAGCTTCTAAGTCCTGAAAATTCGAAAAATTACACGTTTTATGTAATATATAATTTTTAAATTAAGAAAAAAACATTTCTTTTGATATGTTTTCCGTAGAAAAAATTTACCTGGTAGGTTAAGGATTTTGCAGTACCTCCTCACAAGGTTACTGATTAAAGCCGAGGGAGAAATCCCAAAATTCTTCACGGACAGGAATTTAACCATTATCGCGGTTTCTCTGCAAACTGTTTCAATTACTTGAGGCATATTTTTGAACAAGTAGCGTTGTTCTGTAGTTAAATGTATTTCAGGAGGTACATGTTTTTCCATGGTGATATATGAGAAATACCCTTCATCGGACCACCTGCAAAAATAGAGCATTGTGAAGTGTATGAGGCGGATCTGAAAAGTAGCTAGGAAGAGAACAAAATTAGCTTGGAAGCACACTCAGATGATCAGGATGTCTCTGTTCATTTGCATTGATACCTGCACAAAACGAGCTCCATTTATAATTTTAGCATCATGGGTAAAAAAGGAAACAAATGGAGTAGTAGATGGAAACTTTGTCATCAAGTACGACCCACTAGTCTTAAAGTAGCTCCTGTTCAAATGTCAGCATCTAAAGTTGAATAGGAATGAAATTAGCGTCAAAACTTAGCTAAGCAAGGTGGCTCAATGGTGGCTGTTTGTTACAAACAGCTCAAAAAAAGCATAAGGCTAGGCACATTAACATTTAGGGATTTTTGTTCTAGGGTTGAAGAATTGCAAATAACATAAAAATATGGGAAATTATTC
The DNA here is from genome assembly GCA_030762985.1 of Adelphocoris suturalis. Taxonomy (NCBI): domain Eukaryota; kingdom Metazoa; phylum Arthropoda; class Insecta; order Hemiptera; family Miridae; genus Adelphocoris; species Adelphocoris suturalis. The sequence continues at coordinate 7,913,126 of CM061040.1, read as the reverse complement.
ATAAAGAAAACCAAACTTAAGAGGATTGTGATGCGATAATCTCGAAAAGCACCACACCCAGCTGAAAAAAGATATTGGGGAAATTATTATAGATACGAGGTAAGTACTTGCATGAGAAATCCGTGGAAGAGTGAAAAAGTTACTATAATCTATACTATATTTTTAGGTGGCACGATCATGAATTATCATGAATGACGTTAGACAGTAAAAGGATAATCAAATATGGATGCTAGAATACTTGGATGCATAAAATGGACTTTGAAAGTAATGTGGCTGAAGCTGGAACTAACAGTTAAGCCCCGTCTCCACAATAGCCTATGACGGCCAAACCTATTTGTCTCTCATGGGCACAAAAACTGAGCCAGCACCCGCCCCCGACACATGTCCACACACTGGCCAACAGTGGCTGGCCGAATGAAAGGAACCACAAACCACTGCTACTGTTAAGCTCTGCTCTACTTTGTCAACTCTGTTCTTCCATTCATTCTCAGTTTGATGTATAATCCCGGGTTCCTGGGATATAACTTGATAAATGCGGAAAGAGAAGTACCTATAGGGCGCTGCGACTATACACTGAATGAGACAGGAAGGTGGTCCAAAAAAGGATTCGTTCACGACAGCAAAATCAATGACACCCGATCAATGAAAGCGGATACTGACACACACACGAGTTCAATATACTAACACGAATCAATGAAAAAAAAAATGAAATAGATTAAGCATCATTTAGGAGTTTATGTGTGAATCACCAAAGTATTCGTATGTCTCAAAGATTTTTTGACATTTCTCAAACATTTTAAAGAATATTAGGAACAGTTACAACAGCTCATGGCTAGATTAGTAGCTAGTTTTCATTTCCCTGTGTAAACTTTTTGGAAAACTGTTCAATTTACAATTTATTGTCCATGCCAATTGATTCATCAACGTTGAATATTTGAGATACAGATGCAACATACCTGAGCAAGTCACCAAAGTGAATGTCAGAACCTGAAAGGATCAGAGCTATTCTAAGAATCGTAACTATTTGCGTTGCTCGGGGGTTATGTATGGACATTCGACTTCGCTTTCTAGCCCTTTTGAGTACTTTCATCTTGTCAGCTCCTTTATTGGTTTGGTCCATAAACATTTCCAACTCTTCTTTCCCACGTTTGGAGTATTGAACCCTAAAAAGGTAAGTAAGAGCTTGTCTCAAGTATGGAAAAAAAGTATTTACTGTGCGAATTCATATTCATATTAATTATGCAACTAAAACCCAATTACGATTTAACAACAAATATACAATCTAAAATAAATTTTTTTAATATCTTAACTGGAATTCAATTTCCCAATAAGAAGCATACAAACGTCAAGAAAGATTTTAAATAATAATATATTTTATATATATTAAATTATTTTAATTTAAATTTTTAGATTTAATTTAATTAAGTTTAGATTAAATTTAATTTAAGATTTTAAATAAATTTAACTCACTTTTCACCACATCGACCAGATGAAAAAGAAGATTGGCAACCTGCTGAAGGGTCTAGAGAAGCAAGTGATGAAGCAAGAGATGACATGTTGATCGATCCTTCTCCACAAGACCGTTCATATTCTGCCCGAGCAAGGGAAGCTTGAAGAAAACACATTTATTGGCCAATCAAATCATTTCCTATGCTTCAAATAACTTTCAGCAACAACTTCATCAACGAAAATCAAAAGAGATAAATGTATAATACAATTATTTCCAGTAATTGTGTAGCCAGTGGTTAAGATTAGATGGTAGAGTCCGGTTTTCCATTAAATAGTGAAAGTCAGAAGATTCTAGAATGAGATGTTTCTAGAAGCCAATATGATTCTGATGTATGGGCTTCAAATTATGAGCAAACACTAAACACGAAATATTCCTGTTGGGGCACTGCAAATATTTTAGTTGGAATTTACATTCAGAGGGAAAGTAAGCCACGTATTTTATTTATTTTATAGTTATTTTTCATTATTGTTTATTTTGTATTTATTTATTTTTTTTTTTTATCCTCAGCATTTCACATTTTCATCTAGGGTCCTGATTATCTTGAAGCCTACAGATTCCACCATGGGCTATTTCATTCATTTTCGACGTTCGTTTTTGCATCCTCACTTCTGAAGCACTCACCGGAGGGTGATGAAATTTAATAGACAATCCTGCTAAGACGAATCCACAGACCAACAAGAAATATTATATATGACGTTATATATGAAATGTTAAAAGAAAGACACATGCCTTGCTTAAAGCAAGCCTTCTTTTCTTGCTGCGGACTGTACCTCCAAAACCATCATTGGTTGAAACAGACTTCGTAGACCTAGCTTTTCTGGTCCTTTTAACACGTTTAGGGTAGTCATTGAGTGACACTGGATTCCGAACTTTATAGAAACGGGCGACATCTCTGAAACCATAAAAGTGAAAATTAAAGTCAACAGAACACCTCGTGTCCATCACGACTGCCCTTATAGACAATAAAAGAATAGCAAATCGGTTAGATCATTGTTTACGTGCTGTGCTCTAACCCGAGCTTCTCATATTTGGAACCCAATTGTGTAACCTGGTGCAATTAACACCAACTTTGTTTTTTTTTTTTTTTTTCAAATGGGAACCCGCTTTTTACTGCAGATTTGAATTCTACACAAAATTTCATGAAAAAATTATCCATCACCTGAATTTTTGGGTGCGCACAAACGAGCACAATCACGAGCAAATAGAGCATAAATGGTGAAATATCAAGTAATTGAAGATATTAAATTGCTGCATGTGATAAATGATTTTAGGGTATTTTTCACGCTGAATTACGTAGGTAGTGATGTTCATTAATTAATCAACTTGAAAAAACTCTGGAGATGGTTAGAATCACATATTTCTCCTTTCATTTCCACACAGTGCCAAGCGTACTAAAATTTCGATTTTCAGTTTTCTTTCCACAAAAACAAACATTATACACATCACTCTGATTAATTCATCAGACTAATCTGTATTTTACTAAAAGGATTAATTTAGGATATTTTTGAAACGCGAGCTTGCGAGCATCCAGACCACCAAACTACACACATAATTCATTTTCAACTTCACTATCTGCCTAAACCAGCGGTTCCCAACCTTTTTAATTGTGAGGCCAACTATTTTTAAAATAAAGCTTTTATTTTAGCTCATGTTAGTAATTGGTAAAAGATATGTACAAGGGGAAAAAATATCTCAAGTATTTGCAAAGAAAACACCTGTACTTTATTCACTTTTAGTTGCTACATGATGAAAAACAATTATATACAAGTGGTCAAAGTAAAAAGAAAAAACTCAATGGGATTTTTGACATTGTTTTTTCTCCCACGAGTGAATCGTTACGCTCCAGGAAAATAAGTCTCACAGTCAAAGAGGTTTGATCACCCTGGCCTCCTATTAGCTCTGGTCGTTAGAGCATTGCAACTCCGGGAAATTAATAATAATTTCTCGTAGTTGTGACGACGCGAGTTCGAACTCCTGTCGAGGTATCAAATATTTTTAGCCCGTTACAGTGGCACAGTCGAAATAGGACCCGAAATCATACGAAACAATAATTAATTAAATCCCTCTCGAGCCAAAAGACTGTAAACATCACATTTCCTGTTGTTATGCCTTTCACTTCCTCGCTCACTTGAATTAAAACACACCGTGACAATGACCTCGCTCGACTGCTGACTTGTTCCAGCGAGCATCTGCTGAGCCAGCGGCCTGCAGTTACACTTAGTCATTTGTCCGACCCCAAACCAGTCGAGACGGCTGGTATTTGACTCCGGGGAAATGTTATGCTCCAGGAAAATAACTCACACAGTCGAAGAGGTTTGATCACCCTGGCCTCATAGCTCTGATCGTTAGAGTGTCGCAACTGCGGGGAAATTTCCCGTAGTTGTGACGACGCGAGTTCGAACTCCTGTCGAGGTATCAAATATTTTTAGCCCGTTACATAATCAATGTCAGGATTGAAACTGGACCGTTTTAGTCTTAAATCGCTTTCAACATTCAGTTTGTTCCTGTACTTATTTTTCAAAAAAAACCAATATTGAAAAGGCTTGTTCACATAAATATGTTGTGGAAAACCAGATCAAGTGCTTCAATGCAATTTTGGCGATTGCTGGATATTCTTCGCGAACTTTAATCCAGAATGGAACTAATGGAGTTGTTTAAAAAAACGATGCTAGAGTCTGGTCACATGACAGTTCAATTACCGAGTCTTCTTCACTCGAAGACATTTTAATTTTTTTCAAGTTATCTCCTTTAAATGGTGAATGGCAATTCGCTGGCTATCTTACACGCACAAAGAGTAAACTCACTTGTTATAAAAATGCAATTGAATAATTTGACTATTGCTAACACTCAAGTGAGCATGGTTTAAATTTAATTGTTTCCATCTCTATTCCGATATTAATTGTTGAAACTCAGATGATTTTTTAAATATATTTTTATATTTTTGACCAGCATCCACGGCCCAGTACCAAGCTGCCCGCGGCCCACAGGTTGGGAACTGCTGGCCTAGACACTTCGTGAACTGCCCCGTTCCGCAATGTGCCTGCAAGGTATAAAAGTGTAAAACTCTTGGATTCGTTTCAGAATGACTCAAAACGAACTTAGTAAGGGAAATTTTCGAAAATTTTAATTTTAGAATTTTTGGAGCCATTGCAAAAGTTTCAATTTCTACGAATTTTTGCTAACCAAGTGAAGTCAATCTAAGGACTCCACAAACCGAAATACTCGTACCAAAAATAACGAAAACAAACTATAAGCCTTACCCTTGTTTGTACCACACTCCAACCTTTGGTTTCTTCCGCACAGACTTCGACGTGAAAGCCAACTCTACTTTTCGTAGATATGACGCCCACAGTTGGAGAGTTATGATTTTCAATCGTTTAGAGGCGCCTAGAAGTATAAGTTCATCTACCAGCTTTTTCAAAACGTAATTTAATAGTTCCACAGAGCTCACATATTTTTTACCTGGATAAAAAAGAAACACAGATGAAATTGAAGAATTTTCTGTGGAATCGGGTTAATTTCCACTAAATTGATTTTAGCGGGTGACAACATGAGGAAGAGAAGAAAAAAGTCCAGTCATGCAGCATGACCCCATGAGCGAATTTTTGAAGAAATCTTCGACATTTCAGTCGCTATTGATCGTGTTGAGAAATTTTAGTTTATGATTTTGATAGACAAACATGGAATCAAATTATTAACACATGCCAAGTGTAAATTCGTCAGTTGTGATTACATTTTTTTTTTTTTAAAGCACCTACTACCTACGTTTTAAACAGCATGGTTCTAATATTGGTTATACAGGGATACTTCCATAAGAGTAGTTCAATCTGAATTTGGACAATGTTTCATGCAAATATTACCGATTTTTACAACTAGCGAACGGCATTATTTCGATTTTTGACTGATTTTTCAACTTTGAAATTTTTGAAAACTTGATACATATTCCTATAGGAAATTTTACGTTGATTCCGAATATAACACATGTTAGTATGCTGAAAAAATTATTTCGCACAACAAATCGCAAAAAACAGGCTATTTTGACATTTTTGACTACATTTTTGAAAATTTCAACCCGAAGATGTAATCCGATCATGCTGGCCAACGAACTTGAACTTTCGTTTTGTGTCCTTAACATTTTAAAATTTGTTTGAAGTTTCTAGCACAATTCTACGGACAGTTATCGTCTGGAATGACACATACATACATACATATATACATACATACATACATAAAAAATGCGTTAAACTTCAGAATATGATTCAGAATAGCCTGAAACGGATTTCTGCATAAATTTTTTTCAAAAATTCACATTCTACAAATTTTGAGGCGAGAGCAATAGCTTAATTTTCTTCAAAAATTCGCTAAAATGTGTACCTGGTGAGCGAAAACGACATCGTTCAAGCAGATCTGCATGTTTGGTCACACAAACACCCTCTAGTAATTTAGAGTACCCATAGTCCTCAAGATGAAGGAATGTACCTACATGGGCTACAGATCACTTTTCACCTTGAGGTGATTAGGATAAATAATAGGAGGACCCTCTAGCGAACAGGATGGTGCACCTCACAGAGATCACCACGGTTTCCCTAACAGAGACATATTTCAAAAACTCAAAAACACGTAAACACCGAGTGACTGTAGATTAAAGGCGAATATAATGGGAATATTTGTCTTTAAGAACATCACGACAGTCATTGATTGATCTAGTAACTAGACTGACATTTTTTTGGAATCTTAGCTTCATTTTTTACAACTTCCTCATACAGTTGGTCTAATTCGTTTCAACGGCCATTGGCTTGGTTGATTGTCACCATAAATCGAATTTACCAAGTTCTGTTGTTTTGAGACCTCTTAAAGCACAATCTGCTGAATTTTGCTCAGATGAAACATGGAACCTTTGTAGAGCCGGAATATTTCTGGTCCTACCATTGCTAACATATGGTGAAATACTATCAATGGATATCAATGGATGCAGCCTCTCGGCGTAAGCTCCAGGTTGTATTTAATAATCATACCCGGTATCTTTGCAACTTGAAGCCTAGGAGTCACATCACACAACACTCTACTGAGCTGTTGGGCTGCAAGTACTTACCATACTTGCAGACCCATTTTTTTTTCCCCCCACAATTCTAAATAATTTATATTTAGCCAACTTTTTAATCTTCTCTTTCATTCGCTTAGGCACTGGGTGGTGATCGGTTGGTTTTTTTTTTCTCTCTCTCTCTCTTGTTTCCCCTACTAGGCTTATTCGGTTGTGTTCATTTCTTCCTTTTTTTTATGTACGAGATGAAGGTCCCAAACCCATTGTTATAGCTGCTCCATCACGAAAGCCTATCAGGTCCTCTGCATTTCTCCACTTCTTTCTAGTTCCTCTAATGCACATAGACGTTGCTCGCAAAATGGCAAAGGAAACCCACGCTCGTAACCACCCGGTAACATGGCTTTGCGGTTTAGACCATCTGTCTGCCAACCATTCTGCCATTACCTTAATACAGTTCGCCATTTGAGGAGCAAATATCGTGTCTGTCGTGCAAACCATTGGGGTGAAGGAGGATTGTCTTTGAATACACGCGTCATTATATTTCCTTTTCTTTTCTTCCTCTGCAGACTTCAGAATCGCTGAGACTGGACGGGAAATATGAGAGGGCGCATCAGTGTCAGTGACACGAATATCAAAGATGGCTTCTCTCTGCCTTTCCCATACACCTCTGCACGCCAGATCGCCCCTGAGCCCTGCTGAGGTATTGGACGCTTCCACTATGACGGGTTCTTTAACAACATTTCCCCAGGCTTGCAGACCCATTGCTTTGTTTTGATTTTCAAGATTTTAAATCCTGATACCTTCTGCCTCCCTTCATATATGAAGAATTTTCTTTCATTTGGACCATTTACTCGATTGCGACGGTGCGTTTCGGGAGAGCCAACAATCTCTCCTTTAAAAATTCATTTCGTGTTGCAGGTGGAAAATTGTGGAACTCTTTGCCCATGGGAATTAGGGCGCTTCATTCCATCGAGTCTTTCAAGAAACAGACATTAGCACACTTCGATAGCCAAACTTCCTAATTAAATGTGTGTAGTTATAAGCAAATGCATATTATTCTTCTATATTTCCCCTCTTCTTTTTCTTTCCTCATTCCTTTCTGTTTCTTAACTCTCTTGAATTCCTACCTTTTCACCATTTCATTAAGCACTCAATAGGGTTTCACACAAAAAATGAAAAAATAATTATGAACACACTTTTGTTTTTCTTGAATTCCTACCTTTTCACCATTTCATTAAGCACTCAATAGGGTTTCACACAAAAAATGAAAAAATAATTATGAACACACTTTTGTTTTTCTTGTTTCCTTCTGAAACATTTTTAATTTTATTTAAAAAAAAAAAAAAAAAACTTTTTTTATCGTCGTATTACCTGTACACTATGAGGGACAACTATGTTCTATGTACAATAAATATATATTATTATTATTATTTGTAATTGTATCCGCTACTTCATTACCCACAATCACTTTCCATGTGGGGGCTGGATCAGCCGTGATCCAGGATAACGCAACAGTGGAATCCGAGAATCCCAAAGATAAGCCCTGGGCCCTGGGGAGATAAGCCTGTTGGGCCTAAAGAGACTGTACGTTCAAAATCACCTACACAGGTATAGGGCAGCTCGTCATCTTCTGAGTAGGACTGAATTCGAGAGGAAAAACATTGATGAGATGCTGGTTGAACATTGGATAGTACATGAGATATCTGGGAGGTCTAGAAGTAGTTGGGTGCTTGACAAGGAACAGATGAGAAGTGGTCCAATCCAGATTCCAGGTGAACATATCGGTAATGACGCTTCTCGCAGTGGAAGTAGACTCTTTCAGAAGGACGATTCTCCACATTGTGTTTACTTGAAAACTAGTTGATATATAATGCTGTAGATTCTAAAAATCTTCTCAGGGCTGAATTCGACTTAGCTAGGAACATCTTGCAGTGGTATAGAAAGTGGGAGCCTTAGCAATAAAAGCAGGGGAAAGGAGAGGAATTATGAAATTGAGAAAAGGTCTCAATAGGTTGACATTTCTGAGTAGGAGCTGTAGGACAATGGTGATTTTTTTAATAAATGGTCGAGTACAAAGCAGTTCAACTTGTTGAAGAACAAAATCTATAAGTTCGGTCTGTCGAGAAGTAACCTTAGTGTAGAAATAATCTTGTAACTCTGACGGCAGCTTGGAATGAAGATTATCAAACCACATGGAACTAGTCAAATTCTCAACAGGAAGGTTAAGCAAGGCTGGGGTCAAATTTTCAGCATCAACTAGAAATTCTTCACACCCATGTAGATTTGTATTTTTATTGGAACAACCTTTATGTTGTGCCAGCACTCCATAAGGGCCGTCGCAACTGTAACTCTCAGTGTAGTTTTTATCTAGTAACAAATGAGCTCTCTCGTAATCTCGAGGGGATGTTCCTAAACCTTTCAATAATCGTAAAGCGTCGCCAGAAAACTTCTTATGGAGTGCAGTTAACTTTTGTGTGTCAGGTATAAGTTGCAAATGCGCCACTTTCTCAAAGGCTAAAACAAATCTGCATCTCCTGACGGACACATCTCCTGAAAATACTTGAACAATATCCAACAACATGGTGTGCAGCTTGATATCTTGAATTCCTTGTTTAAAGGGATCGCTATAGGGTTCCATCGAAAGTTTAGAAAATCTGGATCAGCATCAATATTTCTTAGTGTTGGACAAACACGAGTCTCAAAGGCTTCACACACTATTGCGCACATTGCCCTGGTCAGTCGACCTTGTCCCAAGTCACGGTCTTCATCACTATCGATTTGATAAGGAGTGTATTAACTCTGGAATAGCGATCTAAATTAGTGTGATAATCACTTGACAACATCAGTGCTACATTCTGTGCAGCGCAAGATTCTGACTCGAAACCAGAAAATCTTAACTCAGCATTAATTAGGTCTTCATGAATAATGTTTACGCTACGTTTAGCAATTTCAGGATATAAGGATTTATTTATTTCAGGATATAAGGATATTTATTTATCATGTCGTGTATCTCGTGCACTGCCACTTTCTTGAATGTTCTTATGAATAGGATGATCTGTTATCGGAATATGCTCACTGATTTTGGCGGCATGGGCTGCTGACATGCTTCTCACTGTAGGGCGGCAAGGATCAACCTCAACCTTGACTCTTGAATCGGCGAATTTATCTTCCGAATCCGAACTCATCATCTTTAAAACTACTTTTCCGGGTTTTGGCACCAGATGTTCCCACAAGGGATGTGGTACGAAAGTTTATAAATGATATTACAACGGTTCTAAATCAAGTAGGTATAACTCTTTTAAATAATACTTTTATAAGTATAAAAAGACCTTTATATAAGAACGAAGGAAGATGGCAACAACAACTCAATTCACTTGTCAAGTTCATCTACCTGTTTCAATAATTTGTTCTGTGCAGTCTCTTAGTGACTGGAGGGGAGCAGCTCTAGGAGAAGCATTGCCGCGATCAAACATTCCTTTAGGGGCTCTGTTTCAAATTTTGGAACCGTGAATCGATTAGGAAAGAAATTAACCTCAGCAGATCTCAACCGATTTCCCGCTAAAGCTTTTTCATTCAATGCTACATAACAAAACAACCTGGGTAGGTTCGTCAAGCGATATGAAGAAATAGAAACCACGAAAAAGAGTGAACAGAGAAAAAAGAAGAAAAAACAACTATTCTTCGTTTCTAGGTACTAGCCTGTATCGACCTTGGACAGTATCAGTTAGCTTTCCATTTAAACGGTGGATAAACAAAGAGGTGAAAGGATAACTCAGTAAAAAGCACCAATGACAGTATGTACCAGAAGCAGTATTAGCAAAAACACCAATTTCGATTGCGAATAGATGCTCATCATGTTGAATAGGATACAAAATATATCTGTAATTTAAATGGCAATCACTGAATATTTTTCTAGTTCGACATTAGAAAGTGGCTAGCAGAAAATAGAGTCCATTATTGTTACAAAATATTTAAACAAAAACGAACCGACGGCAGACAGACGTTGGGCAGATGCTTCCTTTTCCTCAACAGTTTTGTTTACTTTTCGAGACTTTACAGCAGTCCCTCCATAAAATCCATCCAATGCATGCTCTTGAATGTCCTGAAATATCATTAAGACATTCATGAAATATTAAGGTGAATTAAAAAAAAATTAAAAACGTCTGCCAAGTTGGGTGTGACATCATCTCATGACATATCTCATCTCATCATCTTCTTCCAACTATCATCCAAATTTAAGTGAACTACGGTGTTGGATACCGCGCCCCTCCCTTGAAACATGTATTTACACATTATAAGAAAGAGCAGGGGACCGAGCCCCTCAGTACCCTCCTAACTTTCCACGAGAAGGGTCACGTGAGTGTTATTTGTTTTTTTCTGTCTATGTGTTGTCCTTGTGGGCGACGGAACGAATTTAATTTATTTTTGTGTTCATGATTTGATTTATTTTCAAAGTTCATTTTTCGTTTCCAAGATCAAAATTACTAACTCCAAACCGACCATTTCTTACAAATTAATTTTTCATAAATATTATCAATTAAGTACAGCACAAAAATAATACAGTTTATAATTTACACGTCCCACAAGTACATCACGAACACGCACAATAGCAACTCATTAATAACAGATACAAGACACGAGGGGACAAGTGGTGAACCACCGACTTTCAAATGGAGAGAGACACCTATTTCGTACCACCCGAAAATGTATCGGAAATTCTCGCCAGGCAAATTGATGAACTGAAGCGAAGTATTGACGAATTGAAGCGATCAAAAATATCTTCATCAAAATCAAGTTCAAGTCGTGATAGCAGTTCTAGTCGAAAAAGCAACACTAGCTTAAATCATAGACGTAGACGTTTCAATCCAAATGGTAAGTTTTGTTACTATCATTTTAGATATGGTCGTAGATGTCAGCCAGTCAAGTGTGTACCTCCATGCAAATGGTCAGACCAGGGAAACGCCAACAGACAGAACCAGTAGCGACCCTGTGTGCTGTCAACGATAGGAATGGTCGTAGTTTTCGTTTATTCATACGAGATCGGAACACTAAATTGCGATTCTTGGTGGACAGTGGAGCAGACGTTTCTGTTCTCCCTGCCAAGAAACATCATAAAGCCGAATTCTCTAAATTTAAATTATTTGCAGCAAATGGATCCGAAATTTCAACTTATGGTAATCAGCTTCTAAATTTAGATCTCGGGTTAAGATTTTCTCCATCACTTTGAGCTATTAATTGATCTAAAAAATAAGTGTTTAGTAGATAACAAAACAAAACTAACAGTGAAGGCCGACATTACAGAAATTACTGAATCCGACGTACTAAGCACAGTGCAAGCGAATTGCATATTCACGAACCTGTTGTGTAAATATCCAGGACTTACGAAACCTTCACTAATCCCCGATGGAAATTTTCATGATGTTAAGCATTTTATCAAAACATCTCACCTGTTTTTAGCAAGGCAAGAAGATTAGATCCTGAAAAACTAAAAATTGCTAAACAATAGTTTCAATTTCTTCTAGGCAACAATATTATTCGACCTTCCAAATCACAATGGGCTAGTCTTCTTCATATGGTAAAAAAGAAAAATGGTTCCTGGCGCTGTTGTGGAGACTACAGAAGACTCAATGATCGAACTTTTCCAGATAGATATCCTCTTCCCCATATTGACGATGTTAACCAAATTTTAGTCGGAAAAACTATATTCTCGAAAATTGATTTGTTGTCTGCTTACCACCAAATTCCTCTTGCGGAAGAAGATAAAGAATAATCGGCTATAATCACACCTTTTGGCTTATTCGAATATAATTTTATGCCTTTTGGTTTAAGAAATGCTCCATCAACATTCCAACGTTTCATTAATTCTATTATTTCTGGACTCGACTTTTGTTTCGCCTACTTGGACGATATCTGCATTGCATCTCGCACAATGGGTGAACATAAAGAACATCTTGACAAAGTTTTTGCAAGACTGAATAATATAATTACGGTATCAAAATTAACGTCAGCAAGTCGGAATTCGGAGTGAACGAAACCATATTTCTAGGCCATTTGATAACACCAGAAGGAGCCAAACCTGATCCAGAAAAGATCAAAATTATAAAAGATCACAAACTTCCTAAAACTGTTCAAGAGCTTCGAAGATTTTTAGGAATGTTAAATTTTTATCGACGGTACTTGAAAAATGCAGCTATGCATCAGGCACTTTTGAATAACTACTTGAAAGGAGCTAACAAAAAAGATAACAGACAAATTCAGTGGACAGACGAAACAATTGAACAGTTTGAGAAATGTAAAGAATAATTGGCAAATGCCGCATTACTCACCTACCCTGACACAAAATTCGAATTAGCCTTATTCGTGGACGCTTCCGATTTTGCTGTTGGTGCAACAAAAAGAACCGAATAGTTGGAAGCCAATTTCTTTCTTTTCGAAAAAATTGCATGATGCGCAACAAAAGCATAGCACATACGATAGAGAACTTCTTGCAGTGTATCTTGGCATAAAGTATTTTAGACACATGGTAGAAGGAAGAGACTTTGTTGTGTACACGGATCACAAACCATTAACATATGCATTTATTCAAAGAAATGAAAAGGCTTCTTCACGACAATTGAGACACTTGCAATACATTTCACAGTTCACCACCAACCTAAATTATTTAACAGGCAAAGATAATGTAGTTGCTGATCATTTTTCAAGAATTGAAGAAATAAACCAAATTGATTACTCCGAAATAGCGAAGTTCCAACAAAATGACGAAGAGTTGAAAGAGCTCATGAACAATTCATCACTAAAATTCAAAAAGTATTCCTTATTTCCGAATGTTTCCTTATATTGTGATATATCAACAGAAAATATTCGGCCATACATCCCTTCCAAATTCCGTCAATCTATTTTCAATCAATACCACAACTTAGCACACTCTGGAATCAAATCAACTGTAAAATTGATAACAACAAAAGTAATATGGTTTATTACCTCGTGTAATATTTTTCCTACGATTATAATGTCCAATTCAGATCTCCCACAATCAAGAGGACGAATTAGGTTCCGGATCGATGATCCTAATTTCGCTAGGGAGGTGGAACAAGTGCTTTTCGAGGGTGATGACGACGAAGTTTCAATAAATGATGGAGATTTGTTAGTGAACGATTCTGACGATGACCCCACATATGTCACTGAGGATGATGAAGTCGACAGCAGTGATGAATACCTTACTGATGATGATGATCCCTCTGACTTTGTTCACACGTGTTCTTATACAGAAAATGAACTTCACCAAGCTAGAGAGGCAAATGTACCTTTGGCAATTCCAATAGTTTATTTAGGAAAAAACGGATTTGAGTGGAATTCAGAAGAGCCTAATCAGGCAGTCAGGTTTTCAAGCGGAAATATTTAGAGAGGCCTTCCAGGTCTCAAGGCACCAGCTCGTGCACTTGAGACGAAGCCTACACCAAAACAAATTTGGGACCTCATTTTTGATAATGAAATGATCACAGAAATCGCGTCATCTGGACGAATAAGAAGCTAGAATCTGTTCGTGAAAATATTGGACGAAAACCGGCTACAACAGAAAAAGAGAAAAACAATCAAACAAATCTCCTGGGAAAATACAGACCCACTGATTTTGATGAAATCAACGCTTATCTTGGTGTTCAGCTATTATGTTCTATCTACAAAGGAACAAAGGAAGACGTAGGATCCTTGTTTTCCAGTGGCCCTTCAGGAAGACCTTTATCTCGTGCGATAATGAGTGGTAAGCGTTTCAAAATCCTCACTTCTGCTTTGCGTTTTGACAATCCGGATACAAGGCGAGAGAGACGCCCCAATTTCGTGGATGTTTGACTGTTTTGTTCAGAATTGTCAATCTTTGCTGTCACCAGGTAGTGAAACATGCATTGATGAAATTCTTATTCCTTTTCGTGGTAAATGCCATTTAGGGTCTATATGCCCAACAAACCCGGCAAATACGGCGTCAAAGTTCAAGTGCTAACTGATGCAAGAAATTCGTACTTTTACAACGGCTACATTTACCAGGGGAAACTCTCGGATGGTATTGGACTAACTCCGGAGGAAAAAAACCTTCAAGTACCTACCCAAGTTGTTATTCGGCTGGTAAAACCAATAGTGAACAGTAGAAGAAATGTGACAGCCGACAATTATTACTGCTCAATTGAATTATGTCAAGAACTCTTGAAAAAAAACCTAACCCTGGTTGGAACTTTGAAAAAAAATAAAAAAGAAATTCCTCTTGAATTTCAAGCGAATAGAAGGCTGACACTTACATGACACTTTATTTGGATTCTCAGGAAATATCACCCTCGTTTCCTATGTTCCTAAAAAGAATAGGAATGTCCTTCTGATATCGACCATGTTTCATGACAAAAAAGTTGATCAAGAGTCAGGGAAGCCTGAAATGATTCTCTTCTATAATAAAACTAAAGGCGGCGTAGACTGCCTTGATCAAAAATGTTCAAAATTTTCTTCATCTCGCAAATGTTCCAAGTGGCCAATGGTTATTTTTTGCCGGATCGTCAACATAGGCTCGTCGAATGCTCATTTACTTTACCTATGCTACAAAGACAATCCTATTATAACGCGTTTCAAGTTCATAGAACAACTTGCTAACGAAATGATCGTACCACATTTGATGAAGCGGAAATCGCAAACAAATTTGAGTGACGAGTTGCGAGGTGTTATAAATACCGTCTTTGGTCAAGAATCTAGTCATCATGCCGAAGAACAGCAGATTTCAGATCGCTTAGAAATTTAAAAAAAACCTGTAAACTGTGCGACCCTAAACTGAAAAGAAAAACATTTTATAAATGCACAAGTTGTGATAAGCCAATATGTTTACAATGCTCCAAGAAAGTTTGTAACACTTGTGTCGTACGTAAATTTAGGGACCAAAGTATTTAGAAAAACGTTTGCAAATCATTTTTGATCATTCTCGTGTTTTATAACATTTTTTCTCCTCGATTCGTTCATAATAATTATTAGATGCTACATTGTTTATATTAAAAAAAAGTTTTTTCTCAATATGTTCCTTTTCTTATGTGATAGTAGTTCAAAATTATTTTGTGTTACTTTTTTATAAGCAATAAATGTTTTTTTTTTCATTCGTACATAAACGTTATTAGCATTATCAGCTGTATTTTTTATATATAAGTAAAAAAAAGGTTCCTCAATTGTTCACTAGTTTATGAGATAAATATAGTTCCTTGTCAATGAGACTGTAAACGTTAGAATGAGATTGTTTGATAAAGAAGTTTTTGCCGCTACCAATGTGACTGAAGCAATCAAGATATGACTGTTTTTTGTGTCAATAAAGTTTATGATTATCTGAACTTGCTTTCATCCATTTTATGGAAACTTATCTACCAATTGTACGTACAGGGAGGAATTCTGGTGAAAACATTTCTCAAAGTCAGAATTAATTGAAATATTATGAAAAATTGGTAGTTAAAACTACTTGAATTTTCAGATTGTATCAACAGTGATCGAATGGGAGGCGTATACTTGAACAGCGGTATCCCATACCGGCGGTACGCTAATAAGTGGTAGAAAGGGGGGACGGATAGAAGGTTAAAGGTCGTTACAAGGATTTCACATGGGCGCATACGCAGTAGCTATTAATGATACAATCATGTTGAAATTGATATAAGATGATCAAATTGTCATCCCCCAACTATCATCCAAATTTGAGCAAGATCGAACGTTTGCGCATGCACAGAGTGAGGTTCCAACACAGCCGTTGTGCAGTCGACAGAAATCGAACAGCGAAATGTTTCTAGGAACAAACCTCATATTACACTGGATGCTACACATGGTGATTCTACACTAGGGCTGCCATATCTTTTCGACGTAAGTAGGGACAGCGTAAGCTAAAAGTCGGGACATATCGGGACAGCCTAAAGTAGAAAATCGGGACCAAAATCGGGACAAGATATACTTCAAGTCACTGACAAAATACAACGACTAAGTTTTATTTTTGGAAAAAATACAATAGGTATTGGAAAGTTGGAGAAACATCATTATTGAAAAAAAAAAACGAAATATCACATTTGGGTGCTTAGATCATCTATTACATAGACCTAAAAATTTCAAATAGTCAAAGGTGTCCGGCTACCTACCTGCAATGAAGGACATCATCTGTACCACGCAGGGTTTATCCAGTTTTCATCCTGGGCTTACAAAATACTTCGGAGATTCAACTACTTTAAAAATAGGGACGAAGTCGGGACAGCACAAAAAAATAATCGGGACGCTTCAAAAATCATGACGGGACGCCCGGGACACCTCGAAAATCGGGACGGATGGCAGCCCTATTCTACACGAAACATTGAACATTGGCATCCTTCCCTAAATACGTTCATTTTTTGCACCTGAGAAATTCAAGAGACGATTACAATTACAACCTACCTGAGATTGAAGTTGGCACTCCGAACAAAAGAAATAGCCAATTTCCAAATGAAATTTGGTTCCTCCACATTGTATACACGGGGGCACTTGCTGGGGCACTGTTTGCGACATGGCAATGTAACACTTGAATTGGAAATGAGAGTAACAGAATACTTGTGGCGGCACTTGCTTCTCCGTGCAGCACACATCGAGGGATCCCCCACTCCTTTTTTCTGACATCGAATACTCTCGATACTATCGATCCAGCCTCCCAACACATCGATGCAGTCAGAATCGAGGGATCCCCCACTCCTTTTTTCTGCCATCGAATACTCTCGAAACTATCAATCCAGCCAAAATTGAAAAAGTTCCAGTCAGGCAGCATGATTGTATGAACGAATTTTCTCAAATTACCTATTGTATTGTGATATGTTAAATTGTATCGGAATTTGAGTACAAAGAGATTGTTAAAACCAGCAACAAACTGAATAAAATTCGGCGATTCAAAAAATATTTTTTGCAGTTTCTATAGATTTTTCAGCAAATATTAATTAAATTTAAGTACGTTTTCAGCATAATTTTGTGCAACCATTTTCTTATGTCCTAGATGATCGTTAGCAATTTCGTTTTGACTAAAACTCTGCTAACATTTTTAGAAAATAAAAGTTGGGCATGTAGATCAGAATGATGTGTATTGTTTGGTGGTCTGGATGCTCGCAAGCTCGCATCTCAAGAAGACATAACATCAAGTAGTCACTCCCTTAGTAAAAATGCAGATTAGTTGGGCATGTAGATCAGAATGACGTTTTAGAAATACATTTCGGGAGTTTTACGAGCAAAAAAAAATACATCAGTTAGCCAGATTTGAACCCACGACGTTAGTCTCACGAGACCGTAATCACATCCATTGAGCTACACTTCAACTGTCGTGTATGGAGACAATCACAATACTTTACTATTCAGTAGGAGGGAGATAAAAGTGGGAGACTAGCGCCGCTGCGCGGCGGAGGAGGGAACCGATTCTATCCCCTCCCTTTTCAGAACTTCTGACTGCATCGATGTGTTGGGAGGCTGGATCGATAGTATCGAGAGTATTCGATGGCAGAAAAAAGGAGTGGGGGATCCCTCGATGTGTGCTGCACGGAGAAGCAATAACATCAGGATCAGAGATCAGACATGGAAGAAGAGAAAAGGAAGGCTCACTTCTGTGTTAAACCGCGTGCCGCATGGATACTATACACGACCCTAGCGGTCTTCTTCTTCTTCGCTCTGCTTTATTATGGTACTAACCCTAGAGGATGTGTGTCCATAGAGTTCGTAGTTGTGGGTTGGTTTGATCTTCTTGCTTAATCTTCTGCCTCAATTTCTTCACCCCTTGGTACTCATCATTTATAACCCTTGCATGGTTCAATAATACCAACTGGTTCAAAATAAATTCCTAGCTCACTTCTGAACGTTCCGTGCAACATTGCCCTCCAAACAGTGGCTTGGGCAGAACGAAATCCGACATTGTATTAAGTCAACAAACTTGTAACTGAAGACAATCACAAACGCAAAGCCTTCGACTGCGCCATGTTAATATTGGTTGCTTTAACTAATTAAAAAAAAAAAAAAAAAAAAAAAATGGAGGAACAAATCCTTTCAAGATTTCTGATCTGTCTGCAATCAAAATTGCCTATTATAAATAATTTGATTTATTAATAATAGTTTGAAAAGCGTCTTCTCGCATGATGGACGAAGAAGAATTTCTCCTTTTGGCCACAGTTGTATGCTTGTACGCCAAACAAAGAAGACCCAAACGGAAGTGGGTGAAACAGTGGTTTCTCAACAGAGGACAGTACACACACGTAACATATGAGGTTACTTGTATGACGATGAGACCTGTACGACTGTAGATCACAGGAAAGTGCACGGTTTCCCCACTCACGTTCGTTCCGTCGCGCCATCTGTCCGTACTTCCCGGTCGCGTTTCCCCATTCACGAGCAGTTGGAGTGATGATGTTTTGGCGCGGCGCGATGGCTTTTGGTCTGGTTGGATTTCCATCATGCCCCGTCACTCCACTCCATACCCGACGAGTTTCGCCATTCACGTCATTCCATTGGCGCGCTAACTCGCCATTTGGCTTGTTGGAACGATCGTCAGTGGCCAGCTTAAGGATGAGTTCGTTGGCTAGCTCTTTTTGAGCATATAAAATTTGTCAAATTTCGAAAAATTACCTAAAAAATCAGGAAAATAGTTAAAAACGGCCAAAAATCGTAAAATATATCATTTTTAGCAGAATTTCAGTCAAATCAAAATTTATTACATTGAGGTAAAGGGCCCTCTTTACCCTGGTAGGTGAGAACAAACTTGGGTCACTTTACATAGCTAGGAAGGTACTTTCACTACTTGGCTGGCCCATTTTACATTCGAGGGTCATGCAAAAAGTAATTTTAAGACTGCTATGTAGGGCCAGGAAAGGTACGCAGAAGGCTGGAACGGCTGGGGGGTTTTCATATAGTTAATAGGGTGGGGGTAGGGGCATGGGGGTCCTTCCCAGACACATTACCTGCCAGTTACTGGCTAGATGCGATGGAGTTGCCAACTGACCCCACATCCACCGTGGTGTTGCAAAGTGTCATCCGTTACTACACTTAAAAAGGCAAAACCGGAACGGAAATTTACAGAAAACTCTCGAATGTGTATGGCCCGAAAGCCATGTCTATGCAAATGGTGTCGTATGGCGCAAAAATTTGTTGGAAGGCCACAACTCGCTTGAAGATGAACTGTGTAGTGGGAGATCGTCTACCGCAACAACAGGGGAGCCAGCTGAAGTCATTCTCCGCATTTTGGAGTCTGATAGGCGTCTCCAGATAGATGAAATTCATGCTAAACTCCCTTCTGGCATTGAGATTAGTCGCAGATCGGTCGCTAACATGCTTTGTCGAGGTGTTTTGCTTCTTCATGACAATGCAAGACTGCATTCAGCCCGTCAAACGCAGGAACTGCTTGAGAAATTCAACTGGGACATTTTACCCCACCACCCTTACTCCCCGAGCCTTGGCTCAGTGAATTTTACCTCTTTTCCAAGCTGAAAGCTCATTTGGGGGGAAAACCAATTTCGGCTCTGATCAAGAGTTGCAGAAAGAAGTTATTGATTACCTACGGGGGGAGGGGGGGGGGGGGGCACGCAGGGGTATGAGGAGGGGATACACAAATCGAAGTCAAGATACCAAAAGTGTTTGGATAAGGGTGGGGATTATGTGGAGAAATAATTATGACTTGTACATTGTAAATTCCTACTTTTTTTTTTCTATGACTTTCTGATTTTTAAGAAAACTTTTAAAATTACTTCTTGCATGACCCTCGTACATGGGTGACTGACGATGGTCAGATTGGTCCACCTTACAATCGCCCTTCTAAGATTCATTAAACAACGCTATAAGTATAATTCAGACTAGCCGAACGATTAGGTAGATCACAAAATATGTTTTGAAGTTCGGAAAAAATTAAAATGGCTTTTGGGAATGGGACTCTATATCTTCTGCACGGGATTCCAGTGCTTTATCGCACGACCACGGGAGATCCTAATTAAAATAATAACAACTCTATAAATCTTAGCAAAAATATGTAGTGGGAGCCTACTGCTCCTCATCCTCATATAAGTACAAAGAACGGTAACAAGTAACTGTCTCAATTCTTTCCACAAAAAGAACGGAGTGCCAGCGCTACTAGCGGATTCTTCAGACAACAGCTCAAGATCAATGGTTTTCCTTTCCGGAGCCTCTCCTTAGCCCCGGTGCACACGAGCGTCAAAATGACGCTGGACGCCGCATCATTTTCAATCGGATAACTAGAGATACACAGCGGAGCATGGTGCGGTGCACACGGGACGCCGATACCTATCTGCAGCTGGCGTTAACGCGGATAGGTATCAAAGTTGATGCAGGTTTCTGTGGGACACGCGTTGCGGGCGATAGGTATCTTGCCGCCCGATACCCCTAGCAGTAATCAAGAGTCAATCGTCCGGTGCACACGTGCAGCTGCGTCACTTAGCGTCATCCGTGTTTTTGAAGATTTCGGCCCACGATGGATGACAATGTTGATGTCGAATTACTCATCGACGCTGTAAAAAACCGCCGAGAAATTTGGGACGTCAGTCACCAGTGTTTTAAAGACCGCAACAAAAAACAGGCTGCCTGGGAATCAATTTGCGAAGCTATTTTTGGAGAAGATTTCGGGAGAAAAACAGAAAATGATAAAAACGCATGGAGTAAGTAATATATCTCATGTTTTTATTGAAATTGGAGGCTATTGGCCATAGTACATAAATATATTGAAAAAGACAATTGTAACATCTAGACTATTATTATTTCATTGAAGGTGGCGAGCGAGTGACTGACACGTCATGACGCGGCGACCTGCGTCCTTTTGCCGCTCGTGTGCATTGAAACTCAGATAGGACGCAGATAGCGATTCCAAGAAATGACGCGGCGTCCAGCGTCATTTTGCCGCTCGTGTGCACCGGGGATTAGGGTGTCCCTAAACGGTTGACCAGCGTTGACTGCCGTTGACCACGGTGTTTCCCTACTCCGTTTAACATCAAATTTTACCCAAAGTCAGGAAAGAGCGGAAAGAACAATCTGACGAAGATTCAACCCCCCACCCCAACGAGATATAAGGGTAAAACTGCTTTGACCAGCGTTGACCACGGTGTTCCCACGCTCCGATTAACATCAAATTTTAACCAAAATCACAAATGGGCAAGACGAACGATCTGACAAAGTTTGAACCCCTCACCCCCACACACCTACAAGCAGTAAGGGTAAAACTGCTTTATCCAGCATTGACCGCCGTTGACCACAGTGTTCTCCTACTCCAATACGCTTCAAATTTTCAGAAAAGACGGGAAATGGGAAGATGAACCATCTGGCAAAATTTCAATCCTCACCCCTACCCCCCTACGAGCAATAGGCATAAAACTGACCAGATTTGACCCCCATTGACAACAATGTTCTCCTACTCTGATTCACTTCAAATTTGAATGGAAGACGAAAAATACCAAAACAAACAATCTATCAAATTTTCAACTCTCTACCCCCACTCACCAACGGGCAATAAGCGTTAAACTATTTTGACCAGATTTGACTCCCGTTGACCACGGTGTTTTTCTACTCCGATTCGGTTCAAATTTGAATTAAAGACGAAAAATAGCAAAACGAACAATCTGTCAAATTTTCAACCCTCCACCTCCACCCTCCTACGAGCAATTAGTATAAAACTGACCACATTTGACCCCCGTTGACCACGGTGTTCTCGTACTCTGATTCCGTTCAAATTTTGATCAAAGACTCAAAAGAGCAAAACGAACAATCTGTCAAAATCTCAGCCCTCCACCTCAATCCCCCTATGAGGAATGAGCGTAAAATTGACCAAATTTGACCCCGTTGTTCTCGTACTCCGATTCACTTCAAATTTAAATAACAAACGAAAAATAGTGGAACGAACAATCTGTCAAAATTACAACCCTCTACCCCAACTACCTTACGAGGAATAAGCGTAAAACTGCTTTGACCAGGTTTGACCTCATGTTGACTAAGGTGTTCTACTTCTACGATTCGCTTCAAATTATAACGCAACGTCAAAAAAGGGTAATATGAACAATCAGTCAAAGTTTCAACTCCCCAACCACTCCTTCCAATGAGCAACGAGCGAAAAACTGGTTTGAGAAAGAAACATTTCACTTCCCTATGATGAAAATCGTCACATATTCTTCCATAAACCTGATGTTATTAGCTTTATTTTTTTGTAATGAATACTTTCACTCCGGAATAGAAATATCTGTCATACTACAAAACGAAATGAAAAGAAGAATTCTGTAATATATTGCTCAAGTGAATGTGTGGGTAACTGGTAGGTACCTACCAGTTTCCCACCTACTACATACCTACCTGCTACTTACTACCTTTATACAACATACTAGGACATTACTACTTCACCCCACATACCTACCCAATACATACTACCTACATACAACATACTTACCCACCAACCTTCTCAAGGGTGCCTGCGGTTCTAGATGCTAATTTACTGTTGAAGGACAATCAATAGCAGATTGAATCGTATGTTCCTTAAAAAACTGACTACCTTTGACCAAGGTGTTCCCCTACTCCGATTCACATCACATTTTACCCAAAGTCAGAAAAGTATGAAACGAACAATTTGACAAAGTTTCAACCCCCCACCACCACCCCCCTATGAGAAAGAAGCGTAAAACTGATAAAATTGGACCTCTGTAGACCCCGATGTTCTCCTACTCCAATTCACTTCAAATTTGGATCAATGACGAAAATATGCAAAACAATCTATCCAATTTTCAACTCTCTACCAACCCAGATTTGACCCCCGTTGACCACGGTGCTCTCGTTCTCCGATTTCGTTCACTCTAGAACTAACAAGGACGGTTCTAGCAAGCCTACACGCCAATCAGAAACTCTGATTGCGCGAGAGACAATAGACGAACCAACCAGGAGGCGGCAAGCAAATTACAACCACCTCTGGTTCAGAAGCCACCCCGGGGACCCTGTCTCAGCGACGGACGCAGAGAAGCCACCCCCGGGGACCCCGTCTAAACAACGGACGCAGAGAAGCCACCCGAGGACCCCGTCTAAACAACGGACGCAGAAAAGCCACCCCGGGGACCCTGTCTCAGCGACGGACGCAGAGAAGCCACCCCGGGGGACCCCGTCTCAGAGACGGACGCGGGAAGCCACCCCCAAAAAACCAACTCAGCTATCATATTCACAGATTCTGAGAAAACAATGTGCGAGCCAATAAGGAAACACATGGTGAACTAATGAAATTAAGCGGACCAATCAGGGGGCGGCAGGAGGCGGCCACCTCCCTATAATAAACCCCGCACGGAGCCCTCCGAAATTCATTCCACTCACCGCTCTCGACGACTACACTCTACCAGTACGAAGTTTCTACACGCTCTACGCTGACGACCCTTCTGCTCACGAGTTCTTCTCAGAACGGCATTTTACTGCTCACAAGGCATATCTTCTCTCCTCACAGATCTCGTTTTGGCATCTACGAGTCCAGTGATCCTTTATCCTGCTCATTGCCCAACGTAGTTCTTCTGTCAGAACGCCACCCGGTACATCTATTGATATCCTCATTAGATCGTACGCCCGCTGGGACGTTCGAGACGTGTCGCCCGGGTTTCGTAGCACTAAGCTCGTCACCGACCGCCGGGGCACGCCGATAAATTACTCAGCTCATCCGCTCTAATTTATCGTCCAAGGAAGCCTTTTTCAAGGCTACAGGTAGGACCCTGACATCCGAGCAAAGGAAAGAAGCTCTGTCAAGCGAGTCCACCTTCCAAATCCTGCATCCTATACGGAGAGGTATTAAAAACGAGTTAATCAACTCGGGTACATCGATGGAGCGCCGCCCGTCCTACTTCCTCATGCAAGAGGAAGCAGAGCACGGCGCGGTCGGGAGCTCTAGCCCACGAAGCGCTCCCTACCCGATACTCGACTCGTCCGTTGGTCCTAGCGACAGACAAAGGCTCGATTCTCGCAAAGAGATCGCCTTACTACCTAACATATCCGTGAAGGAAACGTTAGGTCAAGCCTCACTCACACAAAAGTTCGAGGATCCCTTCCAGACTCGCTCTGAAGTCAATCATCGTGATTCGACAAAGATATCTGAATATCCACGATATTCTACGCAAGGCTACCCGGCCGATCTGAGTGTCAAACTCACTCCCAACTTGCTCAAAACACAGGATACTTTTCAGTACCTCCACCAAGCCCGGTATATTCCCCCTACAGATATAAATCTTAGGCCGGAATATTACACAACGGCTCAGCACCAAACAGATCGGACCCAGCACGCACTAAGCGAGCCCAGTGCTCCACGCGGCCAATACACGAACTATCCTCAGGTTCCGCCCGCCAAGCAAGCTGACCTTGGCGATTTCGCTCACATTCCTTTCGGAAATATCACGGGAGCTAACCCGCATAATCAGAACATAAACGTCCCACTTGGTCTACCTACACCAAGTCAGACATATATAAATCCACTACACCTACCCAATACATACTACCTACATACAACATACTTACCCACCAACCTTCTCAAGGGTGCCTGCGGTTCTAGATGCTAATTTACTGTTGAAGGACAATCAATAGCAGATTGAATCGAATGTTCCTTAAAAAACTGACTACCTTTGACCAAGGTGTTCCCCTACTCCGATTCACATCACATTTTACCCAAAGTCAGAAAAGTATGAAACGAACAATTTGACAAAGTTTCAACCCCCCACCACCACCCCCCTATGAGAAAGAAGCGTAAAACTGATAAAATTGGACCTCTGTAGACCCCGATGTTCTCCTACTCCAATTCACTTCAAATTTGGATCAATGACGAAAATATGCAAAACAATCTATCCAATTTTCAACTCTCTACCAACCCAGATTTGACCCCCGTTGACCACGGTGCTCTCGTTCTCCGATTTCGTTCAAATTTTGATCAAAGACGAAAAAGAGCGAAACGAACAATCTGTCAAAATCTCAATCCTCCACCTCAATTCCCCCTACGAGGAATGAGCGTAAAACTGACCACATTTAATCCCGTTGACCACGGTGTTCTCGTACTCCGATTCACTTCCAATTTAAATTGAAAACGAAAAATAACGACCACGGTGTTCCCCTATTCCGATTAACATCACATTTTACCCAAAGTCAGGAAAGAGCGAAAAGAACAATTCAACCCCCCACACCCCTACGAGATATAAGGGTAAAACTGCTTTGACCAGCGTTGATCGCAGTTGACCACGGTGTTTCCACGCTCCGATAAACATCAAATTTTAACCAAAGTCACAAATGGGCAAGACGAACGATCTGCCGAATTTTCAACCCTCCACCTCCACCTTCCTTCGAGCAATTTGACCCCCGTTGACCTCGGTGTTCCCCTATTCCAATTCACTTCAAATTTCAATCAATGAAAAAAAAAGGCAAGACGAACAATGTGTCAAAATTTCGACCCTCTATCCCCACCCCCCACCATCACTATTGGGATAAAAATCCCGTTCTTCCGCCAAAAACATCAAACTTTGCAATCGAAAGGATCAGTTTGTATACCAGAACATTGTGAAGCACCATAAATTGGTGACATTTCAAATGAAGAGCTTTCAAAATCAATAAAAATTGTTAAATTTGAATTTTTTTTAGCGGAATTTTCGTAAATAGATATATATTAACGATGAAGTAGAACATAAAAAAATCTATGCTGTAATTTATGCTGACAAATGTACTTCAACTTAATAAATTTTGCCAATTATTAATTGACAAAAACTGCAAAAAAAAGTTATTACTTTAAAGTCTGTTTTAGAATGCCGAATATTATTTAGAACGAGTTTTTTGCCATAAAATTGGTCGGTTGTTAAAAATTTCTTTTACCTATAGTGCTGATATTTCTAAACAATTCAACACAATAAAGTACAATATTTTACAAAAATTCGCACATACGATCATGCTGCATTACTGGATTTTTTTTTTTTTTTCCTAGTACATTATTTTTATGAATGAACCTTTGTAATTTACCTTAAAAAAAATAAATTTGTAAAATTAAAATAAATAATTGAAAAAAAAAAAAAAAAAAAAAAAAAAATAAAAATAGGAAAATGTATATTTCTGTATTAGTTACCAAGTCTAGTACGCTTGGGGGCTTCGCGCCTCGCCAATGGGTTCACTCCGTTACAGTGACTGGAATCCCTATTTATTCACTCCCCTGGACAGAGATCCCTATTTATTTCAACTATGTCACCGAAAAACGGGATACTCAACCACGTAGAGTGAACAGGAGACAATTTAGTTCATTTTCATTCAGAGTGAGTTCAATTCTCTGCTGTCCATCCTAGGATGACGAAATTATTTTGATTCGATGCCTCCCTGAGCCATCAAAAGGCCATTGAAATAATGGGCTCGTTAATAATCACCTGCTAAGTGTTCACCATGAAAAGTTGAAATTTTATTTAATAGTGTAATATTTAGAGGGGATTTTCGGGAGTTCATAAATGATAACTTCAGAGCACGATTAATTAGTTCTATATTTAATATCAAAACATGTCAAGGTTGTATTGGTAGGTAGGAAGGTAGCGGGGCGGAGAAGGGAGAGGAGTGGGAGCGGACCAGATGCGGGAACACAGTGGACAGCTGACGGGGCCTCGATTAACATGGATCTTCCAACTCCATGATCGCAAGCCTGCGTCTAGCTTATATTGTTACATCCTTCCTTTTTCGGAAATAAAATCAACTTTCTCCTTCATACAATAATAAAAATTAATTCGTAGGTATACATGAAAATCATCAGTTAATAGATCATGAATTAATTATAACAAAGTGAAACATGTTTAAGTATCACAACACTTAAAATAAATCGATTCTTCTTGTAACATCGAAAATATCTTCACAGATGAGGTTACAACTACTGCTTTAGAAATTAACAGGTTCTACAACTAAACTTAAAATTAAAATGTCCTTCATATCGTTTAGCGTTTACAATAGTCATAGTCAGTAAAATTGCGTTTAGTTCGTGCTACCTACGTTCTATTTTAAATCTGATTCGCTGTACCTTACCATACCATACCGTTTTGGCGAGCTGAGTTTTTTACGGTCGCGTAATTGATAGGTTCGACTAGGAGGTGATGTGTTTTGTGTTTTGTCGCTTACATCATGACTTTGGTTTTCTGATTTTATCGCAATAAAATCTCTCCTATTCTTTCTGTACATTTTATTATCGTTTTTACCTACAACATACCATGACCTAGGTGTGTGTGCTTTGCTCACAACTTTGCAGTGACACCATGCATTTTTGTGCCGGTAAATGATTGGATCTGATGTATTTACGTCTGGTAAGTTTCTTGATCTACGATCATAATAGGTTTTTTGACGGGTTTTTGCTATTACCATTTGGTTACCAGGTAAGTAACTCATATTGAAATTATATTTCATTAATTTTAATCTCATACGCTGGAGCCTAGAAGGTACTTCATTGAAATCTTGTTTCACAATTGAAATTAAAGGCTTGTGGTCTGTTTGGATTTCTACCATCCGACCATATACGTAGTAGTGAAAACGTTCAAGAGCAAAACAAGCACCAAGCATTTCTTTTTCTATTATAGCGTAATTCTTTTCAGTTTTAGTTAATGATCTTGACGCAAATGATATTGGTCTATTGTTTTTTAGTAATACACACCCTAAACCTTCATTACAAGCATCTGTTTGTATGATTACTGGTAAATTTTCATTATAGTGTGCTAATGTAGTACTATTTGCTAACAATTTCTTAATTTTATTTACACAATCAGTATGAACTTCAGTCCAATTCCAAGGTTCTCCATCCCTAGTTAAATTCCTTAATGGGGCACTTTCTGCGGATAAGTTGGGAACAAATTTATCAACATATTTAACCATTCCTAAAAATCGTAACAAAGCTTTCTTGTTATCAGGTATTTTATTAATAGCTTCAATACGGTTAGGATCTATTTCTATTCCTTCCTCAGAAATTATGCTTCCTAATATTTCTAATCTCTGTTCACAAAATTTAAACTTTTTTTCATTAAACGTTACATTAGATTCTTGTGCTCTTTTTAAAACTTTCAATAAAATTTCGTCGTGTTCTTGTTTTGTTTTACCTGCAATTAGTAAATCATCAATATATATTTTAACACCTTTTATGTCCCCAAATAATTCTGTATTTTTCTTTTGGAATACCTCTGCGCTTATTTTTACGCCGAATGGTAATCGGTTAAATTTATACCTACCGTATGGAGTTGCTACGCTACACAATTCAGACGATGAATCGTCAATACAAATTTGGTAAAATCCTTCCTTTAGATCTAATATTGAAAAGAATTTCTTGCCATTAAAATCATCAAACACTTCCTCATGGGTGGGAATTTGGAATTTATCATCCATTATTTGTTGATTTAAATCTTTTGGATCTAAACATATTCGCAAGTTTTTAAAATCTTTTTCAATTATTACTAGTGGATGTTGCCATAAACATGGTCCATCTGCCTTAGAGATGATACCATCTTTTTCTAATCTATTTAAATGTTCTTTTAAACGGGTTTGCAAATGTTTTGGTACCCTTCGGGGTGAATATGTCACTGGGGAGGCGTTGTCTTTTAGTCGTATTGTATATGGATCTCCTGGAAATTTACCTACTCCAGAAAATACACTTTTAAATTCTTTGACTACATCCTCTTTAGACTGTAAGGTTCTAGTTGGCTCAGTTCTCAGTATATCTACTCTTTTTATTATTCCAAGTTCTTCACATGTCTCTAATCCTAGTAACGGCTTATCATCTGTATCTATTATGAAATATTCAATCATTTCATCTCCATGTTTAAATTTAGTCAGTAAACTTATTTTACCTTCAGCTTGCAACTTATTATTATTATATGCTTTTAATTTTATATAGTATTTTTCCAGTTTATTAGGATTTACATTCATTAATTTGAATATTCTAAATGGTATTACATTTACGTCACTTCCAGTATCCAGTTTGAATTTAATATTTACTTTATTAATTTTGGTCTTTATAAACCATTCATTACGTTTATTGATTTGATTTACCTACTTCCAACTTTAGTGAATCAATATAAAATGAAGAGTCGCTGTCACTACTCGAATATTTCTTTATGGCATATGTTTTACGATTTTGTTGGTTTTTTTCGTATCTTTTATTTCGATCAGGGCAACAATTAGAATAATGATTCTTTCTTTTACAAGACATGCATTCCTTTCCGTATGCTGGCCGTATGTTCTGAATTACATTTTTTACATAAATATTTTCTATGTTTTTTATCATTGAATTTTTTCGAATGGTCCGAAGAGCTTGGTCTACCTTTTTGGAGTCTACCTTTGTGGCGGATTGCGTCAATTTGAGATTCTTCATTTTTCTTGTCATTCGTGAAATCGAGTATCTCTTGCTTTCTTTTTTCGTGGCGTTTGCAAAGCTCTATCGCGCGTTCCAACGTTAGGTCTTCTTCATCCAGCATTTTGTTCAGGAGATGTTCGTCCGTGATTTGTGCAACCAATCGATCACGTATCATTTCATTCCGTTCAATGAATTCGCATGAGGCTGCTGCTACTTTGAGGGCAGTGATAAATTCTAATAGTGACTGGCCTGTATTGTAGCTTATTTTATTAAATTTGAACCTTTCGTGTATAATGTTCTTCTTTGGTGCGAAGTATGTGGTGAATGCTTCGATCACTTCATCGTATTTAATCAAAGCTTGTTCTTCCGCTTTCCTGGATGTGGATCCATCTTCCTTTTCTTCCTCCTTTTCAAGTATGGCATCTTGTTTCAGCGTGTTATATATTTCAATTCCTCGATGGCCCAATTGATTAAGTAGAGTCGCGATTTTAATTTCATCGGACTCTTTTTTCTTCTTGCTGGCTACAAGGAAAATATTGAAATTTTGCAACCAGTCCGACCATTCTTTGTTGAGGTTTTCAGCTTCAAAATTAAAACTTCGTGGCGGCTTCGTTTCTGTCATGGCGGTGGATTGTTGGTCGCCGTGGGATCTCGATTCGCAGTGACGATTCCTTAATTAATAAGGTATAAGGTGTAATCTGGATTATCCAGGTTCCACGAACACGATTCACTATTCGGTGAATTTAGAGTTCACTTCCTAGGCACCTCAAAACACACCTGACACCATGTAATATTTAGAGGGGATTTTCGGGAGTTCATAAATGATAACTTCAGAGCACGATTAATTAGTTCTATATTTAATATCAAAACATGTCAAGGTTGTATTGGTAGGTAGGAAGGTAGCGGGGCGGAGAAGGGAGAGGAGTGGGAGCGGACCAAGGCGGGAACACAGTGGACAGCTGACGGGGCCTCGATTAACATGGATCTTCCAACTCCATGATCGCAAGCCTGCGTCTAGCTTATATTGTTACAAATAGAGAATCTCTCTGAAACAATTAGGGGTGGGTCGCTCACTACTGATCCGGATCTTTCAGAAGAGCCAGAGATCCGTGGCTCAGTAAAAAAGAGCCGCGGTTCTTCGGCTCTTCTGAGATCCGCATTGGTTCTGTAAAGATCGGATCGAACACAGTGATTCAGTAAAAAAGAACCACGGTTCTTCGGCTCGTGTGAGATCTGTATGGTTCGGTAAAGATTAGTTCTGCTCTCACTGGCCTCTCCTCTTGCTACGGGTCTTAGCTCTTCGAACTCGGCTCCCCCCCCCCCCCCCCTCCCCGATTCACCCCGAGAGACTCACCCTCTCACACATCTAGAGGAAAATATCGATGTGAACATCGATTTTCATGTTGATTTCTTCTCGTAAATGTTCAAAGAGCCATAAATATTTTTTTAGTTTTCATTCCTGTTTGCCCAGGTGGTTGAAAAATGATCATTATAGGTTTTTGTATCCTTCGTTAGATCCTGATTTATGAACCCAGGGTTGACCCTTCGCTACCATGTGCAGAAGCACTACGCTCTCCAAAATTTTTTTTTTTTTCTCGTGAATGATATTTTCTTTGATACAAGCAGATCCCAGTCGTTCCAGATGTTCCGACGTACCTACGCTCACAACCGATTCACCTCCCCAAGTTCCATTGAGGGCCTAACCTCATGCTTCGATTTGATGATGTTCCACCGGAGATTGTGTGTACTTTCACACACACAAAAAAGGGAGAAAAGCCCAAATTGAATAAAAATCAGATTTATTTAATACAGAAGAGTGACGGCGAGTTACCCAATGGCTGCATTCATAAGTACAAATTATAGCATTGGTAATTCTATGAAAAATGTACTCATAAAAAAAAGAAACCCCATGCTGCAGCAAACTAAAATGGAAAACATCTATGGCTAAAACATCGAACATCGGAGCCGAAACATGTGGTCTTTTTGGTAGGAGTGTCTGGAGACGGACTGCCAGTGGCGCCGCCAGAGTGTTCTCTCGACAGTTTTTGCAACTTCCTCTTATCTCTACCTACCACGGGGATGAAGGCAAGGCCAGAGAGCGAGGCAAGCGTTTTGAAAGTTCTTGAATGTTTTAAAATACAGGGTGTCCCACAACCTACCTCCTCCTTATCAACCGTAATAAATGAGTTAGAAGAACAATTCAAATGGTAACCCCCTTGTTTTTTCCGTAGATCTCGAGAATGTTCTTTAAACCCTCCCAATTTCAACGTTATATTTCTCCCATTCATAACATCACTTTCTCATTTTGAAAATATGATTAGGACTCTTCAAAACTCCCTCTTCTTTACTGTTATAATTTTAAACATCCCAAATATGGTTAACATGATTAATTATGGTTTTTAAAATTGAGGGTTCAGTAGTTAAGTTTTTTACTAGGCAAAAACTTCACTGCTGCTCTCCAGGTTAACAACTAAATTAACAACACTTGAAAAATTCTCTTTCTATCAATTAGAAGGATAATTACTGCTGGACCCCCCCCCCCCCTTTCAATCCCAGGAGAGTCTGGGGGATTTTCCACCCTCGATTCTAACCACAGGTTTGGTTCTATTTGTCCAACTAATTGCTTTTTACTATAAGGATAGATTTAGGGTATTTTTCGTTCTTGAGTTGCGAGTTTTTGAGGATCCAAAACCTCCTGTACACATGATTCAGATCAATTTTCCAAATAATCCATATTTTACTAAAAGGTCTGATTTAGGATGTATTTTAAGATATATATTGTGGTACTAAAACTGCGAAGTTCAGCTCTGAAAGTGCGAAAATTGTGAAATAATTCATTTTCGAAGATAGGTATTAAACATGAACCTAGGAGGGAAATGGACTGGGTATTGAAGAGTTGACACATCCCAAGTATGATTAACACTAATTATTTGTGGTTCTATAAAATTGGGGGCAGTAGTGAAGTTTTGCCTAGTGAAAAACCTTACTCTTTCAAACAGCAGAATAATACAATAAAGATCTGTCTGATGAATCAGATATTCGCTATCGAAAGTTAAGGGGTTGAGAATCAGAAACTTGATTAGGTATCTATGGCTGGACTCCTTCCCGTCCGATTTCAAGCGATTCTGGGAACCACCCTCCGCCCACCCGTGATTTATTTATGCAACTAACCTATACTATTGTACCAAAACGATTGATTTAGGATATCACTCTATTTTTGAGATCCAGACCACCAAAGAATACACATCATTCAGATCAATTTATCCTAAAATATATCCTAAACCAGTCCTGATCCAAAATCTTCTTTTAATGAGCACATCATCATTTAGAATAAGTTTTCTTTGACAATGAATTGGTAGTTTGCAATTTGATTACAATCACAGTGCTAAAAATTTCTAAACAATTCAACGTAATTAAACGAAAATTCGATCATACAATCATGCTGCATGACAGGAATTTTTTGTTATAAAATTTGTCTTATTCATTGCATTTTTTAAAGGATATCAGTGATTCAGTATGGGTACCTACTGATATGACAGAAAATGAAAAAAAAAAAAAAAAAAAAAAAAAAAGTAAATTAAAAACAGTGGGTATTCGAAATCAATCCTTCTATTAAAATATAGAGTAGTTATATAAAGAGATCGGAGTTAAGTTTAAAAGTATATTTTGCAGGTAGAAATTAATAAAAAATTTGTTGGATCCGGTTTGGAATCGAACCCGACAACTTCTGGACTGTAATAGGAAGCAATAGTCACTCGGCTATGGAGTACCTTCGCCAATGCTGACAACTAAAGTAGGTACCGTCATTGCCAGGCGTTAATTGGGGGGAGTTCGGCCGGACGGAGATAGTAGGTGGGTAGGAACGCTGTAGGAGGTAGTTGCAAAAACTCTCGACAGAACGCGCTGGCGGCGTCACTAGCATCCCATTTCCAGACACTCCTGCCCCGCATCGACTGCCTAATCACACGTCCTTGAGAGTTCGACGGTGGTTCACTCGCCTATAAAGTTATCGTTTTCACCTTCTTTATTGTGTGTCAGATATTGAAAAGTTCGTGTTTTTGTGGTTAGTTCTTCGTTTATCAAGTTAAGAGAAGTTGTTTGAGTTTTCGCTGGAGTGAAAACATACCTTTTTTCCCGATTTTGCTACTTCACACGTTAACCTTCCCCGAATTCACTTTTTCCTTGATTTGTATTACAACTATTATTCGTAAAGTTATAGTGTTTACTATTATTTTATAGTTTTTCGTTCAATCTATTTACATTCTTATTCAGTTTCAGTTTCTGCGAAGTTGTTTCAGTTCACATTGAGTTGCGGATTCCTGGTTTACTTTTCACATTTGGGCACCAAACTTCGGCTTTCTGCATTTCTATCTGTTTATCGTATTGTACCTAATAGTTTTCGTTCGTTTTACGTTTAAACAATTCAATTTCGTTTTTGATCAGTTTACGGAGTTCACTCGCTTATAAACTTTTCGTGTTCTCCTTGTTGCTAGTGATAGTGTTTAGATATTGAAAAGTTCTAGTTTTTTTTTTTATCAGTTCTTCGTTAATCAAGTTGATGGAAATCGTTTGAGTTTTCGCTGGAGTGAAACTTTACTTTCTCCCGATTTGGCAACTACGTGTTAATCGTTCTCAATTTCACTTTTTTCCTTGATTTGTATTATAACTATTATTTCTAAATTTATAGTTTTGTACTATTATTTTATACCTAATTCTTGTTTAATTTATTTACAATCGTAGGTATTCAGTTTCAGGTTTTACGAAATTGATTTAGTTCACGTTGCGTTAGGATTTTCTCGTTTATTCGTAAAGTTCCGACTTCAAACTGCTGCTTTCTGTATTCCTATTCGATCCTCGTCTTGTATTAGTTTAAATTGCACATTTTCGTTCAATTTAGGTTCAAAAAATTCATTTTTGTGTCTGACGAGTTCAAGTAGTGTTGAAAAATTCTTTTTCACACGTCCTGCTTTTAAGTTCTATTTCCGAATTCCGATTGACTATTTTCTATCTCTCACGATCTATCTCTCGTTTTTTTTTTTTCTTCATATAGTAGATTTCTTTTTCAACGGCTCTCTCAAATTTGGATAAAGAATATCGGAAGACAACTGCTGGTAAGCATATTCTAAAGTGAATTAATAAATGAATTAATAGTGTATTACCTCAGGGGGGGGGGGGGGGGGGGTTTGCACACTTCTACAGTAACTGGGTGTAAACCTCTAAACGATTCAATACCTATATATTTAGTAGAAATCATGTTCCAGAACTAATTAAGGGGACCTACCAACCTATCTAATACCTAATCAAGTAAAATTTCTCTTATCGAGCAAAACTTATAATACTTCAATTGAGGTGCCTTCTTATCTTTATATATAATTCGGAATGGTCTTTGAAATTGTGAAGAACTTCGCGGTCCGATTTTAGTGTTAGACTGCTCATTCGAATCAGCACGGCCCCAAGTTTGTTGCAAAAGTGTTGCCGTTCGTCCCTATACCCGCCTTGATCGTGTTCTAGGCGGTCCTTATCAACGAGAGTTGATTATTAGGCTGTGGTGGTAACAACAGTTGCCATCAATTCACGGTGATTAAGAAACGTAGTGTAGTTACTAACATCTAGGAGTGTTATTTCTGAACGAAGAAATTCAAACTGAAGAACTTAGCGGACTTTATAAATAATACCAAACGGTCTTTATATATAATTCCGAATCAGCACGGCCCCAAGTTTGTTGCAAAAGTGTCGGTAAGTAAGAAACGTAGTGATGGGGTCTTTTCTGATCAGCTGAGTGAGCTAAATTCTTTCCTGTTCACTTTAGGAAGTTGAAATTTGATAGGTAGACTCTCTGGGACATTAAGAGACGGGTGAAGTGATGGGGTCTTTTCTGATCAGCTGAGTGAGCTAAATTCTTTCCTGTTCACTATAGGAAGTTGAAATTTGATAGGGAGACTCTCTGGGACATTAAGAGACGAGTGAAGTGATGGGGTCTTTTCTGATCAGCTGAGAATCACTCCATCCCAAAACGATCTCAAACAAGTAACATATATTTCTACCCGCATCACCGATCTTCCAAACGTCAACACTGCCAACATTTTAGTAATTTGTGTTGGTCCCGCCGATGTGTGCACAGTGTCGCGGCAATGACGAAGAGTTGACACTTTACAAAATCCAGGTTAGGGATAAAACCGGAACCGTCAATCTTATCCAATGGGGGAAATTCAATTTCAACTCACATGACATCGTGGCAGCACACCTCGCTGAGTTCCTGTGAGGTACTATTGTTATACGGACTAGATTAGGGCTTTCCAAGCCCTAACAGGCCTCTAGTACATAGATAAATATCAATATTGCAGATTATGCCTCGTCTAAGAAAAAAGAGTGCGGCCATGGTTAAGGCACATGACCGTGCCAGAAAAGATTGTTCTGTCAAAAGTGAGTCAGAACTAAATAAAATACGACAGCTCAATGCAAGATCTCAAAATATTCGGAGACGGAATGAAGAGGTTCGTATTGATATCAGGCTAATCAACAGCTTATCCCAAAAAAAAAAAAAAAAAAGATTGGCGAACCCTGAAAAACTTGAAAAACATAGAGAAATTAATAAAATGGTTCAGAAAAAACGATTGGCCGACTCTGAGCAACTTGAAAAACATAGAGAAATTAATAAAATGGTTCAGAAAAAACGATTGGCCGACTCTGAGCAACTTGAAAAACATAGAGAAATTAATAAAACGGTTCAGAAAAAACGATTGGCCGACCGTGAGCAACTTGAAAAACATAGAGAAATTAATAAAACGGTTCAGAAAAAACGATTAGCCGACCCCGAGCAACTTGAAAAACATAAAGAAATTAATAGAACGGTTCAAAAAAAAAAAAAAAAAAAAAAAGGTTGGCCGACCCCGAGCAACTTGAAAAACATAGAGAAATTATTAAAATGGTTAAGAAAAAACGATTGGCCGACTCTGAGCAACTTGAAAAACATAGAGAAATTAATTAAAATGGTTCAGAAAAAACGATTGGCCGATCCTGAGCAACTTGAAAAACATAGAGAAATTAATAAAACGGTTCAGAAAAAACGATTAGCCGACCCTGAGCAACTTGAAAAACATAAAGAAATTAATAGAACGGTTCAAAAAAAAAAAAAAGGTTGGCCGACCCCGAGCAACTTGAAAAACATAGAGAAATTATTAAAAAAATTGAAACTGGTTAAAAAAAATAGGTTGGCTGACCCCGAGCAACTTGAAAAACATAGAGAAATTAATAAAACGGTTCAGAAAAAACGATTAGCCGACCCTGAGCAACTTGAAAAACATAAAGAAATTAATAGAACGGTTCAAAAAAAAAAAGGTTGGCCGACCCCGAGCAACTTGAAAAACATAGAGAAATTATTAAAACGGTTAAAAAAAAAACGGTTGGCTGACCCCGAGCAACTTGAAAAACATAGAGAAATTAATAAAATGGTTCAGAAAAAACGATTGGCCGATCCTGAGCAACTTGAAAAACATAGAGAAATTAATAAAACGTATCAGAAAAAACGATTAGCCGACCCTGAGCAACTTGAAAAAATAAAGAAATTAATAGAACGGTTAAAAAAAAAAAAAAGGTCGGCCGACCCCGAGCAACTTGAAAAACATAGAGAAATTAATAAAATGGTTCAGAAAAGACGATTAACCAATCCCAAAAAAAGCATTAAACACGCCAAGATGAATTCACAAGCGCAAAGGAGACGTTATAAAAAACGTACACAAACTATTGTTGATCATCGTATTAGAACTAATTCACGCCTAAGCTCTTCAAAGAAACAAATTTTAATTACAAAAGGAACGAAGACGCAATGTTTTAAAAAGAGTTAGACAATGCAATACCAAAAGAATCAATAGTTTACGTTCAAAACTACTAACAAACTATGAGAGTATTGTTAAGACCGGCCCTAATTACACGTGCTCATGTTGTGGACGGTTGTTTTTTAAACATTCAATCAAATTTTTCAAAAGTAATAATAAGCCAATTGAATCCCATTCAACAAATTTTATTAATAATCTCTGTAAACCTGATGTGACTGATGGTTTTGGAGTTGATGGAGTGTGTGGCACCTGCAATGGTTACCTTAAAAAAATGAGAGTTCCACCGTTATCATTAGCAGCTTATAACAACAATAATACCAGTCATGCTGAATGGGCGTGAGATCCCCTACGCCAATACAGCAAAGTATTTAGGAATGACTCTTGATGCAAAACTAAGATGGAAGGAGCATGTCATTAAAAAAAGAGATCAATTAAATATCAAGTTCAAAAAAATGTACTGGCTGCTCGGTAGGTACCCCGATCTATCACTACACAACAAATTGGTAAAATACAAGCAAATTCTAAGGCCAGCCTCAACGGATGGAATCCAGCTCTGGGGCTGCACGAAAAAGTCAAACATAAAGATCATACAAACTTTTCAGAACAAGGTACTAAGGAGTATTGTTAACGCTCCCTGGTACATACGAAATGATGACCTCCACCGGGATCTCAAGATGGAAACAGTTAGCGAAGTGGTTAAGGACTTTGCTATTAAACACGAACAGCGGCTTCATGAACACATGAACCCAGAAGTTCTTCGTCTATTAGACAACAGTAACGTCATCCGGCGTCTTGACAGAACGAAACCTCCCTGTGACAAGACTTGTGAGAAAGTGATCCTATAGACAGGGGTGCCCCCCCCCCCCCAAGCGAAACGACTCGAGCCCCCCCCCACCACAACCCCCCCCCCAACTAAAATAGGTATTTATTAAATAGGTAATGTAAATGATACACTGATGTGATAAAGAATTGAAAACAGCTGACGCTAGCAAATTGTTAGTATAAATCTGATTACTTGTTCATAAAAAAAATTAAAAAATACTCATTTTTCTAACCCCCCCCCAAAAATTTTAACGACGCAGTTTGCGTCGTGACCCCCCCCCCCCTGTGGGCACCCCTGCTATAGAGTAGTTGCCATTGGGCTATGAACTCTACACAATGTCGAATATAGTATTAAAGTAAATTAACTTGATGGGCCAAGCTCAGTTGTTATGTTATGTTTCTAATAAAGAAATTTTGGAAAAAAAAAAAAAAAAACTGATCCGTCAGTTGGGATCCCCAACATTATTTGTTACCCTTTCTCCTGCTGAGACCCAGTGGCCTGAGCTCCTAGTGCTTTTAAAAAAAATTGTCGATAATGAGGACATTACCGAGGAAGCGTCAGTAGCACTGAACTATCGGGAAAAAGTTCGTTTGATAAGTTCTGACCCTGTAACATGTGCCCGATACTTCAATTTTAGAATTAAGGAAATGATAAAGCTGTTTACCACAAAGAAACACGGGATATTTTATGAGCATGAAGTAGTAGACTATTACTACCGAGTTGAGTTCCAACAAAGAGGCTCCCCACACATTCATTCACTTCTTTGGCTTCGAAATGCTCCCACTCTTGAAAAAGACAATGAAAATAGCGTTAAAACGTGCGAGAAATTCATCGACAAGTTCATCTCATGTTCATCGGACCAATTAAGCGATGAAATGTCAGCTTTCCAGATCCATAAACATACATTCACTTGCAAGAAAAAAAATCCAAAAACAAAAAAAAGTTTTTGCCGCTTCGGAATACCATTTTATCCCATGCCTGAAACTAAAATTTTAATGCCATTCGGCAAAGAGGAAGTAAGTTGCGAGCAAAAGAAAAAAATGAATCAAACCATCAGTGAAATTAAAGAATATTTGGATGGCATTTATAAAGATCTTAGTAAAAAATTGCCAATCGAAGATAACAATTTTGATAGTTTTCTCAAACATTTGGATATTTCCCAAGAGGAATACATTGCAGCAATACGAAATTCACTTAAGCGTCCGACTGTTTTTCTCAAACGACTCCCTTGCGACGTCAAAATGAATGCGTATAATCTTGATATTCTTAACCTTCATCGAGCGAACATGGATATACAATTCATCACTGACACGTACTCTGTTGCTGTTTACGTACTCAATTATATAAACAAAACAAAACGTGGGATCTCAAAAGTCCTTCGCGAAGCAAATGAGGAGGTTGCAAGAGGAGATCTTTCAATTAGAGAAAAATTGAAATTTATGGCGAACAAATTTTTAGATTCAAGCGAATTTTCGTCTCAAGAAGCGGTCTACTATATTCTACCGTTACCACTTTCACAGTGCACAAGAACTGTAGAATTCATTAATACGGGTCCTCCGGAAAGGAGGGTTTGCGTTCTTTTATCCAAATCAGAACTCCAGAAGCTTCCTAGTGATTCAACGGATGTATTTGCCAAATCCAACATTGATCACTGTATAAATCGTCCTGATGCTTTGAAAGATTTATGTCTCGCAGATTTTGTTGTATGGTACAATTACACAAAAAATAGAAGTTCCTCAAAACGAACAAACGACCGTTCAGACATAGATTCAGATCACGATGATAACAACGTGGAGTCCTCAAATGTTTTCAAGTTGAAGAATGGAGATGGTTTTATTTCTAAGAGAAAAAAGTCCAAAATCATCCGATTTGTTCGTTTTAATATAGAAACACATGAAAACGATTTTTACCGCGAACAGTTGATGCTGTTCTTGCCATGGGTTAACGAAGAAAGTGAACTGATTTCTGTCGACGCCAAGGACAAATTCAGTAAGAATAAGGAAGTGATTTTAAAAAATCGGAATCTATACATTTTTAACTCCTTAAATGAACAAGGAACAGATGATTTCATCGATGAAGCCATCAAAGAACATAATGAAAATGAAATGTTGAACCAAGAAGTCGAAGAGGTTGTCGATATCCCTGCAGACCTTGAACACCGATACGAAGTGATAAGAGATAGAACTGACGAGGGAGACATATTCTACGACGTGGGATGTGGATTGGGAAACGAGAAAAGTGAAGACGAATACGTTCCTGTTCCCCATGTGATCCCTGAAGAACGTTACCTTGAGGTGGTCAGATCTTTGAATGACAAACAACAGCGGTATCACTACCATGTCTTGCATACTTTCAAAACACAGGCCGGTCCTATTTACGAATGCGTATTGGGCAGTGCGGGGGTTGGGAAATCAAGACTGATTGAGGCCCTTGAACAATCTATAGTCCGATTTTTCAACTCAACAGCAGGTGTGGAGTTGGAGGCTCTCCGAGTTTTATTGTGCGCACCCACTGGAAAAGCAGCATTCAACATAAGAGGAGTTACACTGCACTCAATCTTGGCTTTACCATTGAATCAAGCAAGCTATGACATGCCTCCATTGAGTTCCAGCGTATCAAATACTTCATTTAGTAAACTGAAGGACGTCAAGTTAATTATAATGGATGAGGTGAGCATGATTGGCACAAAAATGTTTGCAAGAGTTGATGCTCGTTTGAAACAAATTTTTAGAACCAGCATTCCATTTGCTGGAATATCCGTAATTTTATTTGGTGATTTTAATCAACTGGCCCCTGTAGGTGATGGATACATTTTCTCTAATAACACTGCTAATCCTTACAGTCACCTTATGGGGAATCCTCTTTGGGAGATGTTCAGCTTTTACAAGCTAACGGAAATTATGAGGCAAAAAGGTGATGCTCCTTTCGCTACCGCTCTCAATAATTTGGCCATGGGTTGTTTAACGTCGGCTGAAGTTCAAATGTTTGAAAGCCGTGTTGTAAAAAATGCTATTCCCAATTCCAAGTCACTCAGACTCTTCAGAACGAATGAAGAAGT
Organism: Adelphocoris suturalis; assembly: GCA_030762985.1. Classification (NCBI taxonomy): domain Eukaryota; kingdom Metazoa; phylum Arthropoda; class Insecta; order Hemiptera; family Miridae; genus Adelphocoris; species Adelphocoris suturalis. The sequence continues at coordinate 7,871,521 of CM061040.1, read as the reverse complement.
TGATACTTATAATAAATCAGTTTTTAGTAGCAAGAAAAAAGGTGATATAAGAGGGTTTGATGCTATCGATCGTGTCATTGGAAAAGTTTCAGACGCTCAACGAACATCAACCCTCGATTATATGAAAAAATCCATGAAAACATCCAACACTTATGGGCTTCCATCCCATATAAAACTATGTGTTGGTATCAGGTACATGGTCACTATAAATGTGAAAACCTCAGATGGCCTTGTAAATGGAGCTGTTGGAATCTTAAAATTTGTGGAAACTTCAGAGCAACCAAGTCGTCCGTTTATGGTTGCTTTTTGATGATGAAAAGTAGGTCGCGAAACACGGAGAGGTTCAAGAAGAGCAGCTAAGCGGTTAGGCATAGATCACATGTTTACCCCTTTGGAATTGGTTTCTCGAAACATTCGACCGCGGCAAAATTCTCCGATCATGGTTATGAGAAGGCAATTCCCCGTTGTTCCAGCGGAAGCCATAACCATTTACAAAAGCCAAGGGGGCACCTACGATTCTGTAGTTGTCACGTTGAGGAAAGGAATGCGCAGAACCGAAATGTACGTAGCCTTCAGCCGTTCAACTAGCTTGATCGGATTAACTATTCTAGGAACTTTCAAAAATCCCGGACCACTCGATAAAAATAACGTAGTCGTTACAGAAATTGAAAAAAGACTAAATGAAAAACCGGTAAATTTTAAATTAAACTTCTTGCAAGATTATCCTGGAATCAATCATCTTCCACAACGTAAATTCACTTAGAAAACATTTTTTAGACATTAAACATGACAATTGCTTTAATGCGGCTAAAGTAATTATATTAGTAGAAACATGGCTCCACATCCATGAAACCATGGACCTCCCTGGTTATACTGTTGTTTATCGATCTGACGTTAACCGATCCCAATCACATGTATATGGCTTGATGATATACACCAAAAATGAACTAGCTGGTCAAGTCGAATTACTATATGATTTTGACGAAGAAAATAAAGGGCTTGCATGTAATATAGCTTTTATTAAAGTACGGAACACTTTTATTTGTGGAGTTTACAAACCACCATCAACCCCAATGTTGATTTTGATACCTAAATTACAAGAAGCCCTTTCATCAATTGTAAAAACCACTGGAGACACAATTTTAATACAGGAGATTTTAATAATGACTTCCTGAATGTAGGAAATAAACTCAAACTCAATGAATTCTTCAAATCGGAGGGTTTACGAAATTTGTTGCCTGATCAACCATCAACCAACTTGCTCACCCAAATCGACCTATGTTTTAGTAATAACTCAAATATATTAGCTTGTTATTATGAGAGTTATTTCTCCTATCACAAACCAATTATATGCATAACAAGCTTAATAGGAATAATAGGATCATTGATCATCGTAGGAATAATTGATCATCCCCAAACAAATCTTGACTATAACTTGAATAGTATGCAAGAGGATGTCATTAGGAAACAATGTGAGGCAGCAAGCAGCAAGAGCATAACATCGTTAGATATCCCTGAGAATAAATATGATGGTACCATAGAAACCTCAAACGTGAGAGATAAATTACATTTTCCCAATAATTCCGAGAGTGATAGAAGAATTGAAGAACCTTTGGCAGAAGAAGTAATTTCAATTCATGATTCACAAATAATTTTAGATCGTGCTGAACAATATCGATTGTCAAGGGAATCAATAATGAAAGAAATCGAAGAGAATGTTTTACCGAATGATTCTTGGATTAATGATAGAGCTATCGACGAAATATTGAAAATTATAAAAAATACAACAACTTTTGATACCCTTGAATGTGTTATGTTACAATGTCCAGAGCTAGTAGAACCCACTACAACTAATCGTGAAATTCTAATCTTGGGGAGGCTTGCCGCCATAAATCATTTTCATTGCATGTACTATGATGGGGAAAAATTAAGAATATATTATTCGTTGTCAAAGTATTTGCCAGATGAGGAGAAGGTACTTATTAATAGAAGATATCCAAATCTCAGAGACAGCGACATAGTTTTCGAAAAATGTCAGCAACAACCAGACAACGACGCGTGTGGTGTGTTTTCTGCTGCCAATGCTGTGTCACTTGCATTGGGATTTAACCCCTCCGATTTGAAGTATAAGCTCGATAAACAACCAGGCCAAAAGAAATTTTTAACTTTGACGATGCGACGACACTTTTTAAAGATTATTCAAGAACAGAGATTGATGCCGTTTGAACTAATCTAAATCTACGACTAACTGAACTAACTAAACTAAATCTACGAACCCCAATCTGAGGGAACATATTTACAGTAGAACCTAGGTTAACCGAACTCGGGTTAACCGAAACCCGGGTCAACCGAAACGGTTCCGTAAATAAATTATAAGTACGTAATATGTAAACACGCGCCGGTCAAGCCTCTTTCTCCATAAACAGTGCCTACGTGATGAAAAAGCAAACAAAAATCACTTATTTCTGTAAAATGTAATGTACAATGCTGTAGTAACTTCATTTGTTCAGTTTACAGAATTTTATAATCCATTATAACATTTTTTGTAGATGAAATAAAACACTGTATTATATAGATATTGTTTGTTAATTCATTTTCCCTACACACCATGTTAATAGGGTATTTTTAGCACATAACAGTTTAACCGAAAAATCAGGTATCCGGAATGGCTCTCCCCCCTTTATTTCGGTTAACCGAGGTTCTACTGTATTGAAATTGTACGGTTCTTACTTCTTTATTCGTTTCTGCGCATTCCCAATGGAGAACTGTTAGTTGAATTTTACTGCTTGAGTGTATGACCTAACATTGTGCTAAAATGTTTTATTATTTCATTCGAAGCCACATCATCGTATGAACGTTTACAATATCCTGTTTTAATCAAATACTTGTTATTTTATAATTTTTCAGATTTTTAAAAAACCGGTCATATGACTACGCCTCTGCTATTGATGATTATCTGCTGGATTCAAAAATCCTTGAATTAGCGTTGCATTAACCAAACTCAAACATTCTCAACTATCGTTAATATTACCTGAACTTGAAACAAATAAATTCCAGCCAACTTTCTTTAGGAGAAAAGTTCAGTAGAGGGGACTCAATGAGCAAAGGTAGGCTTTGAGTTCTTTCAACTCAAAGTAGGCAGGTGATCCACCGGTATACAAACCAGGAAACGACCCCCATAGCAATACGTCCATGGTTCAAGAAGTAACCGGATTGTCATTATGGTGGAAAATCGTGTTTAATATCAAAATTCATCACACAACATATCTATGGAAACCTTCATTCTTTTTTTTTTTTTTTTTTTAATTAATTAGATAACTTTATTGTTTAAAAACATTACAGTTTTGCTCGAAATTAAATATAGTAGGATAAAGATCCTAATTCACATGGCACATGTAGTGAGGTGTAGCCCAGTGGCTACCCTTCATCCAGTTTATTCCAAATTTTCGAACTCCATATCTCCTAATAGAGCGTCTTGAAGGCGACGTTTTTTTAGGCGACGGCTCGGTGGGAGTTCAGGTGAATTGATGGGAATGGATGCTATTAAGGGATTAGTATGGTCCACCATTTTGCTGCTCATTCTCACATATGTGTCCTTGATCACAGTCTTCACCATCGGGATTCCAAGATCATTGTGGAGAACTGAATTTCGCACAAACCAGTCCGCTCCAGTTATCATGCGCAATACCCGGTTTTGCAACACTTGGATTTTATTAATGTGACATGTTGCAGCTGCTCCTCACAGTCCACATGAGTAAATCCATATTGGTAGGATGAGAGAAAGATATATCAGTCTTTTTGTTGAGATGGAGAGAGGGGAATGTTTTGTGAGCAGAGGTCGAAGCTGGCGAATCCGCTGTCGGATCTTATTTGTCAGGTAGGTGACATGCTCCTTCCAAGTCATTCGCTCATCTAAGTGAAGACCAAGGTATCGCACATGTGTCACAATGGGTATTGTTTCGTTGTTCATCGTAAGTTGGTCTGTGAAGTTCTGTCTCAAATAGGTGAAAGGTACTGCAGCTGATTTGGAGCTGTTGATCTTGAGTCTCCATTTCCTTGACCAATCCTCAATTTCACTAAGGTGACGTTGGAGTACCTCTCCAGCTTCGCGAAAACTGTCGGCTTTTGTCAACGTAGCTGTGTCATCTGCAAACTGAGCTGTCATTACGTCTGGTGGACTAGGAATGTCATGAGTGTATAGAAGGAATAGGAAGGGACCAAGAACACTTCCTTGGGGCACTCCTGATTTCATTGATTTAGAGGTAGAAAGTGCTTCTCTTGAAGATTGAGTTATTGGATCTGTTTACATCATGAACCATAACGTGGAATGGAAAGTTGCCATGTAGATTTACCTACATGCAACTTTCGATTCCGTTTCCTAAAGTAGTTCCAGGTCACTCTGAATATTGAAATTGAAGAATACATATACCTACTCAAACGTAACTCCCGTATGCTCTTCCCATCGATCCTAGTAGAAACCGCACATCTCCTTCATAGTTCATTACAAGACCAAGCAATTCAAAAAACAAAACAAAACAACTCCACTTAGTGTTCCCTGCACTTCGTTGATTAGGTGAGTGAATCGATACAACATTGTACTAAAACTTCTAATTACCTACTGCTACCTTACATGATACTATAGCCTAATGGGATAGGTATGTACCTCAATAACCAATATGTTCGATATTGGATGTAATTATCAAATAGTAGAGTGAAGAAATAACATGAAGCAGTTAAAATTCAAGAATTTACCTACTAATCGAATCGTTGATAAATCGACAATAATTGGGATTTAATGCTAGTGTTAAATATTTTCAATTTCTTTCTTGTTGCTACGGAAAAGCCAAGTGACACTTCCCCATAATTTAGGCTGTCAATAGATGCACAGAGACTACAGTTTGTCAATTTCTTGCTGTAGGATACTAGATTCGAATGCAACTGACTTTATATCACTCGTAATATAAAGCCTCATCATCGATTGGCTGTGGAAATACGTTTCTTTCATATGACGTCGGTATGTTTTTTATTTTATGTCAAGATTTGATGATGTTATGATAGGATACTGTTAAGATTTCAACTGCCTTCAATACTGACCACATTGGACATCGAAATCTATGAATATTTACCTACATTTGTCGATAAATCTACAAGATTAGTTTAATAATAATAAAGTATGAGTACCTCCTAATTATTTTTAATAATTTGATTCCATGTTTTTTTTCTATCAAAATCATAAACTAAAATTTCTCTACGCGATCAATAGCGACTGAAATGTCGAAGATTTCTTCAAAAATTCGCTCATGGGGTCATGCTGGGGTCTAGGTGAAAGAGGCTCGAAACGTTTGGACACACAATCAATCTGGGGAACTTGCAGTGCTAACAAGTTCCAAATCATAAAACCACAATTCGCGCGTCAGATTTAACTTTACGTAAAGATTTAATTCAGTTAGCAACCATCGCCCATGTCCCATTGCACTTTCGGTGGTCAGGACCCTCTGGGGAAAGTGGTCTCACGGAACAGCCCCGTGGCGAGTGTGTGAAACATCCAAACGTCACACAAATACTGGCTTTTTTTCAGGCCTTTTCACTAGAGACGGAATCTCAACAGTGTCACCTTGAATTATAAGGTAACAAATTGCTTTTACACACACTCAAGAATAGAATCGACGGATTTTTCCGGGTTTGACGATCCAACATACCTTGCAAAAATCGTCATACCCCGGAAAATGTGCGACGACAGTACTAACCTACAGCAACCTACAGAATTCTGGCAAAATTATGACTCAACTCGCACCTAAAAAGAAAGCTTCGTACATCAACATAAATCATTCACCAACAGCAAAATGTTACCGTACTTCATTTAGTTATTGAAAAATCTCACTGACACAAACTCCAAAGATTGTACGAGTGCCCTCACACCAGTTTGGAATGGAATTTTCTAAACAACTATGAAATAAATTTAGGTCACCAAGCCATCGGCACCGTGATGCTGATAAAGTCATATCGGTTTACGGAGTAAGCAATAAAATCCATTAAGATATAATTGTTGCCTTACTTACAAGCTAGTGTCTACTCCTTAATTGACCGTTATTAAGGAGATAAATTTAGATAAGACAGAGTAAACGTAGCAGACCAAAAGTCAGGAAAACGGTACGCAGATAAATATATTAAAATTCTGGCAGAACAGTAAAAATAATTATGTGGGTAGGTAAGTAGGAAACTCAAGTAAGTAGGAGTTGAAGCAAAGTAGGCGCGTAAGTAGATCGTATTTGTTTCTTGCTGAAGTTGTAGGTAACTAAATAGGTGGAGTAGTAATTTCTGACACTTCGTTATAGCACACGGGTTCATCAGTATCGTGTAATAAAGAAGACAGCAATACGTTGTTTTAATCGTATTTGTTTATTTTTGTAATGTGGTTACAGGAATATAAGAATACTATCTATCCTTCAAAATTGTAAGGACACTAAGCTCATAGGATCCTTGTGATTCACCGTATTTTGGTTCCTGATTTTGATCTTAATATTATAAATGTTATTAAAAATATGTAGGGCAGCACATATCTAGAAAACTATGTAAAGTTAATAGCGGTGCTTAATTTAAAAAATAAAGTTTTCCGACAAATTTGTCGTCGAATCGGTTTTTGTACATAACATGTCGAAAGAATTAACACGATTACCTTCATCTTTAATAACCGTAGACAGTACATATAAATGAATTTGAAATTGAGCGTTAGGTTTTAGATTACAAGTCTGATATTCTTGACTCTTTGACTAGATACCTAATAATCCTTGTCTAAACCATAGATAGTTTGTGGATAAATTCACCCCGGAAAGGATGTTCCGCTGGATGAAGGGAAAATCCTCCAGTACACGCAGTTCCTTTCAGAATTTAGGAATATTAAAACTAGAACCATGGCCCCGTCAGTTAAATGGAGAAGGATAGTTGAGGTGCTTCATCAAAATAGCAACGGCAAGATTTGGAATGAGAATGGTGTATGTGTGTGTGTGTGTGTGGGAGGGGGGCTCTATGCACGTATATATTTATAATCAAAACTCCTAAAGGTTACACATAATCATTTCATTTCGATTTTCCATTGAGAGTCTTGAAGCTCTACTAGAATCTACTAGAAAGATAAAACAATGCTACGGATAAAATTGGGATTATAATCATCAATTTCGTGGTAGGATGAAAAGCGTGGTAGCCACTAAATCGGTAGAACATTTTTGAAAAGAGTAAACGAGCATAAAGATGTATACCCAATAAGGGTAAATCTAAATGTTCGAATAACGTTATAAAATCCAATCATGGGTAGGTAGAAAAAATACCTACCTAATTTTTTTTTACTTTTGATTTGACAGATAGAATATTTTTGTAGAATTTCTTAATTTTGGTTTATTATTTTCAATAATAAGCTTATGTGATCGTATAGCAAAAATTTTTTATAACCCCCCTCAAACTTTGTCATTTTACGTTTCAAAGTGCGTAGAGTCCAAATCTGCAATGTCCGTCCGCCGTTCACCGTTCACCGTTCGCCGTCCGGGCCATAAAAGGCCTTAGAATTGACTTAAAAAATCCGTTCTTTCGCACGTAGACTCCACTTGGGGTCTAGTTGGTCCTAACTTCTCGCCAGCTCGATCGCTCCACACCCATGGGTGCTATGAGCCAAAAATAGGTGAAAAGTGTCTTTTTCCAGGCTTTGAGTGTTAGACTGACGTACGCGCGCACGCCTTGCACGCTTATTGGAATGATGAAAACATTGGCAGAGGGTCATGAAGGGGGAGGGGGAGGAGGAGCGGCGCCTTGTAGGGGCATAGCGGCACGTCACCCGGGGGAAAATAGAAAAGGAAAAATAGAAAATTACAGATTGTAATTTTGAATTTCAATTTGTAATTTTCTGTTTTTACTTTTCGTTTCTTCCTTTCCATTCTTTATATTTTTTCCGGTCAAATTTATATTAACCTTTCTTGATATTTTCAAATCAAATCAAATCGTTTTTATTTGTAGCTGCCAAAACTGGCATTACAAAAGTCAACAGAATAATAGAATGATAGAAGAAAAGTAGAATCATTCACGAAGGTAGGTACATAAATGTTTAGGAATGATAAGCAATGTTGGTGTGACGAGTGAGTGATGAACCACTGGTGTTTTTATTTCAACAAATTTGACGACTCCGTTATATTCGGATGATTATAATCTCTATTATTTATAAGAATGAAACTCCGTTTGTCTGTCTGTCGTGTCTATGCACGGCCAAACGGCTGAGTGGGGGGAGTCTACGAGTGGGGGGATCTTCTTGGGATTTTCCGAAAGGTGGAACGAGCGAATTTAAAATTGTCTAATCCCAGCCGAACCATGGGCCGTAGGGCGGGAGGGGGGTCGAAGTAAGAATTAATGTGCGCTTTTTCCACTTCCCCGCTTCCCCTACCCCTCTAAACGGCCGTTGAAAATTCCGGAAAAATATTATATATAGGATGATTTTCCTGGACACACCAAACTCTGAAGATGTCCTCAGTAAGAGGACGAAACGTTAATCAATAAAAAAAAAAAAAAAAAAAAAATAGATGAAATAATTTCATTTATTTTTCCTGGGCCGCATCCCGACCAATTCCAACATCACAGTACTTACGGTCGACCAAACTACTAACAAAAGTGGTTTCGTTGAATGTAAATCAAAAATGAAAAGTTATCAAAAGTGATTGGTCTGACAGATGTCTAAAAGATAATATTATCCCTCAATATATTTCCCCATTAACAGGTCCATTTCTGTAAAGCTAGGAATTATCCCTTCACAATCTTAAAACTTGTTTTGAGTACCCCTTCTTACCTCTGAATCTGATTAGCAGCGATCTCCCTTTCACTTTGCTTTTGATTGGTTTTATCTCTCTGCCCTTCCTATTTATTGACCAATGCGATTCAAGCTCCCTTTCACTAGTGACAATGGGGAGAAATGGGGTGTCTTAGACACCATTGAACGAACTGGGGATCTGATTGGGCGAATATGTTGGGATTATTCTTACTTAAATCACATGCTACTTGAAATTTTTCAAATCTAATCCATAGAAGGAGAGGTTTTAGGTGAAGGGGGGAGGGGTATCTTCGTCATCACTGAACAAACTGGGGATTCGATTGCAGAATATGTTTGGATTACTCTAATTCAAGTCAAAGACTACTTTTTTAAAATTTTTCAAATCTGACTAACAATGGAGGGGGAGAGAGATGGGGGAGTTAATGCGTTTCGAAAGTCACTGAACCAACTGGGGATCTGAGTTCTTAAATATGTTTGGAGTATTCTATGTTAAATCACAGGCTGCTTAAAATTTTTCAAATCTAACTCATAGAAGATGGTGTTTTAGGGGAAGGGGGGGGGGATGGAGTATCTTTGTCATCACTGAACAAAAAAGGGGATTTGATTGTAGAACATGTTTGGATACTCTAATTCAAGTCAAATACTACTTTTTCAAACTTTTCAAATCTGACCTAGAGAGGTGGCGGAGGGGGGGGGGGGGGGGGGATGTTAGAGTGTTTTGAACGTCACTGAACCAACTGGGGATGAGTGGGCGAATATATCAGAATTACTTCAACATAAGTACTTTTTTGAATCAGATCCATAGTGGTGTCCCAAAATGTAATGGGTAAGGGGGGGGGGGGTTGCATATATTCAAATCAATCTGTGCAACGCACGGGTGAACCAGCTAGAGAATGCCCAAGTTTGAAATCTTGGAAACCCCTCATCTTGCTCCTGTTCCTGCATTTTTCAATGGATTGATCATATCTCCATCATATCTCCACGTCTGAATTAGATTTTTTTAGTCATTCTCTTCGAATATCCTTTGGGCGATTTCTTTGAGGGACTGCGCTGTGCCGACTATCAATCCGAAGGCACCGATAAAGATGACAGTGAAGTGGACGATGGACCAGAAAAAGAATCGCAGGCCCTTCCTGTCGTGCCAGAACGTGAATAAGTGGAAAATGGCTGGGAACGCAAGGCCAAGAGTTGTCAGGGCCAATGCTCCGAAAAGGGAAATTATTAAATCCAGGTGTGGTATGGTGGCCGCCAATAGAACTGGAATGAGATACAAGAAGGACATGCTATTAGAACTGTAATAAGACATAATGAATGGGCATACATAATGTTAGGCAATTTCTCTTTCTAATGAAAATTAGCGGATTAAAATTAAAACTATCACATTGAATGGGGAAAAATTAAATGCCATAATGAATGGGGAAAAATTAAAACTATCATCTACGGGTAGAAAGGTAAACAATTAGGTCCTACTTACTGTAAATTACCTGAAATATCTACTGTATTTACTAGGTAAAATTTTAAAATCTTGTGTAGCATGTGCTAAAACTAATATTATGTTATAGCACCTGATAGCGAAGCACCGGTGTGCAAAGCTAAATAAATTCATCTAAGGTAAATTTTCGAGAAATGAGAACAACGGCTGGAACCATTATATTATTATGCGTACGACTAAGAAACGACCCAAAATTTACAAAACGACTGTCTACTCAAGAAAACATTTGACCTTCAAAAATTTGAATCCCAGGATCTAGAACTTACCTACTTTTTGTTTATGAGTAAGCATAACTATGACTATCCATTAATATACCTTCAATTTTATCATCATGAAATTAACTGCCATCAAAAGGATATTCCCTTTTTCATTGAATTAAGAAATAATAATGACTAATGTTGTATTGCTTGTACATAGTCTTAGCAATTATTCTACAGCAGTTACGCTCGCCTCCACGTCCAGCCGGGGGGCAAGCCCCCCGGACCCCCCATTCAATTGCTCGCTTCGCTCGCAAAGTGTGACGTGTAGGGAATATTGCTCGCTTCGCTCGCAAAGTCTGGCATGTAGGAAATGTTGCTCGCTTCGCTCGCAAGGTGTGGCTGTGCAGATGCGATGTATTACAATTGAAACATGTAGGGGATGTTGCTCGCTTCGCTCGCAAACGATAGATCCCTAAGGGTAGGTTTAACTTTTGTAAGGGATGCTGATCGCTTCGCTCGCTTGAGGAAGTTATACTGCCCACCCAACTTGGCAGACTTTTTTTTCTGTTAGAAATTCTTACAAACAAATTAAATCTTATAAACTACGTGGAACCACAAAAAGTTTATTCGGGGATGTTGCTCGCAAGGTATTGCTGTATATTTGTAGGAAAAAATCCGAATTTATTATGTTGTCATGGCTCTCGCTTCGCTCGCAAGGTATACCTGTACACCCTTCAAGACGTAAGTGTGTAGGCCAAGCTCGCAACCTATGTGTACCTGCTCGCAACCCGTTCCCGTCAGGTGCAAGCCCCGCCTCATCGAACCCCTTGACGTCTTCGTAGAGCCTTCTCGCGTCCACGGCACATATAATTTCTCATTTTAATAGCTTCGTCTCGCTTCCGCTCGCAATTTGACCTACTTCCCGTCACTTTTTTCGATATCCGATTTCGGATTCAGATTGGGCGGGATCAAAGCTGTATTTCGCCCGCGAAAACCGTTCCGAAAAACGTACCTTTACGGGATATTTTAATGGGAAAAAACGAAGTTTTTAGTCTGACTTTTCGAGAAAACGGGTCCGTACTCTCGCATTTTTTTTACGCATTTCCCGATACTTTTTCCGCGATCCGATCGCGCCGTCGTCTTCCTCGTAGGAAGACCTACGAAACCGATATTTTTCCGGAATTTTCGACGGCCGTTTAGAGGGGTAGAGGAAGCGGGGAAGTCCAAAAAGCGCACATTAATTCTTACTTCGACCCCCCTCCCACCCTAAGGCCCATGGTTCGGCTGGGATTAGACAATTTTAAATTCGCTCGTTCGTATATGGATTATAAAATTGTGGCTGTATACATGCGATGTATTACAATTGAAACGTGTAGGGGATGTTGCTCGCAAACGGTAGATCTCTAAGGGTAGTTTTAACTTCTGTAGGGGATGTTGCTCGCTCCGCTCGCTTGAGGAAGTTATACTGCCCACCCAACTTGGCAGACGTTTTTTTCTGTTGGAAATTCTTACAAACAAATTAAATCTTATAAAACTACGTGGAACCACGAACATTTTATTAGGGGATGTTGCTCGCTTCGCTCGCAAGGTATACCTGTATATCCTTGAGGAAGTTATACTGCCCACCCAACTTGGCAGACGTTTTTTTCAGTTGGGAATTCTTACAAACAAATTAAATCTTATAAAACTACGTGGAACCACGAAAAGTTTATTCGGGGATGTTGCTCGCTTCGCTCGCAAGGTATTGCTGTATATTTGTAGGAAAAAATCCGAATTTATTCTGTTGAAATGGCTCTCGCTTCGCTCGCAAGGTACCTATGTGTACCTGCTCGCAACACCCAAACACCGAAACCTGTACCTGAGTTATCGAACCCCAAACACGTCTGTCTTCCTAGAGCCTTCTCGCGTCCACAGCACATATAATTTCTCATTTTAATAGCTTAGTCTCGCTTCCCCTCGCAATTTGACCGACTGCCCGTCACTTTTTTCGATATCCGATTTCGGATTCAGATTCGGCGGACCCAAAGCTGTATTTCGCCCGCAAAAACCGTTCCGAAAAACGTACCTTTATGGGGTATATTTTAATCGGAAAAAACGTAGTTTTTGTCGGACTTTTCGAGAAAACACGGTCCGTACTTTCGCATTTTTTTTACGCATTTCCCGATACTTTTTTCGCGATCCGATTGCGCCGTCGTCTTTCTCGTTTCAAAACCTACGAAACCGGTATTTTTCCGGAATTTTCGACGGCCGTTTAGAGGGGTTGGGGAAGCGGGGAAGTCCAAAAAGCGCACATTAATTATTACTTCGACCCCCCTCCCGCCCTACGGCCCATGGTTCGGGTGGGATTAGAAAATTTTAAATTCGCTTATACACCCTATCGGAAAATCCCAAAAAACTCGTAGACTCCCCCCACTCAGCCGTTTGGCCGTGCATAGACATGACAAACAAACAAACAAACAGACAGACGAAGTTTCATTCTTATAAATAATAGAGATGTGGCCGAATACGTTCCTATACGTTACATAACTTGACTCCACTTCTCTATGTACATACTAGCAATTACAAATATCATTCAATCTATAAAGAATTTACTAGTATAATTCTCACCTTCAATTACCACCAAACTGATCCTCAAGCAGTATTCCTTGAAGAGTCTGTTTTTCTTAATCCTGGGTGACAGGAATCCATTCCACGCTATGTCAACCCCAAAATATCCCGGCAACGGCAGCGTGATAAATATAGCTAAAGCGAGCATCAGCCTTGATATTTCTGCCAAACTGTAACAATATGAATAAAAATAAGAGCCAGCTGGTTACCCCCTCCCCCCCCCCCCCCCCTCAACTTCAAAATTAGTTGGTTCAAGTACGTTTCAAGATGCAGACAATCCAAAAATTGAACTAAAGGAAGAAAAATGGAAAATACAAAATCTGTCCATCGTACGCCGCCGCCGTTCGCCGTCTGAAGTTTTCTCCGAAACTACGTAACAAAACTTTACGAAATTTGGCTCAAAAATCATACATTGGCCGGGGATGTGCCAATAACATCGGCATCACTTTCGATCAACCCTGAAGAGTAGAATTTAAGGGAAGAAAATTATTGAAAAATCGAAAACTCGAAAACTTTCGAGGCAACCAATGTTTTCTTTGTTTGGTCTCATTTGTAAACAACATTCCAAAGAATCGGTTGACACCACCCGGTTTGCTGTACACTCATGTGTTTGCTTCCCTAAGGGCTAAAATTTTGGCAGGAAAAAAATCAACATGGGAGCAAATCATAAGTAGTGGTAGTACATAGCAAAAATCGCCTTGTTACTACGACGGCGATGCTCGTATTTGCTGATATAAATTCCAATGGAATTTTCACTTTACGTAACTGGGTACTTTATAACTGTTGTCGCTTGAAAGTGGACTTCTTTACAAATTATATAAAATATATCACCTAGCTATTTAATTATACCTTAGGGTTGTTGAGGGCGAGAGTAATCAGCTTCTCGTATTTTGTAGTTTTTATTCCAGCTAAGCGCTTTTGCCACATAGGCCTCGTCAGAGCTGTAAAATGTCAGTACACCCTAAGTACAGGTTTGTATTCCTATATTATTGTATTAAGCTATTTAATTTTATTTTTAGTGTAGATTTAAGGTTTGAGAGTATTATTATTACAGTTTCTAGCTAGTAGACCGCATGTTTTGTAATGTTGATGTAAACTCGTATGTACACTTGTATGAAACTTATATGCAGGTAATTACAAATATTATGTTTGAGTCTGTAAATATACTAGCAAGAACTTTTCAATGATCTATACATTCATGATTCACAAACGTGGAAGCTATGTGCCACATCCTAATTGGTAGACTTTTTTGATTTTATTTTTACGATACGGGTAGGGCCCAACTACATTGAAGAATATTAAGACATCAGGGAAAATAATGGATACAATTCGATGTATAAAAAAGTTATAATTGAAAGAAAAGAAGTCAGAGAAGAATAAATGAGTGTTATAAAGGGATTGGCTAAATAACTGTATGTAGTTGCGACCGGAGTTCTGAGGGTGGTGGTTGATTGAAAAAATCCAGTTCCGGATTCATTTGGATGAGTAGATAGTGGATAGTAGATGTAGTAGCCCAACTACATTGAAGAATATTAAGATATCAAAGAAAATAATGGATACAATTCGATGTATAAAAGTTCCATTCATGCAGCATGATCGTATGAGCGAATTTTCGTAAATTATCGTATTGTATAATGTTGAATTGTTTTGAAATTTGAGCTTTTTGAGTGCAAGGAAATCGTTAAAAATTAATTTTATGGCAAAAAACGTATTCTAAATAATAACCTGCTGTTCAAATAGAAGTTCTGAATTTTTAGCTTTTTTTTTGCAGTTTTTATCGATTTTTCAGCAAATTTTGATGAATTTTAAGTATATTTTTCAGCATAATTGTGTACATACATTTTTGGATGTTCTATTTTATAGTTAATAAACTTTATTTGAGCAATATTCTACAAAAAATATAAATTGAACGATTTTTAGCCGTTATAGCAATTTTTAGAGATTTTTTGAGTACATTTTTTGAAATTTTACCAATTTAATGTGCTCAAAAAGTGTTGTCCAACGAACTCATCCTTTCTTTCGAAATGCTTGATTTTTTGGCGAAAGAACCAAGTTTTTATCTCAATTCTATCGAGAGTTATCGTCTGGAATGAAACTTCTTTATTTTTCACCAAACAAAAATCGTTCTCCACCCGTTGAAAAGCTCTCGATTTATCACGCATTTCTTCCGTACTTGTTCTTCTATTCATGTCGTTGTTTTATATTTATTTATGTTATAAATGGATATAGTAAACAATGCCGCTTGTTTTGTTGTCACTTGGTTGAGAAGTTAATCTTGCTTATAGTAATTGTAGACGCGCACCATAACAGAAAATTACCTACACAAAATTGAGTCAAGAACATTTATCTCTTATTTCAGTTACCATGAGCCAATAATTTCTTTTCTAGAGTCGTCAGATGATCGTAATAATGATAACACTATTGTTGACGGTTAATGAATAAAGAATAAAATAATAATGTAAACAGAAAATATAGAAACAATGTTGTGAATAGTTTATGTGCAAGAAAAGTTTAATAATGTTTGAATGAAAATTTTGTATACTTTGAAATTTGGTCTTTACAAGATTTTTTTGGTAACCAAAATCATTTCCATAATATATTTTATATTTATTATATTTAGCGTTATAGAAGTTTACACTTTTCCGTTGACAAATTTTCTCATACTGAGGGGAAATGGAGTCTTTGTTCCACCAACACTCCGCAATTGTATGCTGCCCAGAATTCACGAAGGACATTTTGGAATCGATAAATGTAGATCTAAAGCAAGCCAAAGTGACTGTATTTCCAATGATACTGAAAATCAAGTGAAGGGCTGCCCTCAATGCATCCAAAACACTCAAAATCACTTCAAACCTTTAAATCCTTCAAAGTTCCTGACGCTACCGTGGAAGTTAGTTGGGATGGATTTGTTTAAAATTGATAATAAATGGTTCATTACTATATGTAACTGATTATTACTCACGATATCTTGAAGTCGCCGAACTGAAAACCTTGAGAACTTCGGAAATCATTGAAAAATTAAAATCTACGTTTTTTCCGCCATGGAATTCTAGACGAAGTTCGTAGGTACTGACAGTGGAACCCAATATCATGAGTTGGAAGGTTCCGAGTTCCATGACTTTGCGTATGAATACGGCTTTCTAATTATTATATACATATAATAATAATAATATAAAAAAGCGTTAAAATCCAGGAATCATTTCAGAATGCCTCAAAACAGATTTCGATGTAGAAAATTTTTGAAAAGTTTTATTTTAAAATTTTTGGAGCCATTGCAATAGCTTTATTTTCTAAGAAAATTCGCTAAAAAAGGTATAATTGAAAGAAAAGAAGTCAGAGAATAATAAATGAGTGTTATAAAGGGATTGGCTAAATAACTGTATGTAGTTGCGACCGGAGTTCTGAGGGTGGTGGTTGATTGAATAAATCCAGTTCATTTGGATGAGTAGATTCGCCATACGAGGGAGCCTATGCAGGGGGCGGTTCAAGGAATAATTATTCGAGAAGAACTGGGCTAAGAAAATATTCTACCACAATATTCGGCCACACCCGACTCGGCAGTCGGTTTTTCTTCTTGAAGAAAATCCGGGCCCCCTTCGGGAAGGCCGGGCCCCGGGTGTAATGCACCCAGTGCCCCCCTCCTCTCTCTTTCTCTCTATCTCTCTACGGGCCTGACTGCTGGTCTTCAAAAGAAAGCCGTATTCATACGCAAAGTCATGGAACTCGGAACCTTCCAACTCATGATATTGGGTTCCACTGTCAGTACCTACGAACTTCGTCTAGAATTCCATGGCGGAAAAAACGTAGATTTTAATTTTTCAATGATTTCCGAAGTTCTCAAGGTTTTCAGTTCGGCGACTTCAAGATATCGTGAGTAATAATCAGTTACATATAGTAATGAACCATTTATTATCAATTTTAAACAAATCCATCCCAACTAACTTCCACGGTAGCGTCAGGAACTTTGAAGGATTTAAAGGTTTGAAGTGATTTTGAGTGTTTTGGATGCATTGAGGGCAGCCCTTCACTTGATTTTCAGTATCATTGGAAATACAGTCACTTTGGCTTGCTTTAGATCTACATTTATCGATTCCAAAATGTCCTTCGTGAATTCTGGGCAGCATACAATTGCGGAGTGTTGGTGGAACAAAGACTCCATTTCCCCTCAGTATGAGAAAATTTGTCAACGGAAAAGTGTAAACTTCTATAACGCTAAATATAATAAATATAAAATATATTATGGAAATGATTTTGGTTACCAAAAAAATCTTGTAAAGACCAAATTTCAAAGTATACAAAATTTTCATTCAAACATTATTAAACTTTTCTTGCACATAAACTATTCACAACATTGTTTCTATATTTTCTGTTTACATTATTATTTTATTCTTTATTCATTAACCGTCAACAATAGTGTTATCATTATTACGATCATCTGACGACTCTAGAAAAGAAATTATTGGCTCATGGTAACTGAAATAAGAGATAAATGTTCTTGACTCAATTTTGTGTAGGTAATTTTCTGTTATGGTGCGCGTCTACAATTACTATAAGCAAGATTAACTTCTCAACCAAGTGACCACAAAACAAGCGGCATTGTTTACTATATCCATTTATAACATAAATAAATATAAAACAACGACATGAATAGAAGAACAAGTACGGAAGAAATGCGTGATAAATCGAGAGCTTTTCAACGAGTGGAGAACGATTTTTGTTTGGTGAAAAATAAAGAAGTTTCATTTCCCCAGCAACGGCTTGGTTGTACGTGAAAATCAAAAGAATAAAGAAGTTTCATTTCTCCAGCAACGGCTTGGTTGTCAAAACAGGGTGACAGAAAAAAACGTGACGGTAAAATCGTATTCACACCCCGCAAAATTTTTCGACGCGGTGCGCCTATAGAAGTTTACACTTCAAAAAGGTTTCAGATCATTAGCTAATTCTGATTTTCTGGGCCACCCATTAAGTATAATTATTTTCAGCTCTCGAGATTGGGTGTTTTCTATTTGCGTGTCTCAGACCAGGGCAGAGATGTGCCGATCCCGATCTTTGTAGTAACTGTTCCAACCTGCTCCAGTTCCGCACGTGGTACGGTTCCAAATTACCGATCCAGTTCCGCTTACCGATCCGAGCTCATATGGTTTCTACACCCGCGCCTTCACTTGGATCCTAACTACTTTTCCATAGTGTGGTGAAAACCACCCCCTCTTGTCAACAGCCCTTTTCAGGGCTACCAAAAAGAGGTAGACACAACACAAAAATATTTACAAGACGTCGAGTTATAACTCCGTCAAACAAAATATTTCACCAGAGAGAAAATACGAAATTCTCTCTCAAAAGTGAAATATTAACGAATAACATACAAGGCGACCTCCCTAGACACTTACTGGGCGAGAGAGACGCGACAAGTATCTCGAACCAAGTCG
Organism: Adelphocoris suturalis; assembly: GCA_030762985.1. Lineage (NCBI taxonomy): Eukaryota > Metazoa > Arthropoda > Insecta > Hemiptera > Miridae > Adelphocoris > Adelphocoris suturalis. Next base: position 7,852,990 of record CM061040.1, on the reverse strand, counting down.
CCTTGAATGAGAAAACTCAAACAGAAAATCAAACGTCCTCTAAAACTAACAAGGACAATTCAAACAAGCCTACTCGCCAATCAGAAACACTGATTACACGAGAGACAATAGGCGAACCAACCAGGAGGCGGCAAGCAACCACCTCTGGTCCAGCAGCCACCTCGGGGACCCCGTCTGAACAACGGACGCAGGGAAACCACCCGAGGTCCCCGTCTAAACTCAAGGTCGTCGGCTCCGCGACGGACGCTCGTAAGCCACCCCCGGGGACCCCGTCGCAACGACGGACGTGGGGAAACCACCCCGGAGGACCAGCTCAGCTATCATACTCGCAGATACTGAGAAAACAATGTGCGAGCCAATGAGATTACACAGTCGAATTAATGAAATTAAGCGGACCAATCAGGAGGCGGCAGGAGGCGGCCACCTCCCTATAAATACCCCGCTCGGAGCCCTCCGAAATTCATTCTACTCTCCGCTCTCGACGACGACACCTCGAAGTATGAAGATTTCTACACGCTCTACGCTGACGAACCTTCTGCTCCCGAGTTCATCTCAAGAACGGCTTCCTACTGCTTTCTACAAGGCCTACCTTCTCTCCACACAGATCTCGCATTGGCATCTACGAGTCCAGTGATTATTCATCCTGCTCATTGCCCAACGTAGTTCATCTGTCAGGACGCCACCCGGTACATCTATCGATATTCTCTTTAGATCGTACGCCCGCTGGGACGTTCCTAGTCGTGTCGCCCGGGTTTCGTAGCACTAGGCTCGTCACCGACCGCTGTGGGCACGCCGGTAAATTACTCAGCTCATACGCTCTAATTTACCGTCCAAGGAAGTCTTTTTCAAGACTACAAGGTAGGACCCTGACATACGAGCAAAGGAAAGAAGCTCTGTCAAGCGAGTCCACCTTCTAAACCCTCTATTTCTATACATAGAGGCATCGAAAACGAGCTAATAACTCGGATATTTCGATGGAACGTCGGCCGTCCTATTTGCTCACGCAAGGGGAGGTAGAACACGGCGCGGCCGGGCCTCTTAGCCCACGCAGCGCTACCTACACGCTGCCCGGCCAGTCTGCCGTTCCTAGCGACGACTCAAGGCTCGATCCTCGCGACGAGATCGCCTTCTCACCTAACGTATTCACGAAGGAAACGTTAGATCAAGCCTCACCTATACAAAAGTTCGAGGATACCTTTCAGACCCGCTCTGAAGTCAATCATTATGATTCGACAAAGCTTTCCGAATATCCACGATATTCGACACAAGGCTACCCGGCCGATCCGAGTGTCAAATACACTCCAAATGTACAAAAAACAAAGGATACTTTTCAGTACCTCAACCAAGCTCAACATATTCCTCCTACAGATATAAATCTTAGGCCGGAATATTACAAAACGGCTCAGTACCAAACTGATCGAACCCAGCACCCACTATGCGAGCCCAGTGCTCCACGCGGCTGCGACACGAACTATCTCTCAGTTCATCCCGCCAAGCAAGCTGACCTTGACGGTTTCGCTCACATTCCTTACAGGAATAACCCAGGGACTAACCCGCATAATCAGAATATAAATGTCCCACTTGGTCTACCTACACCAAGTAAAACATATTTAAATCCACTACAAATGGTGACCCCGCCTTTGAACAGGCTTAACACTGAGCATTTCGTTCCCTCTTATGAAGCTAGTGGATTTCAGGGAACCACTGCGGGCGTGCGACCCCCGCCGGGCCTCTACGCCCCACATCTCACTCAACAACCCTCTACACAAAGTGGCTTTCGAGCACTTTTAGAGGAGATGGGAGATTATCAAAAACCAATCTTCCAAAAGAAGAATATCGATCGTGCACTCGCCGAGTTCGATCAATACTGCGTGCGAAAACACCTGAGAACGCAGAACGAATGCTTCTCAGCTATATACAAGTGGGTACCAGAAGAAATGAGGGAAGCTATCGACTCAGCTTACCTCACGGCACCCCACGCACCTTATGAAGAGGCCAAACAGCGCCTACAGCGAGAATACGGGTTGTCCTTACAGGACAGGCTCCTCGCACTCGAGGACCCCGCATCTCTCGCCAAAAAACCCAGCACCAAGTACCACGAAATGTACTCTAAAGCTGTTGGGTACTTCTCAGAGGCTCTGATGAACTCAAAAGTGGATCGAAACTCTACCTATCGAAGCACGAGGTATGGTCGCAGCTCAGCCTACCACGACCGCCCGGCTCGACCTAGCTGATACGCTACACGCGTACAAAACAGAGAATACCTCTCTCAACATACGAGGAGTAGAATCTACTCCGAAACCCATGAAAACTGGTTTCAAAAAGGCCCTCTCACAACAAGCTGAGTTCAAACCCCAACCAGTAGAGAGTAGGCCTCACAAACCGACGGCCTATGTCTGTCGAAACCACGCACGTTTCGGTAGCGAAACTCGCAAATGTGCAGACCCAGAACACTGCACTTGGAAGGCAAACACTGCTTCCAAAACTAGCAAAAAGGCAGCGCCTATAAGCCAGCCTAAAACCTGGGTTTCAAACGAAAATACTCAGAGATCGGTACAAGAAAGTACCGTTCCAACCTCCGACGTAGAGAGTTCGGAAAACGAATAACTGCCAGTGTATCTGAGCCTATACACCGGCAGTCTACTGAGTATAAAAGGCTTTTTTTCAAGTGCAAACTAAATGGCACTGAATTTCTCATCGACACGGGAGCAGAAGTGAACATTCTACCCCACAATGTCACCAAAAAATTGGGCTTAAAAATTCGTAAGTCCAACGTAAAGCTCACAGCAGCTAACGGAGCCCCTATAGACACACTAGGGCGGGCTGACACGACAATTAACATCGGCCTCGGAGACATGACCACCGATTTTATGATCACGAAAGTTGATCTAGCGATCCTCGGTATACCATTCCTCGAGTCTTGGGATATCGGAATACGGGTCAAACACAAATACATTTATAAAGATAAAATAAAAAGCTATGCCGATCAAAAAATAGCTGCAGTCATGAACAAAAAATTCACTGACGAACAAATAGCAGCTACTATCCCTCATCGTGACAACAGCCCTCAACCAGAGGACGTGCAAATCACGGAGGACGAAAACATTCGCTCTATCATTGAAAAATACAATGATAAAATGAGCAAACTTCAAGGAAAGTGGAAAAACAACGGGGTTTACCACCGTATAACCACGGAAGGAACACCAGTACACTTCCGAGCAAGACCCATGGCGGGCGAAAAACGGGCTCAAGTCAAAAGTACTTTTGACAAAATGCTTTCCGAAGGCATAATTGCACCATCAGATTCCGAATGGGCATCCCCGTTACACTGTGTGCCAAAAAAAGACGGGTCATGGAGAATCACCGGCGACTACCGTTTCCTGAACGCGAAAACGAAGAAAGACGCCTACCCTCCTCCTCACATTCGCTCTTTCCAAGCGAATTTACATGATACACGAATCTATTCGACAATAGATTTAAAATCGGCATATTACCATATTCCGATGCACCCAGATGACGCTCATAAAACTGCAATTATTACACCTTTCGGTCTTTATGAGTTTAAGAAAATGAGCATGGGTTTGGCCGGAGCGGCTCAAACATGGCAAAGATACATGGACAGCATCATGCGAAAATTTGATTTCGCATTTGTATACCTAGATGACATCCTGGTGGCTTCTAAAAATTATAAAGAACACATGAACCACCTCAAACAAATTTTCGACAAGCTAGGGGAACACGGACTTCGAGTAGGTTTTGATAAATGCATTTTTTCAAAACCTACCGTCGATTTCCTAGGTTTCACTATCTCGAAAGAAGGGATAATTCCCAAACGAGATAAAATAGAAGCCATAGAACAATTTCCTAGGCCAATAGACGTACGAAGTCTACGCAGATTCCTAGGTATGTGTGGTTTCTACCGAGCTTGCTCAAGTAAATTCGCTCACACGGCACAACCTCTGTATGACTCCATTCAGTCAAACAAAAAGAATGACAAAACACCTATCGAATGGACATCAGAGAGAGAAAAAGCTTTCAACAGCTTAAAACAAGCAATGATTAAAGCTACATTGCATAATATCGCTCATCCACACCCTACAGCAGAGTGGAGAATAGTCTGCGACGCATCCGACACACACATCGGAGCGGCACTGGAGCAGGAAATTACAGACAAACACGGCTCGAAATCTTACCAACCATTGGGATTTTTCAGTAAAGAAATTCCGGAACAATGGAAGAATAAAGCATCATTCGACAAAGAGATGTTCGCCGCTTACCAAGCTTGCATTCACTGGCACAATGACTTGGACGGCCGATCTTTTCATATTTGTTCAGATCACAAGCCTCTGCTAGGCACGATGCTTAAGAAAAATGCACATTTTTCTAAAATGAGATTGAGATGGCTAACATACATCTCGCAAATGACAAGTGACATTCGTCATATACCCGGAGAGAACAACGTCGTCGCCGACGCACTCTCCAGACCCTTCGATCCAGTTGAAATTCAAACAAAATCGATTTCAACCCAAACTGACGAGGGTCCACCCATAGCCGAAATTTCGCAAATTACGGCTGCAATAGAGTGCAATCTTCTACTGCACATTTCAAATGCACAAATTCGTTCTCCCCCTAACGCAGAGGACAAATTGAAACTCACACGAGTCGAATTTCCTCAAGGAGAAATTTGGTGTAACCTAGACCTAGGACACCCAAGACCTTATATTCCAAACGAAATAAGGCAAGAAATAATCAGCCAAATTCACAATTTGGGACACCCAGGTATACACTCTACAGTGTATAAAGTTAAACAAAGATATTTTTGGCACGGACTCCGTGCAGATGTCTCCAACTGGGTCCGAGCGTGCGAGACTTGCCAACGAGCAAAAATCACTCGCTCAGTGAAGCTCCCTTACTCCGAATTTGAAACGGCTAACAAATTTTCACATGTACACGTTGACATTACCGGACCTTTACCTTTAGCTAAAGGAGGGAAACGTTACATTCTAATGATGGTCGATAGAGCAACGGGTTGGCTAGAGGCAGTCCCCCTTAACAACATCGAAACAGCCACGATCACAAACACCTTTATCAATATTTGGGTAGCTTCAAAAGGCGTACCTAAATACATCACAAGTGATCAAGGCACACAATTCGAATCAGATCTATTTAATTCCATTATGGAACGTCTCGGAGTAAAACATACCCACACGTTACCATACAAACTGTCAACAAACGGAATGGTAGAACGCAGAAATAGATCTCTGAAAGAGGCCCTCAAAGCACAAAACGAAAATTGGCTCGACGCCCTACCAAAAGTACTACTCGCCATGCGTACGGCAGTAGACCCAGCAACGGAAACTACACCGTTCCAAAAAGTTTACGGAATTGACGTACCACTCCCAGGAGACATTTTCGTAACTTCTACAAACCTTTCGGAGCCTCTCTTCTTCCGGCCTACGCATATTAAACATAATAATACGAAATATGCCGTAAACATGCCCAAAAATTTGGATACATGTACACATGTCTATATCAGAGTGCCCACACAGCTCACCTCTCTGCAATGTCCTTACACGGGACCATTCAAAGTGGTTAAAAGAGATAAGTTTTCGGTTACAGTGCAAATTGGCGAACATACGAAAAAAGTTCCCAAACAGCAAATAAAACCAGCTTACACTCTAAAAACAGACGAAGCTGTGTCACTAAACAAAAATCAGGCAGAAAATAAGGAGGAGACTCCCCGAAAATCTGCCAGAAGGCACGTCCCCTCTACCAAATTCGACGAGAGGTGGGTGACGGCGCTCGAAACACCCCAGCCGGCGTCGTCGTTAATAACACGACGTCTTGGGGGGGCGCCTGTGGTGAAAACCACCCCCTCTTGTCAACAGCCCTTTTCAGGGCTACCAAAAAGAGGTAGACACAACACAAAAATATTTACAAGACGTCGAGTTATAACTCCGTCAAACAAAATATTTCACCAGAGAGAAAATACGAAATTCTCTCTCAAAAGTGAAATATTAACGAATAACATACAAGGCGACCTCCCTAGACACTTACTGGGCGAGAGAGACGCGACAAGTATCTCGAACCAAGTCGCCTTGAATGAGAAAACTCAAACAGAAAATCAAACGTCCTCTAAAACTAACAAGGACAATTCAAACAAGCCTACTCGCCAATCAGAAACACTGATTACACGAGAGACAATAGGCGAACCAACCAGGAGGCGGCAAGCAACCACCTCTGGTCCAGCAGCCACCTCGGGGACCCCGTCTGAACAACGGACGCAGGGAAACCACCCGAGGTCCCCGTCTAAACTCAAGGTCGTCGGCTCCGCGACGGACGCTCGTAAGCCACCCCCGGGGACCCCGTCGCAACGACGGACGTGGGGAAACCACCCCGGAGGACCAGCTCAGCTATCATACTCGCAGATACTGAGAAAACAATGTGCGAGCCAATGAGATTACACAGTCGAATTAATGAAATTAAGCGGACCAATCAGGAGGCGGCAGGAGGCGGCCACCTCCCTATAAATACCCCGCTCGGAGCCCTCCGAAATTCATTCTACTCTCCGCTCTCGACGACGACACCTCGAAGTACGAAGATTTCTACACGCTCTACGCTGACGAACCTTCTGCTCCCGAGTTCATCTCAAGAACGGCTTCCTACTGCTTTCTACAAGGCCTACCTTCTCTCCACACAGATCTCGCATTGGCATCTACGAGTCCAGTGATTATTCATCCTGCTCATTGCCCAACGTAGTTCATCTGTCAGGACGCCACCCGGTACATCTATCGATATTCTCTTTAGATCGTACGCCCGCTGGGACGTTCCTAGTCGTGTCGCCCGGGTTTCGTAGCACTAGGCTCGTCACCGACCGCTGTGGGCACGCCGGTAAATTACTCAGCTCATACGCTCTAATTTACCGTCCAAGGAAGTCTTTTTCAAGACTACAAGGTAGGACCCTGACATACGAGCAAAGGAAAGAAGCTCTGTCAAGCGAGTCCACCTTCTAAACCCTCTATTTCTATACATAGAGGCATCGAAAACGAGCTAATAACTCGGATATTTCGATGGAACGTCGGCCGTCCTATTTCCTCATGCAAGGGGAGGTAGAACACGGCGCGGCCGGGCCTCTTAGCCCACGCAGCGCTACCTACACGCTGCCCGGCCAGTCCGCCGTTCCTAGCGACGGCTCAAGGCTCGATCCTCACGACGAGATCGCCTTCTCACCTAACGTATTCACGAAGGAAACGTTAGATCAAGCCTCACCTATACAAAAGTTCGAGGATACCTTTCAGACCCGCTCTGAAGTCAATCATTATGATTCGACAAAGCTTTCCGAATATCCACGATATTCGACACAAGGCTACCCGGCCGATCCGAGTGTCAAATACACTCCAAATGTACAAAAAACAAAGGATACTTTTCAGTACCTCAACCAAGCTCAACATATTCCTCCTACAGATATAAATCTTAGGCCGGAATATTACAAAACGGCTCAGTACCAAACTGATCGAACCCAGCACCCACTATGCGAGCCCAGTGCTCCACGCGGCTGCGACACGAACTATCTCTCAGTTCATCCCGCCAAGCAAGCTGACCTTGACGGTTTCGCTCACATTCCTTACAGGAATAACCCAGGGACTAACCCGCATAATCAGAATATAAATGTCCCACTTGGTCTACCTACACCAAGTACAACATATTGTTACGATCACGTAGAATGGAATTGAACTTGTGGAACAAGACGATATATTTGTTAAATGCTCGCACACAACTAAAATAAATTGAAATTAAAGACAATTGTAAACAACACATCAATGGTAACTCAACATCCTAGATGCTTCCGTAGGTAGGTAACCGTTCAACTTTCCAACACCCTAACACCACTCCCCTTCCTTCTCCCTTTGGAAGTATGGTCGTAAGCGATCTGCATGTACGACCCGTTTTTTTCTGTTTGGTAACTCAATACGGAACACTACATCTGAAATTTGTTTCTTCACGATACAGGGACCAATCCACGGTCGTTGCAACTTGGGGGCCAAGCCCTTCCTCCTTTGTGGGTGATACAACCAAACCTGGGATAGCAGCTCAAAGCTTGGTTTTTCCGCACGAACATCATAACGTCGTTTTGAATCAGCTGCCACGTTTCCAATCGCCTCCCTGGCAATTTCATGGGCCTCCTGAATGGTCCGCTCCAGAGATATCGCAAAGTCTGTTACAGCAGTCGGTTATGGAGGCAACCCAGTCAACAAATCAGCAGGTACTGTTAGTTCTCGTCCAAAGTTCAGGAAAGCTGGTGAAAAGCCTGTGGCCTGATGAACCGAGGTTCGATAGGCAAACAAGACCATGGGAAGAAGTTCATCCCAATCACGCTGGTTGTTACTCACCACCTTTGCCAACATGTCTTGAAGCGTTCGGTTGAACCTCTCTACAAGACCATCGCTCTGGGGGTGTAGAGGCGTGGCCCGAGTCTTACGAATTCCCAATATTTTCAACGCCTCTGCGAATACCTCCGACTCAAAATTTCTTCCCTGATCACTATGTAGTTCCCGAGGTATCCCAAACCTGGACACAACATTATCAGCTAGCCCTCGAGCTCATGTTTCAGCCCTTTGATTTGGCACCGGAAAAGCCTCTGGCCACTTGGTAAAATAGTCTTTCACAACTACAATGTGGGTGTTTCCCCTTTCTGAGCGAGGAAAGGGCCCCAGGAGATCAATTCCAATCCGATCAAACGGAGTGCCGATATTATAGGTCTGCAGGGGAGCTTTAGCTTTTCTTCCTTTCCACCGACTATTACAAACTTCACAGGTCTGGATGTATGTTTTGATACTGCGGTGCATTCCCACCCAGTAATATCTCTGACGCAGGCTGGAAACCATTCTCTTGACTCCGAAGTGTCCCAGGAGGTGGGTAGCTTCAAGCACTTTGTTTCGGCATTGACGGGGAACAAGAATTTGGGTGACTCTCTTTAGCCCTGCTCCAGTCTCCCAGCTACGAATCAACACCCCCTCTACTATACTTAGGGAATTTCTCATTGCCCAGAGAGCTTTCTCCCCCGCCCCAAAAGGCGCTATTTCCTCCCATGTCGGTTGACTTCCGCTTAGAACCCAATTCTTTGCTAATTTCAGTTCAGAGTCTTTTTCTTGCTCCACTTCCCATGAGATGTCTGAAACCAGTCCTACTCTTCGAACACCAGCCCGTCTATCGTCATTTTCTTCCTGCCGAGCACAATAAGTGCACCCCTGTGGTAGACATGGTCTGCGAGAGAGCCCATCAGCATTTCCATGTGCCTGACCTTTCCGATGCTCCACCTGGATGTTGAACGATGCTAACACCTCAAGCCACCTTGCAATTTGACCATCAGGTTCCTTGAAATTCTTCAACCATTTCAAGGAAGCGTGGTCAGTCCTAACAGTGATTGGCACACCACTTCGCAAGCCATAAGAATCAAAGTGCTCCAATGCATTTTTCAACCCCAAAAGCTCTTTCCTCGTCACACAGTAGTTTTTTTCCGCTTTAGTGAGACATCTACTGTAGTAGGCTATAACTTTCTCGGCACTTCCCTGATTTTGAGAAAGCACAGCACCAATGCCCCGATTGCTTGCATCCACATCTAAGATGAATGGAAGAGTTGGCACGGCATGTGCAAGAACTGGAGATGTTGTCAGTGCTTGCTTCAAGTCAACAAATGCTGCTTCACATTCATCAGTCCACCTGAATTCTTCCTTACTGGCCTCCAATTTGTATAAGGGCGCTGCACGCTCTGCAAACCCACAGACAAATGGACGGTAGTAAGAGCAGAAAGCAACGAAACTTCTTACCTCCTTGATGGATGCAGGCCTTGGCCAGCTCAATACACGTTCCGTCTTGCTTGGTTCTGTGTGAACTCCCTCCCCAGAAATAACATAACCCAAGTACACAATACGTCTCCGAAAGAGTTCACACTTCTTTGCATTGAGACGCAGACCATGTTCCCGACACAGCTGTAATACCTCTTTTAGCCGTTGGACCATCTCTTCAAATTTGGCAGCATCTATTCTCACATCGTCCAAATAGACACGGGTATGTCCCTTTCGGATGAAAGAGTGGAGTAGTCGAGTCATGGCCCTCTGGAAGGTGGCAGGGGCATTGCAGAGCCCAAATGGCATGACCAAAAATTGCCATAATCCCCAAGGTGTACAAAAAGCAGTTTTTTCACGATCCGACTCTTTCATTGGAACCTGCCAATAACCACTCTGCAAATCTAGCGAAGAGAACCATGAGCTGCCACTGTTGGCTTCCAACAAATCCCTGATATGAGGTAGAGGGTGAGCATCCTTTCTCGTCACTTCATTCAATTTACGATAATCAACGCAGAAGCGGGTTGAGCCATCCTTCTTTAACACTAGAACAACTGGACTGGCCCATGGGCTACTTGATGGTTCGATAACCCCAGATTTTTCCATGTCTTCTATAAGAGTGTGAACCTCTGCCATTCGATGTGGTGGTACTCTTCGAGGACGTTGACGGATAGGGGTATCCGGATCAACCACGATTGCATGTTCCACCCCAGCAATTCTCCCGAGCTTACTCTTCCCAGTCGCAAATACGTCTGCAAAATCTCTAATAAGGTTAGCCACTTCCTGTCCTTGTTCTTTGGTCAAACCCTCTCCAGACCGTGAAATCAAATCTTCGACATGGGTTAGCTTGACTGCTCTGGATTGACTGGGCTCATCATTCATCCCCAGGTTTGAAAACCCTGTACATTCTATTCCCTCATTGTCCAGCAGGTCTATTTCGCGGATGACAGCTTCTGAATCAACCCTTTTTACCCCTATACAATCTTTCACACTTCTTGTACCATCCCTGTTCACAATACCCATTTCTACACTCCCTGTTGCTGCATCAATTTTACAACCTGCAGAAGTTAGGAAGTCCATGCCAAGAATGCAGTCATCTAATATGTTAGCAACAAACACAGTATGGAGTCGCGATCCAGCTTCACCCAACCCCACTTGCACATCAACTTTCCCATCCACTGGAAATTCCGCACCCGTCACAGTTCGCAATATCATGTTATTATACGTGTCAGGAGTTGGTACAATGCCTCGTCGCACAATAGTCACCATCGCTCCAGTATCAACTACTAGCCTGCAGGGTCGCCCATCAATTGTGCCATCAATGACGATGGAAGCCTCCGAACTCACCCTGTATATACACATATTTTTTCTCAGATTATTAGAATGATGGGGTTTCCTTCTGTGACACGTCATAGGTCCCCCCTTACCTATGACTCTGGCCTGTTTCCCTGATGTTCGCGCACAGGACATTCATAAGCAACATGTCCTACTTTTTCACATTTAATGCATTTGCGCGTAGGGCAATTCCGTGCTAAATGGCCTTGGTTATCACAGCGGTAACAAGTAATGTAAGAGCCTGAGCGTTCGAACTTCACTCCCCTTACATTCATATCACCTACATCATCACTAACCTCTCGAATTGCTTTGCGACCCCCAAATGTTCCAGCTCGGAATACAGCAGCTTCGCTTGAAAGTGCCAAGTCAAGGGCAGCTGGAAGAGATCTTGGATTTCCCAGCATAACCAGTTCTCTGACTCTATCGTTGGACAGCCCTTCCGCCAACTGCGATACAGCTAAAGAATCTCGCAATTCCTTGCTTGCTCCTGGTGTAGCCCTTCGTGAGAGAGTGGTGATATCTCGCGCAAATGCCTGAACATTCTCTCCGGGTTGTTGTCGGCGAGAGCGTAACAAATTCATGTACAACTGCCCTTGATTCCTAAGACCAAATTGGTCTGTTAGTGCACGAGTCAGCTCTAGGTAATCGGCTTTGTTTGTCACATCACTCAACATTAACAAAGCAGGTCCTGTCAATGCTGCTGCCAATGCAAGCCCTTTAGAACGCATGCTCCACCCATTAGCTTCAGCCACTACCTCGAAGTGTTGCTGATACTCTTCCCAGGGCAATGATCCGTCATATGGCTGTGCCCTGAATTTGTGCTTAGCTTGTTCCCTACTGCACTCTGGAGTCTGTTCACTTACCTGCAAGCCTCTTGAAGGCTCTTGGAGGTTATTATCTTGCCGCAGTGCACGAAATTCCTGAATAATAGCTCCTTGAAAGTCGCGAAGTTGCTGATTGATTTGGTTTTGGTGACTCTGCCTTTCATGGTGTAATTCCGTAATCGCGCGTTCCAAAACTTGAAGTCTCACCATAATATCTGCTTCTTCCTGAGGAGGTGAGCCCGGACCAACATTCCCTGTTGTTTCCTGTGGATTGGGGGATAAGGTTGGGGGTACTACCCTTCCACTTCGTAATGTTAGTCCATCCTCTCCCAACGTACTGTCCCCGACATCAGCCATCCCACTTCTGACACCACTTGTTATGATCACGTAGAATGGAATTGAACTTGTGGAACAAGACGATATATTTGTTAAATGCTAGCACACAACTAAAAAAAATTGAAATTAAAGACAATTGTAAACAACACATCGATGGTAACTCAACATCCTAGATGCTTCCGTAGGTAGGTAACCGTTCAACTTTCCAACACCCTAACAATATTTAAATCCACTACACATAGTATCAACCTACCTACCTTTAATCTTTTGACTTTGGCTACGCAATATCTTTTCCTCTGTGGGTGTAGTGGCAGAATTCCATGAAAATATTTCATTCAATAAAGAGTGGAGTAAGTGAGTTTTAAGTATATCAGTTCCTATGAAAGAAACAGAATCGATAAGAAAACTCGAGATGATACCTAAGTGTAGTTGTATGAGCGAATTTTCTTAAATTATTGTTTTACATTTGTGTTAAATTGTATTGCAATTTTAGTACTTTGTGTGCATTGAAATTGGTAACTAAAAATATCTCAATTAGAACACATTTTCGGATTTTTTCTTCTTTCTTTTTAATCAGTCACTATTGATTAAACTAGTATGAGTTAAATCTTTTCAACTCATACTATTGATGAAATTGGGGTGCATTTGTCAGCATAAATTTGGTGCACAAATTTTTTAATTACTTAATGTAATGTGTACTTTATAGTTAATAAACATTTTCTAAGTAGTATTCTGCTTAACATACCAAAACAAAAGACCACTTAAAATTTACCGATGAGATAGGGGGAGGGGGGGAGGCAGTTGTTGAAAGGGTTGCATCGCGTCCTAGGCGGGAACGAGTTAGATAGCCACTTGGATTTCGATATTAGTCAGTTCCGATGATAATAACAAAATCGAGAAGGAGAGAAAACAACCGGATCGGGAACGCTTAGGATCGAAAACACTGAGGATCGAGAACTCTTTGGAGGCATGGAGTCGGAAAGCGGAAACACAGAACCATAGTGACTATGGCTGTATCGGGATCGTTATCTTGAGCTGCCTGGAACAGTTCCGGAGCAGTTCCACTGGGAGATTAGGTTCCACATTCCCGATCCGACAGAATCGGTACATCTCTAGACCAGGGCAAGGTTGTATCTGAGATGGGGATTCCACCTACTCTTCATGTGTATGTACATGTAGGCATGGGTCCCTTCGTGAAGTTCTTGATCACCGAATTCATGTGGAAGCGGAGAATGTGAATAGTCTGGTAGAAATATATGCTTCCCTGGGATGTACATAATTGAGTAATCGAACCTCATTAAGCGAAGCCTAATCCGTAGTAATCGATAGGATAGATCATCCAAATGTTTAGATTTTAATAATTGAAGGAAGGATCTGTGATCAGTTTCTATTGTGACTCTTTTTCCCATTGTAAATTCTTTAAATCTTTTACAGGCCCGAGCTACAGCTGTAGCTTCCCGCTCAATGTTGGCGTAATTTTTGACATGGATATGTCTTTGCTCTGGGGGGTCAACCAAAAATTTCCGTGACGCAAAATTTGTGTCACAATTTCAGTGTTTTTCACGTTCAACCCAGCCGTTGCTAGGGGAATGGAACTTCCGCAGTTGTCATCGCACAGAAATCGTTCGCCACTCGTTGGAAAGCGCTTGATTTATGTGATAAATGTCCACATCTCAAGCTACCAATTTCTCCCTCCTTACGTACCTGGCTACATTCCTAAACTAAGTGGATTGGACTATAAACAATTTTAATAAGCCGGTTACAATATTCTTAACGTAAAGCAATAGCATCATTCTATACACTCCACTCCATAGGAAACATTTTCATCGTCTTGACAACAGTTGACTCGTCGACTGTTAACAATAAACAACAACTCATTGTAGTGGGTAGTGGCTTCTCTCCACAGTTATTTTCAACATTTCTATAAGTAAACCGTTGTTTTGTTGGAATTAGTCGGGATGCGGCCCAGGGATTTGTTTAAAGTTAGAGGATTTGTTTACAACTCTCGAGGACAACAATTATGAAATCCCCAATCAAAGACATATCCATGTAATATGGTATCTGCTTGTAAAGCAGATAGTGGAACTCGTTTACGGGTTTGATTTCAAATACCCCTAGTTTTTCTGCAGGAATAAGACTTTGAGACGAATATGCCAACGGACGGGAGATACCATCTCGTTGTTTCTGAAGGAGAGCTGCACCTAGTTCTAAGAGGGATGCGTCACACGACAGTACAGTTTATTATTCGGGTCATAATCTGCTAGACAAGGGGTACTAAAGCGTTTCGACATGCTGATAAGCAATCTGTTGGGGTTCTCCCCAGATTTATAGGTTTTCACTACTGAGAAGGGAATACAATGGCTTTACTATCTCCGCTATATTTGGTAGGAATTTGGACAAACAATTTACCATACCCAGAAACCGTTGTAATTCTTTCAAATGTCTCGGTTCTGGCATATTACAAATCACATCTACCTTTCCATTATCAATGGAGATAATACAGGAAGAAATATTATGCCCCAAAAACTTCACAGAGGTTTTACCGAAACATGTGTTTTCCTTTTGTCGAGTGTCACTCCAGCAGATGTAATTTATTCGAGTACCTCATTTACACACGTATCATAGTATACGTATAGTATACCTTTCCCTCCCATATAGAAATGTTTTCGTCAATGTCGTCAATGTTTTTAGAAATATTCATTTTTTAGACTAAATAAAATTCACCCATGGCACATTAAAACAATTCAGGAGCGGATGTAATTCAAAATGGTAATTTCAAAAACTGAAACCTACCAAACGGAGTCAAAAATGTAGTGATCTGAGATTAAGTTGCCAGTGGACATGCCAAAAACCACAATTTGCACCCAGTTTAGAAGAAACATCTGCACCAGCCATAGACGCTGATGATTGGTCTACCATAGAAATAGGATGGTACTGTCGTTTGATTGACTCGTTCAACTTAGTCAGGGTAACACATAAATGAACACTATCATTGGGTTTAGGTATGTACCACAGCCATTGGAGAACACCATTCCGTTACAACTTTCACCCGCACAGCTACTTATTCGTCGACCATTGTCTTAGCTCTTGGTTCATTATTTTCAATAATAAGCCTATGTGATCGTATAGCAAAAAGTTTTTATAACCCCCCCCCCCCCCCCCCCCCTCAAACTTTGTCATTTTACGTTTCAAAGTGCGTAGAATCCAAATTTGCAATCTCCAACCGCCGTCCGCCGTTCTCCGTCCGGGCCATAAAAGGCCTTAGAATTGACTTAAAAAAATCAGTCCTTTCGCACTTGGGGTCTTGTTGGTCCTAACCTCTCGCCAGCCCGATCGCTCCTCACCCATGGGTGCTATGAGCCAAAAATAGGTGAAAAAGTGTCTTTTTCGAGATTTTGAGTGTTAGACTGACGTACGCGCGCACGCCTGGCACGCTTAGTGGAATGATAAAAACATTGGCATAGGGTCATGCGGGGGGGAGAGGAAGGAGGCGCGGCGCCTTATAGGGGCATAGCGGCACGTCACCAGGGGCGTAGCAGAACGGCGCCAGGGGCGTAGGATAACTATATATATTACTTTTACAAGTAACACCCATATAATACACCGCGGCACCATGAGGTGGTTACGGCGTTATGGGCAAAGCGGAACGGCACCAGGGGCGTAGGAGAACGGATATTTATTACTTATACTTGTAATACCCATATTAGAGTACTTATTAGAGTACCCCATGTGTATTACTTATACTTGTAATACACATATCAAATATGTACGGCCACTTTTCAACACGGCGGACAAATTGAGTCACTGCGCGATAACGCTGGTACTAATGCTCGAATACACAAAGTTTTAATTTTTATTTAACACCCCGAAAATTCTTTATTTCGCTCCGATATGATCTTTTTCAAAGCTCTCAAAATTTTCGAGTTATTCAGTG
Organism: Adelphocoris suturalis; assembly: GCA_030762985.1. NCBI lineage: Eukaryota > Metazoa > Arthropoda > Insecta > Hemiptera > Miridae > Adelphocoris > Adelphocoris suturalis. The sequence continues at coordinate 7,836,716 of CM061040.1, read as the reverse complement.
ATGAAGGGCCGGATCGTCAGTTCTGTCACTGTCCCCAGGACACAAAGTGAACTGTACTTTAAAATATTTACTTTGAGCACTGAACTTCTGAATGTTTCTGATATACCGATAATATATTACATATGCCCTCTCTTAAATCCAACAGAAAGTGGGCGAGGAATATTTTTTCCCCAATTTATATTAGGCTCGGAAGTGTTGTCACCCAAACGTTGAATTCAGGGGCAGCCCCTTTTTGGCGGCGCGTGTGACGGTTCGGGAAATATCCGGAAGAGCGCCCTGCTGCTATCAACATCATCAGTTGAGTTTGAAGTTCCATCGAAAAATGCCGTAGGTAAGTTCAACAGCACATTTTTCTCGTAATCAGGGTATAATAAACGCAAAACCGTTGCGTACCTTTATTGTTCATCATTCCTGTCACCTGTTTTTTCCATATTTAAGCATTACAAAAAAACGTTTTAAGCAGGGGAGGTAGTATTTCCATGGAGCACGAATTCAACCAGAGACTCAAAACGGTTGTAAAAACCAATATGGCTGCCAACTGAACAGTAATGTGCGAAAACGTCATTCCTGTCACGGTCAGTTCTGTCACGTGACAGGACCTGACAGTGTGTGACAGGAATGACGATTTTTATTCAGTTCTCTCGTTCATTCTTTTTGCTCCTTTCAACAAACATTATGAGCTTCGCAACTTTTAAATCCTCTGTAGAATTCATATTCCCAATACAAAATTAATTTCAAAGTGGGGTTTCCGTTTTTTAGCCTTTTTTTAAACGGGTTATTGAAATCTGTAACGACTGTTCGGAAACGTGCTTTTAGCGAAGTTTCTTAGAAAATGATGCTAGGTATTGGAATGACTCCGAAAATTTAAAAATAAAAATGTTCTTCATCAAAATCTGTTTTGAGGCATTTGAAATGATTCCTGAATTTCAACACTTTTTTATTTGTATATAAATGTACATATGTGTCATTCCAAACGATAAGTCTCGATAGGATTGAGATAAAAACCTCGTTCTTCCACCAAAAATTAAGCATTCCAAAAGAAATAATGAATTTGTTGGACAACACTTTTTGAAAACAGTAAATTGGTCAAATTTCAAAAAATGTACTAAAAAATCACAAAAATTACAGAACCGGCTAAAAATGGTTAAATTTATATTTTTTTAGCAGAATATTACTCAAAAAAAGTTTATCAACCATGACCAAGGTCATTTAAAAATTGAAGCTCAAACTTTTGCTGAAAATTGTACTCAAATTTCATCATAAAGTGTGCTAAAAAGTCGATAAAAATTTTAAAAAAATCTAAAAACTCAAAATCTTTGTATAGAAGATTATTTTTTACAACAAGTTTTTTCACAATAAAATTAATTGGTAACAATTTCTTTGCGCACAAACTTCTCAAATTACAACTTAATTTAACTGAAGTGTAATACGATAATTATGGAAAATTCGCTCATATGATCATGCTGGAAGACTGGAACTTTTTTTTCTGTTAGTAACCCATGTTCTACTTCAGTTCTTTGATATTAGGTATGGATATATATAATTGGGCATTACATATTTTCCAGGTTTCCCTTTTTCTGCGCATCTTAATTCTCGTTTTTACAATGCTCAGTCTTCAGAATGGCTCCTCAGAAGAAGAAAGAAACAGCAGAAAAAATAAGAAGAAGAAGCGAAAAAGATGTTTCCCCTTTGTTTTACTGGACAATGACACATTTTTGTTGGTTCTTTATACTCAGTAAAGTGTTCTATTTTTGATCTACCTATTAGGTGAGAATTTTTAAATGTTAAACAAATTTGCTATCCTGTACCTAATTTTTCTTGTCTATTTTTGATATTTTTGCGTTTTGTTCCTTTTTATAGTTCAGTTTCCTACATACTTCTCAGTAAATCTCTTTATAAATCTTGTTCCTAGGTAACTTATTTATATTTCTGCAAGAGAATAGATTCAGACTGATCTCTACAGTTGGTCGCATCTACTGTCCTTCCTATATGACTGAACTTCTCTTCGTCGTCAATAGTTGAAATATTTTAAGTGTTCTAAAGAATTTTGTAATAAATAAAATATTTTCTACGAACCTCCCGTGTACTTTGATCTCCTTTCAGGTCTTATTGTATGTGAATGCATACATTAAATTATGCTGGACACCCTCTTTAGTTCAGATCCGGTCATTTCTGTCACATGTTAGTCAGTTCTGTCACACTGCATAAAACACTCATAAGTATTCTATAAAATGAAATTTCAAATGATCCCCCATCACATCGTCTTCCAAAAGATCTTCTTTTGTAGCTACCGTCTTTGAATGAAATGTCATCTTCTTTAATTGTACTCTATATGTAATATAAGATATGTGAGAATGAAATTGACCATCAAAACCGTAAAAAACTGAAAAATTCTTTAATTGAAAAATTATGCTCAGCAGACATTGTCGCAAGTAATACCAGACTTAAGCGAAAAACCAACAACGAGAACTTCAGAGTGACTTCATCATCAAATACAGGCGTGACAGGACTGACACTTCGCAACAACTTTTAGAGCTTCTACTTGGAGAAAAAAATTGAAAACTCAAAATTCAGCTCGGCCGTTTTAGGGATGGGTTCCCAAACGTTTTCTTGAAAGAAAAAAAGTTTTTCCAGCGGATTTTAATTACATCGGTTTGACAAAATTTTCTTGAGTCAATTTGTCCGCCGTGTTGAAAAGTGGCCGTACATTCCAAGTTTTGTAGAAATGAACCCTCATGCGCCTAGGTTATCCTGTCTCCCTAAAATTCATAAGGAAGGAGCGCCGATGAGACCGGTGGTGTCTTATATTGGTGCTCCTGCCTACAAATTGGCTAAAAAACTCAATATTTTATTTAGAAACAAAATCAACTTTCGGCCTCAACATACTGTACTAAATTCTTATGATTTGGTCTCCAAAATTAAGGACATTCAGATGCCTCCAAACGCTAAACTCGCCTCTTTTGATGTTGTTAGTCTGTTCACCAATATCGATGTAGCTAGCTGCAAAGATGTGGTATGCAGGCTGATTCACGGCTCTAAACTTGATATTTTCGAAAAAGATGAATTGTTTAATTTGATGTCTGTCTGTATGGATCAAAATTACTTTTTATTCGAGGGGCAATGCTATACACAGCCAGGGGTTGCTATGGGTTCTCCGTTATCTCCTCTGCTTGCAGATATTTACATGGATTATCTTGAGCAACAAATATTTACAACTTCTAACACAAATAATCTGCTCTATTGGTATAGATATGTCGATGATATTATTATTCTATGGAAGGGCACAGAAAGACAACTAAATTCTTTTCACGAAAAAATCAATAAATTAGATCCCTATATCAAATTCACCCTCGAATTCGGCGGGAATAAACTCAATTTTCTTGATCTGTCCATCTCTTTGGTAAATGAGAAGCATGATTTTTCAATCTATAGAAAAGATACATATAGCGATATAACGATCCATAGTACTTCAAATCACCCTTTAGTACATAAGCATGCAGCCTTCCATAGTATGATCAACCGAGCACTGTCTATTCCAATGAGTGAACAAAATTTATCAAAAGAAAAATCCATTATCAAAAGCATAGCGGCTAGTAACGGATATGGAGATCTCGTTGATACCATATGGGATAAGGTTCTTAGAAAAAGAGTAGGGAAAAAGTGTCCAATCTGGCTCGGGAAGATGTAACTTTAGAAGAAAAGCAATGGATAAGTTTACCTTATTATGGGAAAATTTCTGATAAAATTGGCAAAATTCTATCATCGAGAGGTTATAAAGTAGGTTTTAGAACTAAAAATAGTCTTAAAGCATTACTAGGATCCGTTAAGGACAAAATTAATGTTCAGGATAAAAGTGGAGTTTATAAATTAAAATGTTCTTGTGGCTACGAATATTGCGGTCAGACTGGTAGGAAATTTAGGGAAAGAATAGACGAGCATCTGGAGGATTTCAGGGAAAATAAGGGTAAGTCTACATTTGCAAAACATCTTAAGGAATCTAATCATAGTTACAATTTTGATTTGACAGATAGACAGTTTGTAGAATTTCTTCATTTTTGCCCAAAGGGAGGTATGTTGAATGTACTTGAAAAATTCGAAATTATCAAAAGTGACAGGTCTGCTAAATGTTTAAATGAGGATATACCTCAATATATTTCACCACTGATAGGTCCATTTCTGTAAAGCTTGGAATTATCCCTTCACAATGTTGAAACCATATTTAGTTATTTCCCCCTTTCACTTCATCTGATTAGCTATAATCCCCTTTCACTTTGTATGCACTTAATTGGTTGTGCCTCCTGCCCCCTTTCCTTTCTCTCGACCAATGGGATTCAATCTCCCTTCACCTGTCACTATATAAGCTGTGTCCTTTCTAATGTGTCTTCAGTTATTGTTTGTTACTGATGATGGCCTAACCGTCGAAATCGATTTAACATTGTAACTCTTTATTTTCGTGGAAATAGACAACGTTTTTCACTAACTTCCGTTTTTAACATATTATACCTTAAACAAGCCATAGTATATTTTGTATATTATACCATACTATAGGATGTTATAAATAATTATCCAGCCCATCTAGAATGCAAATCATTCATAAATTAAAATTGCATTACCTCAGCGGATTGGACGACCAATGATAGTGTAAGCGTAATAGGGTGGCGTGGAAAACTTCCTACACTTGTATCGAGAAATATAAACATTCGTATATAATTATAGAAGTATAGGTTGTGGTAACTCGAAATAGGACACACCGAGGAGTCTGGACAGGCCTTATGACGTACGCAAGCCAACTAAAACTACGATCATACTCAATTGAAAAAATAATAAACCTTTGTGAAATAATTTGCAGCGATTTTTTTCACTTTATCCATTAAAACAAAAGGCACGTGTCTTGGTGTGATTATCACGTAAGGTTCGGCTCCTGCTTTTATTACAATTCTATATGTTTTCCCCCCTGAGTTCCCAATCCTGAAAAAAGATTACTGAACTGCCTTACATATGAAAATAATCTCAGAGCCTCAATGGCTGGCCGTCATGACAAGGTGTGTCAACGTCACATGTAACACACACAGGTTGTTCAACTTTTCTATTCTTGTAAGTGAGGGTTGCGTTTTTGTAACCAACAGTTTCTATCTCCGTAATATACAAAGTGACTCCTGTTGGTTAAATCAAGAGTGCGAGGAACAACAGAGACGTCTGCTCCTGTATCGACTTTAAACTTGATTTCCTGAATGTTCAGATAAATCAAAGCAGTCCATGGCTTCGAACCCTCAACTGATCCTACCACATAACCAATAAAATAGGTCGGTTCGAGCTTCCAAATCTTTTTCTCCTTTTCCCTGAACTACTTCACTAATCCTCCTATTTCGATAAACTGCGCTAGAATGCCCACGAATTGTGCATGAATTACAAACCGCGTTTTTCGCTGGGGAGTATTCACGTTTGTGTGGAATGTCTCGCCACACCACGAGCACATCACAGCTGAATTCTTGGTGCCTGCATTTTGGCCAAGTTGTTTCCTATCGCTCCATTTACTGCATCTCACCTATACCTATTTTCGTGAAAACCCACTTCACGAGACTGTGTTTATTATAACTTTTGTCACCTTTAGATGGACTTCTGAAGCGTAGGTAAGTGATTTATACTATAAAAATCTATTATAATATTAGAACCTATAGAATTTGGTACTCACATTTCCCCTTCAGGAAGATTCAGTGTTATTGAACCTTTGACATCTGGTCCGTACTTGAGATACCCAACAAACCCGACAGACATGAACATCATGAGGTTTGGCACCATGGCAACATTAAGCACACCAAAGGCTGAACCAAATTTCTTGGGATTCTTCATTTCATTCTTCAAAGGCATTATCTAGAATAGAAGAAAACGCTGTAAATTATTAGTTTGTTGGATAGCTCTTCTGCGCAGATCATTGGATTATTATTATTAAACCCCGCACATACTATAGTTATGATGAGAACATGGTGAGAACATAGCGCATCGTGCCTCCCAAAAGGGTCCACCAGGCAATCTGATACACTTGGTCACTTGGGTTCGCACATCGTATATCCCTATTTCACAGGTCATTCCTTGTTCGGAGGCGTTGGAATAAAGGATGTACGATGCTTGGCGCTCTGGGGGTAAATCCATGGTATATTTGTAACGCTCTTGAAGCAATTGCGATCGGTCTGTCACAAAATTATTGATAAATCTCCTCCTCCCCAGCCATTATCTCCGTAGTTTCAAGGGTGGTAATCCAGTTTCAGTTTGCAGTGCGTTAACAGACAAGACTCTCATTCATCGTCCCATGGAAATTTGAGTTTTTAAACCCCAAAACCCATTTTGAACTATCTCCAATGATACCACACATTTCAAAACAATGTAACATGACATAATATGATAAATTTAGAAAATTCGCCCACACAATCATGCTGTATAACTGAAACTTTTAAATTTTTGAATGAAAATAGTTTCCATTCAAGAAGTTTGACATCATCTGCACTCTCTTACGATGGGTAGCTTTTTCTCTATGTTTTTTCTATGCTTCCTGCATGGTGGTGTCAGACTGGGTTGGGGTCCAGGTGGGAGGTTCTTCGTTTTCATCAGTGCGCAAAAATTTGGAAAATTATAGAATGAAAACCACCTATTGTAGAAGAGTAAGGATGACGTAAAACTTCTTCTTCATACTTTCAGTTTTAAAAATAGTCAAAATAGGTACCTTTTTGGTGCCTGTGGATAATACCTACTTATTTTCATTATTCATGAAAAATATACTCACCGCTGCTATACCTTCCAAAGCAAACATCACTGTGACGAAAAACAATGTCAGCCCGCTCACACTCCCCACAGGCTGCCTTGTCGATAGAGACGGCAGATCTTGGAACATGTAGTAAAACACAATTGCGAATCCAATCATGGTGATGACTGTTCCGATGCTGGAAAGGGGTACTAAAAACTTGAGGTTTCTGATCAAGTTCAAGGCGATGAGCGGTGGTAACAGTATCAACATGTACCATCTGACGTGGATATGATATGAAGGGCCCAGGATGTTGTCGGCGACCTGCAAAAAACGGATGACACAATTATTGTTCATTTTGGAATCTAGTTGCGGAATATGATAGGTTGGTTGGAATCGGCAGGAAAGCAACAGCTGTTAACATGAATTCATATCATCACACAGTTTCTCCAGATGTTGTTCGGACGTTGTAGTGAACGGATCGTGCTTCATTATGTCCCAAACCTGTGTAAAGAGTGCGAACCCCATAACTCAATCTGATGATTTGCGTTGTAGTGGAAGTAGTAAAGACCATTAATTTTCACTATTCCTGCATGTCTATGACCGCTTCTGTATTCAAGAGAATGAGTTCCGATGATCGGAAAAAGTGGATATGTAAAGGCTTTAAGAAAGGTAATACAAATGAATTTCTCAGCTCGAGTGAATTGAAGTCATAATTGCATGACATAAAAAAAGCATTTCATTTTTTCTATTGATGGGAAAAACTAAAGATCATGGATATGTCTAGTACCTACTACTGCTTACCAGTAGGACCTACTACTCAATTGTATACCAACCACGTAGTGCCTTCTTTTCACAAGATTATTCAATTATGGTTACAAAACAATATTAGTTTATAACTTGGAGTAATAAATCAGCATTCCTTGACACTACAATGGCTTAGAGGTCATGAGTTGTTGTGATAAAATGAGAGCATTCGATTTTCCTACTACTAAAAACGATGGGAGTTACTCTTCCCTAGTAACTCATTGGTTGTACGTGAAAAATCAATAGAAATTCTACCTAGCCTTCATTTTTTGAGTTAATAATAATCTTAAGTGCGGGGTCGTCACAAATTTTGGTGTCGTTACGCAAATTTTAGAATGACCCCAGACCAAAAAAATATCCATGTTAATAAAGGTAGGTAAATAATATATCGCACGGTGAAACTCGACTCTCAGAGATTATTTCCTCGATGGAGTTTATGGACACTTGTATGTTTGACAATTTAAAACGGAAACAAAAGTTTTGAATGAGAAAGTAGCTTGCTTAGAATCTGATAATGCCTTGTTAAAAGAAACAGTAAACTTGTTTCAATCTAAAGTGGACAGGCTAGAACAGGAGTCGAGGAAAACAAATATTGAGATTCATAACATTCCGGAAACACCAAATGAAAACTGCCAGGAGATTTTCAAGAATGTTGCGTCTCTAGTAGGTGTGGACGCTAACCCTCGCTGTACACTTGTACAAAAGCGGATATTGAGGTTGAATAAATAACACAACTATTAAAGTTGCTGAGCTTATAATTAACACAATCGGTTCCAAGAAAGTCAATGTTCAAACGAAAGATCGAATTTTTCATACCCTGAATTTTAGCCAGAAAGTTGTTGGCTGGTTCAGATTATTTCTGCACGATAGAAGGAGGAAGAAGGAAGTGTGGAAGATGGAGTCGGTAATAAATCTGTAAGAAAGGTGGTTTCCACAGGTACATCGCAGGGTTCTATTTTATCTGCAGTAATTTTTAGCCTTTATATAAATGCATTGCCTAAAGTTCTTCAGCATTGTAATTACCACATGTATGCTGATGACATTCAGTTGTACATTGAATCATCTTTTGACGATTTTAATAATGCAATATCCTGCGTGAATGATGATCTATCTCGAATAAAATGCTGGTGTACATCTCATGGTCTAGATATTAACCCGTCTAAATGTACTTTAATTGTAATAGGCTCGAGTAGACGGTTGGCACAGGTTAATGCAGTAATGTCAGATTTATATCAAATCGGTTTGGGGTCCCACCGCATACCTTATGGAAAATGTGTTAAGAGTTTAGGGATTTATATTGATGATAATTTGAGCTGGGAATCACAAATATCTAAAGTGTGCAGAGAAGTGTATGGTGGAATGCACCAACTGAGAGTTCTGTGCAAGGGTTTTCCAACACATGTTAAGGCGCGGTTAGTTAGAACCTTGTTGTTTCCAATAATCGATTAATTTTACGTATTGCGATTTGACAGTAGCAAAAATGGAAGCCCTTCAGCGTGCTCAGAATGCCACTATCCGATTCATTTATAATGTAAAACCAGACGAACATATTACCAAGTATTATATAAAGCTCGGGTGGTTAAAAGTAAACGAGCGCCTCGATCTTTCAATCGGGGGGATGATATTTAAATTGTTGAAATTTAACCAGCCGACATATCTGTCAAAATGTATGATAAAAGTAAGCGACATTTCAAACCGGAAACTTCGTTCTACCGCCTCGTCTTTAGAAATTCCAAGCCACAATACTTATTTTTTTGGAAAATCTTTCCTTGTTAGAGGTTCAAAGTTTTTTAATGAAAATTCAGATCTATATGATCTATCACTGAGCGTAAGAGCTATTAAAAACAACTTGTACAAGTTATTATTATCAAGATATAATACATGAATTTACCTACTGAGATTTTGCTAAACTGTAATATTACTTTGTTTTATCATCTCAAGTAGTAATGTATTTATTTTGAATAGGGGATCCTGACATTTATTTTTATGTTGATGATGTAATATATTTTTTTCTGTGCGTTATGGAAGAGAGGGCCAGTAGGCCTTAATAATGTACAGATCAATAATAAACGAAATCATACATTCTCTCTCTCTCTCTCTCTCTCTCTCTCTCTCTCTCTCTCTCTCTCTCTCCCTCTCTCTCTCTCTCTCTCTCTCTCTCTCTCTCTCTCTCTCTCTCTCTCTCTCTTTAATATAGTGATTATTAGACTTACAGTTTTCAGATTGGCTCCAATGAAGACAATGTAAATACAACAGCCTCCGATTATCCCGAATAAGAAGGTAACTTTTGTGACGTACCTGAAACACAATTGTAAGGCACTGATGTGACGCACTTAATGAATCTTGTAACAAATTCGATGAAAACTAAGAGTCCTTCAGGTACATTTGGTCTTTTTCAGATTTGTTTTTCTTATCTGGTTCAGAAAGTACGAATTTCTTACGGCATGTATGGAGCCAGCCAGCGGAGCTTTTCAGGACCTTCCTCAAATGCCGCTTGTGCTGTGGTGTGGTACGTCATGTTCCGAACTTTTTTCCTTTTGCACAGCTCAGCTTCTGCATCTAACTAAGACGATAATATTTAAATTAAAGTACAACTAATAAAATATATTTAATAAAGTATAATTTTAATTTTCAATATACTCTACCCCACTTTAAGCACTGCATGCTCATTTACGAGGGCTCCCAAGAAGATTAATTAATTTCGCGATCCTCATAACCAGACCACGTAAATACATGAACCAAAATTGGATACTTACCCTGAGTACAAGGTATTGAAAAAAATAAAAAAATATCAGTGTTAACTTTTTGTTTTACCCCCTCCACAACGAAATTGAGAAGTTAAGACACACACACATACGTTATTAATGACCATAATGGAGGGTACCTACTGGTTATATTTGGTACACAGTTAAGTTATCGTACCTAAATCTGAGTTTCGGGAAAATTGCTGGGGTCATTTGGGAAAAATACTTTTACGAACGACTGTTTTTTTCATATCTATCTGATTCTTGGATACATTCTTTAGTGTGAAAACCTTAATAGTTAGACGTAATGGAAATCCTTTGGCCGTGAATATAAAAATTCCTTTCTAACATGATGACGGAACATGTTATCTGTTTCTCACTATAAATAGGAGGTCAGGACATATTCCACAAACAACACAGTTCATAAGAGACAACTAAAAGACATATGGAATCACTTAGGAACATAAGTACATAATTTTCTCTGACTCTTTTCGAAGTGTTTTCTGTTAGAGTGGAGTGCCTATAAATCTATTGAGATTTTCAGAAGAATAATTTGTTCCGATTTCAGAACGAGTGTGGTGCCTATACCTAACGGACAGTCAGGCACACACACACACACACACACACACACGCGCACACACACACACACACACACATACGCACGCACACACGCACACACACACACACTCACACTCACTCAAACCTTTTTTTTTTACAAATCTCCCCTCAAAGGCGGAGGAGGCACACACACACACACACACACACACACACAAACACACACACACACACACACACACACACACAAAACACACACACACACATACACACAAACATTTTATGAAAAAAGCGTTAAGCTCTCGATTCCTCTCGGAATATCTAAAACAGATTTCAGTGAGGAAAATGTTTAAAAAATTTTATTTCAAAATTTGTGGAGTCATCGCAATAGCTTCATTTTCTACTAAAATCCGCAAAAACCAGTTCTAGGAAGTGTTTGTCTTGACCTTAGACTTTAGAAATAAATAGTAAGTGGAAAGTTTGTGTCATTTTTCATAACATCATATGAATACAGTTGTGATTTCATGAACTTCTACCATAATGAACTTGTCATAGCATGACATAAACAATCAATTGATGTACCTATATGAGGTACTCCAAAAGCGATGCACACGGATTGATAATTGAAAAGGCCTTTTAATTCAATTTAAGAAATTCCTTTGACATATGGAATTCGGTACTAGAATACGATAAAGTTCTTCTTACTCACCAGCATATGGACCACGTAAGTACAAATGATTCCAGTTACAATCGTTCCTGCTATTCCAACTAGCCAGCCGGATTGATTGAAAGCTGATGGCATCGCAAGGATTCCAGTACCCAAGCAGGCTTTTAGCATATTATTCAAAGTTTCACAATACCTGAAATGATCATAATTTTTTATAATCTCTTTGGAACAGTTGTTAAAACACAAGGGAGGTAAAATATCTTTACCAACAAGGGGAAGCGCAGGTAGTCGGTAGATTTCGTTCTAAATTTTACTGATAGTTCTTGGACCAAAATAAGTCAACACTTGCTGGATAAGTCAAAAAACAAATTAAGTATTTCATGCAGAAATAATAGGTGAAGTCTTCATATTCTCCCGAAACCCATTCAAACAAATAACATCAATGACATTGGAGGTATAGGTCGTTATCGAAAGGAGAGGACGATGCGTACTAAAGTATTCGATGAATTCAGCTCACTCAGCTGATCAGGAAAGATACCTTCATGTCTCTTATGATTTAAAGAGTACCATATCAAATGTCAACTTCCTAGAGTGAAAAAGCAGTCATGCAGCATGACCTCATGAGCGAATTTTTGAAGAAATCTTCGACATTTCAGTCGCTATTGATCGTGTAGAGAAATTTTAGTTTATGATTTTGATAGACAAACATGGAATAAAATTATTAAAAATAATTAGGAGGTACTCATACTTTATTGTTATTAAACTAATCTTGTAAATTTAAAGACAAATGTAGGTAAATATTCATAGATTTCGATGTCCAATGTGGTCAGTAGGTAGTTGAAATCTCAACAGTATCCTATCATAACATCATCGAATCTTTTTTTTTTTTTTTTACAAGCACATAATACCTACCTACGTTTTAAACAGCATGGTTCTAGGATTTTTTATACAGAGATACTTCCATAAGAGTAGTTCAATCTGAATTTAGACAATGTTTCATGCAAATATTACAAATTTTTACAACTAGCGAACGGCTTTATTTCGATTTTCGACTGATTTTTCAACTTTGAAATGTTTGAAAACTTGATACATATTCTTATAGGAAATTTTACGCTGATTCCGAATATACCACATGTTAGTATGCTGAAAAAATTATTTCGCACAAAAAATTGCAAAAAACCGGCTATTTTGAAATTTTTGACTACATTTTTGAAAATTTCAACACGAAGACGTTATCCGATCATGCTGGCCAACGAACTTGAACTTTCGTTTTGTGTCCTTAACATTTTAAAATTTGTTTGAAGTTTCTAGCACAATTCTACGGACAGTTATCGTCTGGAATGACACATACATATATACATACATACATACATACATACATACATACATACATACATAAAAAAAAGTCCAGTCATGCAGCATGACCCCATGAGCGAATTTTTGAAGAAATCTTCGACATTTCAGTCGCTATTGATCGTGTAGAGAAATTTTAGTTTATGATTTTGATAGACAAACATGGAATCAAATTATTAAAAATAATTAGGAGGTACTCATACTTTATTATTATTAAACTAATCTTGTAGATTTAAAGACAAATGTAGGTAAATATTCATAGATTTCGATGTCCAATTTGGTCAGTATTGAAGACAGTTGAAATCCTAACAGTATCCTATCATAACATCATCAAATCTTGACATAAAATAAAATAACATACCGACGTCATATGAAAGAAACGTATTTCCACAGCCAATCGATGATGAGGCTTTATATTACGAGTGATATAAAGTCAGTTGCATTCGAATCTAGTATCCTACAGCAAGGAATTGACAGACAAACTGTAGTCTCTGTGCATCTATTGACAGCCTAAATTATGGGGAAGTGTCACTTGGCTTTTCCGTAGCAACAAGAAAGAAATTGAAAATATTTAATACTAGCATTAAATCCCAATTATTGTTGATTTATCAACGATTCGATTAGGTAAATTCTGGAATTTTAACAGCTTCATGTTATTTCTTCACTCTACCATTTGATAATTATATCCAATATCGAACATATTGGTTATTGAGGTACATACCTATCCCATATTACCGATTTTCACAACTAGCGAACATTATTTCGATTTTTGACTGATTTTTCAACTTTGAAATTTTTGAAAACTTGATACATATTCTTATAGGAAATTTTACGCTGATTCCGAATATACCACATGTTAGTATGCTGAAAAAATTATTTCGCACAACAAATCGCAAAAAACAGGCTATTTTGAAATTTTTGACTAAATTTTTGAAAATTTCAACCCGAAGATGTAATCCGATCATGCTGGCCAACGAACTTGAACTTTCGTTTTGTGCCCTTAACATTTTAAAATTTGTTTGAAGTTTCTAGCACAATTCTACGGACAGTTATCGTCTGGAATGACACATACATATATACATATATACATATATACATATATACATACATACATAAAAAAATGCGTTAAACTTCAGAATATGATTCAGAATAGCCTGAAACGGATTTCTGCATAAAAAGTTTTCAAAAATTCACATTCTACAAATTTTGAGGCGAGAGCAATAGCTTAATTTTCTTCAAAAATTCGCTAAAAGAGAGAACTTAGCTCACTCAGCTGATAGAGGAAAACCCCATAATTTCAATCGTCTCTTTATGTCTCAATAGTGGTACTCCAAATGAAAGGATGCATTAGTTGGACAGCTCATCTTGAGAACCATGCTTCAGGTAAATAATACATCACAATGTAATTACAAAATGTTACGACTCTTTGTGCGTAGGCATACTTGTGCCAAGAGTTGGTGCCTAGTTTACACTATACAATATGTGAAATTTACACAGAAAAAAGCAAAAGTTCGTATTTAATGCAATATCATACCATCAACTTGAGACCCCACTGTCATTTTACTAAATTCGCATTCAAACGTATGCATAAATTGCATGGATTGTGTATATATACTAAACAATCATAGAGAATTGCATATCGTGCATTAACCTTACATCAATGGCTTTACTAACAAGGTATTTTACCTATTTTTGATTTTTTCAGGGACGTATTTTTTTACCTCCATTTTGGATTTAACCGAAAGATAGCTGTTGCATCACCAAATCTTTGTGTAAGTTGTTGAAAATATCAACCCCCCAGGTGTTGTACAAACGCATTCCTAATGCTGTGCTCATTCTGGGTTTCAGCAGCGTAATCCTATCCCCTGATTTTGTGGGGCTCTGAACCCTCAATATTTTCCCCTTTAAGAATATGCATAATCCGCAGTACATTTCCCCTCCAACTCATTAAGGCTCAGCACTGGGAAATTCTCAAGAAATGTGTCCGTTGAATAGATTCTCGGTTTCTACATTATTATTTTTATTATTAACTTTTGCATTATACATAATGGTTTTATCTTGTAAGTTGAAGTCGGACCCCACGCAACTATGCCATAGATATAAGAAGTGGCTGTCTGATTGCAGTGTAGAACAGAGTTTTCAGATTCTCATAGTGTACCTAACTCCTCACCTTCACACATATTGTGAGCAATGAACGGAGCGTTCTACTTAATTCTCCTATTTGATGTCCTCATGTTAAGCACTCGTCAATCATAAGTCCAAATATTTCGTCTGTGAAACAAGGTCGATAACAGGACAATTCAACGTCCACAATCATAATCGGTATGATAGGTAAGCTTTCCTATCCGAGGAACAAGCGTTGACCTTCAGGCAAAAAGCTTAGTTTTTTTGGAAGTTAAGTGGTTTAGTTAGTTTAGTAAGTTAGTTAGTGGTGTAGTTAGTTTTACTTAGTTTAGTAAGTTTTGGGTGAGATTTAGTATCGAAGCCTTTGTTAGATCCTTAAGAACAAATAGGGAATTTGGATCCTTATCTAGGTTTTCACAGTTGTTTATATTAAGTAGGGATGAGTCGATTCCCGATACCGATTCTCGATACCACCGATTCTTAGGCATTGGTATCGGTATCGAGAATCGATGGCCTAAAGCCGATACCGATACGGCCCGGTGATGGGCGTTTTATTACACTACGGTACTATTGCAACCATCTAACAACGAAGATGGTTGTACCGTGCAACCGTTGTGTGAAGTTAGCAGTTGCGAAACATGAATTGTCCAAAACACAACTTACAATTATAACTTTGTTTACAAGTAGGCTTGTGTTATTTTGTTTGTGACAACAGAAGCATGAGACAAAGCTATGTTTTCCAAGTATAAAAGCCTAGAGCCAGTCTTATTTGGAAATACCTTACAGTTACCGACGAAAAACTAAAAAACCAAGTCAGTCTGCTTAACTTGTTTTATTCAGAAAGAAATCAATCCTAGGCAACAAAAGTTGCCTATTAATTGATACTTGATAGATAACAAAAAAATATCAAATTATGTATTTGCACGAATCAAATTCACTAAAGCCTTGAATGAAAATATAAATCTGAAATTTAGAATTTGTAATAAGAATTAATCTTTAAAATTTATCTAATTTTAATAAGTAACTAAAGCATTAAAGCTTCATTGGAACAAGAACTCCTAATGACAATAAATAGAGAATGAAAATATATTAGCTAATTAGACTAATAACTTCATCTACGACGGAACGGTAAGCTATTGGTGCCAGTATTCATTGCGAGAGGCTATCGATGGATGTGCAGTAACAATTTGCGGAACGTAACAACTTTGTGTAACCGTCCCACGCTCGTCGTGTTGCCGTTCCAGCCGCGACCGAAACGTAACAACTTCGCACACCTCTTATTATCCATGTTTTGTTTTATTTAAAAATTACCTCATTTGCAAATATATTGGGATCAATTTTTTGTAAGTATAAGTTATATGTTGTACAAAAAAATTTGAATATATTACTAGTTCAAGAGGAATTTTTTATTTCACCTACAGGTAAGTTTGGTATTATGCGCCGATGGTATCGGTATCGAGAATCGGGAATCGATTTTTTAGGTATCGGTATCGGGAATCGATAATTTTTGGTATCGACTCATCTCTAATATTAAGTAAACGATAGCATCCTGAGTGCTTTTACCGGCCCTAAAACCGAACTGACAATATTGTTCAATATTTCCCTATCATCCAGATATTTTACCAAGAAGGTACCCTTTTAGTAAGTTTTATATAATATTGTCGAAATGTTGGAGAGCAGTGATATCGGTCTGAAATCGTAGGTGATTTCGGGACACCTGCCTTGTACAAGGGTGTAATTACCTCAGCTTTGTATATTTGGGGGAAAACCCTCTCGGCAAAACTGGTGTTCGCTAGACATGTCAGCGGTTTCAATATGTACTCCCTCAATCTTTTATCAAATATTCCATTATAAGTTTTGATTGAATATTTAATAATAAGTTTTGATTCCACCAAATCTCGGGCTAGATCCCCTCTCAACATATCAATAGCTTTGTCCACATTGAAAAAGCCGAGCTATTTAAATTGTATTATAATGTGCCAAAAATTATGTTTCAATTTCACAACAAAATCTCGAATCAAGCGTTGGTGGAACAGTTACTTCGCCTTTTTGAAGAGAAAACTTAGAGTCCTGGGTTAATCCAAGGAAAACTCACTTAGTGGAAGCCCTTAGTATGCTGTCAAGCATTTGCTCCGCGTTGTTTTTGTGATGTTTTCTTTTTCCCAGGCCCTTCTGCTACTCATCTGCCAGCTTACCTATAATTCTGATATCTAATTCTGGTCCATACCAGCCTCCAGGAAATGGTGAAATATGTATTTACTAGGTATTCATAAACAAACTACAATGAGACATGAAAGACTCCAAAACTTATTCTACTTACGTTGTTGGATGCTTAACTTCTCTGTTGTCTTCATACAGGCTCCTTTTCTGTTCTTGGTAGTTCGCCAAAATCGAGGGCGATCGAAAAACGTACAATATCTCTGTTTCTCCATCTTTGTTTTTTCTGAAATAAGATATGTCAATCATAAAATTGGCAAAATTCACAAGTTAGTTAATTTTAATATCCTCGACCCATTTAGGAAGACCTCATGTACAGTTAAAAAACACAAAGTTTGGGTGTGGCACATAGCCTCTACGTAGCCGTTACATGAATGTATACCTAGACCATTGAAATATTTTAAATAAATAACATTAAAAGACTCTATAGCCGGATCCCAGACACGTAGACATTAAACGACAGTTGTTCAAATTAGCCTAATACAAGTAATAGTCGAGTAACCTTATCCATCGTACCGTGCGTCAAATCCGGTATTTATGTTTTTATGCCAACTTGATTATGGTGTTGGCCCAATGAATAATCCAAGTTTGGAGACCTCGAGCTCCGAACGCAATCTTGTCAAAAATCGAAAAAAAAAAAAACCGCGAAATTTTCGACTTTACTTCAGATTTCAGTGATTTTAACCCTAAAAGGCTAGTTTTTCGGGAACACCTACCGAACCCAATACGTTTCAAATTGGACTAAATTCGCTACATTTTGAAACCATTACCATTTCTGTTGTCCAGGTGGTTTCCGAGATGTAGCGTTTTTAAATATATCGCATTTTTCGGACATAAACGCTCCAAAAATCATTTCTACGAGGATGGGTGCTACTGTAGACTTAATTTTTACCCACCCAAAGTGTAACTCAAGTGAATTTAATCAAAGTCGTTGGAGTTATCTGGGAGAAAAGTTCGCTAAAAGACCGCTAAAATCTTAATTTTGTCCTTCAATAATTGCCCTGAAGGGCTCAATTCTCTACACAGACAACGGGTAGACAGACCGACCGCGTACAACTCTCTGATAGGTGGAGATTTGATTTCAGTTTGGATCCTGACCCCCTTGTAGGAGGTGCACCAGAAATCGCGTTTTCGGCCGGTAATATAATTTTCCCTTTTCTGCCCTTCGGGGCGTTGAAAATATAAAAACGCTGCAAATTATTACATAAAGGTTTATTATTTCTGTATCATACAGACCTTCTACGTAGAAAACTGACCGTAATTATTTAGAGCCGTTATTTACTGACCGTTTATTATTATTTATAGTATATTTACTAGGTATCTAAACTCGGGGCTTCGTGCTTCCAATATTTGGTTCACTCGTTCACTGCATTACAGCTCCAGGACCCCATAATTTTACGCTTTATAGTAAAGTTGAGGAAAAAAATAAAAAATAAATGGGGCCGTCTAGGGACGCCCGAAGGAAGCGAAGCTTTATATCATAAAGAGTAGAATAGAATTTTGACTATTTTCATCCTCATAAACAATCTCTTCTAATTGGAATTAATTTCATCACACTCTCTCTTTCGCCTTCCCTCTCCCTCCCCTCCCTTCCCTCTCACTCCCTCCGCCTCCCCCACACTCCCTCGCCCTCCCTTCCCTCTCACTCCATCACCCCTCCCCTCCCTCCACTCTCTTCCCTCCGCCTCCCCCACACTCCCACGCCCTCCCTTCCCTCTCACTCCCTCCGCCTCGCCCTCCCTCTCACTCTCTCTCCCGCCCAACCTCTCCCACCCACAAGGCGTTCGCGCGTTCGTCAGTCTAACACTCAAAGCCTCGAAAAATGAACCCATAGAAACAAGTTTTTAATGTAACTCTTTCTTTTTCTCATGTTCTCAGTTAATTTTATTGTTGTTTCAATATTTGGTAGTTTCTTGGCAACAGTAAGTTGAAACAAAATCACATTATTTCAAAATCACATTGATAATAACTTAAATTAAATTGACAAGGAAAATCATTTAATATTTTATTGACCCTGGATTCGTTGTCATTTTATGCAGACGTTCAATAGTATCCTTCTCCTCCCTCCTCCTCCTCATCCTCCTCCTCCCTCCTTCTCCTCCTCCTCCTCCCTCACTCCTCCTCCCTCACTCCTCCTCCTCCCCCCTCCTCCTCCCCCCCTCCTCCTCCCTCCTCCTCCTCCCTCCTCCTCCTCCTCCTCCCTCACTCCTCCTCCCTACAATACACAACACTTGTAAGGTGCCCCATAGTAAATTTCAAATTTTCGAAAATTTATAGTATAACTAACTTTTTCTTCGCGAAAATTTGATAGATTAAAATGTACGCCAGCATGAACTCATGTGCGAAATTTCAGATCGATTGGTAATCTGGAAGTGGGTTAAAAATCGATCTGAAATTTTGTCTCAAGCAAGCAAGCAAGCATGAAGAGAATCGAAGTTAAAAGAAAGAGTTAAAAAAAATGAACCCATAAAAACAAGTTTTTAATGTAACTCTTTCTTTTTCTCATGTTCTCAGTTAATTTTATTGTAGTTTCAATATTTGGTAGTTCCTTGGCAACAGTAAATTGAAACAAAATCACATTGTTTCAAAATCACATTGATAATAACTTAAATTAAATTGACAAGGAAAATCATTTAATATTTTATTGACCCTGGATTCGTTGTCATTTTATGCAGACGTTCAATAGTATCCTTCTCCTCCCTCCTCCTCCTCATCCTCCTCCTCCCTCCTTCTCCTCCTCCTCCTCCTCCCTCACTCCTCCTCCCTCACTCCTCCTCCTCCCCCCTCCTCCTCCCTCCTCCTCCTCCTCCTCCCTCACTCCTCCTCCCTACAATACACAACACTTGTAAGGTGCCCCATATTAAATTTCAAATTTTCGAAAATTTATAGTATAACTAACTTTTTCTTCGCGAAAATTTGATAGATTAAAATGTACGCCAGCATGAACTCGTGTGCAAAATTTCAGATCGATTGGATATCGGGAAGTGGGTTAAAAATCGATCTGAAATTTTGTCTCAAGCAAGCAAGCAAGCAAGCAAGCAAGAAGAGAATCGAAGTTAAAAGAAAGAGTTAAAAAGACACTTGTTCGCCCGTTTTTGGCCCATAGCATCTATGCGAGTAAAGCGATTGGGATGGTTAAACGTTAGGACCAACTAGACCCCAAATGGAGTCTATGTGCGAAAGAACGGGGTTATTAAGTCAATTCTTAGGCCTTTTATGGCCCGGACGGCGAACGGCGGACGGACATTTCAAATTTGGATTCTACGCACCTTGAAACGTAAAATGACAAAGTTTGAGGGGGGGTTATAAAAATTTTTTGCTACATGATCACACAGGCCTATCATTGAAAATAATAAACCAAAACGGGAGGGGTGGGTTCAGTGGTTCCGTTCAAACTTCTTCAGAACTAACAGAAATATTTAGGTGGGAGGAGGGGGGGGGGGGGGGGTTTCCTGCAAACAAATTGTCAAAACTCACTCAGAATAACAAAATGTTTCAAAAAATTGACAAATCCGAAAAATTTGATATATTCTAAAACGCTATATATATCGGAAACTATCTGATCTACAGTAAGGGTAATGGTCTCAAAATGTAACAACTTTTGACCACTTCAAAAACGTATTCGGTAGGTGTAATAAAAAAACTGGTCCGTTTGGGTTAAAATCGCCAAAAACAGAAGTAAAGTCGAAAATGTCGCGCTTTTTTTTCGATTTTTGACAAGGTTGCTTTCGGAGCTCGAGGCCCCAAACTTGGATTATTCATTGGGCCAATATCACAAACATGTTTGCAAAAAATCAGAAATACCGGATTTCACGCACGGTACACCCCCTTTCAAACGACAAGGTTAATGTGCTATTTTATTTGGGAATGTTACTAGGAATATCTAACATCGATAAATAAGAATGTCTGCGCCAGAAGTGTAATTCACTATCACTTTGTATGTACGATGATAGATGGTTGGTTCTCATCTGTATTACGCCACGTAACTCTGATATTTCTATCAATATTGAGTTCTGCGGTTAACCTAACATTATGCTTTCGGTCATTATTGTGATTTAAAAGTTGTTTCATTTCAAGAGTAGAAGATGAAGGTTGAGAACTGATGGAGATTGATAGGGATAGGAAAGTGATACCAATACCATCTAGCCACTGATTTAGATTTCGAATACCACACGGCCCAATGGGTTCAGAGAAATAAACGATTTGATTGATATTCTAACAGAGTTTTGGTTGGAGCTTGACTTTTGACGCAATAGGCACGTAAAATTGAAAATTAAACGTTTTAATAATTTGTGCAACTACCTAAGATTAGTTTATCTACCTATGGCAATAGTTAGAAGTAAGCATGACAACTTGCTAACCCTGGATCGATTTCATCTATAGAATTCGGCGATTTTTCAGTGTTGGATGAATGTAGAGCAGACTTGGAATTCCCTTCAGTGTTGGCAAGTGTCTCGATCATCGTAATAAGTAAGAAACACGGAACTGCACGAATCGTTCAAACTCAGGAAGAATCTCCGATAGACAACGGGTGAAATGTTCCTCGGCTTCTGTGTCAAGCGGTTATTTATCTGACGGAGGTGGAGAGAGAGGTCCCCATATTCTTGGCGATGAATATTATATTTACTTTACCTACACCTTGAACGGTTCTGGATAAAAACTACATTAATTATGAGAGAATTCTTTTCAAATATTTGTTGTCTGTGATGCAACATGAAATTGAGTGAAATATCTAGGTGCTTGCAAATGTTTGATTTGTCAAATGGTCATATTTTTAAGGTCACTCTCGTAGTGTTGTTGTTGAAGGAATAAGGTAATTTTTAGTTAGATAAGGAATGAAAAAATTCCATTCAATAGGTGCAAATAGTTATATGAACGAAATTCACTCTTATACTCGTATTTATGTTAAGTTGTTTTGAAAGTTGAGCACTTCGTGTGCAATGAAACTATTGACAATAACTTTAATAGGCAGCTTTGCATTAAAGTTTTGGAGCTTCAACATTTTTACAGTTGCTATCCATTTTTTACTATAGATTGAAGAAATTTATGTAAATATAATTGGAGCATAATTTCGACCACATATTTTTTTATTTTTCTAGTGAATGAATAAACTACACCTTTAATTGCCTTTAACCAGATTGTTGGTTAAAGGAAATGGACGTGATGTGGAGAGGTGCTCCTTCTGTTCCTTAACGACAGTGGTTATTAACCTATGGTCCGCAGACCACTAGTGATCCGTGTGACTTTTTCGATAACTTGATACGTTACGTAAAAAACGCTGCAAATTATTTCACAAAGGTTTATTATTTTTTCAATTGAGTATGATCATAGTTTTAGTTTAGTCGTACGTCATAAGGCCCGTCCAGACTCCTCGGCGTATCCTATTTCGAGTTGCCACAACCTATACTTCTATAATTATATACGCATGTTTATATTTCTCGATTTGAGCTCCAATCTATTCAAATAGTTATTGCCTTAATAATATCATTATCTAAGCACGTACGAAAAGTCGAGAGGATATGTTATTAAATATGCGTAGGAAAAGCTTTGGTATTAACACACAAATATGACCTTGAAAAAAACATATATTCATGCCTCGAAGGAACGCCGGCGCCGTACCCACCACAAGGTGCCGCGGCGCCGGCGCCTCCTCTCACTCCACCGCCCGCTCACCCCCCCTCACCACCCACCGTGACCCCCTGCCAAGCGTGCCAGGCGTGCGCGCGTAGAAAAACACACTTTTTCGCCCGTTTTTGGCCCATAGCATCTATGCGAGTAAAGCGATCGGGATGGTTAAACGTTAGGACCAACTAGACCCCAAATGGAGTCTATGTGCGAAAGAACGGGGTTTTTAAGTCAATTCTTAGGCCTTTTATGGCCCGGACGGCGAACGGCGGACGGCGGACGGCGGACGGACATTTCAAATTTGGATTCTACGCACCTTGAAACGTAAAGTGACAAAGTTTGAGGGGGGGTTATAAAAATTTTTTGCTACACGATCACATAGGCTTATTATTGGAAATAATAAACCAAAATATGTAGGTGATGAGAGGGAAAAACACAGTTCCTTTGAGCCTGACGGCTAAAATTAAAAAACATGAATATGCTTTAGCCGTACACGACTCACTCCTCGTCGATCTCTGAACCCGACCCCCATCGGCCTCTGAACTCTGTTTATCATTCAAAACAAAAAAATGTTTTAGCTCCTCGCTCTCACTTTATTATAGAAATGATCACGACCATTGAGCTCTTGTGAGATGATGATCTCCTAATAGAAACTCGCGAGTAAACATTCACTTTATTATAGAAATGATCACGACGATTGAGCTCTTGTGAGATGATGATCTCCTAATAGAAACTCGCGAGTAAACATTCACTTTATTATATAAAGAGGCTAAAGAGGCTACATACGAAATTACAGCTTCCTATAGTGTAAAGTATAGAAATTACCTATTAAAATAATTTAACCACCGCTTCACAAATCTAACCGTTCTCGCAATATTCGGATCACCTGCTATGAATCACATAATCGAAACACCAGCTCAATGAAATCATCAGAAATTAACAAGCGGTTGCAATCATGTTCACAATATCAATAATTGAGAATGATCACCTGTGTGTAAACAATTATTCATATAACCATGCTCATAACTCAGCTTGTTGGCCACGCACTTCGCAGTAGTTAATATAGTATGGTTGGATAAATCGAGAGCTTTCGAACGAATGGTCAACGAATTTTGTGGGATGAAAAACGACGAAGTATCATATCCCTAGCAACGACTCGGTTGTAAGCGGAAATCATCACAATTGTTGGCGCTACTTTCGTTGCACTCTCGTGGGACATTTTTCGGTAGTTAGGTCACGGCTAAAGCATATTCATGCTAAAATAAAAAAAAAAAAGAGGATTTAGTTTTGGTGACGGATTCTTTGTGAAGGGGTGTGATAGAAGAAAATTAACTAGACCCCCTACCTATTTACTCAATTCTCAAACGATTTTCATGATTCTTCATTTGCACGATTATTCAACTATTTTTCTTGAAGTATTTGGTTTCCCGGCGAAACCATTCTCAGAAAAGACGTCAATTCGTTATATTTTCAACCTATTTCCGTAATCTGTGGTTGTGAAAAACAGTCAATGAGACATTCATACTGCATGATGTTTGTACTGGTTGGGGTGGGGGGGAGGGGTGCTCAGCCCATACATGTTGTTTATAATGGAGGGGGTACATCCAGTAAATTCATGATTTATTCGCTACTCTCTCGTACGAACCAGATATTGAACGACATGCACTATACTTGAGTACTAATATTCTATTACTAAAATCTTGTTGGCAACACATTATAGACGCGCAGAGACTCGGAAGAAAGTCCAATTAAAAATTAATGTCTGGAACTCAAAATTCAAGGGGAAATTTTGGTTTTCATTCTCCAAAGGTAATCAAAAATCTCCACCCCATAATTCTTGGTAGAGTGGGTAACGTGAAAGTATTTTGTTTGTGAATTATGCAACAAAAAAACTCATTTCTTCATCGAAATTAAATGCAAATTGAGTCAACGTAGAGGGATACAGACAGTTCATTGTTACGCAATTCGGGGGATTTCACAATTGGTGCTATTAAAACTACTGTTAACTTCTAGGAAATGTGTCCAGAGGTTGAATGAATCTGATGGTTCACCGATGGGATCCAGCATTGTCGATCACTTACCTGAGTGAATCCATCATTTACGAATCGGTTCCGAACAAATTAGAGGAGCTACGTGGTACCTATTTCGGACGACATCGACTGTTTGTCGGAATGAAAAACCAAGGATATCGTCGTCTTATTATCCTTTCCACTTGTTTACGCGTTCCGATTTATTGAGAGTGACGAGCAGGTCCCAATCGTCGTCGGCTACCAATGAAGAGCGGAGAAAATCCCCTCCGGAACGATCGGTTTAGTCTGGTAACGACCGTCCGTACTCGTGTAGTTCTTCTGTCGGCTTTGATTTGCCTCAATCAATATCGCCTCTGCCGTTACATTGACTTGTTTCTTTGACATGACCACGGACACCTAAGACACAGGCTGGAAACATGAATTCGTAACGTGACAGAACTCCAACACAAACGCCGTAGGTACGTATAAATCAATTCATGTTATAATGCAAATCGTTCTAAAATTGAGTTAGTTATAATATATTAATGACCAGTTAATTGAGAAGCTGCAAATAATTACACAAAGGTTTACTATTTCTCACTCATATTGAATTATGGAGCCAATGACACATCACTATCTACCATATGCACTAGCTGTACCCCACCACACTTCGCTGAGGCGCATTTTGGGAGCTCAGAGCTCAGTCTGTTGATTACAGTAGTTCTTTATTTGTAATCATACCATAGGTACCACAGCAGGGGACCTTATTTAAAAGTTTTTGAGATTAATAAGAACAAATTTTCCTACAGAGCTTCGACAGCTGTTTATAGTGGTTTACCGTTTGTAGTGATTCACCAATTATAGTGGTAACCAGTGAATTTGTCCCATTACCCGTGGTTTTGCCTCCTTAACAGCTGTTTGTCCCGTTAGTCAATAACCAATTTAAAGTAAATACTGGTGGTAGCTGTTATTGTGTTTTTGCTGCTGTTGTCAGGCCCGCATCAACATAAACGCAAAGTTTCCCCCTTTACTCGTGGTTTGTTCCCGTTACCTATGGTTAATCCCATTATCCACGGTTTATCTACTTTTCCGCGGTTTGTCTGGTCATTCAGAAACCTGCTGTTGTTTACGGTACCTACAGAGTTGAAGTCAGTAATACGTGAATTACAAGGCCGTCCCTATAAATGGATTGAATATAATTTTGGTGAGATTTAACAAAGATATATATATATATATATATATATATATATATATATAATTTCTCGGGATTAACCCCCCCCCCCCTCCCCCATTCACCCTATCGATTGTAAATTTGAAACTTCCAAGTTTCCATAACTGGAGTAAGATCTGGTTCGAACAAATAATGAAAACCTCCATGGAAATCAGATTAATGTACAGGGTGGTCCGTAATAAACGGACACATTTTAAAATCCTGTAATATTCACAAATTCGATCGTAGGGATTAAAAAATAAGCAGAACGTGTAGAGAAAATCAGTAAGTTTTATTCACAATCGAAAAATCGGGAAAAAATTATCAAGTTTTAAAAATTATGTCATTTAAATGACGACCCTGTTTGGTAACGCACAGTTCAACACGATAATTGAAGTTCTGCATCACTCTTTGCACCATATCTTCCGGTATTTCCGCGATTTCTCGTCTTATTGACTGCTTCAATGCTTGAATGGTTCGTGGTTTGTCCACGTACACTTTAGATTTCAGGTGGCCCCTTAGAAAAAAGTCACAGGGGGTGAGGTCAGGGGAACGCGGAGGCCAGGGAACATCCCCATGCCGTGAGATCACGCGTCCGGGAAAAATCGTTCGCAACAAGCCACCTGAAATCTAAAGTGTACGTGGACAAACCACGAACCATTCAAGCATTCAAGCAAAGAGTGATGCAGAACTTCAAGGACCGTGTTGAACTGTGCGTTACCAAACAGGGTCGTCATTTAAATGACATAATTTTTAAAACTTGATAATTTTTTCCGATTTTTCGATTGTGAATAAAACTTACTGATTTTCTCTACACGTTCTGCTTATTTTTTAATCCCTACGATCGAATTTGTGAATGTTACAGGATTTTAAAATGTGTCCGTTTATTACGGACCACCCTGTAGTTAAAATATCACGATTTATCGCTATTACCCCCTCCATTCACCCACTTCCGTATTGAAATTTGAAACTACTGACATTTTTCCCAAAACTGGACCGAATTCATAGTTGAACGAAAACAGAATCACAAAAATCAAACGAGAACACTTGATTACAACATCATGTGGTTTATCAGTATTACCCCCTCCATTCACCCCCTCCCATGATGAAATTTGAAACTTTTAACTTAGGGTTAGGAACTAGATCGAATCTATGATGAAATCAAATTAGAATCACGGAAAACGGTCGAGATGTTGCTTGGGCAGTCCTTGAAAGAATCGGAAAAAAAAACCCCCCAACACAGCGAATCTCAAATTCCCAAGGTTTTGTACACAACTAGACTGAAATTGGAATCGTACAAAGTTAGGACAAATGAGAAATGTGGCCTGAGTAGAGTCGACAAAATTTACACACAGCTATGGTTTCTTCACGGATTCGGTCTTGAAATGGTCTGAAACGGATTTGTATGCGGTTATTTTCGTTCTCAAGCATGGGTTGTCCCCTACCCCCCTAGATAGATCTTCCCTCTATTGACGAAGCCTAGCTTCAGAGAGACGTCCTAAAAGGTAGCCTAAAACCACTTACAGAACTTGCTGATCATTTGCCTAAAACCCGTTTTGAAATTGGTCCAGCCGTTCTCGACTTATGGAGCAACCAATGGAAATAGCTATTTATATATATAGATAATAGAGAGTTCCTAGTAGATCCGTCGGTCTCAATACGGGGTGCGGTAACGGGAAACATTTACCGCACCTTAAAGTCACGCCAATTCCTTAACGGATCTATTTGTAACGCTAAATCCGTGAAAGATTGAAATTACCCCTAGGAGGTCCATGGAAGGAGGTTATTTTAGACGATTACGGTTTTACGGATTGCGATCCGTTAACGTATCTGTACGAAAGGATGCGTCACCGTAACTCATTGCGTCAGAGTTTCGGCGCCGGATTGTCAATACCGCACGACGTATTTTATTTTACGGATCTACTAGGAATTTTCGAATATGCGGAAGCTCCCACCGGAAGAAAATTAGAATTTAGAATTTGGAATTCGCTTCACAAGTCTGCATCTAGGTAACTTAGTTTTGCGTAACTGGTAGTGGAGAGTTAGTGTTTTTCTCGTATCGGTAATTCTCGTAAACACGAAAACAAGCTATTAGAGTGAGCACGATGACCTTTTCGCATTGATTTCTCGTAGAG
Source organism: Adelphocoris suturalis (assembly GCA_030762985.1). Taxonomy (NCBI): domain Eukaryota; kingdom Metazoa; phylum Arthropoda; class Insecta; order Hemiptera; family Miridae; genus Adelphocoris; species Adelphocoris suturalis. The sequence continues at coordinate 7,808,534 of CM061040.1, read as the reverse complement.
TTTCCGTAAGCTCGAGAAAAAGAGATCTCTTATAGAGACGTCAACGTGACTCTTGTAGTGAATCAATTATCACAGTAGACAATTTGCAAAATACAACATGAAGTAAGGAACAACGACCACTTTACCTATACATCATATGAAAAAGATTCAGCCGTGAAGAACACGAATCTTTAAAACGTGTACAATGAACCTTGAAACGAAATTTTGAGAATGAAAAAGTTGAAATCTTCGATAAAACGTCGAAAGCAAGAACGAAATGCCGCTAATGACCCTCTGGTTGAGGTGCGGGGAAAAAACGCGAAAGGAAAAATACAAAGGTTAAATCAACAACAAAAGACGGCACGGGGAAAAGTCAGGCGATTTTGTAGGGTGTATGTGTGTCCATGCCTACTTCATGATAGTTGCTAAGTTATTCTAGAGTTATCCTAGAGAAAGGTCAAGTTGTCGTCTCGTAATTACGATTCCGAAAAAGCTGAGCACGAGTAAAGCTGACTCTTCCCGTTCCGAAAAGCGTTTCCACGTTACGAAAACCTCTTATCGTTTCGGAAGGGCCATTTTCGTATACGAGAAAATGAATACGAGACGTAAAAAAACTCTCTAGTAGCACTGGGTTTCTCGAAAATCTAAAACAGCTGAAATTTCTTCTTTCACTCTATTAATTTCTGTTATGGTAATTTGATCTGTTCTCTTAAGGAATTCATACTCAAGTGGCCAGCATAATGTAGATAATGGCCTAGTATTTTTCCAGAAATTTCGAGCCACATCATTATTTCTAGTAATAAACTTACTAATGATGTGAGAAACAAACATACTTCTATCCAATCTACCATGATCGCCACAAAAATACGCTCCGCATACAAAAGATGCCAAGCCCCAAAATGGAAGATAACGCCTAATCTTTTATCTCACAACTGTTGTGGTGGATTCACACATCTAGACGAGACTGAAAGTATATTACTGATGTTGGAATAACAATATATTTCATTCCTATATAAAAAAAGTCCAGTCATGCAGCATGACCCCATGAGCGAATTTTTGAAGAAATCGTCGACATTTCAGTCGGTATTGACGGCCGAGCAGAGCGAGTCCTTGGGTCTGCGTGCTAGTACGTACATAAGTAGAACTTCTTCATAATTTCATGGCTGATATTTTCTAAGCCACAGTCAGTATTAAAGCTACATTAAGTCCTAAAACAGTTGAGCGTAAAACATTAAAGAGAGCGACCGAGAGAATCGGAGGACGGAATATTTCACAGAGTAAACTCAACAGTTGTGATTACAATTTTTTTTTTTTTTTTTTTTTTTTTTTAACAAGCACCTACTACCTACGTTTTAAACAGCATGGTTCTAGGATTGGTTATACAGGGATACTTTCATAAGAGTAGTTCAATCTGAATTTGGACAATGTTTCATGCAAATATTACCGATTTTTACAACTAGCGAACGGCATTATTTCGATTTCGGACTGATTTTTCAACTTAGAAATTCTTGAAAACTTGATACATATTCTTATAGGAAATTTTACGCTGATTCCGAATATACCACATGTTAGAATGCTGAAAAAATATTTCGCACAACAAAACGCAAAAACAGGCTATTTTGAAATTTTTTACTACATTTTTGAAAATTTCAACCCGAAGATGTAATCCGATCATGCTGGCCAACGAACTTGTACTTTCTTTTTGTGTCCTTAACATTTTAAAATTTGTTTGAAGTTTCTAGCACAATTCTACGGACAGTTATCGTCTGGAATGACACATACATATATACATACATATACCTATACATACATACATACATTAAAAAAATGCGTTAAACTTCAGAATATGATTCAGAATAGCCTGAAACGGATTTCTGCATAAAAATTTTTCAAAAATTCACATTCTACAAATTTTGAGGCGAGAGCAATAGCTCAATTTTCTTCAAAAAGTCGCTAAAAATGGGGATGTGAACCGTTTAAAGTAACTCTGAAATAGTACTGCGCTTCCACTTCAGCTCTGCATTAGTAGGAAGTATGATATAAAAATACAAATGTCATTGTTCGACATAATTTCAAGATAGTGACTCTCACAATAGAATCGAAGTAGTTTCACTAAATGGGATTAGAAAGGCATGGAACAGTGTTGAATTTTTTCTTCTACTGGTCTCGTATTAAATTTGTAGTGATCTGCAATAGTAGACAATGCAGAGCTCGTGGGTTACGGTACCTATATAGGAATGAAACGAAAATCAGGGAAGTCAATTTAAAGCAGATATTCCCCCCCACGACGTTTGGATAACAGCAATGATGTTTGTTGTGTAATAGGAGAAAAACGGCCAAGCAGGTGAAGAAGCGCCTCACTCCCAAACGCAGTCATAAAGGGTGAGAGAATAAAAACACTGTGCTAGAAGATGGCGCACAGAGAGCCAGATTTGGCTTCTGGCGCACACATTGATTTTATGTGTTATTCTTAAATGAAATTTTAAGCTAATTTCAAATATACCCCATGTTCATATACAAAAAGTTGACGGTTCAATAAACGTCCAATAAACAACCAAAAAACACGTTTTTTAACATATTTCTTCATTTTTGCCCATACTCACCTTTCAAACTATTTTATGTAACTTGGAAAAGTTATAGGAAATTAAATTTTGTGTCGGTTTATCACCAAGAACAGGCCAAAACAATAGAAATACGTCATGTCAAAAAAATGAGGTTTTTTGTGTTTAAGGTATAAAAAACTGATTTGAGAGGATTTGCTTCCAGGCAATAGTTGTAGAGGATAAAATTTCGAATTGAATGAGCACCAAAAACAGCATGATACTTAAGGATATTAAGACATTTTGAAGTTTTGCTATTACAGCAACACCTTACATTTATCCTCTTGACACCGTCGGAACCAAACAGAACCACCAAATCTAGGTACTCGTAGTTATGAACTTCTGCGTTAGCTATGCTCGATCATAGAAAAATGACTTAACGTTGTTCACCAAAATTTACCAAGGATTGAGAAATAAGCATAATTGAGGAGGTTAAGGAATGAAAATATCATGTTTTGACATCCTGGTCGAGCGATAAATGCCCAGATGCTCATCCCATCGAATTCGTACAACAATACACGGTTCAACTAATTGAACACTTCAAAAAACGAAATTCCGCAAGATACCAAAGCTGGGACTTGTCGTTTTTTTTTTTTTTTTTTTTATTATTATTCCGTCATAAGGCTATTTTGCATGTTCAACCCTAAATTAAATTATATTCGTCTGACATTACCTAATGAACAAATTTGTTAGCGAATAAACTGGTTCGAGCACAAGAATTTTACAACTGAACTGCTGCTGCAATAGCTCACTAATTACCTTTTTACAATTCAATTCTCGGAATTCCACTTTGTATGGCAACAGACGTTATCTACTCCATCAAATATCCATTTGGTCTTATTTACTGTGTTTTGTTCGAATTCCACTCAGATGGTTAAAACGTGGTATGTTCATGCAGTGAAAAATCGAATTTATTGAAAATTGAAGAAGATATGTTTATATTGCAGAGGGGTATGTATAACCTCAGGCAATTTTAAACTTGGCTGTTCTAATTATTGTTGAGACAATCACTAATTGCCATATCACTCAACTGAGTAGGTATAGATATAGGTGTCTTCTTCGCTATCCAAAACAAGTTGTTTTTGTTGTTTTGTCGGTTTCTGTTTGTGGGTTTCTTTATTATTATAATTTATTTAATAATAATAGAATTCTCATTTGTGACTAGCATTGATGAGATTGATAATGAGGGGAACGAATCGTAAAGCAAAAAGGGGTGACCCAAGGTATCAACAAGGGTAAAGTCATGTCAACGACCCATGGTCCTCAGGTCCTTCGCCCCCTACCGCTCCTAGCGGCGAACCTTGTAATTTCGGAGACCATTGACTAGTTCAGGGTCAGGGAGGTAACGCGAAATTGAATGGACAAACCTCCGAGTTTTGTAGGAATACCTAGCGCCATACGGGAGGTGGGAACAGATGCCATTACATGTTGTAAAGCTGTAAACATTAAACAGCGCGCCATTTCTAGTACTATAAAATGTTCCTTCCTTTTCTCCCTGAAGAGTAGGTACTGGTTACTCACTTCGTTACCAAACAAAACATAAGTTAAAACACTACATTTCCTTACCGAAGTCTGAACGATCCTTACCTTGAAGATTTTTGGTCGGTACTTTAACTCAATGACGTTTAGTTACCGTCATGATAAAACAAAGGTAGTTTTATATCAAATATTAACTGAAAGGTTTCTTATTTCTGAATTCGATTATTTTAATAACTCTTCTGTGCAAACTATTATTGTGTAATAGATATTTATTAAATGGTGCATATGCATAGTATGTATGCACCTACCGAAAGGAAATTATTGAAGTGAAATAAAACTCGCTTCATGCTTCACTAGTCGGTCTTCAGATAGGGAATAAGTTATAATAAACTCGAGTTCTTGAAAATGGAATTCCATCAAAACTATAACAGCTGCAGTTTTTTAATATGTACACACGCATTCAGATTTTCTCGTTCACACTGATTTCGACCGCCCCCCTCCCCCACCCTTGCTTTAATAAATTATAGGAAGTGTGATCAATATTGGTAGTTCTCCCTTCAAGATTCTTGCAACTGCCACATCTTGAAATAATTCCTGGGCTTTTCAGCTTTCATATCCTCTGGGTGTAGCAGGCTAGTCGTTCTACCCTCTGAAAGGTTAACTACTCCATTTCCATCACCTCTTCGTCATAGAAGAAAAAATAAAAGTTTAGCGGGATGGATAAATTTTGAATACCTAACCAGGTAAGGTTCGAAGGTATCGAAGTTCAGAAACCACCTATTCTTCTTGCTCCCTAAAGGCTAGAACTTTGAGAGAGGAATCAATGTCAAATTTTGAGATCTTTGAATTAGTGAGTCAATCGCTAATTTTTATTAATGACCGCTAGGAACTGTAAGTTATCGTAAAATCGGAACGGATAATCCCGAGTGAATTCTAACTTCGCAAAATCAACTATTTCCAATATTCAATTCAACAATGAACTATTTTCAACAAATTAAATATACTTAACTATTGCCCCTACGGATGGACGCATGGTGAAGCTAAGGTTGGTATCTAATAAGGGGGGGGGGGGGGGGGGGGGGGGGGGGGGGGGTAGTGGGGTGTTTTCGCACCGATTTTGAATTCACAACCCATGATCTGCACTGCCAAATTTTTATAGGAGATTACAAATACGATTTTGTTGGAGGGACACGAAGGTTTATTTTTAGAAATTACTAACCAAAACAGTGGGACGTGACACGTGAGTCATGGATGTGCAAACTTTAAAACAGGGGAAACATTTCGAAATGCACGAGAGACAAGGTAGACAAACTATAAATAAGAGATTAAGAGCCTATTTGATGCTTAGGGACCTGTTGCTTCATTTTACATTCGACATCATTTATGTCATTTATATCATGGATTTTCTCGGTTTCGTTAGATCACTTCTAAATTAAACATCATCTTAGGTAGGATCCAGTCGTAAATCAAGAGTGATATGTCACTGTCACAACTCGTCTCCGTCTCAGACACAACACAGTTCCATTTTGTCGGGAAGTGATCATATTGTTTTGCGTCCCATCGGTCGGAGCTCGGAAGCTTCTCATCATTTGCACGAGTTAAATTGGGTGAAATGCGCTCACAGATTGATACAACCACGAGATCAAATATTTGAGGATCCCATCAGTCTATAGCGGTATATAACAAGGTAAAACGCGAATGTTGTATACCGTTAATAACCTATAGAACGATTTATATTGATTAAGGTACCTTATACTAACTTGGACGTGACACTGTCATGGGGTCGTCGATTTCATCCTTGCTGTTTGTATGTTCTCCCTACTTCCCTGAAAACCAAAAACCCTTTCGTTCTTCTGAAAGGTGTGTAAGAATCCCCAAAACATCGTAATTTGTGAAGGTAGAAATATTTTGAATTGTGGTTTTAGTTCCGTGTATGTCTGTGGGTGTACATTTCGTGTGTCCACAATTCCATGTAACTAGCTCACTTTCCACAATTTTCAATCGACTTTCATTAAATGTTCATGGAACGAGAAGGTTATGGTATGTATAGATAGTCCCCTATCAGTTTCGATGTTCCCAAATGTTAATTCCATCAAGCATAATTCGAATTCGGAGGATATTTGGGAGAAGACGATTTGATAAGCCCAGTAAAATTCAACATGATTGTATCTTTAGTAGCTGGTGCGCATGCGCATTACGAGGCGCACTGATCGGCTGAGGGGCTAATGTAGCTCATTTTATTTCTTTTCTATTTGCCTTTTTTTTTTATTCTTTCATATTTAATATAAACCGTAAAATTGTGGGCTCCTGAAGCTCTGCCCTTTTTTGAGCAAGCCCTTTTTGGAGGCAAGATGCGCCATGTTTTGATCACTGACTAGGGCTTAGACCGATGATCTGATAGAAGGGCTATAAAATAGAGAAATAATAAACCATTCGCAGAGTTTTTAAATCAATTGGGAACAGTTATTGCCTCCAGTAAAGAGCCATTTAAACAGCTAGAGTCACTTAGAAGTTTTTCAAAGATCTATGTAACCAATTTCCAGCGATTTATACAGGGTGATTCCCTCGCAGATGCAAAAAAAAATTGGGTAAAACTGCATTAAAAATGGAGTAAAATGCCGCCAACTGCATATTTTTATCTCAATCCGTTATCGAGATATGATTTTTTAAAAAAATTTTCAGGAAAAACGTGTTTTTTTCCTTTTAAACTCATATTTTTCCACTTTACTTTATTCAACTTTAACTTTTGACCACATTTTCAGAATCAGCATTAAATGTACTATAAGAATAGTGTACTTGGGTTCTCAAAAAGTATCATCCAAAGGCCCTCACATCAGCTCAAACATTGACGATTCTGAAAAAAGAATATTTCAGAAAATCTTTAAAACTTTACTACTCTTCCAAAACAAATTCTGGAAACTGGCAAATCTCATGAAAACTGCTTCGTCTAATACTCTTTCCAACGGTATAATCAAGTTTACTTTTATTTTGTTATTTAGTGGAGAAAATCATGTTTTAATGTTAAAAAATGTGGGTTTTTCAATGAAATTGTTGGTTTTCTCGAAAGGTGACCCTCCATGAACCTACGAAGATGGGGTCGGTTTCTTTGTATTTTTTCAAGCTATATCGAATGGTAACATTTTTAGATCTCTCCAACTCCGTTATAACCGAGGTTTACACTTAAAATCGCAAATGTTTAGTTTGTTTGTTACGATTAAATGTATGTGTTATGGGGTAAAAGTAGTTAATTAAACTGTAAAACTCGATTATAACGTAGTTGAGAGATCTGCAAGAGTTTCCATTTGATCCAGCGAGAAAAAATACATACAAACCGACCCCATACTCGTTGGTTCATGGAGGGTCATCTTTCGAGAAAACCAACTATTTCATTGAAAAACCCACATTTTTTAACATAAAACATTATTTTCTCCCCTAAATAACAAAATAAAAGTAAAATTGATAATACCGTTGGAAAGCATATTAGATGAAGCAGTTTTCATGAGATTTGCCAGTTTCCAGGAATCTTTTTAAGAGAGTAGTAAAGTTTTAAAGATTTTCAGAAATATTATTTTTTCAAAATCGTCAATGTTTGAGCTGATGTGAGGGTCTTCGGATGGTACTTTTTATGAACCCAAGTACACTATTCTTATAGTAAATTTAATGCTGATACCGAAAATGAGGTTGAAAGTTAAAATTAAATGAGGCAAAGTGGAGAAATTTGAGTTTAAAATGAAAAAAAAACACGGTATTCCTGAAAAAACCTTTAAAAAATCATATCTCGAGTACGGATTGAGATAAAAATATGCGGTTGGCAACATTTTACTCCATTTTTGATGTAGTTTCACCCTTTTTTTTTTTTTTTTTTTTTTTTTTTTTTTTTTTTTTTTTTTTTTTTTTTTTTTGCATCTGAGAGGGAATCACCTTGTATAAAGTTTGCGTTTTTTCGATTTTGAACTTCTGAACGGCGGGCGTCTTTCCTGGTTTTGCCTCTACATAGAGCAGTTTTGCTGTTTTCATGAATGAATTCTATGGTCTTATCTGGCCTGCGCAGTAAAGTCATGTACACTAAGTACTTACTTAACCATGTAAGTTCTAAGTAACTACATTGATTTACGCATGTGTTCATTTTCAGAATACAACTACAAAGAGGACTAAAATATACCCTATTGACTGAAATAACGGGCAACCTCATACAGTCTTTTCTAATATGTAAGTAAAACATTTGGTCTTTTTGTTATACCAACTAGGATGTTCAATAATAATCTGCAAGAGTATCCTATTTTGAGCGTTTAAACAAGGTGTCCCGCATGAGGTGATCGGTACTTCATGGGTCGATTTTAGAGCTCATTTCTGATCGAAAATTCCTCATAGAAAACATTTATAACTCTTGGTTTTCGAGAAATTTAATAATTATGATTTTTTCGTGTTTTCGACCTGTTGTCACTAAAACGATTATAACTCCCTTAATTTGCAATGAAAATTCCAATCTGAGGATACCGTTGGGAAAAAAAAAACTGAGGATACCGTTGGAAAAAAAAAAAAAAAACGTTGAATTTTCTATTGGAAAGATGCTTGAGAATAAGGGTTTGAGACGTGAAAAAGCCCTCTGAAACCCAAATTTTACCTAATTTTGGAAACCTTAAAAAACGAAAGTTTATTCGATGAACTATGAGAACCAATATATTTTCAAGACACAAGAACGGTACAAACCGCTACAAAATTTCACCTTTTCAACGGTGTAGTAAATTTTACTTTCACTTTGCTAATTATGGGAGAAAACTTTGTTTTAATCTTGAAAAATAAAGGTTTTTTCACTAAATTAAGGATTTTCTTGAAACATGACCTTCTTTAAATATACGAGTTTGGGGTCGGTTTCTCGTTTTTTCCCCCTGAATTGAATGGTAACACTTGCATACCTCCCGATCCCCATTATAACCAAGTTTCACACTTTAACTCACAAATTTGAGTTCATTTGTTATGATAAATTTTATGTGTCTTTAGGGGGTGAAACTAGTAACATAAAGTATAAGACTCTGTTACCCACAACGGGCTTGGGGAGATATGCTAGAGTTGCTATTGGATTCAGCGTAAAAAAATATATGTTTTTCAACATCAAAACATAATTTCTTACCCTAATTATTAAAACTGAATACACAGTAGAAAAGGTGAGATTTTAGCGCAGTTTTTTACCGGCTGGTGTCTTTAAAAAAATGGTTCTTACAGTTCGATTCTCGATTTAAAAAACTCAATGTTTCCCAAATTAGGTAAAGTTTGCACTTCAGAGGGCATTTTCATGTCTCAAACCTAATTCTTGAGAAAGCTCAGGCATCTATCCGATAGGAAATTTACTGTTATTTACAACGGTATCCTCAAGTTATGATCGTTTTAGTAACGAAAAGGCCGAAAACACGAAAAAATCTTAAAAATTAAATTACTCTAAAACTAAGCGTTAAAAGAAAAAAAAAATCACTTGGAGGAACTTTCGATCAGAAAAAAGCTCTAGAATGACCCCTGACTGACGCTGACCACCGTATGCGGGATGCCCTGTATATTTTGTCCTTACAGAAGTGAAGGTAGCCTACATTTTAGTTAAATATTGTACCCGTATGGGATTCATCTCCAAATTTAGGTACAGCTCCTTAACTTTTCCTCCTCTTGAGTTGTGAGACTACTTTTGACTAGAATCAGAGCCTCTTGAACATTTTGCATCACAGAAGTTTGGTACTAGGATACCAACATAGTTTCCACATGGTTGAATTCTCCAATCCATCTCCACCAAACGCTTGTTGCCAATAATAGATTGCGGAAGGATGAACGCTTAACGTAATGTGTGGTACGGATAACCAAGCTGACATAGGATCAAAAAATGGGCTCCATCGCTCATTCCTCTAGTACCAATCAATACATGAATATAGATACTTTTTTTTCTACCTTCTGTAAATAAATGGGCGCTCATATTTATTTACCTGACTATCATCGGCTGTTGCCATTTTGTTTCGAAACCTGTATCATTCCTTAGTATCCTGTGCATGGTGGTGCTAAGATCTGCTGTTGGCTCGGATCAACATCCGGTCTGCTGCGATCGCTATGAGCGGAAGGAAGGGGCTGTCAGAATTGAACGTGCCCTCGAAACTTGTACGCTTGAGTAGAGCAAAGTGACCATGACAGAAATGTTGTGCGGGTTCAGCCTTACGGCCATGATCTCTCGTGGATCGTAGAGCCACGGAACAAAAACAAATCATGGCCAATAAAAGATCGTTTTTGGTAGGTCGTCAAAATCTTCCAACCGTACAAATGCTTGGTATCCTACTCGGTTTTCCTCACTCGATAGATATACCTACCTGATACAAAGTACTTACCTACACATTGTACAAAACATTTTAATTTCAGGACTGTGATTGAAAAGGGGGACCTGTCAAACGGCAAGACACACTCAGAAGAAAGCATCAGGGCAGTTGAGCACCCTACATCGTGAGTACTCCATCCTTAGATACATTCATAAGGCAAATAAAATTGTCCCAATAAAAGAATTTAAAAAAGTATGATTAATTATTTAGACTTATCAACATATTTTTAATTTTTAAACTGAACAGAATGAAGTATGAATATATCTACTTAAGAAGATATATTGTACACTTCTTCATACTGTTAAGTTAATTTTATGCTTTAATATGCATATATTGCTTCTTACCAAATGGGCAACTCACTAAGTTGACGACAGCAGCCTTTTTAATATCGACCATAAGGGATAATAATAATAATATCCACATAATCTTATCTTTATATATGATTCCGAACGGTCTTTGAAATTGTGAAGAACTTCGCGGTCCGATTTTAGATTTAGACTGCTCATTCGAGTCAGCACGGCCCCAAGTTTGTTGCAAAAGTGTCGCCGTTCGTTTCTACACCCGCCTTGATCGTGTTCTAGGCGGTCCTTATCAACGAGAGTTGTTTATGAGGCTGTGGCGGTAACAACAGTTGCCATCAATTCACGGTAAGTAAGAAACGTAGTGTAGTTACTAACATCTAGGAGAGTTATTTCTGAACGAAGAAATTGAAACTGAAGAACTTAGCGGACTTTATATATAATTCCGAACGGTCTTTATATACACTTCGTAGTAATGGGGTCTTTTCTGATCAGCTGAGTGAGCTAAATTCTCTCCTGTTCACTGTAGGAAGTTGAAATTTGATAGGTAGACTCTCTGGGTCATTAAGAGTGAAGTGATGGGGTCTTTTCTGATCAGCTGAGTGAGCTGTTCATACGAGGTGTTTCCTTTTCGAAAGAAACTTACAATCAAATAGAACCTCTTCAGAGCTGCCTGTGTGAGAACGTTGAGATAAAATACAGCTCCTCCTATAGCAAAGAGCTGGAAATGCAAATAACCTCATCTACGAGAATCACTCCATCCCGCATCACCAATCTTCCAAACGTCAACACTGCCAACATTTTAGTAATTAGTGTTGGTCCCGCCGATGTGTGCACAGTGTACAAAATCCCGGTTAGGGATAAAACCGGAACCGTCAATCTTATCCAATGGGGGAAACAATTCAATTTCAACTCACATGACATCGTGGCAGCACACCTCATTACAACCATAAAATTCAAAATATATTCGGAGCACAAATTGGACATACCACAATACTCGAAATTAATCCAGACACAGAACAAGCATGATCTTTGCTGGATTGGTACCAGACACATCAGGACGAAGACAGCTGTAGCATCTCCTACACACAATTCAGCACCAGTTCGACATCTACGAGTACAACCGATCAAGATAAAATTAACGACATAAAGAAGGATATAGAAGACACGGACGCGCAGATTCACACGCTTACAAAGAAACGAAGAAGACTCGAGATAGAATTACACCATCATCTCACCATGCCCAAATTCTGAACTCCCCGATTCAACTTTTTGTTTAGTCTCAGTACTGTCTTGAGTACCACCTCAACTGGTGATATTTATTTTATTATATTACTAACATTTTGATCGGTATTTCCTCTTTTTTAATCATTTGATAACATAGCACTAGCTTTGCACCAGGTTACATAACGCCGCAAATAGGTAGGACTTATATCGTTACTATAATGTGCTGAGTTCCTGTTAGGTACTACTGTTATACGGACTAGATTAGGGCTTTCCAAGCCCTAACAAGCCTCTAGTAATATTATAAAAATGAAACTTCGTATGTTTGTCTATTTTTCCACGCTATGGCATGGCAACGGCATGTCTATGTGCGTCAATGAGGGGGAGGGGGGGATCATTATTATAGCCTGATGAGGATGAGAAATCGAGGGGAAAGAGGTAGAGTGTGAGTGGGGAGAAAGACAGAGGAACGATTCATGATTCCAAGAACGGAAGGAAGATTTTTATCATTTAATAATGATTAACAGGACGTTTCCATTTGTTTTCGTCACGTCACGAGCGTCACGTCACGGTGGGGTTTTCTATTGATTTTCACGTACAAAAAATGCGTTACTAGGGAAGTGTAACTCCCTTAGTTTTCATAGCAGGAGAATCGTTAGCCACTTTTTGGAATGCTCTCATTTTATCACAGCATCTCATAATCCCTAACCCTCTGTAGTGTCAAGGAAAGCTGATTTATTACGCTCAGTTATAAACTAATATTGCTAAGTAACCATAATGAACTACTAATGTGTAAAATTAATCGTTAAATGATCTGACTGTAGAACCGTTGGTCTACCGTCCGTTTTTTGTATTCGTTTCTTTGAATCTACGCATCTTGAAACGCAATCCAACAAATTTCGATCGAAGGGTCCCGCCGATCTACACCTCTGAAGGAAAACCCTGAGTTAGGTTATCGATACCGGGATCGTGACGGAAAAAATACCCGATCCCCCCCTGGTCGGAACGGTTAGTGCTCTTCACACTCATGCGACCACAGGAAAGGTCAAAATCCTGACTAGTTTTGTGATAAAATGGTGGAAAACGATTACCTACGCTCTAGCCATATTTCCAATTTACGTTAGAGAACGTCTGATATGATATATGTAGTAATTATTCAACATGTAATTATTGTGTTGGAGGATGAATCACAATTTCAATCTTATGGATATTCAAAAGATCTGCCCTCAACATACCCAAATATTGAATGAAGCCGCATTTGGCCATTAGCATGAAATTCACGTTCTCTCATTTGTGCAATCTTCTCTTTATCCAAATAAGATGAAATGCTTAGGAATACGTGTACTCTCACTTAATACCTACCTTTACTAATCTGAGGAAAGTTTGTAGGTATCTGGTCTTTTTGTATGTTACTTATAAAGAGTTTTCCGACATCCAAAAAGTACAATTTTTGCTTCAAATTCAAGGTTGAAATTTGACAATCAGTACTACCGAACACAGTAATAGGTACATGAATGTATACCGAAAAATTTGTTTTTAAAATTCCGAATCATGTAGACGGTAGAACAAATCTTAATATCTTTGGGGTTTCCTACTATTCTTTAAAACCAATCAAAGGGTTATAATGACTCATATATATATATATATATAGCTTCTACTCTTCTATTTGACAAAGGAAAAAGCCGAAATATAACTGTGAGTTTCCTTGTAATTTATCTATATATATATGTGCTATTTTTCTTCGCACATCTGTGCCAAAGTACATTATATATATTGTACAAATAATATCTTATAACAATAACCATTTAATCAAATTCTATAGGACTCTGGGGGCACTAAAAAGAGCAACACCGGCAATTTTCGAGGTTTTACTCTGAAAAATGTATTACTTATTGAAATTTAATACATGATGGCAATGTAACATCCTTCCGAATGAGAGTAATGTATGTTGGTATGCGTATTGTCTGTTCGACATCACTACGACGGTACTTTACTTTGTGATTCTACAACAGACAATTTTGTGGATTGTTGCAGATATTTGGAGACACTGGTTCATTTACTTAAGGCATGCTTCGGCACAGGAATACTTGCAATGCCTGAGGCTTTTTTCAAAGCTGGCTGGCTTGCAGGACTCGTCGGCACTCTCATCACTGGATTCATATGCACGTATGCTATCCATATGCTGGTAAGCTTACTGTTAAACAATTCGTTTCTGTAATAATGAATTTGGATTGGTTGGGTGTTATATGCGTACGCTAAACGAAGGTCATAGCTCAAGCCGTATGAAATAACTTCTTTATCCTTCTCAAATTGAGCTATTTATAAGTATTTTGTTTTATTGGGACTAGACTTCCATGTCCTTGATTCCAACTTTCGTTGGTTTTTCTAATGAATCTCGATCCTCAACAACACAACTGGAGTGAAGATTTAGATACTCAATCAAACAGTAAATAAATAATTTATTAGGTACCTATCTAAAGACTTCTCGAGTATTATCATGGACCAAGGTAGGAGCTCTAATGAAAACTCAAGAAAATAATTTATATCAGGTTGGATCTGAACAAGAGCTAAGCCGGAGGAGGAAAGTGAAAACATTGACGTACCATACAACTTGGCAAGCAGCTTTTGAAGATGGCCCTGAGAGACTCCGTTGGCTGGCTCCGTACGCTCCGTAAGAATTTTAATATTATCAATGTTAACTGTATAGAGTGCGATTGATCGTCGTAACTATCACCAAGTTTTGTTAGTGTTTATTTATTTATATCAAATTTCGGGCAAGCCCAATCACACAAAATTACAAAATAAGTGTTAGTGAATAATGATACCTACGTATATATGGAACGAAAATAATATAGTATTCAATAACTGAACTGAAACATGACCATTATGATAAAAAAGAGCAAACAATAGAAAACAAATACAAGTTGATTTCACAGAAACTAATTAAACAAGTAGGTTTACAAATAAGTTCAACTAGTGTTATAGTTCATAAAGCATTTTAGCAAATTTTCGTAAAAAAAGGAAGCTATTGCAATAGTTCCAAAAAATTTAAAACCAAAATTTTCTTAGTTGAAACCCATTTTTGAGGTATTCTGAAACGAATCCCAGAGTTTAACGCTTTTAACGTGTATATACGTGTGGCACGTTTTTTAGCACATTAAAATGATCAAAATTCAAAAAACACGGTCAATAAATTACTAAAATGGCTAAAAACTGCTTTAAAAAACGTTAAATTTATATATTATAGCCAGCCACTGCTCATATAAAGTATAATAACTATAATACAGTACATTCAAAAACTGATGTACAAAATTATACTGAAAAATTTCCATCAATGTCATTAAAAAGTGATAAAAAAATGATTGAAAAATTAACATGACTCTAATTTTGAGTGAAAATTTTCTATTTTTGAATAATAATTGTAATATTTCTGTAACATGGTAGTCACACTGGTCTTTGGGGTTCTGTTAAACAAAATTTTGACAGCTCTACAAAAATAGCAGTTTCAGTTGTATTTCCCCTCCTCAAAAACCCCTTGTTTTCAAGAATATTTGAATCGGAATATTTTTAAACCATATTATTACATTGCAAGTAAATTTTCTGAAAATTTCAGAACGTTTCCATCATTATTTCATTTTATGATAAATTTTGCTTACTTCAAAGTCGAAGACAGGTTACAACACATAAACATGTACATTCATGGATAAACAAATCAATTTTTTATTCATGTTACCATAGCGAACGAGGTTGAGCATTGAGTTTACATCTTCACATAAATTACAACTCGACGGCATTATCAAATTATAAATCTCATTTTCATTCGTCACAGTAACTTTTCCAAAATAGGTAGGTAGTCAACTTAATGAAACTTTCAGACTTCTATAAAACATGTAGGTACAGGAATGTACTTCATTCTATCACAATAAGTAGGTATCTATCTAGCTGAAAATAATTATTACCTACGATTCGGAGGTTCTTGGATAGGAACAGAAAAATAAAACTGAAGACTCGAACACATAAATATATTAAATACGAAAAAAAACAATAAATTAGCACAGAGAATCAGACAATAAATTATATGCATTAGTTCAACAGACTGGAAACATGGACAGAAGTAACAAAATACGGGAATCATCTCCACCAATTATCATACATGATTGAGGCAGATTTCCGCCAAATATCATAAATGTAGCTATATAACAGCACTGTTTCAGCACCTGGCTTTATTAATGCTAATTTTTGATAAATGACGGTTAAACTAGCTAATACATACCTTTTTTCATCTCGGTGGTTTTTCAAACAAATAATTTGCTAAAATACAACAACTTCCGACTTCCTCCGCACAAACTTGCTCGCGCGTGTTTCACGGTGTTTTGGAGGAAAGTTTGGCGTTGCACAAAGGATTATCTATTTCATAGTGACGTGATATGCACGTGATGTGTGGAGGAAGGAAATAAAACAGTTTTATTCCCGAAATAAGTTGTAGGTAAAACAAAATGCGCCTCCAAAGTGACTGTATGATATATGATTCGTGGCGGGATAAAGGGATAAAGCCCTTTTGCCTGATTTTCTTATGTTCAGTAATCTGAAAAATCACAACTAAAAATTTTGCGTCGTTTTTTCAGGTTCACTCATTTTACTTTATGTTTTTTGGAGTGCTGAATCCGAACTTTAATGAAACTGGATTTTGATTATTATCTAGCTCCGTTCAGGCGCAAATCTTGTTTAAAACCAGTAAAAATAAAAAAAATCGCCTAAAACAACGTTTTTCAACACTTCAAGAGTTATTTTTCTCTGAAACGGAAAACAATAGAAAAAATAGAGTTGCAAATTTCAATTCTACGTTAAAAAATCCTACAAAAGGGGCCTGTTTTTAACATTGAAAGAACTTATTTCCCAATCATTTAACACTACCTACATATATCTGACCTACTCTATATCTATATCTCATCTTTTGAATCTACGAAAAATATTGAATCTTTGTAAGATTTTTCAATATAGAATTCAAATTTGCTACCGGATTTTTTCTATCGTTTTTCGTTTTAGAGAAAAATAACGTTTGATGTGTTGAAAAACATTGTTTTTGGTGATTTTTCCGATTTTTACTGGGTTTGCGTTGGAACAAAGCTAGATAATTAAAATCCAGTCTCATATTCGGATTCAGAACACCAAAAAACATAAGGTACTAAGTTGGTTAAATCTGGAAATCCTTTTGCAAAACTTTTAGTTGTGATTTTCCAGATTACTGAACATGAGAAAATCGGGCATATGGGCTTTAACTTTAAAATTCGAACCAATCTGGAAAAACGGCTTTAATTTTCTGATTCAGCGACTCTGGAAACACCCCAGTCAACTGTGACCTTCTTTGATACTTGACATAAATTTTTTTGTGCTCCCCAGTGTAATTTAAAAAAATCGCGTTACGATCATCCTGCATGACTGGAACTTTTTTATAACTGGTTGATAATACTTCGAGTGAGGGGGGGGGGGGGGGGGTGCAAGAAATTGTTTTCTTCAATTCACAATCAAAGTGACATGTAGCTCTTTTCCTTTCTAAGATATTGTCACATATTTGAAAAATATTAACACTGGTGGACAAATATTTTACATTTGGTTGCCTTGTTAGAAAAATTAATGCAGTAAGCGGCCATAGCCTTCCTATGATCCTAAATTTGAAGCAATACTCTAAAAATCCTTGAAGAACCCGGAAGCTTGGGAAATTCCCGAAAAATTAACATCAGCAACATTTTTAAACTAATTACGTCGTTTTTTAAAGAAAATTTTATCCTGCTTTTGAGAAACTGAATTACAAATTGCTTTTTGTTAAAATTCCTGAAATAACGGTAACAACCAATTTTTCTAAGAATAAGGGGTAGGTATTGGAAAATGCCTTAAAATCAGAAAGGAGTACCTAACTCCTGTAAATTTAATAAAAATTCCTCGATATTTTTTTAGGGAAATGCCTAAAAATCCCGAAAAATGGGCAAGAAATTACAATTTTTCCGCTACTCTGAATTTTCCGTAGGTAGTCCAAAAATTATCTAAAGAGATTAGTTTTAACTGTTTAAATTTTCTCCCTGATGAGGGATTCCCAACACTCGAATTTAATTTCGCATGTAATATAATTGCTATTTATTTTGTCTTTTTTTTTTCATGGACCAGTGATGCAGATTTTCAGAAATTCCATCCTTTAGAATTTTGGGAACGTTTAATTGTATACAAATATTCAATGTAGTTGTGGGATGCCTTCTGAGTAGGAATATCTTTTGCTATTCACTTATGAAATTTTTGTGATTGGTCTTCCTTAATCCTTGAAAAGGTCATAATTCTCTTGTAGAATATTGGTGGAATATTCTGGTTCCTACCAACTTCCATGTTGTGTTCTTACACTTTTTCTTTCAAATACGTATAGGCACGTCACAAAATTGTTCTTCTTCTTCGGCCTCCTGGGAGCCACGTCCATATACGTTGTGTTCATGGCTACAAACCTCAAAGCGGTGAGTACAATAACCCTACCTCTTCATACAGCTATACTCCGTTTCTGAATTCATTACATTAGACATTGAGAGGACCTCCCTTCCCCCAGAAGAGGGATAATTTCAGGGGTAAATGTTTATCAGGTATTGCTTGACCTATTACCATGATTTCTCTTCTCTCTCTCTCTCTCTCTCTCTCTCTCTCTCTCTCTCTCTCTCTCTCTCTCCCTCTCTCTCTCTCTCTCTCTCTCTCTCTCTCTCTCTCTCTCTCTCTCTCTCTCTCTCTCTCTCTCTCTCTCTCTCTCTCTCTCTCTCTCTCTCTCTCTCTCTCTCTCTCTCTCTCTCTCTCTCTCTCTCTCTCTCTCTCTCTCTCTCTCTCTCTCTCTCTCTCTCTCTCTCTCTCTCTCTCTCTCTCTCTCTCTCTCTCTCTCTCTCTCTCTCTCTCTCTCTCTCTCTCTCTCTCTCTCTCTCTCTCTCTCTCTCTCTCTCTCTCTCTTCGTTCTTCGTATAGTCTACTTTCATTTCGTCCAGGGGCTTATAAAAATAAAATCTCAATTTTGTGTAGTTCAAAAATATTTCTGATATCATGACTTCATTCTGTATCATAAAATCTCCAACTGAACCAAATGTTTTCCCAAATCAAAGACATGAAAATAGTATTGACAAAGGAAGTAAATAAAATATAATTAAAAAAAAAATATAATAAAACTTCAAAAATCGTAATGCTAAAATCCTAATTCAAATCTTGTATGAACTTATTACCTATAAATAATACCTACCAGGTATCCATCGTTAACATCCTATTACCTTTAGGTAAATGTTCCAAACGTGTAGGTACCGCTTCTGTAGAGTGACCATTTTTATGGAATGAATAGAAAAATTATATAGCATCTCGTTTATTCTAAGACCATATTATTATTTTTAGATTATGATAAATACCGCTGCTCGAAATTTAAAAATGGAATAGATGAAATCTTCGAAAAATTATTAAAAAAGCAAAGCAATTTGCTCAATAGCAAACGAAATTTATATTTTTATTTCATGAATTGGGGCAATAGTTAAATTAAGAAATTGTTAATATACTCGTAATAACAACGTATGCCAAGTTAGGTGGGACATTAATGATTAATAAGCCGTAATTAGCTTCCTCACGATATTGTAGCACGGACGTATAGTTGAAGAACAAAGTACGAGTCGAAAGACGTCATAAGGAATTAAGGTTTGTGCTTCGCATAGACTACTAGGTATTACACCAATGGCAATGATATTTATAGGGAAACATCTACAAACTAAGCCGCACATTCCTTGAAAGTTTCATAAAAATCGGTCCATTTGTTTCGGAGTTTTCTGTGTGTCGATCAATTCTAGTTTTGCGCATGCAATATAGTTATTACTCCACCAATCGCCATGTTTTTTATGGGGAATTTTCCTAGAACATATCGCACCTTGGGAGTGATACTGGTATAAGTCCAAAAACATGAATTTTGGGAAATCGCATTTAAAGATTTTTTATGACTTTGTTGGCGTACTACAGACACACCATTCATATTTTCTCCGTTCTTTTAGGTCTGTGTCATGCATATACCATCTACCTATACTGCCCTCCTTCGAATTAGCTTCTCTACCTTTCTGTTTTTGATTAACATAATTATAATTATAAAAACCTTATGATGTACCACTACTATCCCGAAAAAACTGACTCATAAAAGCGCTTGTTCCATTAGGCGAGCGGTAATTAACACCACTCTCCCATGTTTTCACCTGAATAAGCAGTTAGTTCACAATTTTTCACCATGATGAGAATGACTAAAAATGTAGTGCAGTGTTTCGGGGTTTACGGAGGTAATACATTGAAATGAAACTTTGTAAAAAATGAACTTTATTCTGATGTAAAAAAAATAATAATAATAATAATTCTTCAATATCAGAACGTACTTGAACGAAACGACTTTATTTTTGAGGAAAGGACGGTATTCGTAATACTGGTCAAGCTTTATGTTATTCTCAGTCTTCTTGAAGAGTTAAGATAGAACATGGCTAACCAACTGAAAATCCCATTCACAAAACTAAAATCTATAAAATCTGCTATAAAACAGTTTTAACGGTCATTAAATTCTAAACAACTAAATTGAAAGTAATGAAAGCCCTGAATGGCTTTCGGGTCCGACAAGAGGTTTCGAAGTTTTGTAAAATAACGAAATTAACGTGAAAAAGAAAATATCTACATAATGTTGATAGTAATTGGATCCATCATCAGTCAATACTGACTGTACGTAGTTTGAACTAGGAAGGCTGACTGATGGAAACCTCTTATTTAAAAGTTAGTCTAAATCATCAAAGTCGTCAGGATCAATCTCATTTCTTTTTTTCCCAGTTTTATCAGCATTTTGGGTAGTAGTTAGACTAGTAAAAAAGTCTCATTAATTGAGCATATTTCTTGGTGAGTACTGGAACATCTGAGATATGTACCACTGACACGGTAAAACACAACAAACCTTGATTTTTTTCTTCGTACAATATTGGTACATCGCAAGTTAATCACCAGGTTGCCTCAGTACGACTGCTAATCTTTTGGGCGAATAGTGGTGCATTGCAAAATATACCGGTACTACAGTGAAAAACACGAAGAAACTTTATATTAATTGGTTCAATAGCGGTACTTCTTGAAATAGACCAGTATTGCTGTAAAAAATAAAGGGTAAAAATACCTGGTTTGTCGCATCGATAGTGATTCATGTCGGGATGAACTACTATAACACCAACATGACTGACATAGACCGACCTTTGCCCGACGCTAGATGAAGACTTGGACCAGAATCATACTGGTTTATCCTGCTCTCTACCGGTCACTTTTTGACCTATGATTAAACCGATACTAGCCGAATGTAGAGCTCGTCCAAATGTACACAGTAGTATATATAACTCAAAACTGCCATTTTTGGACTTATACCAGTATCACTCCCAGGGTACGATATATCTACTCCCGGAATTTGAAATAAATCAGACCAACAGATGATAAGAAATCGACAATAATTATGAGAAATTCACATTTGCGAGTGCGCACTGTCTACTGTAGTTGATTCAACAGCATTGAAAACTATAGGGAACCGTCTAGGAGCTAACCCGCACAATCCCAGAAAGTTTCATTGGAATCGGACTGAGAGTGGTATAGTTTTGGGCGTGACAAGTATTTGCCACAGACAGACAGAAAGACGAACAGATAGACAAACCGTCACGGAACGAAAATTGATCAGCAAGCTATGAAATGGAAAAAGCAAGTATAAATTTTGATTTTGGAGGACAAAATTTTTTCGACTTCATTCGCGAACACAAAGCGTCCATACCTTCGGTAGTGAGGAAGGGCGAAGAATCTACACTGTCCCCTGACTACCAGTTGAACGCCTCACCAGGGTGGCTCGTGTAGCCACCCGGATGGCATGGAGACAGCGATTTTTGCGACCCCTAATGTGCTCTGAAACCCAATCTACCCACTGCGAAGAAATGGGGGATCCAGAGCACTGTCAAAGTTATTTACCATCTACTGACTCGTGTAGAGTAGCAGCAAACTCTGATGAGCTGGGTTGAGGAGCATTTGGTGTTGCTTGGTCGCACCACCAGATCAACTGCTGCCTAATGAAGTCAAGGTCAGCAGCAGTGTGGGCGACCTCCCAACTCGAGCTCCTAAGGGCAAGCAGCGCTGGCCGTGCAGGCTTGGGATGCTGGCCAAAAGAGAGAAGACACCGGCTTTGACTGGTGCGTGGACGTAGGCTCTTGGGATACCAGGAGGGAAGCCTAGCCAAGAGGGCACAGATGAGCAAACTTCACGATCTAACTCAAGTAGCCTCCCCGCAGTATGTCTACCGAAAGCCAACCCATAGGTTAGCTTTGGCAGTAAGTACGTGCAAAGCAGGCGCAGCTTCTGCGGTGGCTTCAATGGAGCCTTAGTTACACGAGCTAATGCTTCACCAAGGTCTACATAGCTAGTGGCTATAGAGGCCACACCTATAAATTCTACCCCAAGATAATACTGCCAGACTTCCAAGATGGATCGGGCGAGGATTGGTGTCTGCCCAAAGACAAAGCACTCATGATCCACCACTTCACCTGATGTTGGCGGTCTGACGGAACCAAGGAGACAAAGCCACACTTAGAAGAGTTGACCACACACACACACACACACACACACACACATTTTTTTTTTTTTTTTTTTTTTTTTTTTTTTTTTTTTTTTACAAAACTCCCCTCAAAGGCGGAGGGGGCACACCATTAAATTGAAAAATAAACAAATAAAATAAAAAAGTGGGGAGGACGCCCAGGTTTACCCGACGCCGGCTCTAGGGATAAGGGAAGTTGCAGGACGAGGAGGAAGAATGGGATTGAAGGAAGTGCCCCTATAGAATGACCACCAGTTCAAGTAAGAACCCCTCAGGACGCGGGTGGTGATACCACGGAGTACTCCTGCAGAGATGCCCAACTCGAGTAACTCCGTGGCGCTTTTCCCGCACCACACCCCGCGCCATGACAAGGTCGCAGCCATGACCTTGATGTTATTAGGTGCCACTCCTTTTAGCTCAGATATCGCCTGTCGCAGATCATTTCTATCATATTTACTTTTCTTAGCCCGCCAGGTCTGCTCCATGTCCACGCTGCCACTGACAACCTGGACATCCAGGATAATGGCAGACCCATCGGGCTTGACACCAGCGATATCCGGCTTCTTGCCCCGGTCACTCTGCATGTAATATAGTATCTCTCTTTCGACATCTTAACTACTGGATGACGAAGATCCTGCTATCTGCTTGGCAACCGCATCATGACGGAGAATGCGGCCACCGTGAGTACGAGGACACTGCTGCACTACATGATACAGGTCCACACACACACACACACACACACACACACTCACACACACACACACACACCTGCGTCTCACTTTTTCTTCTTCTTCTTTTAATGGCATACCTATTGGTCTTGGAATGATCTGAAACGGATTTGTATTCAGTTACTTTTTTCTCTCGCTTGGGTCGTCCCACACATCCTTGGATCAATTTCAATAGATTATCCCTCTTATATACGAAGCCTTGCCTATATATTGTATGACCTGGTTTCAGTGAGACGTCCCAAAAACAAATTTATGTGATTTTATTATCGTAACAAGGTTGTTTCGGAAACCAGGTAGTGGACACATATCAGGATCCGATGGACCGCCTGAACGTGCGGTGGTACATGCTCATGCTTTGGGTCCCCCTGACGCTCCTCAATTGCGTCCGGAATCTCAAATTCCTGGCACCATTCTCCAGCATCGGCACTGCAGCATCGCTTCTCAGCTACGGAATCGCCATGTACTACATGTTCCAAGACCTGCCCCCTCTGTCTACCCGGGAGCCTTTCGGGACTTGGGGAGGCTTGCCGCAGTTTTTCGGAACTGCTCTTTTTGCTATGGAATGCATCGGGGTGGTAAGCAATTCTTTCGCAACTTTTTAGATACACTTCAGATCTCACTGTTTTCATTTTGAGTTGTTTTCTTGCACACTACTGTCTTTTTTTCCACGTAAAACACCCAATAAAACAGTCCACCGATCGATGAAGAGAACATTCATCAGGCTACCAGAGTAAATTATTTAAAAACAAATGCTGCGAATTATTACACAAAGGGTCACCGTTCAAGTATCTTGGCAGATAGCTAACTGGTCTATACCCCTACTTGTAATGGTGCCATTGGCAATGTTTCCCTTTAAGATAATGTACCGATAACTAGGTATACTTGCACAGCTCAACCCAAATCAACTGAACTTCAGCTGCGATTCACACCCGTGTTGGCAATTTGTTTTGATTGATCTCCTAGAACTGTTTCTCATAGAGCTCCGAGTGGTATTTTCTGATTCATTGGAATGCAACCTACACTATCTAAAGGGTGTCCCATTACCCCCCCCCCCCCCAGTCAATTTGTCTTCAACACGCCCGCCCGATGTTTCTAGGCATTACTTCTTACTTTGATTATGTTATGTTCAGGGCCGCCACATCTCCAAGTCGGGCCCGGGACCAGATTCTGGCCACGGGAGTCCCCCCCCTGTCGCGCCACTTTTACTAGAGATGGCTATGATAATTGTTTTAAAAAAACTATTAAACCTTCTCTAACCAAACGAAAAATCATTTATACTTCCTACCAAGGTTCAGTGTTTGAACAAGAACACTTGAGGGGCTGAACTCTTACTACTTCACTATACGTTTTATTCAACATTTAATCAAAAGTAAAGTGTAACTTGAGAATTGAACATTCAAGTATTCACACTCTAGCAATTATCAACAAATTACAATACCATAAAAATGCCATAAATTACCTTGAAACAAAAATTCCATATCCAATCAGTCATTGGATTTTTATTTTAACTACTTTAAACACAATTGTTTGTGAATAGAGGGCGTATTCAGAGATGTTCCAATTTACTCATTCCTCAATTGGACGATTGTGGCAGAAATTATGATTGACTAAATTTCATATAATCATTAATCAACACATACAATTAACTTTACTTTAATGTTATGGACGGATTAAAAAGGAAAGTCTCTGTATACAAGATGGCTGAAGGAATTAATTGAAACAATGATTATGTTTGAAAGAATACATTTATTAATTTTGGAAAAAAAAAAAAAAAAAATCTACAAAAATATAATTGTTTTATTACAGTTTATCTACTTGTAATGAAGCTATGCAGTAAAGAATGAGATTTATAACAACAAAAGATACAACAATTATTTAGTTAAAAACTATCAAAAATATGAATTAGTAAAATAAGAAATTTGTTTTGTTGAGTTATAATAGCATTCTGTAATTGTAATTATAATTGTGGAAAACTTTTTAAATATAGAAAACTGGGTATAATAATAAATATATAATAAACTGGCTATAGGCTATAATTTCATGTATTATAAAATGAAACATTTTAAAACTAATAAAGTGAACTGAGGAAAAGTGTAATTGCATTTGAAAAACAAGACAAAACACAAAAAACTTTCGTGCCTTTTTAAGTGAAAATTCTTTGATAGCCTTAGAAAAGTCAAGTTTGGATGCTAACTTGTGCTTAATGCTGAGAATGGCAAGGGAATTCAACCTTTCTTGGCCCATGGATGCTCTCTCCCAAGTCTTCAGTCGAGTGCATACTGGTAAAGACGGTAAAGGTTCAAAGAGTAATATTTTGGGCCATCGTAATCATCGCAACTGTTTAAGAGAAGCAGTTTGGTGTAGTAAATCAAATATAATCTGATCAGGGCCCGTCAAGTGTAATACACTCTGTTTTATGTAGGCCTAAAAATTCTAAAATACTTTATTTACTAAATACAGGATCGGACCGGGCCCCCCCTGGGCCCGGGCCCGGGGCAACAGTACCCACTTGCCCTCCCCCATGCGGCGGCCCTGGTTATGTAATGTTATGTATTTTTGAGATGCGAGCATCCAGACCGCCAAAGTATACACATAATTCTGACCTACATGTCCAACCAATCTGTATTTTTACTAAAGGATTTACTATTTCATGTTATGTAATTTTGAGATGCGAGCTTGCGAGCATCCAGACCACCAACCTACATAAACACAGCATTCTAATCTATTTGTGCGAATTCAAGTGCATTCTACTTGTGCGAATTCATGTGCATTCTACTTGTGCGAATTCATGTGGACGCAATCGAACCACAACCACGCCACATAGTTTCAACAAATCCTCACCGACATCGGCAACTTCTGAAAACACAGTAATTCTTTTTTTCTTTCTTTTTTTTAAATGATATAATTTCTTCTCACAGCTTGAAATTGTCAACAATTCTACGTAAATATGTAATCTAAATAAGTAAGAAGGAGTGCCTGGAAACATCGGGCGGGTGTGTTTGAAGACAAATTGACGGGGGGGGGGGGGGGGGGGGGGGGGGGGTAATAACGGAAAAGTATCGAAAAATTAAATTCAGATGGTAACCTCCCTTCTTTTTTCTGTTGATCTCAAATATACTCGTTCGCTGTGCGCACTAACTTCGTTATTTTAAATGAGAGCCCCCATTTTCGTTGCAGATTCGAATTTTTCGTGAAACTTTCGAATAAATGAGCCATTACTCGGTTTCTTGAGTGCCCAAAACTGGACGCGATTCCATTCTAAAAGTGCGAAATTGTGAGATAATGAATATAAGAAAATGATCAATTGCCACATGACATGTGATATGTACATGATTTTGGGGTATTCTTGACGCTGAATCTCGTAATGATGGTCATTCATTGCAACTCCAACTAAAGAAAACTTCGAAAAACTAAAATTTTAATACCTACGCTTTGCACTGTGCCGAAATGAGTGAGGACAAGTGAAATTCTGGCCAATTGTTTGGAAATTTCCCAATTCGGTGTTACAAACATCAATAAATGAATATCATTATGTGATTCAGCGTGAAAAAATATCCGAAATCTTTTATAACATGTAGTAATTGATCCCCTAATATTCATTATTTCACAATTTCGCACTTTTAGGCCCTCAAAAAATTGAGTGATGGGTCATTTTTTCATGAAATTTCACGTGAAATTCGAATCTAATAAAAAATGGGGTTTCCTATTTGAAACAACAAAGTTAG
This sequence comes from Adelphocoris suturalis, assembly GCA_030762985.1. NCBI lineage: Eukaryota > Metazoa > Arthropoda > Insecta > Hemiptera > Miridae > Adelphocoris > Adelphocoris suturalis. The sequence goes on along the minus strand of CM061040.1, from coordinate 7,781,523 downwards.
TGCGCACTGTACACTTTTTGCGCATGCGCAAGTTCAAAATCATGTCATATTGGAGATATAGTGAAAAATAAGAGGATTACCTTTTTTTAATTTGTCTTCTAACCCATTTAGTTAGAAAGTTAGGTAGAAGGAGGGGGGGGGGGGGGGGTTAGTGGTACACCCTGTATATATCTTCCTATATCACTATCTGGAAAAAAACTCGGTAACTACTCTCTTAAGAACCTAGTGTGAACATTTACAAGATTGGGATTTTTTTTAAATTTCTACTTTATAAAACTATGGTGTTCAACAAATCCCAATTTCGGGATCCACGGTCCTGTCTCAAAGACGTACTTATCAACTAAGTTTGAGAAGGGGAGGGGACAGTTTGCTCCGTGGTTAATTGCAAAGAACAGAATTGGGGTTTTAAATATTAAAACACAAAAAGGAAAACCGGTTGAAAAAGTAGCCAGAAAATGTTTTCTTCGAAATGCTACAAGTCCAACTTCAATGATAATTATAATATTACGATTACAATCATAGGGTTTTAGAGTTGTGATTACAATTACGATTATATTACATAACGTAGAGATATGATTACGATTACACTTATTATTACGATTACGATGATTATTGTATTCGTAACCAAAGTTTTTCAATAATATATTATGTTCGTAATCACAACTTTTACAATTTACGAGTTACAGCCAAAATCACATTAAAATCTAGTGATTACAGTCGTAATCACAAGAAGGTTGTAATCGCAATCATAAGTGTAATCGTAATCATAGCTCCAGGTTCTGCGATTATAATCGTAATTGTAGTCACTACTCCAAGACCCTATAATTGTAATCGTAATTATGATTAGGAGTAGGTACGCCCACTCTGGTCAAAATGTTTTTATTCCAATCTGAGTTTGTTTTTTATTCTTAATACTCGTAACATGAATCTCTAGAACTGATCTGATATTGAGAACCAGACCCAAGAACTTGTATATCGTAATTTAGATCCAGGAAGTTGGAACAGTTCACCAGTGGTGGGTACATTCTTTCTTCAGATTCGTAATGATCTGTTTCGTTAATCTGTTGAATTCAGGTGATGCCGTTGAAAAACGAAATGAGAAATCCGCAACATTTCGGGTCCGCTTTTGGAGTCTTGAATGTAGCCATGGCCCCAAATTTAGTCATGTTTATGACTGTTGGGTTCTTTGGATATCTCAAGTACGGCGATATAGTTGAACCTTCGGTCACACTAAACTTGCCAGGAGAAGAACTGTGAGTAAAGCATAGACTTTATTTCTTTTTAAAACATGATTTTCCGACAATACTCTCTCCATTTTCTTCCTGCCGTCATGAAATCCCAAATTTCCGAGGTTTGCTGCACTTGAATGAAATTGCAATCGATAAAGAAGGAACAATATCACAATAATCGAATAAAAATTGTTTCACGCACACATATACCTAACACCTTGATTACCACACATAGTCAACTACTGGATGTCCAGCGACTCGAGATTCATTGGAATAAAATCCGTCACAATCTCAATAAAATATATCTCCAAAATATCAATACACCAATATTCTATCGAAAATTCACGAGAAGTATAATTCGTGAATAATAATTAGTAGTAATTCTTGAAACTTGAAAAATAAATAAAAGAGAAAAATAAATAAATAACGAATACCCTTAATGTAGATGATGATGATGATGGTGAGGTCGATTGAGTTGTTGAAATTATTAAAATAATTTTACTACCTGATCAAGAAACAATGATACCTTTCCAGGAAAACTTGTCGTGGATGGCGGTGCTTTAATATGACTAGCTGGTTCACCCGTGCGTTGCACAGGTTGACTTGAATATACGCTTGCCCCCCTCACCCATCACATTTGGGACATCCGTAAGGATCTGATTTAAAAAAGTCCTTACTTAGAGGTACTTACTTAGAGTACTTACTTATGAACGACTTATTTGGACCAAACTACAGAAATCAATCCCCAATCCCTCTCCACAAACACCCCCCCTATTTCAGGTTAAAAATATTCTTGATAGGTAACCCAAAAGAACGTTCAGACTAATCCAATTTCGTTCGAATTTGGAGGATATTTGGGTACAAGTATCATGGTGGCATCCTACTAATTAGTCAAAGCAGCAGTTAATTGAGCAATGGAATTTGTATTCTCCACTGTGTCGAGTACCTATGCTAAAATATTATTTTTAAAGATTAGAATAAGTGGTCACTTTCAAGTTGACATGGATATGTCTTTTGGCTGGGGGCCAAGGAATTTTTCGCGACACTTTTTTTTCCCGACCGGCACATTTCCTATTGATTTTCACGTACAACCAAGGCGTTACTAGGGAAGAGTAACTCCCATAGTTTTCATAGTAGGAAAATCGTTCGCCATTTTTCGGAATGCTCTCATTCTACCACGACATTTCATGACCTCTAAGCCATTGTAGTGTCAAGGAATGCTGATTCATTACTCTAAGTTAAAAACTAATATTGTTTTGTAACCTTAATGGAATAATCTTGTGAAAAGAAGGCACTACATGGTTGGTATACTATTGAGTAGTAGGTACCAACTGGTAAGCAGTAGGTACTAGACGTATCCATGATCTTTTGTTTTTCCCATCAAGGGAGAAATTAAAATGTTTGATTTGGTTCTTTTATAAAGGAACATCTCAAATTTTCGTTTATTAATTGACCAATTATGACATTTCACGCAACTTCTTGATTTACTCTATTCCGCTATGGAATTTTTCAAGATCATTTAAAGCTTTTCAATGATCATACACTCATGATAGGTAAACGAGAATCTATGTGCCACTTTTGTTAGTGGGAATGGCGTCATACAGAGGTTGTGCCGTGGAGGCGAATTGCTTAGAGCAAGAACGGTAGAAACCGCACATTCCTAGGAACCTGCGTAGGCTCCTTACGTCTATGGGTCGAGGAAAATTTTCTATTGCTTCTACCTTGTCTCGTTTGCGTGTGATACCTTTTTGTGAGACGGTGAAGCCTAAGAAATCGACTGTGGGTCGTGCGAAAATGCACTTGTCGAAACCGACCCGGAGGTCGTGTTCTCCCAATTTTTCAAAAATTGCTTGGAGGTGTTTTATGTGATCATAATAATCTCTAGAGGCCACCAAAATTTCATCTAGGTATACAAATGCGAAATCAAATTTTCGCATGATACTTACTGTCCATGTATCGTTGCCATGTCTGTGCGGCTCCTACTAGGCCCATGCTCATTTTTTTGAACTCGTATAGGCCGAAAGGAGTGATAATGGCGGTCTTGTGTGCATCGTCTGGATGCATAGGTATATGGTAGTAGGCTGATTTCAAGTCTATAGTGGAATACACGGTTGTATTGTGTAAATTTGCTTGAGAAGAGCGCGTGTGTGGCGGTGGGTAGGCGTCCTTTTTTGTTTTTGCATAGGAACCTGTAGTCACCCGTTATTCTCCAGGTTCCGTCTTTTTTAGGATTTTTCCTTCCAACGACTGAACTTTATTGTATCTAACGTACACAACATACGAGAAACCAACTACTGAACCAAATACAGTAGTAGCCACATAGCTTCAATATAATTTCGTCTATGGATGGAAATTTTCCTGACTCAAAGTTAACCATTCTTATAGGAAATTTAACACTGATTTCGAAAATGTGGTCAAAAGTTAAAATTAAATGAATTAAAGTTGAGAAATTCAAGTTTAAGAGGAAACAAAACACGGTTTACCTTAAGAAACCATTAAAAATCATATCACGAGAACGGATTGAGATAAAAATATGTGGTTGAGGGCTTTTCACTCCATTTTTGAGTTCACCCTATATAGAAAAAACTGCAATAAAGCCAAAAAGCCTAAATCTTTTTTGAATCTCCGAATATTATTAAGAACTTTTTTGCCATAAAATTGGTTCCTTTTGATTCAAAGTGCTCAGTGATTCCATCACAATGTAACATAATATAGTACGACAATTTACAAAAAATTCACTTGTACGTTCATGCTGCATGAAACGTAACCATTTTTGCTATTTGGGGCGTGATGAGCCCAAGCAAATGGCAGTAGGTGGGCTCGTCCGTCCGCAAATACGTCCGTCAATCACAGGGCTCCAACGACAGATCACTGAACAAATTTATATGGGAATTCTGGCTCCAGTTCAACAGCCACCACATACACCACTTCTTCTTCGGTTTTCAGCGAATTTTTGAAGAAAATTAAGCTATTGCTCTCGCCTCAAAATTTGTAGAATGTGAATTTTTGAAAACATTTTATGCAGAAATCCGTTTCAGGCTATTCTGAATCATATTCTGAAGTTTAACGCATTTTTTTATGTATGTATGTATATATGTGTCATTCCAGACGATAACTGTCCGTAGAATTGTGCTAGAAACTTCAAACAAATTTTAAAATGTTAAGGACACAAAACAAAAGTTCAAGTTCGTTGGCCAGCATGATCGGATTATATCTTCGGGTTGAAATTTTCAAAAATGTAGTCAACAATTTCAAAATAGCCTGTTTTTTGCGATTTGTTGTGCGAAATAATTTTTTCAGCATACTAACATGTGGTATATTCGGAATCAGCGTAAAATCTCCTATAAGAAAATGTATCAAGTTTTCAAAAATTTCAAAGTTGAAAAATCAGTCAAAAATCGAAATAATGCCGTTCGCTATTTGTAAAAATCGGTAATATTTGCATGAAACATTATTTTGCCATAAAATTAACAGTTGAAAATTTCTTTGCATCCAAAAAGCTCAAATTTCAAAACAATTTAACATTGTACAATACGATAATGTTCGAAAATTCGCTCTTACGATCATGCTGCATGACTGGAACTTTCTTCCTTTCACAGGCAAACATATTGCCGCATGCAAAAAGAGTTCGTCGTCCATGGCGACAGCGACCCGTTTACGTGAGTGATTGGCGTGGCGCGTTCGTGAATGCCCTTCCGAAATGGAGCGGTTGGCGCAGTGTGGCGTGGCGCGAGGCCGTTTCGAGCAGGAGAGTCTCACGGGAGTACTCCGAAAGGCACAACTAGCGCATCCTTCTGGCATTCCGGGCTACTAGTCAGCTGCTCGGGTGCCTGAAGAGTGTATTCGCCGGCTTCCCGCTTACACTTGAATCTCGTTGCTTTTTAGTGAATCTGGGAGAAAACCGTGAGTTAGGTATCGAAATGGATCCAATACGAGTAATTTCGTTGCGGTTAGCAACCACCTCAAAATACAGGTAGTACAGGTAGCAGAAGTACCTAGTTTGTATAGGTAGGTAGGTACCTACCTAATAAGTGTTGAGTGTACATATATCTTGATGTTTCATTTTGTGCAGCTCTCCTCGCTGACACTCATGTCATGCGTCAAGGGCAGATCTCTTTTTGCCTCCATGATATCAGTATTTTGCTCTTCGCGGTTTAAAAGTGGAACCTATGTAAGTTTTCCAAGAGTTATTAATAAGTAATTCATCCGTTTTTGTGTGCTTGCTACTTTGCTAGGATCTCTGGGTGTAATTGGGACAGTTTTTAACCACGCTCAACAGACTCAGCATTCAAAAGGTGATGAAATAATTATCATAACTTTTTTGTTTTCTGGCCTACGTCATTTTCCGAAATTCGACCCACAGCATTAATCTGATCGGGACGGCTAAGGAACTCACATAATACCTACAGAAAATTACAAGGAACCCGATAGGTATGGTATTGCATAAACGAACGCTGAGGAGGAACGAGAAACCAGAATAGAAAACTCGTGACAAACAGTGACAACCACAGAATAAGAACAACCGCCTGAACTTGAAATCTAAAGCACAGTGTTATCACCAATGAAACGCAATCATCTGACTAGTACTGTAAGTTGCCAAGAATGCCACAAGGAAGCGCTAGTTGTGCCTTTCGGTGTGCTCCCGCGAGACTCTCCTGTTTGGAGCTATTGTGAATGCCCAGCTTTACACTCCTACGAAAATCTGCATTTCCTACTTTAACCTGCTGCTACGCTAGTTTGTAATTCAATCATGAATTTGTAATAAGGTGAATGATGTTGATGCTGTGGAAAACCTAATTTCTTCAAGTTTATTTTATGTTTCAGCTTGGCTCAAGCATCAAGAATTTTGCTTGTTTTGTCCATTTTCATCACACACCCTTTAAACTTTTATGTGTCATTTGATATCGGCTGGAATGAATACATGAGCCCTCGTTTGACGAAAAATAAGTTATTCGTTGAATACTGCGTGCGAATGACTTTGGTGACGTTAACAGGTAGGTACCTAAACTACGAAAGAAATTGATAAAATTATTTGTTGGGGATATTCATGAAATAATGGATTTTCATACATTAATTTTTGTGACCAGCGATATTAATTTCCGTGGTTACATATTTTTCATAGCCAAATTTGAGTCAAAAGAAGTATATCAACAATGAACTAGAACATTTATATTTTTTACAAAATTATGAAGCAAAATATACTCAAATTTAAATAATTTTTGCTGAAAAATTGATGATGACTACAAAAAAAAGCTACAATTTAAAAATCTTTTTTGTCTTGCATAATATCATTTAGAACTACCTAATTTTTTGTTAAAAAACTGGAAGTTAACAATTTCTTTGCACTCTTAGTGCTCAAATTTCATAACAATATAACATAATATAATACGTAAATTTACGAAAATTCGCTCTGATCATACTGCATGACGAACTTTTTGTTATATCCTAATATTAATTCTCCTTATGTATTATTTGCCTAGAACTGTATCTATACCTAACTGTATATTGTTGAACAACAACTATTGCAATTGGGATAAGCCGAAATAAAAAAATTAAAAGAATATGTATATGGTCTTGCTGAAATCAGCTCATGTATTTGATTTATTGATTCTAGTTCTGTTGGCGGCGACAGTACCATACCTTGACATAATTATCTCTTTATTTGGAGCCCTCGTCCTGACCTCCTTGGGACTAGCTGTTCCCGCCATCATCCAACTCTTTACCTACTGGCATCATGTCCACGGCTTCCGATTCTTCCTTATGTCTTGCAGAAACTACTTCATTGTTTTCATCGGTGCTGTAGCCCTAGTCATCGGTACTACGACGAACATGCGAGATCTGATTCAAAAGATACGTTCGTGACAATGATGATAAAATGATCATTGGTGTTAATCATAGACTTTTTTTAACATCAGTATTATTTTTCGAAGGATGATAGATTGATCGACTCATTCATTAAGACATTACTTACTGTAGTGTTTTACTGTGAGTTAGGTTCATGTACAATGACCCCTGGACTTATATAAATATGAACCTATTGGATAGGTTCCTTCCTAATCTTTCCTTCTACAACTCAAATTTGTCTGATATGTCAAGTTGGCATACTAGCATTACATACACTCTCAGTAAAAGAAATTGGCGTACGGCGTACGCTACTACATGTAAATATGTATATTTTCAAGCTCCCTGAATATTCCCCTAATAATTCTTATTAGTGTCTTTGAAAATCATGCATTACATCCATTTTCTTCAAGCGAGGTTGTACAGACGTCTTTTCTTCTGTCCAGGTAAATAGCGAAGATAATTTTACATAGATCCCTATTCAGATAGACGAACCATTTCACTCACGGATATGTTTGAGTAGGCGGGTATGTTTGTTGTGGGCGTTTTATGTTTCATACATAAAGTTTTTTTTCCGAAACTTCATTAAATAAATTAACATAAATGCATACAAAAAACGTTGTACCCAAGGCTGCAGCTCCATGCTCCAAGCTAAGGGCGGTTTTACAGCCTTGATCAATCAATAATGAGTTATGGAAATGAAACAATATAAAATTGACATAATAGCCAAATAGAGCATAATATCCACTATTTATTTTTTGAAGACTGATGACTATTTATTCAAATATTTCACATTTCTGTCTGGGCCATTCATGTGGTTAACAATATAAATTTCAAGAGCTAACCATTGCTTGACACTCAAATATTCCAGTACTTCCACATCAATATAAGGTTAGTAAAACCCAATTAAGATTTTCGGATTCCTCAAAGTCTGTCAATGACGCCAGAAATCGTAGCAAGTTTCATATTTACTTCAGCTTCATAGTAGGTTGGTATGGACGCGATCCGTTATACATAGTTTAAAATTCAGATTCAATATTCCTTAGCGAGCTCTTAGTAAAAAAATTGACCAATATCACCATATTTTTCAATATGATTCAGTGATACCAGGTGCTGATAATTTAGTAAGTACGTTTCCAGCTACAATCAATGTCTAGCTACATATACCCAGTTGAGCTGAATTGTATGTTATCCATTATTGTTTGTAAATCACATAATTTTAAGATTGGATTCTGCTGCTAGAAATCACCTGCTATTTTGATTGGTTGATGCCTGTTTTTATTCTAGTATGTGATACAATACACTCTTGATCGAGTTTTCCACATTTCTAGCACCAAAATTCAAATTTTCAAAATCATATTTCAACGGTTTCATTTCTAGACTACTGGCAAACGATTTTTTACATTTATTTTTATTTTAGTTTTTTCCAAGTTTTTCCTGTGATCTTAATGTACCTACCTGTACACTTACAACCCAAAATAATATAATGTCTCGAAAAAATATAATTACCTAGTACGTCATATTTAATTTTTATTAATGAACTTGGTAGGTATGTCAAGTTGTTGACAACGTTTTCGGAGACATACTACACTTGTTTGAACCTTTAATAGGAACATTTATATCTCACGAATTTCATACCTATTTATTATTATCAAAAATAAAGTAACAATAATTTTTAATAAATGTTTACTATTATTATTGTCCACCCAAGCCCGTTCACTGCAATGAAAAAGTTGAATTGGTAATTGTTCTACTTGAACTGTTGAAAAATATTTAGAAAGGATTATTTTTCGCTTAACTACTCAGCTGTATTATAATTTTACAGTGTGTACACTTATTATTAGCCATAAACTTATTAGCAAATACGGATATGAAATGTGCGGGTTAGGCTGTAAATGGTCCCTTTCAATTTCATACTTCTCAAATCAATAATAATTCATTCTGCACATGAGCAAACGTAAATTACTTCAAGGATAAATTGTTCTCGCCCTAGTCGAACAATCTCTCTCAAGTTTGATGCATAATTGGAACACGATGGTTTAATCATTCCATATTAAATTCAAAATTATTGCATCATTAGTAGCTCCTGCAAATGTGCGAAAGTGTAACCCCAGGAATAAAGTTAATTTCTAGTTTTCATCAGACTTCGATGGAATTTTCGGGAATGAGCGGGTTAGGCTGCAGATTGTCCCCTACCGATTTCATGTTTCTCAAATCATTACTCCATTCTGCGCTTGCGCTAACGTAAATTACTTCAAGCATCATTTTCCCGTTTCCTAAATGACCAATTTTGTCGTGCATTTGTCCCTCTGCAGGGGCCTATATGTAAGCAGGCATATTGATGTCAACCTACGGATCTGCAATTTGAAATGGGCCTCCTCTGTAATATCAAGAATTCATTATCAGTGCAAGCTGATCAGCTTAGGGGCCACTGAGCCTAATTTGTTTTTTAATCGATGGTAAAAACTAAAATATAGCTCCTTTTTGGAGATCTGGAATCCGATAACAAAATATGGGGGGACTCAGATCAGCCTCGAAACCTTCGAGGCTAATTTCTTTCCTAATCGACTCAAAATGCTGTTATTTAGATGGAGCTCCTTTGCGACTCCTTGGAAACAAATACGAGGTACGGAGGCGCACTAATTATCTGAGCGGCCTCTGAGCCTATATTCTTTCCTTGCCAATCTACTTTTTTTTAAACATTTACAGTGAACAGTGAAATGGCGGGGTCTTTGAACTGAGAAGGTGTGATCTCTTTTGGGAGACACAATGCAACATGTTCTAATAATATATTACATACGGGGTTTAATAATTATAGACCAATGATCTGCGTAAAGGGGCTATCTTACGCAGTCATAATAAACCTTTGTGTAATTATTTGCAGCGTTTTAAAAATGTATTTACAATTTTTACAAAGTATAATTTTACATTCAATTATTTTATTAGTATTATGTAACATGTACATTTACTTGTGCTTATTCAAGTCCGTTCCCTTACCACGATGCCAAACTGAAAGATATATTTAACCACACTTTCGTATATATGCTTTAGGTGCTTTAAAACAGAGCGAGCACATCAGCAGATCAGTTAGTATAAACGAAATCTGCGATGCTGAACTGTACAGTTCAGTTGCATGGACATTCGACTTTCAGAATGTATACGACTCCCTTCTAACCGTTAATAAATAAGTATTTCACAAAACTCCTTGTTAGAAATTCGTCTTTGTAAATATTTATGTCTACGCCACCAAATAATGTGAACCTGTTTAATATCCGTCAGACCTGAATTTAGATAATAGTGTTTGAATATGTCTCCCTGACTACGGCCGCTTTTAAATGCTTTCCTGAGGAGCTCATTGTTGATAAATCGTTATCTAAGAAATAGTATTATTTTTGCTCTGACCAAACACTGTCCTATCATGTATTCTGAACAAGACAATTTGGAGTAGAAACGTCCTTAAACTCTATAGATGCACCTCCTTCCTCAATTAACTTAGATTATAGACTTACTAGAGGCCTGTTGGGGCTTGGAAAACCCTAATCTAGTCCCTACAACAGTAGTACCTAACGGGAACTCAGCACATTGTAGTAACGATATAAGTCCTACATATTTGCGGCGTTATCTGCGAGCACCTGTTGAAAGCTAAGGCGATGTTATTAAGTGATTAAAAAAGCGGAAATACCGATCAAAATGTAAGCAATGTCATAAAATAAATATCACCAGTTGAGGTGGTCCTCGCCACTTTGAGACTTAACAAAAAGTTGATTCGGGGAATTCAGAATTTGGGCATGGTGAGATGATGGTGTAATTCTATCTCGAGTCTTCTTCGTTTCTTTGTAAGCGTGTGAATCTGCGCGTCCGTGTCTTCTATCTCCTTCTTTATGTCGTTGATTGTATCTTGATCGGTCGTGCTCTTACATAGATGTCGTACTGGTGTTGAGTTGTGTGTAGGAGATGCTACATCTGTCTTCGTCCTGATGTGTCTGGTACCACTCCAGCAAAGCTCGTGCTTGTTCTGTGTCTGGATTAATTTCGAGTGTTGTGTCATGTCCAGTTTGTGCTTCGAATATATTTTTGAAATTTTTGGTTGTAATGAGGTGTGCTGCCACGATACCATGTGAGTTGAATTTGAATTGGTTCCCCCCATTGGATAAGATTGACGGTTCCGGTTTTATCCCTAACCGGGATTTTGTAGAGTGTCAACTCTTCGTCATTTTGCGACACTGTGCACACATGGGCGGGACCAACACAAATTACTAAAATGTTGGCCGTGTTGACGTTTGGAAGATCGGTGATGCTGGTATAAATATATGTTACCTGGTTGAGATCGTTTTGGGATGGACTGATTCTCGTATATGATATTATTTGCATTTCCAGCTCTTTGCTACAGGAGCTGTATTTTATCTCAACGTTCTTAAACAGGCAGCTCTGAAGAGGTTCTATTTGATTGTAAAAGGGTGTTATATAGAAAGACCGTTTGGAATTATATAAAGTCCGCTAAGTTCTTCAGTTTCAATTTCTTCGTTCAGAAATAACTCTCCTAGATGTTAGTAACTACACTACGTTTCTTACTTACCTTGAATTGATGGCAACTGTTGTCACCGCCACAGCCTAATAAACAACTCTCGTTGATAAGGACCGCCTAGAACACGATCAAGGCGGGTATAGAGACGAACGGCGACACTTTTGCAACAAACTTGGGGCCATGCTGATTCGAATGAGCAGTCTAACACTAAAATCGGACCGCGAAGTTCTTCACAATATCGAAGACCGTTCGGAATTACATATAAAGAAGAAAAAGATATAGATTATAGAATTCAAACTTCTTGAAATTTTCCCCTCAAATTTGGTCTTGTTAAACTTATTGGTTTTGTTTGACTGACTCACATTCTTGCAACAAGATGAAAATCTTTGTAACTAATCCTCTTACACCACAATGTTAGCTGATTTCTGATTTATAGCTGGAGTTGATACTTGCCAACAACAAGAAACTAATTTGGAACTAAATAAATTACCTCCATTTCAAATTTTAGCTTCATAGGTTGAATAACAAAGAAATCAGTTTGGGAGATCACAAGCCAACGGTATCACTAGCCTTCTTGTTTGTCGTTATATATATGTCATTTTGACATACTTGGATATTGTGTCTTATAGCTTGGGGTCTATCAAATGTTTCCGTAACAAAATAATGTAACGTTACAAAAATGTGAGGCAATACCCAATAAAAAAAATTGAGGCTCCTAGCTGCAAACGGGGTAAAGTTTAAGGTTTAGTGTGGTAAAGGTGTAGTTATGTTGTGACCAGGTTGTAAGAAGATAGTGTAAAAAAATAAGGTTCAGTGTCAGTTACAGTTATAAGAAGACATGTACTGACGTAGGTATCAGCATGCAGTGTTGATAATCGTTGGCGCATGCGAAGACGTTTAGTTTATCAACAAGTATTTTTCACAATATTTGGCAAGAAGGTCTACGTTAAAATCAGTCTCCAGGATAAAAGAGGTCTTCAAAATGATCCTGGGGATTAAGATAACATTTACAAGAAAATTGTTCACTAGTAAATTTCGAAATCAGATCAATAAATTGACGCTTTATGAAGAATTACGGTGGTAATAATCATTTATAACTCATATTTTTACTTTTTTCTCTATATCAAGCCATCTGATCGCACGATTGTTTGGGAATTTTTATTCGATTTTTGAAGCTACGTTTTTCTTTTGCTATGATTTGTGAAGCTTGTTGTTGTTTCGTTAATTCGACTACTTTTTTCGGCATCTTTTTTCTGTATATTATATAGGTGTCTATCCATTTTATTAATACCAAGGTCATCCTTTTTTAATTTCTTCAGAGCTTTCTGTCGGGGGTTTGTTGCCAAACCAAAATACTGTTACGTATTGGGTTCGTTGGGGTTTCAGAATACCATACAACCCCACTGATGGCAACCATTAGGCTAATTTATTTCTAAGCTTTCAACAAAAAATCTACCCTTCTGTATGATCCCTTGATATACCAGTGAGTTGGATGAAGAAATTTGCTTAATTCATGAAATATTGAAATTCCTGAGAGGATTAATATTTCAACATTTGCTAACTAGAGCTTTCACCTAAAATTTAACTAAATATCATGATTCTTAGAGAGATAAAATATAACTATTAACCTCTTAAAAATTATAGGATTTAATAGAAAAAAGGCTATTTTCAAATTTTGCTAAAGTTACCTATAGGTTTTGTTGAAGTTCCTAATGTCTTATTTAGGTCCATGAGATCGGGGGCGCTTCCCACAACCTATTTTGGAAGTAGAAATAGGAAACTACATTTAATTAGGTACCTTAAATCATATTTCGATGCCTGAAATATGTGGTGCGGGAAAAGCGCAACGGAGTTACTCGAGTTGGGCATCTTAGCAGGAGTGCTCCGTGGTATCACCACTCGCGTCCTCGGGGGATCTTACCTCAACTGGTGGTCATTTTATAGGGGCACTTCCTTTCATCCCTCTCTTCTTCCTCATGTGACTTGCTTCATCCCTTCAGCCGGCGTCGGGTAAACGTGGGCGTCTTCCCTACTTTAATTTTTTTTTTTTTGTTTGTTTTTTGTTTTTAATTTAATGGTGTTCCCCCTCCGCCTTTGAGGGGAGACTTGTAAAAAAAAAAGTGCGTGTGTGTGTGTGAGTGAGTGTGTGGGTGTGTCTGTGTGGATGTGTGTGTGATTCCTGACCATAACTTTCCTGAGGATTGAGATAGAAATCTCGTTCTTGCGCCTAAAAATCAACCTTTCAAAACAAATCGATGAGTTGGTTAGCCAACAAATTTTGAGCACATTAAATTGGTCAAATTTCAAAATATTTGCTTGAAAAAATCACTAAAAATGGCTAAAAGGCCAAAAATTGTTAAATTTATAATTTTTAGCAGAGTTTCAGTTAAAAAAAAAAAAAAAAAAAAAAAAAAAAAAACGATCAACGATTAACTAAGACATTAAAGATGTTTTGCTCAAAATTATGCTGAAAAACGCACTTAATTTCATCAATATTTTTTGCGGGTAAATCTATAAAAACTGCACACAAAAAACCTAAATACCTAAAATCATTTTCGAATCACGGAATTTTATTTACTACCTATGAGTTTTTAACTCTTTCTTTTAACTTCGATTCTCTTCTTGCTTGCTTGCTTGCTTGCTTGCTTGAGACAAAATTTCAGATCGATTTTTATCCCACTTCCCAATATCCAATCGATCTGAAATTTTGCACACGAGTTCATGCTGGCGTACATTTTAATCTATCAAATTTTCGCGAAGAAAAAGTTAGTTATACTATAAATTTTCGAAAATTTGAAATTTAATATGGGACAACTTACAAGTTTTGTTGTGTATTGTAGGGAGGAGGAGTGAGGGAGGAGGAGGATGAGGAGGAGGAGGGAGGAGGATGAGAGAGGAGGAGGAGGAGGGAGGAGGAGGAGGAGGAGGGGAGGAGGAGTGAGGGATGAGGAGGAGGAGGAGGAGGAGTGAGGGAGGAGGAGGATTAGGATGAGGAGGAGGAGGAGGATGAGGGAGGAGGTGGAGGGAGGAGGAGTGAGGGAGGAGGAGGATACTATTGAACGTCTGCATAAAATGACAACGAATCCAGGGTCAATAAAATATTAAATGATTTTCCTTGTCAATTTAATTTAAGTTATTTTATCAATGTGATTTTGAAACAATATGATTTTGTTTCAATTTACTGTTGCCAAGAAACTACCAAACATTGAAACAACAATAAAATCAACTGAGAACATGAGAAAAAGAAAGAGTTACATTAAAAACTCGTTTTTATGGGTTCATTTTTTTTTTTTTTTTTTTTTTTTTTTTTTTTTTTTGCCATAAAACTGGTTTTCAACCATTTGTTTCTATTGAAATTGCTCATATTTCAATAAAATTCAGCGTATTATAATTCGATAGGTGATTTAAGAAAATGCACTCATACGATCATGCTGCATGACTAGAACTTTTGACATTTTATGTCTTTACTTTGGCCCATGAACAAAAAAAGCGTTTTCAAATTGCGTTAGAAAAAAGCGTTAAAAAAAAAGCGTTACGGTTGGTTTTGACATTTTATGTATTTTCTTCGGCACATAAACGAAAAAAGCGTTTAAAAAAAGTGTTAAAAAAAGCGTTACGGTTGGTTTTCTGATGATTTCCGCTTACAACCGAGTCGTTGCTAGGGAAATGGTGCTTCTTCGTTTTTCATCCCACAAAATTTGTTGACCATTCGTTCGAAAGCTCTCGATTTATCCAACCACATTATGTTAACTACTTCAAAGTGCTTGGCCAACACGCTGAGTTATGAGCATGGTTTTATGAATAGTTGTTTAGACACAGGTGATCATTCCCAATAATTGATATTGTGAACATAATTGCAACCGCTTATTAATTTCTGATGATTTCATTGAGCTGGTGTTTCGATGATTTGATTCATAGCAGATGATCCGAATATTGCGTGAACGGTTTGTTTTGTGAAGCGGTGGTTCAATAATTTTAAAAGGTAATTTCTATACTTTACACTCTAGGAAGCTGTAATTTCTTATGTAGCCTCTTTAGGACATTTATTTGAAGATGCCCAGGGTCCGGATCAGATGAGTGGCTCTTAGAGCTTGCATACGAGTCTTCAACATATACGAGTCTGCAACTAAAGACATGAAATGTCCCAATGTGTTGCAGACTCGTATGCAAGCGTTTCTTTGACTAGTTGCCAGATCCATTTTGTAAACACTTTTTCGGTGTTTTCGGCCAAAACGCTGTATGGAAAGATACAAATCAAAAACCAACTCAAAAGAAACGTCGAAGAAATTTATTTACAAAACAAGAAATAAAAATTAAAGTGGAAAAATAAACTTTCATTCATCATAAAATAAACAAAACTCATAAAAATCAATGGTTGTGTAGAACGGCATCGAATAGTAACGGTGTCGAAAACAGGTGAAATACAAACATTTATGATGATGAACAACGGCGTCGAAAGAGAGCGGCGTATAAAATAAGGCATTATATATGGTAACGCTCAAGTAGAAAATTTGCCCCTGTTTTAGACGCCGTTCCTCTTCGATGCCGTTCTTTGTCGCATAACCGTGTCGAAAGTTTTAGGTATGAAAACTACACGCGTGTAGCGCCGTCGAAGATCAACCGCGTCGAAAACGTGAAGAAGAATTAGATATGGATGCTAATCACAACCAGACAGAGGCCTGCTTTGGTGATGTAACCCGCAATACACCTACGATTTGCTGCTATGTATAACTGAATGATGTAAGGTGAATGATGAAGTGTGCCAAATTTCATTACGGAAGCTGTTCTTCGGCTCCAGTATTCCCTATTTTATACACGGTTATTCTTCGATGCGGTTGTACACTACATTGAGATATGTATGAAGGCGCTACAGGGTTGTTTAGTAATGAATTAACCAACCATTGTAATAGACCGAGAAAAACTTTTTTTAATCCCTCCCTTCAAGATTTGTCGGTTCCCACTTAAGGATAGGTGGATTCCATAAATCTAATAAATTGAAACCCGTCCAAATCTTTTTTTCCGAAACTACTAGACCAAAAATCTTACAATGGCTGGGGATGTGTCTGCAACATCGGCATCATTTTCGATAAACCTTGAGCGGTGAAATTTAAGGAGTGAAAAGTAAAAAGTTCCAGTCTGATCACAGCATGATCGTATGAGCGAATTTTTGTAAATTAACGTACCTACCTACTATAGTATGTTAGATTGTTTTGAAAATTAAGGACTTTGAGGGAAAAGAAATTGTTAACTACCTACCAATTTTATGGCAAAACTCGTGCTAAATAATTTTCTGCGATGCAAAAAGAAATTTTGGATTTTTAACTTTTCTGCAGTTTTTATCGATTTTTTAGCATATTTTAATGAAATTAAGAACATTTTTCAACATAATTTTGTAAATGAATTGTTTAATGTTCTATTTTATATTTAATAAACTTTATCTGAGTAATATCCTGCTAAAAAATATAAATTTAACATTTGTATCCCTTTGTAGTCGTTCAGTAATTTTTTTTTTTTTTTTTAGAATTTTTTGAAATTTGATCAATTTAATGTGCTCAAAAAGTGCTGGCCAACGAATACATCCTTACGTTTGGAAAGCTTGATTTTTTGGCACAAGAACGGAATTTTTATCTCAATCCTAAGGAGAATTATCGTCTGGAATGAAACATAAATATATAAAAACATTTACAATATATAAATATTATGAAAAAGTGTTCAACTCTGGGATTTTTTCATACCTATGCTTCAAAACGGATTTCAATGAAGACATTTTTTAAAAAATTTCCGAGCCATTGCAATAGTTCACTGTCTACTTATGGTATATGAACCAAATCAAAGCGATTTCTTATGTCGATCAGGGTGGTCGTTCCGCTCATCACTTTACAGACAGACTGACAAACACTCATGTGCTTTCAGGATTCGGGCCCCATAGCAATGGGAGGTCTGGAATAATGTTTCAGGCCGATTGCATAACATCCCTTTTTGACCCTTACGGGATGCTGGGGAAGTAAAAATGGTGCAGTGAAGCATGGCCAGGTGTTAGGTAACTATTTTATCTAATCAATGTTTCATTGCTTACTTACTTCATTAGTTACTGTCATGCAGGCCAAGACCATATGAGCCTTGTTTTTTACTTCATATTATGTCAATTTTTTTTCAAACTTTGAGCTCAGGTTGCTTAGAAATCCTAAACTATTGAATTATGTTGAACTATTTGATTGTGAGAGGTGTGGGGGTGATCTGTCCATCCGCCACTTCCTGGAGGACTGCCCAGACCTTATGGACCTCCGAGTCTAACGTCGGCCCCCTCCGTGGGTTGACGTTTTATCTGGACCAGACAAGGTCCGATCCCTGTTGTCGTACCTGAGAGCCGCTGAGCTCTACTACAAACTGTGATATCAGATGTATTTTTGTACAATCTAGTCACAGTTTTATTCATTTTGCTAATTATATATAGTGACATATATATTTAGTTATTAGCCTATCTTGATCTAATCTTAGTTGTATTATTTTGTTTTTGAGGTTTTTTATCCGCTTTGGCTAAACAGTGGCCATCACTGTCCCCCTCCGATTTGCCAGTAGAGTCCATCATGTCACTCGGTTTGATGTCGGAGGGCAACATGATGGCCCCCTTTGGAATGTGCTACTTGCAGTGTCAGTTTGGATTATGTTGAACCATACCCGTGCCGCCATAAGGGCAGTCCTGTATCTGAGGTCCCTTCCTCGTCCTTATTATGGGAAAAGAGTTGAAATAATCTCAATTAATAGCATTTTGTATAATTACGAAACCCCTATTATGGTTCATTTTATGGGATCTATGGACTACTTTTAGTGGTTAGCTTCATAATGTAGCTTAGGACATAACTGCTATAAGTAATAATTTGGTTTTCAGCCTTTTAGCGAATTTTCAAATAAAACGCTGCAAATTATTTCACAAAGGTTTATTATTTTTTCAATTGAGTATGATCATAGTTTTAGTTGGCTAGCCTACGTCATAAGGCCCGTCCAGACTCCTCGGCGTGTCCTATTTCGAGTTGCCACAACCTATACTTCTATAATTATATACGCATGTTTATATTTCTCGATTTGAGCTCCTATCTATTCAAATTGTTATTGCCTTAATAATATCATTATCTAAGTACGTACGAAAAGTCGAGAGGATATGTTATTAAATATGCGTAGGAAAAGCTTTGGTATTAACACACAAATATGACCTTGAAAAAAACATATATTCATGCCTCGAAGGAACGCCGGCGCCGTACCCACCACAAGGTGCCGCGGCGCCGGCGCCTCCTCTCACTCCAACCCCCGCTCACCCCCCTCACCACCCACCGTGACCCCCTGCCAAGCGTGCCAGGCGTGCGCGCGTAGAAAAAGACACTTTTTTGCCCGTTTTTGGCCCATAGTATCTATGCGAGTAAAGCGATCGGGATGGTTAAACGTTAGGACCAACTAGACCCCAAATGGAGTCTATGTGCGAAAGAACGGGTTTTTTAAGTCAATTCTTAGGCCTTTTATGGCCCGGACGGCGGACGGCGAACGGCGAACGGCGGACGGCGGACGGACATTTCAAATTTGGATTCTACGTACCTTGAAACGTAAAGTGACAAAGTTTGAGGGGGGGTTATAAAAATTTTTTCCTACACGATCACATAGGCTTATTATTGGAAATAATAAACCAATTTTGGTATTCGTACCGATAAAATTAACTGATAAATCATTCAACTGTCATAAAAAAAACTACCAACGATATCAATACGTTGGAACAGCTTCTGAAGAGCATCACGTACTCACATAATATATCACTCATTTATCGCACACGTGTATTACTTTTTCTTCCTCAAATTCGTCGAAGGAATTCCAGGTTTTTGTCTCATCAACAGGTTTAATTTCCATTTAATGACAACACAAGTACTTTAAATTTTCAAGAAAAGCGAAGTGAACTACTTTCCAACTGAAGAATTGTAAAGGTAAAATACCTAGGCCATATATTCAATAAATTTTTTCAAGTCATAGGTATGCAACAGTAACGTAAAACCATGTTGTGTGCATAGCTTAGAGCTTATCTAGCGGTTAAAACGATTTTAAACATCTCAATCGATGTTACAATGAATTTCAACATCCCAATCGATGATGCAATGAATTAAAACTTAAAATTTCCAGTTTCATCCCCTGTTTTATTAGGGCAGGATTTCCATGGCCTAGAAGCTTGAAAAAAAAATTACATACTTTTGAGGTTTACTTGGTATCCCCCTTCTCTGAATAAAATCCTGGGCTCGCCCCTGCAACCTTTTGTGTATGGCGTCTTGTGGCGTACTTAAATTATAAGCAAAACTAGCTGCTGATTGTTTCTAAATTCCAAGGGAAATAAAATAATTCAGAAATGAAAAATCACACATTAAATAAATATATTTTGAATCCTTCTCCTTCTCCTTCTTGCGCATTGATATTGCTAACAAGTTACCTATGTATTGTAATACATTACTATGTAGGTAATTTGTGAAGTTTTCGAGATCTCGATTTTTGAATATGTTGGCCCTTAATTAGTACCCTTTAGGGTTGATCAAAACTGATGCCGATGTTACTGGCACATTCCCGGCCGATGTATGATTATTGCGCCATATTTCATAAACTTTGGTCCAGTAGTTTTGGAAAAAAGCTCTGGACAACGGACGACGCGGCGCACAGACGGATTTTTTCTCGGATTCTACGCATCTTAGAACATAAACCAAAAAATTTTGAGGGGGGAGGGGGTTGAAGTGTTTCTTGGTCGATTACAAAGGTTCATTTATTGAAAATAATAAACCAAAAGTCTGCCATGTTGGGTGTGGCACAGCTTCCTCGTATCCGTAACCTGAATGTATAGATCATAGAGAAAAAAATTATGGTGCAACATCAGTGTGAATGTAGAAGATAATTTTGATGTTACTCAAGAAATGAAGAGAAATAGCACACCATTCACAGCCTAAACCACACACTCCCTGAAAATGTAAACGAAATCGGATGAAAACCGTGAAAATTATTCTTGTTAGAAGTATTTTAAATTCGCGCATGCGCAGCAGCTACTAATGATACAATCATGTTAAAATTTGTATAGAATAAAATCGTCTTCATTACGGTTTCAACATTACAAGGATCAGAGGGCACACGACAGACACGCAACAGAACTTGTTTAGAATGGTCTAAAACGTAAAATTAGCGTGTAAATTTTAATTTTGGAAACAACAAATTTTTCATCCCCCGAAAGTGAAAAAACAATCCTTCCGCTACCTATAGGTAGACTCATAGGCAACGATTAAAAAAATATATACTAACATCTTCAAAACCTAGCTAAATACTTCATTCTGCAAAAATTAACTCAGAATCCACAGAATTTACAATCAAGTTACAAAACCTTTTTACCGCTACCATTATTGGTCACTGTGATTACCACAATTTGTAGTAATTTTCATTGTATTTTTTTCAAGGAAACATCTCCCTTGCTCATTCTAAATTAAGATGATAACACACACACATACATCGTTTAAAATAGTCTTGAGAAAGGGACATCCTAGAGCAAAACGGATTTCAAAATCGGATTCCGCGTGTCCATTTACATACTAGAAATTATTTCGGGGAATTTTGATCAATTTCTAAGGGCTTGCGAGGGACGGGAATTCTTAGCTGTATCTGCCGAGGGTCTGTACAATCTCTATTAGTACGGTGTAATTAGACCTAAACCTCAACATCCAAAGTAAAAGTTTTCCTCCAACACCAAATTGCTCTACATAGTCCTCTTATTCTATGGTAAAAAGTTACACCATTTTGAGCGTCGGGTTTGGGGGTGAGGGGGGGGGATTTGAAAAATCACTAATTTTTTTAGTTTTTCGTAAATATTTCAAAAACTAAGCGGTTTATCCTAAACATTGTTATATACAAAAATGTTCTTCGTTAAATTTTAAATAAGAATGATCCTTTTCATAATCACTCTAAATTGTACGGTTCAAGAGTTACAGACGGTGTAAATGTTAACTTTTTCGTAATTTTGATAATTTTTTTAAAAAATAAGCTTCGTAAAAGAATGTTGCTATTTCAGTGGCCGGTGTATGTTAGTGATAAGCCCTTGAAGGAACGACAACCTCACCACCTTATCAAGAGCACTCTTTTTTAAGGGAAAAGAGGCTACCACAGGCCCAGGCCATATAAACCTGTGGTACGGAGAAACCCACCCTGAACTTTCTACGAACATTGCAACATAAATTCACTTCTTAAGCATAAATATCTTTCAAATTTGGAATGTTCAATGTCTTTATTAACTCCACTCATCCTCCAGCACATTATCCTCCTCCTCTAGCTCGTCGTCTAAGATGTTATTATTGTCCATGTTATCACATGCTTGGCCTGAGCAATTGCTGCATATGCTAGTGCAGTTTAGACCACTCCTTCTGCATTCACAATTACGAACGCATTCATTTTCGCAAGTACACATTATAAGGGACAGTAATTCCTGGGGGGCTGCAGGACGTGCTGTTGTAATTGGTGTCAGGTGGTCGCCAATCTTCTTCCAACCCCACTCGAGTGGATCCTTATCTTCATTCAGCCACTGTTGTACCTGGTGGTAGGTCCTAACTGGTGATGACACGGACTTCTGGTCTTCAACAACCCCAAAGCCGACCCCAGTGCAGTGGCTGATGCAGGACATTACTTCCTACTTGCAATGTTTGGAGCCAAGAACACTGAAGATCTAGATTGTCTCCGCTACCAGTTCTACTTGAAAACGATTGCAAAGCAGCCTATACATGCATTACTGAAGTTGGATGCACTACCCCCCACTTCAGGAGCTTTTAAAAAATTATCAAAATTACGAAAAAGTTAACATTTACACCGTCTGTAACTCTTGAACCGTACAATTTAGAGTGATTATGAAAAGGACCATTCTTATTTAAAATTTAACGTAGAACATTTTTGTATATATCAATTTTTAGGATAAACCGCTTAGTTTTTGAAATATTTACGAAAAACTAAAAAAACTAGTGATTTTTCAAATTCCCCCCCCCCCCTCCCCCCCAAACCCGACGCTCAAAATGGTGTAACTTTTTACCAAACAATAAGAGGGTTATATAGAACAATTTGGAGTTGGAATAAAACTTTTACTTTGGATGTCAAGGTTAGGTTTTTTTTTAGGTTAATAACACCGTACTATATAGGGCTTAGCTAAGGGTAACTAGAGGCATTATTTCTAACCTAATTTGAATAATATGAAGACTATCATCAATGTTTCAAGATTTTCATTATCGGTAGTTCAAAGACGAAGAATACGCAACAAGGTACCTACCTTATTTGAGCATGATTTTGTGATATGGCACACCTACATAATTCAGTTATACTGAATATATATATATATATATATATATATATATAAACGTTGTACACAAATTTCCCACAGTTATTCAATTTCTTTGTTAGTTTGAAAAAGGCAAAAAGCCGAAATATAAAAATAGTTTTGTGACGTTTTTTCTGTTATCTTTTCTAATTTTGTGAATATATATATATATATATTATATCCCCTCGCATCTATACATCCCACAGAGAGCAAGCTAAGCGAGCGAGTATACTATAAACGAGGTTTAATAGTTACAGACCAGCGATCCGCGCAAAGGCCTATATAATACATATATAACAAATCTTTGTGTAATAATTTGCAGCGTTTTTAAAATGTATTTTTTTTAAATTTATTGATGTATTTATTTATTTTATTTTATTTTTTTTTTAAGAAATTGATACAGCAATATCTTTATATATAATTTCGAACGGTCTTTGAAATTGTGAAGAGCTTCGTGGTCCGATTTTAGTTGCAAAAGTGGGCCCCAAGTTTGTTGCAAAAGTGTCGCTGTTCTTCTCTATACCCGCCTTGATCGTGTTCTAGGCGGTCCTTATCAACGAAAGTTGTTTATTAGGCTGTGGCGGTAACAACAGTTGCCATCAATTCACGGTAAATAAGAAACGTAGTGTAGTTACTAACATCATTCTTTCCTGTTCACTGTAGCAAGTTGAAATTAGATAGGTAGACTCTCTGGGACATTAGGAGACGAGTGAAGTGATGGGGTCTTTTCTGATCAGCTGAGTGAGCTAAATTCTTTCCTGTTCACTGTAGGAAGTTGAAATTTGATAGGTAGACTCTCTGCGACATTAAGAGACGAGTGAAGTGATGGGGTCTTTTCTGATTGGACATGACACAACACTCGAAATTAATCCAGACACAGAACAAGCACTAGCTTTGCTGGAGTGGTACCACCTCAACTGGTGATATTTATTGTATTACATTACTTACACTTTGATCGGTATTTCCTCTTTTTTAATAATTTAATAACATCGCCTTAGCTTCGCACGAGGTCACATTACGCCGCAAATAGGTAGGACTTATATCGATACAATAATGTGCTGAAATCCTGTTAGGTACTACTGTTATACGGACTAGATTAGGGCTTTCCAAGCCCTAACAGTCCTCTAGTAATACATAAATGTGATTGTTACACAACTAATATCTCAATGATTTTCGCTTCCTCACTACCGAAGGTACATGGGACGCTTTGTGTTCTTGCAAGAAGTCGAAAAAATTGATGCCTTCAAAAATCAAAATTTCTCCTAGCTTTTTGCGTTTCAGAGCTTACTTATCAATTTTTGTTACGAGTTTGTTGTCCTGCCCGAAATTGGGTATGACAAGTTTGGTCCGATTTTGATGACATTTTCAAGGATTGTGCGGTTTAGCTCCTAGACAGTTCCCTATAACTGTCATCAACGTCGGAATAATAGTAGCCCGTGCGCATGCGTAAACGTGAGTTCATTATAACGTCGATTGTTCATTAGCTATTGGTCTCATTTTGTTCAAGGCCGGGGAGTAGTTGGGTATATCTTCCAGGAATATGCCATATAAATTATATCGCGATTGGTTGAGTATAATTACTACTTTGCAGGTGCAAAAATAAAATTCGTTGACGGGAGGCAAAACTTTTGGATCGATTTTTTTGAAATTTCCAGGGATTAGGGTTAGGTCCTAAATGATGTCCTATGATTTTTATTGTCGTTGGATTAATAGTCTATTCGTTCGCGCAAACTTGAATTTCCTATAACGTCGATTTCTCATGGCCTATCTCTCCGATTACCGCCTCCGTTCAACCCCTTTCGTATTGAAACTAGTGACGTATGTTCCAAATAAGACCGAAGTTTTAATGTAATATAATGAGATTCACGAAAACCAGAACAACCAGCGTAAACACCAAGATTTATCAATGTTACCCCCTCCACTCACCCTTTTCCATTTCACCCTTCGTCTCATTCCGTTTCCAATTTGAAACTTGTAGAAAAAAAAAGAATCACTAAAATCAGATGAGAATAGTATAAACATCACGATTTATCAGTACTACCCCCTCCGCTCACTCTTCCGTAATGAAATTTGAAACTCCTGGTAGACCAATTTCTTAACTAAACTTAATTGAACCAATTGTATTACCAACCTTTCCGTAAAAATTTGCAGATTTTTTGAATTTGGATGATCTATGTTTGTTGAAACGGAGAGTAAGTAGACAGAAGTAAAGTAAGTTGAGAACTGACGGAGTGTTAACGAAGAGTAGGTAAGTTGAGAACTGAATAAAATATGTTCTGCTAACAAAGTACGAAAATCCCAGTGTAGTAGTACAGTATTAACTTTTGAATTGCCGGAGAACGGAACATTGTAGAGCAAAACGGATTACAAATTCCGATGCCATACCTCAATTTACTAACTAGAACACAATTTGGTGAATTTTGATCAATTTCCACTAGAGGCATTATTTCTAACAAGGTAGTAGGTACCTTATGTGAGTATGATTTTGAGTTATGGCACACTTACATCATTCAGTTATACATAGAAGCAAAGCGTAGGTGTATTGCGGGTTACATCACCAAAGCAGGCCTCTGTCTGGTTGTGATTAGCATCCATATCTAATTCTTCTTCACGTTTTCGACGCGGTTGATCATCGATGCCGCTAACCCCCTTCCGTTTTATACTGGAAGTTTATACGCGGCTCTAGTATCCCCTATTTTATACACGGTTATTCTTCGATGCGGTTGTACACTACATTGAGATATTATTTGAAAAACCTCCTTTTAATACGCGGTTACTCATTCGACGCGTCTGTTCTTCGACACGGCTGTGCGCTCCCAAAATCAATAATAAAATTCATCAAATCTTCAAAAAAATAATTGAAATATAAAGTTCACAGCATTGTAAGCTGAAGTGTAGAAATTCTTCTCAAGTAGATAAATATGTTTTATAAAATATGTTCTAGATATATTCTATAATAATTATTGTGGAGTAGTTTTTGGGTGCTTATGAATGTTCACAAACTTAATCTGATTCTGAGAAATCAGAATATTGTGAATCTGATTATATTTCGAACTCCTCAAAAGATTTACTCGGTCGCCCGAGCCTCCTATCACCCCGTATTTACTATCAATAATAAATACGATTTGGTAGTCGGGAAAAATAAAGATTTATTCAGATGTATGTCTGATTTTTTTTAATCCTTAAAGGGCATCCACATCCTTTTGTGGGTTAAGGCGGTCAATTTCGACCATCTGTTCAGAGCATTAAATTACCGTTATCGTCTAAATGCAAAATTTCTTAAATAAAATTTGGTGGGTCTTAATTATTTTTCTTCTCAACCCATTTCTCATATAGGTAGATCTCATATAGGTACATGAAGATTTTTAGTTGTCTTCTGAAAAAAAAATTATCCCTTTCTCTACTACGCACGAGATAAATAGGGTCTGAAAATGTTGATTGAAGTACTACACTCGTGTTTACTCAGGTTCCGACAAACATGATTGAGGTTCTACTTACTAGTGTGTGCGTTTTACATTCTGACATCTACCGGAGCATTCAGTAACAAATATCAGTTGGTTTTGCGTACATTCCGAAAGGGGCAGCACCACTCACTCATTCACTGCTCTCGGTTTCCATTGGAAAAGAGTTTCAGACACTATAATCGGCAAATACTCTCCTCGATATTTTTCATGTTGGCCTCGATACCCGCGCGAGTACCTATAGGTTTCATTCTGACTTTGTTTTCTGGTTCCTATTTCCCTGGTTTCTGGTTTTTATGGACCTCGTTTAAATAAATCATGTCATGTCACGATATTACACAGATGAAAAATGATTATTTACATTAGAGGGAAGTGTTTGGGAAATAAAATAAGGTGAAAATAAAAATAACTGAGGGAAAAACTCGGAACGGAAACCTTAATAAAGAGAGCTGACAACTGTTCAACACAACAACATATATGCAAGCGGTACAAAATTCATGCCAAAAGCGGGGAGCCTCCAATAACGTTACCGAACAAAACATAAATCACACACATGGAACCTGACCAACAACATGGAATTTAGAATAATTTAGTCGATTGATCCAGTTCATTTCAGTTTTCTAGTTCGTATAGATAGATGAAGCTATGATTCCTCGTGATGGTAGCTAGTGACGCCATGCTATTCCCTAACATATTCCCGCCAATTTCCAAAATTATGAAATTCAACAAGTAACGGGCTACTATTGGTTCGAGGGGATTGAGAATCATACGGGTCCGTCTTGGAGCAAACCCGCACAATCCCTGAAAATTTCACTTAACAAAAATTGATCAGCAAGCTCTGAAACGCAAAAAGCAAGTGAAAATTTTGATTTTGGAGGACTAAAATTTTTGAAGCGAAGATTTTATACGACCCCCCCCCCCCCCCCCCCCCCGCTAGGAACGCTCGCCGCTCGGGGAGTCTCCCCGTGAAAACCGTCATGGCCCGAGCGTCAGTCATAATCTGAACTTTCCCGAACGATCCCGATTCAACCCGAGGCCTCCCCGGTCTTTCTTTCTCTACTCTACGATGCCAATCATCACTTTCATAGAATATAACAATGAGAATAATGGTGTAGAAATTACTGAATGTACTTCTGATCTTGATGAACAGGCAGATAATTAAAATTATATTAAATTAATTCCAATTAGAAGAGATTGTTTATGAGTATGAAAATACTCATAATTCTATTCTACGCTTTATGATATAAAGATTCGCTTCCTTCGGGCGTCCCTAGACGGCCCCATTTATTTATTTTTTTCATGTGTTTTGTGCAATGTCTCTCTTTTGTGTGCCCATATTCCAGCGGAAGAGATGTGGAGGCTTGTCACCTTGGGCATTGAGGACCCCGTTACTACCACTTTTCGGCAACAAAAGGCAGAAACAGCAAGAGAGGAATTTTTGAGTACAGTGTCTACTCTACCTAATGATAGGTATGAGGTCCAGCTCCCCTGGATACAGCACCATCCTCTACTACCTCCCCATTTTGAAGTGGCCAAAAAACGACGGAAGTCTAATCTTCGCAAACTAAATGCTGCTAATCTTATGCAGGAATATCAAGATGTTTTCCTTGATTGGTTAAAGGAAGGTATTATTGAGGAGGTAGCTTACTCAGACCTGGAGACTGGTCATTATGTTCCACACCGTTTTGTTCTGAAGGAAGGGGACACCCCTAGGATAAGTTAAGATAAGTTTTTGACGCTTCATGTCAATCAAGAGGTCTCCCTTCTCTGAATCAATGCCTGGAAAAGGGGCCTTATTTATACGAGTTGATTCCAAGGGTGCTGCTCAGGTTTAGAAAAAATGCTAGTGTGATACGGCCTTAAGAGTATCTAGGTAACCCTTGTTGCAACTGCCATTCGTAGGTTTTTCGTAGGTTTACCAGTTCCGTGAGCAGGAACAGACGAAAATTGTTGCTAGCATAGATTGGTAGTAAAGAACAGAGTGAAAAGTATCAGCGCAATATCTTATAGTTAGGGGTTTCTTTGTGTTACGATAAACCACTTTTGCACCAGAACCCACCGGTTTTTGAAACAGTGGAATTATCGCTGCAGTTCCTATCGTTTTGTGACTCGTATCAGTTGTTCTTACATCATCAGTTAGGTTGAGATCGCTTCGAACTAAATGGATTACTTACCATTTTTCGGATAGTAATAATTCAACGATTCAAAATAAGCTGTAAAAGCAGTAAAATAAGCAGCATTATATATATCTCTTTATTGATTTTATGATACCACTGCTCCCATGAAACGAATCGCCAATAGGTCCACCCACCCAGGTAGGAGATAAGTCGCCACCTTACTCGTTTTTAGCATGAATATGCTTTAGCCGTGACCTAACTACCGAAAAATGTCCCACGAGAGTGCAACGAAAGTAGCGCCAATAATTGTGATGATTTCCGCTTACAACCGAGTCGTTGCTAGGGATATGATACTTCGTCGTTTTTCATCCCACAAAATTCGTTGACCATTCGTTCGAAAGCTCTCGATTTATCCAACCATACTATATTAACTACTGCGAAGTGCGTGGCCAACAAGCTGAGTTATGAGCATGGTTATATGAATAATTGTTTACACACAGGTGATCATTCTCAATTATTGATATTGTGAACATGATTGCAACCGCTTGTTAATTTCTGATGATTTCATTGAGCTGGTGTTTCGATTATGTGATTCATAGCAGGTGATCCGAATATTGCGAGAACGGTTAGATTTGTGAAGCGGTGGTTAAATTATTTTAATAGGTAATTTCTATACTTTACACTATAGGAAGCTGTAATTTCGTATGTAGCCTCTTTAGCCTCTTTCTATAATAAAGTGAATGTTTACTCGCGAGTTTCTATTAGGAGATCATCATCTCACAAGAGCTCAATCGTCGTGATCATTTCTATAATAAAGTGAATGTTTACTCGCGAGTTTCTATTAGGAGATCATCATCTCACAAGAGCTCAATGGTCGTGATCATTTCTATAATAAAGTGAGAGCGAGGAGCTAAAACATTTTTGGTTTATTATTTCCAATAATAAGCCTATGTGATCGTGTAGCAAAAAATTTTTATAACCCCCCCTCAAACTTTGTCACTTTACGTTTCAAGGTACGTAGAATCCAAATTTGAAATGTCCGTCCGCCGTCCGCCGTTCGCCGTCCGCCGTTCGCCGTCCGCCGTTCGCCGTTCGCCGTCCGCCGTTCGCCGTCCGGGCCATAAAAGGCCTAAGAATTGACTTAAAAAACCCGTTCTTTCGCACACAGACTCCATTTGGGGTCTAGTTGGTCCTAACGTTTAACCATCCCGATCGCTTTACTCGCATAGATGCTATGGGCCAAAAACGGGCGAAAAAGTGTCATTTTCGACGCGCGCACGCCTGGCACGCTTGGCAGGGGGTCACGGTGGGTGGTGAGGGGGGGGGGAGAGGGGGGGGGGGGAGGAGGCGCCGGCGCCGCGGCACCTTGTGGTGGGTACGGCGCCGGCGTTCCTTCGAGGCATGAATATATGTTTTTTTCAAGGTCATATTTTTGTGTGTTAATACCAAAGCTTTTCCTACGCATATTTAATAACATATCCTCTCGACTTTTCGTACGTGCTTAGATAATGATATTATTAAGGCAATAACTATTTGAATAGATTGGAGCTCAAATCGAGAAATATAAACATGCGTATATAATTATAGAAGTATAGGTTGTGGCAACTCGAAATAGGATACGCCGAGGAGTCTGGACGGGCCTTATGACGTACGACTAAACTAAAACTATGATCATACTCAATTGAAAAAATAATAAACCTTTGTGAAATAATTTGCAGCGTTTTTTTTGTTTTGAATGATGAACAGAGTTCAGAGGCCGATGGGGGTCGGGTTCAGAGATCGACGAGGAGTGAGTCGTGTACGGCTAAAGCATATTCATGTTTTTTAATTTTAGCCGTCAGGCTCAAAGGAACTGTGTTTTTCCCTCTCATCACCTACATATTTTGGTTTATTATTTCCAATAATAAGCCTATGTGATCGTGTAGCAAAAAATTTTTATAACCCCCCCTCAAACTTTGTCATTTTACGTTTCAATGTGCGTAGAATCCAAATTTGAAATGTCCGTCCGCCGTCCGCCGTTCGCCGTCCGGGCCATAAAAGGCCAAGAATTGACTTAAAAAACCCGTTCTTTCGCACATAGACTCCATTTGGGGTCTAGTTGGTCCTAACGTTTAACCATCCCGATCGCTTTACTCGCATAGATGCTATGGGCCAAAAACGGGCGAAAAAGTGTGTTTTTCTACTCGCGCACGCCTGGCACGCTTGGCAGGGGGTCACGGTGGGTGGTGAGGGGGGGTGAGGGGGGGTGAGCGTGCGGTGGAGTGAGAGGAGGCGCCGGCGCCGCGGCACCTTGTGGTGGGTACGGCGCCGGCGTTCCTTCGAGGCATGAATATATGTTTTTTTCAAGGTCATATTTGTGTGTTAATACCAAAGCTTTTCCTACGCATATTTAATAACATATCCTCTCGACTTTTCGTACGTGCTTAGATAATGATATTATTAAGGCAATAACTATTTGAATAGATTGGAGCTCAAATCGAGAAATATAAACATGCGTATATAATTATAGAAGTATAGGTTGTGGCAACTCGAAATAGGATACGCCGAGGAGTCTGGACGGGCCTTATGACGTACGACTAAACTAAAACTATGATCATACTCAATTGAAAAAATAATAAACCTTTGTGAAATAATTTGCAGCGTTTTTTACGTAACGTATCAAGTTATCGAAAAAGTCTCACGGATCACTAGTGGTCTGCGGACCATAGGTTAATAACCACTGTCGTTAAGGAACAGAAGGAGCACCTCTCCACATCACGTCCATTTCCTTTAACCAACAATCTGGTTAAAGGCAATTAAAGGTGTAGTTTATTCATTCACTAGAAAAATAAAAAAATGTGTGGTCGAAATTATGCTCCAATTATATTTACATAAATTTCTTCAATCTATAGTAAAAAATGGATAGCAACTGTAAAAATGTTGAAGCTCCAAAACTTTAATGCAAAGCTGCCTATTAAAGTTATTGTCAATAGTTTCATTGCACACGAAGTGCTCAACTTTCAAAACAACTTAACATAAATACGAGTATAAGAGTGAATTTCGTTCATATAACTATTTGCACCTATTGAATGGAATTTTTTCATTCCTTATCTAACTAAAAATTACCTTATTCCTTCAACAACAACACTACGAGAGTGACCTTAAAAATATACCATTTGACAAATCAAACATTTGCAAGCACCTAGATATTTCACTCAATTTCATGTTGCATCACAGACAACAAATATTTGAAAAGAATTCTCTCATAATTAATGTAGTTTTTATCCAGAACCGTTCAAGGTGTAGGTAAAGTAAATATAATATTCATCGCCAAGAATATGGGGACCTCTCTCTCCACCTCCGTCAGATAAATAACCGCTTGACACAGAAGCCGAGGAACATTTCACCCGTTGTCTATCGGAGATTCTTCCTGAGTTTGAACGATTCGTGCAGTTCCGTGTTTCTTACTTATTACGATGATCGAGACACTTGCCAACACTGAAGGGAATTCCAAGTCTGCTCTACATTCATCCAACACTGAAAAATCGCCGAATTCTATAGATGAAATCGATCCAGGGTTAGCAAGTT
The DNA here is from genome assembly GCA_030762985.1 of Adelphocoris suturalis. Classification (NCBI taxonomy): domain Eukaryota; kingdom Metazoa; phylum Arthropoda; class Insecta; order Hemiptera; family Miridae; genus Adelphocoris; species Adelphocoris suturalis. The sequence continues at coordinate 7,749,424 of CM061040.1, read as the reverse complement.
GTTATGCTTACTTCTAACTATTGCCATAGGTAGATAAACTAATCTTAGGTAGTAGCACAAATTATTAAAACGTTTAATTTTCAATTTTACGTGCCTATTGCGTCAAAAGTCAAGCTCCAACCAAAACTCTGTTAGAATATCAATCAAATCGTTTATTTCTCTGAACCCATTGGGCCGTGTGGTATTACGAAATCTAAATCAGTGGCTAGATGGTATTGGTATCACTTTCCTATCCCTATCAATCTCCATCAGTTCTCAACCTTCATCTTCTACTCTTGAAATGAAACAACTTTTAAATCACAATAATGACCGAAAGCATAATGTTAGGTTAACCGCAGAACTCAATATTGATAGAAATATCAGAGTTACGTGGCGTAATACAGATGAGAACCAACCATCTATCATCGTACATACAAAGTGATAGTGAATTACACTTCTGGCGCAGACATTCTTATTTATCGATGTTAGATATTCCTAGTAACATTCCCAAATAAAATAGCACATTAACCTTGTCGTTTGAAAGGGGGTGTACCGTGCGTGAAATCCGGTATTTCTGATTTTTTGCAAACATGTTTGTGATATTGGCCCAATGAATAATCCAAGTTTGGGGCCTCGAGCTCCGAAAGCAACCTTGTCAAAAATCGAAAAAAAAGCGCGACATTTTCGACTTTACTTCTGTTTTTGGCGATTTTAACCCAAACGGACCAGTTTTTTTATTACACCTACCGAATACGTTTTTGAAGTGGTCAAAAGTTGTTACATTTTGAGACCATTACCCTTACTGTAGATCAGATAGTTTCCGATATATATAGCGTTTTAGAATATATCAAATTTTTCGGATTTGTCAATTTTTTGAAACATTTTGTTATTCTGAGTGAGTTTTGACAATTTGTTTGCAGGAAACCCCCCCCCCCCCCCCCCTCCTCCCACCTAAATATTTCTGTTAGTTCTGAAGAAGTTTGAACGGAACCACTGAACCCACCCCTCCCGTTTTGGTTTATTATTTTCAATGATAGGCCTGTGTGATCGTGTAGCAAAAAATTTTTATAACCCCCCCTCAAACTTTGTCATTTTACGTTTCAAGGTGCGTAGAATCCAAATTTGAAATGTCCGTCCGCCGTTCGCCGTCCGGGCCATAAAAGGCCTAAGAATTGACTTAAAAACCCCGTTCTTTCGCACATAGACTCCATTTGGGGTCTAGTTGGTCCTAACGTTTAACCATCCCGATTGCTTTACTCGCATAGATGCTATGGGCCAAAAACGGGCGAAAAAGTGTCTTTTTAACTCTTTTATTAAACTTCTATTAACTTCTTGCTTGCTTGCTTGCTTGCTTGCTTGAGACAAAATTTCAGATCGATTTTTAACCCACTTCCCGATATCCAATCGATCTGAAATTTTGCACATGAGTTCATGCTGGCGTACATTTTAATCTATCAAATTTTCGCGAAGAAAAAGTTAGTTATACTATAAATTTTCGAAAATTTGAAATTTAATATGGGGCACCTTACAAGTGTTGTGTATTGTAGAGAGGAGGAGTGAGGGAAGAGGAGGAGGAGGAGGAGGAGGAGGGAGGAGGAGGGAGGAGGAGGAGTGAGGGAGGAGGAGGAGTGAGGGAGGAGGAGGAGGAGGAGGAGGAGGGGGAGGAGGAGGATGAGGAGGAGGAGGGAGGAGAAGGATACTATTGAACGTCTGCATAAAATGACAACGAATCCAGGGTCAATAAAATATTAAATGATTTTCCTTGTCAATTTAATTTGAGTTATTATCAATGTGATTTTGAAACAATGTGATTTTGTTTCAATTTACTGTTGCCAAGGAACTACCAAATATTGAAACTACAATAAAATTAACTGAGAACATGAGAAAAAGAAAGAGTTACATTAAAAACTTGTTTTTATGGGTTCATTTTTTTTAACTCTTTCTTTTAACTTCGATTCTCTTCTTGCTTGCTTGCTTGCTTGCTTGAGACAAAATTTCAGATCGATTTTTAACCCACTTCCCAGATACCAATCGATCTGAAATTTTCGCACATGAGTTCATGCTGGCGTACATTTTAATCTATCAAATTTTCGCGAAGAAAATAGTTAGTTATACTATAAATTTTCGAAAATTTGAAATTTAATATGGGGACACCTTACACATGTTGTGTATTGTAGGGAGGAGGAGTGAGGGAGGGGAGGGAGGGAGGAGGAGGAGGAGGAGGAGGAGGAGGAGGGAGGAGAAGTGAGGGAGGAGGAGGAGGAGTGAGTGAGGAGGAGGATGAGGAGGGAGGAGGAGGAGGAGGAGGAGGAGGAGGAGGAGTGACGGAGGAGGAGGATGAGGAGGAGGATGAGGAGGAGGAGGAGGGAGGAGAAGGATACTATTGAACGTCTGCATAAAATGACAACGAATCCAGGGTCAATAAAATATTAAATGATTTTCCTTGTCAATTTAATTTAAGTTATTATCAATGTGATTTTGAAACAATGTGATTTTGTTTCAATTTACTGTTGCCAAGAAACTACCAAATATTGAAACAACAATAAAATTAACTGAGAACATGAGAAAAAGAAAGAGTTACATTAAAAACTTGTTTCTATGGGTTCATTTTTCGAGGCTTTGAGTGTTAGACTGACGAACGCGCGAACGCCTTGTGGGTGGGAGAGGTTGGGCGGGAGAGAGAGTGAGAGGGAGGGCGAGGCGGAGGGAGTGAGAGGGAAGGGAGGGCGAGGGAGTGTGGGGGAGGCGGAGGGAAGAGAGTGGAGGGAGGGGAGGGGTGATGGAGTGAGAGGGAAGGGAGGGCGAGGGAGTGTGGGGGAGGCGGAGGGAGTGAGAGGGAAGGGAGGGGAGGGAGAGGGAAGGCGAAAGAGAGAGTGTGATGAAATTAATTCCAATTAGAAGAGATTGTTTATGAGGATGAAAATACTCAAAATTCTATTCTACTCTTTATGATATAAAGCTTCGCTTCCTTCGGGCGTCCCTAGACGGCCCCATTTATTTTTTATTTTTTTCCTCAACTTTACTATAAAGCGTAAAATTATGGGGTCCTGGAGCTGTAATGCAGTGAACGAGTGAACCAAATATTGGAAGCACGAAGCCCCGAGTTTAGATACCTAGTAAATATACTATAAATAATAATAAACGGTCAGTAAATAACGGCTCTAAATAATTACGGTCAGTTTTCTACGTAGAAGGTCTGTATGATACAGAAATAATAAACCTTTATGTAATAATTTGCAGCGTTTTTATATTTTCAACGCCCCGAAGGGCAGAAAAGGGAAAATTATATTACCGGCCGAAAACGCGATTTCTGGTGCACCTCCTACAAGGGGGTCAGGATCCAAACTGAAATCAAATCTCCACCTATCAGAGAGTTGTACGCGGTCGGTCTGTCTACCCGTTGTCTGTGTAGAGAATTGAGCCCTTCAGGGCAATTATTGAAGGACAAAATTAAGATTTTAGCGGTCTTTTAGCGAACTTTTCTCCCAGATAACTCCAACGACTTTGATTAAATTCACTTGAGTTACACTTTGGGTGGGTAAAAATTAAGTCTACAGTAGCACCCATCCTCGTAGAAATGATTTTTGGAGCGTTTATGTCCGAAAAATGCGATATATTTAAAAACGCTACATCTCGGAAACCACCTGGACAACAGAAATGGTAATGGTTTCAAAATGTAGCGAATTTAGTCCAATTTGAAACGTATTGGGTTCGGTAGGTGTTCCCGAAAAACTAGCCTTTTAGGGTTAAAATCACCGAAATCTGAAGTAAAGTCGAAAATTTCGCGGTTTTTTTTTTTTTTTTCGATTTTTGACAAGATTGCGTTCGGAGCTCGAGGTCTCCAAACTTGGATTATTCATTGGGCCAACACCATAATCAAGTTGGCATAAAAACATAAATACCGGATTTGACGCACGGTACGATGGATAAGGTTACTCGACTATTACTTGTATTAGGCTAATTTGAACAACTGTCGTTTAATGTCTACGTGTCTGGGATCCGGCTATAGAGTCTTTTAATGTTATTTATTTAAAACATTTCAATGGTCTAGGTATACATTCATGTAACGGCTACGTAGAGGCTATGTGCCACACCCAAACTTTGTGTTTTTTAACTGTACATGAGGTCTTCCTAAATGGGTCGAGGATATTAAAATTAACTAACTTGTGAATTTTGCCAATTTTATGATTGACATATCTTATTTCAGAAAAAACAAAGATGGAGAAACAGAGATATTGTACGTTTTTCGATCGCCCTCGATTTTGGCGAACTACCAAGAACAGAAAAGGAGCCTGTATGAAGACAACAGAGAAGTTAAGCATCCAACAACGTAAGTAGAATAAGTTTTGGAGTCTTTCATGTCTCATTGTAGTTTGTTTATGAATACCTAGTAAATACATATTTCACCATTTCCTGGAGGCTGGTATGGACCAGAATTAGATATCAGAATTATAGGTAAGCTGGCAGATGAGTAGCAGAAGGGCCTGGGCAAAAGAAAACATCACAAAAACAACGCGGAGCAAATGCTTGACAGCATACTAAGGGCTTCCACTAAGTGAGTTTTCCTTGGATTAACCCAGGACTCTAAGTTTTCTCTTCAAAAAGGCGAAGTAACTGTTCCACCAACGCTTGATTCGAGATTTTGTTGTGAAATTGAAACATAATTTTTGGCACATTATAATACAATTTAAATAGCACGGCTTTTTCAATGTGGACAAAGCTATTGATATGTTGAGAGGGGATCTAGCCTAATATTTGATAAAAGATTAAGGGAGTACATATTGAAACCGCTGACATGTCTAGCGAACACCAGTTTTGCCGAGAGGGTTTTCCCCCAAATATACAAAGCTGAGGTAATTACACCCTTGTACAAGGCAGGTGTCCCGAAATCACCTACGATTTCAGACCGATATCACTGCTCTCCAACATTTCGACAATATTATATAAAACTTACTAAAAGGGTACCTTCTTGGTAAAATATCTGGATGATAGGGAAATATTGAACAATATTGTCAGTTCGGTTTTAGGGCCGGTAAAAGCACTCAGGATGCTATCGTTTACTTAATATTAGAGATGAGTCGATACCAAAAATTATCGATTCCCGATACCGATACCTAAAAAATCGATTCCCGATTCTCGATACCGATACCATCGGCGCATAATACCAAACTTACCTGTAGGTGAAATAAAAAATTCCTCTTGAACTAGTAATATATTCAAATTTTTTTGTACAACATATAACTTATACTTACAAAAAATTGATCCCAATATATTTGCAAATGAGGTAATTTTTAAATAAAACAAAACATGGATAATAAGAGGTGTGCGAAGTTGTTACGTTTCGGTCGCGGCTGGAACGGCAACACGACGAGCGTGGGACGGTTACACAAAGTTGTTACGTTCCGCAAATTGTTACTGCACATCCATCGATAGCCTCTCGCAATGAATACTGGCACCAATAGCTTACCGTTCCGTCGTAGATGAAGTTATTAGTCTAATTAGCTAATATATTTTCATTCTCTATTTATTGTCATTAGGAGTTCTTGTTCCAATGAAGCTTTAATGCTTTAGTTACTTATTAAAATTAGATAAATTTTAAAGATTAATTCTTATTACAAATTCTAAATTTCAGATTTATATTTTCATTCAAGGCTTTAGTGAATTTGATTCGTGCAAATACATAATTTGATATTTTTTTGTTATCTATCAAGTATCAATTAATAGGCAACTTTTGTTGCCTAGGATTGATTTCTTTCTGAATAAAACAAGTTAAGCAGACTGACTTGGTTTTTTAGTTTTTCGTCGGTAACTGTAAGGTATTTCCAAATAAGACTGGCTCTAGGCTTTTATACTTGGAAAACATAGCTTTGTCTCATGCTTCTGTTGTCACAAACAAAATAACACAAGCCTACTTGTAAACAAAGTTATAATTGTAAGTTGTGTTTTGGACAATTCATGTTTCGCAACTGCTAACTTCACACAACGGTTGCACGGTACAACCATCTTCGTTGTTAGATGGTTGCAATAGTACCGTAGTGTAATAAAACGCCCATCACCGGGCCGTATCGGTATCGGCTTTAGGCCATCGATTCTCGATACCGATACCAATGCCTAAGAATCGGTGGTATCGAGAATCGGTATCGGGAATCGACTCATCCCTACTTAATATAAACAACTGTGAAAACCTAGATAAGGATCCAAATTCCCTATTTGTTCTTAAGGATCTAACAAAGGCTTCGATACTAAATCTCACCCAAAACTAGTGAGAGTAGGTACTCCAAAAGTTGACATTTCTCCCTACTTTTATACGGTTTGAGATTATCTGAGGTGTCTAGAACAAATACTTAGTGAAAACACAAGATCAACTTAGTTGTTCTCGTAAAATTGTGGCACTGTTCTGGGCCCGGTATTTTACATTGTAATATAAATGTGAAATAAATGCTATTTTTCACACAAACATTGAGGAAGGTTTGTATGGTTTGCGGATGGAATTGCGCTCTTGGTAACTTGTCAAGTTGGTTGAGGTGATTGCTGCTAAAACCGAGAAAAATCGCATTGCCCTTTTGAAATTGGAATTTAACTTCCAAAAAAACTAAGCTTTTTGCCTGAAGGTCAACGCTTGTTCCTCGGATAGGAAAGCTTACCTATCATACCGATTATGATTGTGGACGTTGAATTGTCCTGTTATCGACCTTGTTTCACAGACGAAATATTTGGACTTATGATTGACGAGTGCTTAACATGAGGACATCAAATAGGAGAATTAAGTAGAACGCTCCGTTCATTGCTCACAATATGTGTGAAGGTGAGGAGTTAGGTACACTATGAGAATCTGAAAACTCTGTTCTACACTGCAATCAGACAGCCACTTCTTATATCTATGGCATAGTTGCGTGGGGTCCGACTTCAACTTACAAGATAAAACCATTATGTATAATGCAAAAGTTAATAATAAAAATAATAATGTAGAAACCGAGAATCTATTCAACGGACACATTTCTTGAGAATTTCCCAGTGCTGAGCCTTAATGAGTTGGAGGGGAAATGTACTGCGGATTATGCATATTCTTGAAGGGGAAAATATTGTGGGTTCAGAGCCCCACAAAATCAGGGGATAGGATTACGCTGCTGAAACCCAGAATGAGCACAGCATTAGGAATGCGTTTGTACAACACCTGGGGGGTTGATATTTTCAACAACTTACACAAAGATTTGGTGATGCAACAGCTATCTTTCGGTTAAATCCAAAATGGAGGTAAAAAAATACGTCCCTGAAAAAATCAAAAATAGGTAAAATACCTTGTTAGTAAAGCCATTGATGTAAGGTTAATGCACGATATGCAATTCTCTATGATTGTTTAGTATATATACACAATCCATGCAATTTATGCATACGTTTGAATGCGAATTTAGTAAAATGACAGTGGGGTCTCAAGTTGATGGTATGATATTGCATTAAATACGAACTTTTGCTTTTTTCTGTGTAAATTTCACATATTGTATAGTGTAAACTAGGCACCAACTCTTGGCACAAGTATGCCTACGCAAAAAGAGTCGTAACATTTTGTAATTACATTGTGATGTATTATTTACCTGAAGCATGGTTCTCAAGATGAGCTGTCCAACTAATGCATCCTTTCATTTGGAGTACCACTATTGAGACATAAAGAGACGATTGAAATTATGGGGTTTTCCTCTATCAGCTGAGTGAGCTAAGTTCTCTCTTTTAGCGAATTTTTGAAGAAAATTAAGCTATTGCTCTCGCCTCAAAATTTGTAGAATGTGAATTTTTGAAACAATTTTATGCAGAAATCCGTTTCAGGCTATTCTGAATCATATTCTGAAGTTTAACGCATTTTTTTTATGTATGTATGTATTATGTATGTATGTATGTATGTATGTATGTGTCATTCCAGACGATAACTGTCCGTAGAATTGTGCTAGAAATTTCAAACAAATTTTAAAATGTTAAGGACACAAAACAAAAGTTCATGTTCGTTGGCCAGCATGATCGGATTACGTCTTCGTGTTGAAATTTTCAAAAATGTAGTCAAAAATTTCAAAATAGCCGGTTTTTTGCAATTTTTTGTGCGAAATAATTTTTTCAGCATACTAACATGTGGTATATTCGGAATCAGCGTAAAATTTCCTATAAGAATATGTATCAAGTTTTCAAACATTTCAAAGTTGAAAAATCAGTCGAAAATCGAAATAAAGCCGTTCGCTAGTTGTAAAAATTTGTAATATTTGCATGAAACATTGTCTAAATTCAGATTGAACTACTCTTATGGAAGTATCTCTGTATAAAAAATCCTAGAACCATGCTGTTTAAAACGTAGGTAGGTATTATGTGCTTGTAAAAAAAAAAAAAAAAAAAGATTCGATGATGTTATGATAGGATACTGTTGAGATTTCAACTACCTACTGACCACATTGGACATCGAAATCTATGAATATTTACCTACATTTGTCTTTAAATTTACAAGATTAGTTTAATAACAATAAAGTATGAGTACCTCCTAATTATTTTTAATAATTTGATTCCATGTTTGTCTATCAAAATCATAAACTAAAATTTCTCTACACGATCAATAGCGACTGAAATGTCGAAGATTTCTTCAAAAATTCGCTCATGAGGTCATGTTGCATGACTGCTTTTTCACTCTAGGAAGTTGAAATTTGATATGGTACTCTTTAAATCATAAGAGACATGAAGGTATCTTTCCTGATCAGCTGAGTGAGCTGAATTCATCGAATACTTTAGTACGCATCGTCCTCTCCTTACGATAGCGACCTATACCTCCAATGTCATTGATGTTATTTGTTTGAATGGGTTTCGGGAGAAGATGAAGACTTCACCTATTATTTCTGCATGAAATACTTAATTTGTTTTTTGACTTATCCAGCAAGTGTTGACTTATTTTGGTCCAAGAACTATCAGTAAAATTTAGAACGAAATCTACCGACTACCTGCGCTTCCCCTTGTTGGTAAAGATATTTTACCTCCCTTGTGTTTTAACAACTGTTCCAAAGAGATTATAAAAAATTATGATCATTTCAGGTATTGTGAAACTTTGAATAATATGCTAAAAGCCTGCTTGGGTACTGGAATCCTTGCGATGCCATCAGCTTTCAATCAATCCGGCTGGCTAGTTGGAATAGCAGGAACGATTGTAACTGGAATCATTTGTACTTACGTGGTCCATATGCTGGTGAGTAAGAAGAACTTTATCGTATTCTAGTACCGAATTCCATATGTCAAAGGAATTTCTTAAATTGAATTAAAAGGCCTTTTCAATTATCAATCCGTGTGCATCGCTTTTGGAGTACCTCATATAATTACATCAATTGATTGTTTATGTCAGGCTATGACAAGTTCATTATGGTAGAAGTTCATGAAATCACAACTGTATTCATATGATGTTATGAAAAATGACACAAACTTTCCACTTACTATTTATTTCTAAAGTCTAAGGTCAAGACAAACACTTCCTAGAACTGGTTTTTGCGGATTTTAGTAGAAAATGAAGCTATTGCGATGACTCCACAAATTTTGAAATAAAATTTTTTAAACATTTTCCTCACTGAAATCTGTTTTAGATATTCCGAGAGGAATCGAGAGCTTAACGCTTTTTTCATAAAATGTTTGTGTGTATGTGTGTGTGTGTGTGTGTGTGTGTGTGTGTGTGTGTGTGTGTGTGTGTGTGTGTGTGTGTGTGTGTGTGTGTGTGTGTGTGTGTGTGTGTGTGTGTGTGCCTCCTCCGCCTTTGAGGGGAGATTTGTAAAAAAAAAAAGGTTTGAGTGAGTGTGAGTGTGTGTGTGTGTGTGTGCGTGTGTGCGCGCGTATGTGTGTGTGTGTGCGCGCGTGTGTGTGTGTGTGTGTATGTGTATCTCTTCACAGATAGATATGCAGACTTTTGTGCACTCCGATCATTAATATTAGCATACGCGATCAACTCTGGCAAAGATGCATAAGTTGGTATAGATTTAGTTGTGTAGTTGAGGGTTTCCATAAGAAATTTTTCGGTCAAAAATATTGTTGGAATTATCAAAAAGAGTGGACATATGGGGAATTATCGTTTGGAAGCCTGACTGTCCGTTAGGTATAGGCACCACACTCGTTCTGAAATCGGAACAAATTATTCTTCTGAAAATCTCAATAGATTTATAGGCACTCCACTCTAACAGAAAACACTTCGAAAAGAGTCAGAGAAAATAATGTACTTATGTTCCTAAGTGATTCCATATGTCTTTTAGTTGTCTCTTATGAACTGTGTTGTTTGTGGAATATGTCCTGACCTCCTATTTATAGTGAGAAACAGATAACATGTTCCGTCATCATGTTAGAAAGGAATTTTTATATTCACGGCCAAAGGATTTCCATTACGTCTAACTATTAAGGTTTTCACACTAAAGAATGTATCCAAGAATCAGATAGATATGAAAAAAACAGTCGTTCGTAAAAGTATTTTTCCCAAATGACCCCAGCAATTTTCCCGAAACTCAGATTTAGGTACGATAACTTAACTGTGTACCAAATATAACCAGTAGGTACCCTCCATTATGGTCATTAATAACGTATGTGTGTGTGTCTGAACTTCTCAATTTCGTTGTGGAGGGGGTAGAACAAAAAGTTAACACTGATATTTTTTTATTTTTTTCAATACCTTGTACTCAGGGTAAGTATCAAATTTTGGTTCATGTATTTACGTGGTCTGGTTATGAGGATCGCGAAATTAATTAATCTTCTTGGGAGCCCTCGTAAATGAGCATGCAGTGCTTAAAGTGGGGTAGAGTATATTGAAAATTAAAATTATACTTTATTAAATATATTTTATTAGTTGTACTTTAATTTAAATATTATCGTCTTAGTTAGATGCAGAAGCTGAGCTGTGCAAAAGGAAAAAAGTTCGGAACATGACGTACCACACCACAGCACAAGCGGCATTTGAGGAAGGTCCTGAAAAGCTCCGCTGGCTGGCTCCATACATGCCGTAAGAAATTCGTACTTTCTGAACCAGATAAGAAAAACAAATCTGAAAAAGACCAAATGTACCTGAAGGACTCTTAGTTTTCATCGGATTTGTTACAAGATTCATTAAGTGCGTCACATCAGTGCCTTACAATTGTGTTTCAGGTACGTCACAAAAGTTACCTTCTTATTCGGGATAATCGGAGGCTGTTGTATTTACATTGTCTTCATTGGAGCCAATCTGAAAACTGTAAGTCTAATAATCACTATATTAAAGAGAGAGGGAGAGAGAGAGAGAGAGAGAGAGAGAGAGAGAGAGAGAGAGAGAGAGAGAGAGAGAGAGAGAGAGAGAGAGAGAGAGAGAGAGAGAGAGAATGTATGATTTCGTTTATTATTGATCTGTACATTATTAAGGCCTACTGGCCCTCTCTTCCATAACGCACAGAAAAAAATATATTACATCATCAACATAAAAATAAATGTCAGGATCCCCTATTCAAAATAAATACATTACTACTTGAGATGATAAAACAAAGTAATATTACAGTTTAGCAAAATCTCAGTAGGTAAATTCATGTATTATATCTTAATAATAATAACTTGTACAAGTTGTTTTTAAAAGCTCTTACGCTCAGTGATAGATCATATAGATCTGAATTTTCATAAAAAAAACTTTACACCTCTAACAAGGAAAGATTTTCCAAAAAAATAAGTATTGTGGCTTGGAATTTCTAAAGACGAGGCGGTAGAACGAAGTTTCCGGTTTGAAATGTCGCTTACTTTTATCATACATTTTGACAGATATGTCGGCTGGTTAAATTTCAACAATTTAAATATCATCCCCCCGATTGAAAGATCGAGGCGCTCGTTTACTTTTAACCACCCGAGCTTTACATAATACTTGGTATTATGTTCGTCTGGTTTTACATTATAAATGAATCGGATAGTGGCATTCTGAGCACGCTGAAGGGCTTCCATTTTTGCTACTGTCAAATCGCAATACGTAAAATTAATCGATTATTGGAAACAACAAGGTTCTAACTAACCGCGCCTTAACATGTGTTGGAAAACCCTTGCACAGAACTCTCAGTTGGTGCATTCCACCATACACTTCTCTGCACACTTTAGATATTTGTGATTCCCAGCTCAAATTATCATCAATATAAATCCCTAAACTCTTAACACATTTTCCATAAGGTATGCGGTGGGACCCCAAACCGATTTGATATAAATCTGACATTACTGCATTAACCTGTGCCAACCGTCTACTCGAGCCTATTACAATTAAAGTACATTTAGACGGGTTAATATCTAGACCATGAGATGTACACCAGCATTTTATTCGAGATAGATCATCATTCACGCAGGATATTGCATTATTAAAATCGTCAAAAGATGATTCAATGTACAACTGAATGTCATCAGCATACATGTGGTAATTACAATGCTGAAGAACTTTAGGCAATGCATTTATATAAAGGCTAAAAATTACTGCAGATAAAATAGAACCCTGCGATGTACCTGTGGAAACCACCTTTCTTACAGATTTATTACCGACTCCATCTTCCACACTTCCTTCTTCCTCCTTCTATCGTGCAGAAATAATCTGAACCAGCCAACAACTTTCTGGCTAAAATTCAGGGTATGAAAAATTCGATCTTTCGTTTGAACATTGACTTTCTTGGAACCGATTGTGTTAATTATAAGCTCAGCAACTTTAATAGTTGTGTTATTTATTCAACCTCAATATCCGCTTTTGTACAAGTGTACAGCGAGGGTTAGCGTCCACACCTACTAGAGACGCAACATTCTTGAAAATCTCCTGGCAGTTTTCATTTGGTGTTTCCGGAATGTTATGAATCTCAATATTTGTTTTCCTCGACTCCTGTTCTAGCCTGTCCACTTTAGATTGAAACAAGTTTACTGTTTCTTTTAACAAGGCATTATCAGATTCTAAGCAAGCTACTTTCTCATTCAAAACTTTTGTTTCCGTTTTAAATTGCTCAAACATACAAGTGTCCATAAACTCCATCGAGGAAATAATCTCTGAGAGTCGAGTTTCACCGTGCGATATATTATTTACCTACCTTTATTAACATGGATATTTTTTTGGTCTGGGGTCATTCTAAAATTTGCGTAACGACACCAAAATTTGTGACGACCCCGCACTTTAGATTATTATTAACTCAAAAAATGAAGGCTAGGTAGAATTTCTATTGATTTTTCACGTACAACCAATGAGTTACTAGGGAAGAGTAACTCCCATCGTTTTTAGTAGTAGGAAAATCGAATGCTCTCATTTTATCACAACAACTCATGACCTCTAAGCCATTGTAGTGTCAAGGAATGCTGATTTATTACTCCAAGTTATAAACTAATATTGTTTTGTAACCATAATTGAATAATCTTGTGAAAAGAAGGCACTACGTGGTTGGTATACAATTGAGTAGTAGGTCCTACTGGTAAGCAGTAGTAGGTACTAGACATATCCATGATCTTTAGTTTTTCCCATCAAGAGAAAAAATGAAATGCTTTTTTTATGTCATGCAATTATGACTTCAATTCACTCGAGCTGAGATATTCATTTGTATTACCTTTCTTAAAGCCTTTACATATCCACTTTTTCCGATCATCGGAACTCATTCTCTTGAATACAGAAGCGGTCATAGACATGCAGGAATAGTGAAAATTAATGGTCTTTACTACTTCCACTACAACGCAAATCATCAGATTGAGTTATGGGGTTCGCACTCTTTACACAGGTTTGGGACATAATGAAGCACGATCCGTTCACTACAACGTCCGAACAACATCTGGAGAAACTGTGTGATGATATGAATTCATGTTAACAGCTGTTGCTTTCCTGCCGATTCCAACCAACCTATCATATTCCGCAACTAGATTCCAAAATGAACAATAATAAATTGTGTCATCCGTTTTTTGCAGGTCGCCGACAACATCCTGGGCCCTTCATATCATATCCACGTCAGATGGTACATGTTGATACTGTTACCACCGCTCGTCGCCTTGAACTTGATCAGAAACCTCAAGTTTTTAGTACCCCTTTCCAGCATCGGAACAGTCATCACCATGATTGGTTTCGCTATTGTGTTTTACTACATGTTCCAAGATCTGCCGCCTCTATCGACAAGGCAACCTGTGGGAAGTGTGCGTGGGCTGACACTATTTTTCGTCACAGTGATGTATGCTTTGGAAGGTATAGCAGCGGTGAGTATATTTTTCATGAATAATGAAAATAAGTAGGTATTATCCACAGGCACCAAAAAGGTACCTATTTTGACTATTTTTAAAACTGAAAGTATGAAGAAGAAGTTTTACGTCATCCTTACTCTTCTACAATAGGTGGTTTTCATTCTATAATTTTCCAAATTTTTGCGCACTGATGAAAACGAAGAACCTCCCACCTGGACCCCAACCCAGTCTGACACCACCATGCAGGAAGCATGGAAAAAACATAGAGAAAAAGCTACCCATCGTAAGAGAGTGCAGATGATGTCAAACTTCTTGAATGGAAACTATTTTCATTCAAAAATTTAAAAGTTTCAGTTATACAGCATGATTGTGTGGGCGAATTTTCGAAATTTATCATATTATGTCATGTTACATTGTTTTGAAATGTGTGGTATCATTGGAGATAGTTCAAAATGGGTTTTGGGGTTTAAAAACTCAAATTTCCATGGGACGATGAATGAGAGTCTTGTCTGTTAACGCACTGCAAACTGAAACTGGATTACCACCCTTGAAACTACGGAGATAATGGCTAGGGAGGAGGAGATTTATCAATAATTTTGTGACAGACCGATCGCAATTGCTTCAAGAGCGTTACAAATATACCATGGATTTACCCCCAGAGCGCCAAGCATCGTACATCCTTTATTCCAACGCCTCCGAACAAGGAATGACCTGTGAAATAGGGATATACGATGTGCGAACCCAAGTGACCAAGTGTATCAGATTGCCTGGTGGACCCTTTTGGGAGGCACGATGCGCTATGTTCTCACCATGTTCTCATCATAACTATAGTATGTTCGGGGTTTAATAATAATAATCCAATGATCTGCGCAGAAGAGCTATCCAACAAACTAATAATTTACAGCGTTTTCTTCTATTCTAGATAATGCCTTTGAAGAATGAAATGAAGAATCCCAAGAAATTTGGTTCAGCCTTTGGTGTGCTTAATGTTGCCATGGTGCCAAACCTCATGATGTTCATGTCTGTCGGGTTTGTTGGGTATCTCAAGTACGGACCAGATGTCAAAGGTTCAATAACACTGAATCTTCCTGAAGGGGAAATGTGAGTACCAAATTCTATAGGTTCTAATATTATAATAGATTTTTATGGTATAAATCACTTACCTACGCTTCAGAAGTCCATCTAAAGGTGACAAAAGTTATAATAAACACAGTCTCGTGAAGTGGGTTTTCACGAAAATAGGTATAGGTGAGATGCAGTAAATGGAGCGATAGGAAACAACTTGGCCAAAATGCAGGCACCAAGAATTCAGCTGTGATGTGCTCGTGGTGTGGCGAGACATTCCACACAAACGTGAATACTCCCCAGCGAAAAACGCGGTTTGTAATTCATGCACAATTCGTGGGCATTCTAGCGCAGTTTATCGAAATAGGAGGATTAGTGAAGTAGTTCAGGGAAAAGGAGAAAAAGATTTGGAAGCTCGAACCGACCTATTTTATTGGTTATGTGGTAGGATCAGTTGAGGGTTCGAAGCCATGGACTGCTTTGATTTATCTGAACATTCAGGAAATCAAGTTTAAAGTCGATACAGGAGCAGACGTCTCTGTTGTTCCTCGCACTCTTGATTTAACCAACAGGAGTCACTTTGTATATTACGGAGATAGAAACTGTTGGTTACAAAAACGCAACCCTCACTTACAAGAATAGAAAAGTTGAACAACCTGTGTGTGTTAGATGTGACGTTGACACACCTTGTCATGACGGCCAGCCATTGAGGCTCTGAGATTATTTTCATATGTAAGGCAGTTCAGTAATCTTTTTTCAGGATTGGGAACTCAGGGGGGAAAACATATAGAATTGTAATAAAAGCAGGAGCCGAACCTTACGTGATAATCACACCAAGACACGTGCCTTTTGTTTTAATGGATAAAGTGAAAAAAATCGCTGCAAATTATTTCACAAAGGTTTATTATTTTTTCAATTGAGTATGATCGTAGTTTTAGTTGGCTTGCGTACGTCATAAGGCCTGTCCAGACTCCTCGGTGTGTCCTATTTCGAGTTACCACAACCTATACTTCTATAATTATATACGAATGTTTATATTTCTCGATACAAGTGTAGGAAGTTTTCCACGCCACCCTATTACGCTTACACTATCATTGGTCGTCCAATCCGCTGAGGTAATGCAATTTTAATTTATGAATGATTTGCATTCTAGATGGGCTGGATAATTATTTATAACATCCTATAGTATGGTATAATATACAAAATATACTATGGCTTGTTTAAGGTATAATATGTTAAAAACGGAAGTTAGTGAAAAACGTTGTCTATTTCCACGAAAATAAAGAGTTACAATGTTAAATCGATTTCGACGGTTAGGCCATCATCAGTAACAAACAATAACTGAAGACACATTAGAAAGGACACAGCTTATATAGTGACAGGTGAAGGGAGATTGAATCCCATTGGTCGAGAGAAAGGAAAGGGGGCAGGAGGCACAACCAATTAAGTGCATACAAAGTGAAAGGGGATTATAGCTAATCAGATGAAGTGAAAGGGGGAAATAACTAAATATGGTTTCAACATTGTGAAGGGATAATTCCAAGCTTTACAGAAATGGACCTATCAGTGGTGAAATATATTGAGGTATATCCTCATTTAAACATTTAGCAGACCTGTCACTTTTGATAATTTCGAATTTTTCAAGTACATTCAACATACCTCCCTTTGGGCAAAAATGAAAAAATTCTACAAACTGTCTATCTGTCAAATCAAAATTGTAACTATGATTAGATTCCTTAAGATATTTTGCAAATGTAGACTACCCTTATTTTCCCTGAAATCCTCCAGATGCTCGTCTATTCTTTCCCTAAATTTCCTACCAGTCTGACCGCAATATTCGTAGCCACAAGAACATTTTAATTTATAAACTCCACTTTTATCCTGAACATTAATTTTGTCCTCAACGGATCCTAGTAATGCTTTAAGACTATTTTTAGTTCTAAAACCTACTTTATAACCTCTCGATGATAGAATTTTGCCAATTTTATCAGAAATTTTCCCATAATAAGGTAAACTTATCCATTGCTTTTCTTCTAAAGTTACATCTTCCCGAGCCAGATTGGACACTTTTTCCCTACTCTTTTTCTAAGAACCTTATCCCATATGGTATCAACGAGATCTCCATATCCGTTACTAGCCGCTATGCTTTTGATAATGGATTTTTCTTTTGATAAATTTTGTTCACTCATTGGAATAGATAGTGCTCGGTTGATCATACTATGGAAGGCTGCATGCTTATGTACTAAAGAGTGATTTGAAGTACTACGGATCGTTATATCGCTATATGTATCTTTTCTATGGATTGAAAAATCATGCTTCTCATTTACCAAAGAGATGGACAGATCAAGAAAATTTAGTTTATTCCCGCCGAATTCGAGGGTGAATTTGATATAGGGATCTAATTTATTGATTTTTTCGTGAAAAGAATTTAGTTTTCTTTCTGTGCCCTTCCATAGAATAATAATATCATCGACATATCTATACCAATAGAGCAGATTATTTGTGTTAGAAGTTGTAAATATTTGTTGCTCAAGATAATCCATGTAAATATCTGCAAGCAGAGGAGATAACGGAGAACCCATAGCAACCCCTGGCTGTGTATAGCATTGCCCCTCGAATAAAAAGTAATTTTGATCCATACAGACAGACATCAAATTAAACAATTCATCTTTTTCGAAAATATCAAGTTTAGAGCCGTGAATCAGCCTGCATACCACATCTTTGCAGCTAGCTACATCGATATTGGTGAACAGACTAACAACATCAAAAGAGGCGAGTTTAGCGTTTGGAGGCATCTGAATGTCCTTAATTTTGGAGACCAAATCATAAGAATTTAGTACAGTATGTTGAGGCCGAAAGTTGATTTTGTTTCTAAATAAAATATTGAGTTTTTTAGCCAATTTGTAGGCAGGAGCACCAATATAAGACACCACCGGTCTCATCGGCGCTCCTTCCTTATGAATTTTAGGGAGACAGGATAACCTAGGCGCATGAGGGTTCATTTCTACAAAACTTGGAATGTACATATTTGATATGTGTATTACAAGTATAAGTAATACACATGGGGTACTCTAATAAGTACTCTAATATGGGTATTACAAGTATAAGTAATAAATATCCGTTCTCCTACGCCCCTGGTGCCGTTCCGCTTTGCCCATAACGCCGTAACCACCTCATGGTGCCGCGGTGTATTATATGGGTGTTACTTGTAAAAGTAATATATATAGTTATCCTACGCCCCTGGCGCCGTTCTGCTACGCCCCTGGTGACGTGCCGCTATGCCCCTATAAGGCGCCGCGCCTCCTTCCCCTCCCCCCCGCATGACCCTATGCCAATGTTTTTATCATTCCACTAAGCGTGCCAGGCGTGCGCGCGTACGTCAGTCTAACACTCAAAATCTCGAAAAAGACACTTTTTCACCTATTTTTGGCTCATAGCACCCATGGGTGAGGAGCGATCGGGCTGGCGAGAGGTTAGGACCAACAAGACCCCAAGTGGAGTCTAGGTGCGAAAGGACTGATTTTTTAAGTCAATTCTAAGGCCTTTTATGGCCCGGACGGAGAACGGCGGACGGCGGTTGGAGATTGCAAATTTGGATTCTACGCACTTTGAAACGTAAAATGACAAATTTTAGGGGGGGGGGGGGGGGGGGGTTATAAAAACTTTTTGCTATACGATCACATAGGCTTGTTATTGAAAATAATGAACCAAGAGCTAAGACAATGTTCGACGAATAAGTAGCTGTGCGGGTGAAAGTTGTAACGGAATGGTGTTCTCCAATGGCTGTGGTACATACCTAAACCCAATGATAGTGTTCATTTATGTGTTACCCTGACTAAGTTGAACGAGTCAATCAAACGACAGTACCATCCTATTTCTATGGTAGACCAATCATCAGCGTCTATGGCTGGTGCAGATGTTTCTTCTAAACTGGGTGCAAATTGTGGTTTTTTGGCATGTCCACTGGCAACTTAATCTCAGATCACTACATTTTTGACTCCGTTTGGTAGGTTTCAGTTTTTGAAATTACCATTTTGAATTACGTCCGCTCCTGAATTGTTTTAATGTGCCATGGGTGAATTTTATTTAGTCTAAAAAATGAATATTTCTAAAAACATTGACGACATTGACGAAAACATTTCTATATGGGGGGGAAAGGTATACTATACGTATACTATGATACGTGTGTAAATGAGGTACTCGAATAAATTACATCTGCTGGAGTGACACTCGACAAAAGGAAAACACATGTTTCGGTAAAACCTCTGTGAAGTTTTTGGGGCATAATATTTCTTCCTGTATTATCTCCATTGATAATGGAAAGGTAGATGTGATTTGTAATATGCCAGAACCGAGACATTTGAAAGAATTACAACGGTTTCTGGGTATGGTAAATTGTTTGTCCAAATTCCTACCAAATATAGCGGAGATAGTAAAGCCATTGTATTCCCTTCTCAGTAGTGAAAACCTATAAATCTGGGGAGAACCCCAACAGATTGCTTATCAGCATGTCGAAACGCTTTAGTACCCCTTGTCTAGCAGATTATGACCCGAATAATAAACTGTACTGTCGTGTGACGCATCCCTCTTAGAACTAGGTGCAGCTCTCCTTCAGAAACAACGAGATGGTATCTCCCGTCCGTTGGCATATTCGTCTCAAAGTCTTATTCCTGCAGAAAAACTAGGGGTATTTGAAATCAAACCCGTAAACGAGTTCCGAGAATGGATGTATTTATGGAGAATGTGATAGATTAGATAAACTATGATATGAACACGTGATAGATATGAACATATGTTAGATAAGCTTATTATGTTATTACAACTTTTTTTTTTTTTTTCTTTTTTTTTTTACAAAAAAATTTATGTTGCTAATTCAATGAGCGTTGAAGATGTTTCGTGTTCCGTCGGAGTTCTCCTGCAGAGTCATCTGGAGTTATAAAGTATGAACGAGGCTGCGTAGCAGCTCGAATGATGGTGGCTGGTTTCCAAGATCGTGGGGAGTCCCAATAGCGAACTCTTTTTCCAGGTGCAAATGACATCGAGTTGGATCTGGCAGTGCGATCGGCATAAGCTGCTTGATTCATCCGTTTTTGGGCGAGGCTGGATGTCACGGACGACTTAAAGTTAGGGTTGAGTGATTCTCGAATGGTTGGAAGAGGTGTTTTCTGAGATCGATTAAACAAACGTTGAGCAGGGCTGCCAAGATCATCTCTGGAGTATTTCTGTCAAGAAGCAACGCACGATAAATGTCTGAATTGTCGGCTTCACATTTTTTGATCAAGGTTTTGGCGGTCGAAACAACTTTTCTGCAAGTCCGTTGCTTTTTGGATAATGAGGTGACGATATTTGATGGATGAAATTCCACTCATTTGCGAAAATTGGTAAATTCATAGGATGTATAATAAGTTCCACCGTCGGTTCTAGCGTTTCGGGAATCCCGTGCACTGCAAACATTTTTTAAATTGTTCTATTACTTCTTAGAACTGAGACTTGGCATTTTGGAAAAATCATAGTATCCTGAGTAGCTGTCACATATTAGTAGGTAATTCTTGTTTCCGATCGAGAAAGCGTCTGATGCCACTCGTTCCAAGCACGTTGGGGAATTGGTTTGGACAATATGGTTCATTCATGTTTTGCCGCTGGTGAGAACGCATACGGACATCTTGAGCAATATTCTGATATATCTGATGTATACTTTGGCCAGAAACGAACCGCGAGCTCTAGAGAGCATACGACTAATTCCAGGATGTCCTGAATGTAAAATATCTAAAAACATTTTTGCGTTCACTAGTAGGAACTAAGATTTGATCTCCTTTCAAAATGTAGTGATCATGAATGGATAAATCCTGTCGAAACGTGAAGTATGGTTTGGCTAGATCTGGAACATCATCGATGCTGTTAGGCCAGCCGTTTGGATAACAGTGGTTAGTGCTTGAAAAACGATGTCGTTCTGTATAGAGTCTTTGAAACGTTGTTGTGCGGAAATTGTAACTGGAGCAATATAGAAGACTTCCAGTTTCATCTTCATTGTCGTCTACTGGTGTATTGTTGCAGTCTCGGCTGAGAGTATCTGCAATGGGCAAATCTTGACCTTTGTGTAAGTCAGTGAACATCATAGGGAAGAATTTCATACAGATACGTTGAAGTCTAGGAGGTGCTGAATGTATGGATCTCTTAAATATGATTTCTAGAGGCTTGTGGTCTGATTGTACGTGAACCGGACGACCGTACACGTATACGTGAAATTTCTTAAGACCGAAACGCACCGCCAACGCTTCTTTTTCGATTTGTGGGTATAATTGTTGTCCTTTTGAAAATGCTTTTGTAGCATATGCAATGGGTTGACCATCTTGCAAAAGAACTGCTCCCATAGCTGTACTGGAAGCATCGACTGAAAGTAAAATTTCTTTCTTTGGGTTGAAGTATGCCAAGACGGGAGTGCTCATTAGTGTTTCTTTTAATTTTTTTAAGCTGGCAGAGTGTTTCTGGTCCCCAGAAACCATTCGGTGTTCTTTTCAGTCAGCAGCCGCAATGGACTTGTTAATTCGGAAAGGTTATTGATGAACTTTCCTAGATAGGCTGCGACTCCCAAGATGTGTTGTACTTCTTTCACGTTTGTTGGTGTTTTTATTGATTGTGTATAGCAGAAATTTTATCTGGATCGGCGCGTGAATACCTTCTTCGGATAAAACATGACCCAGAAATTTGACTTGTGTTGAACGTTGAAAAGCATTTGGATTTATTTAGGCGAATTCCTTTCTGTTGAAGTTTGGCAAGTACTTTTTCTGTGTGTGCTTAAGCTCTGGTTCAGATTTTGCATGTATTAAGATGTCATCCATTGCTACTTCAACATTGTCAAATTCACTGAGTAATGATGACATGATTTGTTGAAATACTTCCGGGGGGATGTAATACCAAATGGACGAACTATGTTTCTATTCAAATCGGATGGGTCCATGCATATCCGTAATTTATCACCTTGTTTCACTATTAGTAAAGGTGATGCGGCAGGTGTGGGTTCCGTAATTGGGCGTAATATTTTAATTTTAACGAGATTGTCAATTTCAGACTTGATTTGATCGCGGATCGAGTACGGGATGCGTCTTGGAGGCAGTATTTTGAATTGGGGATTAGGAACTAAGTCAATATCATACTCAAAGTCAGAAATGCAGTTAAATTCCGTGGCTTCAATGTCATCGATGCGTTTGATTAAACCGGTCATCGTACATGCGTTTTGTCCAAATATTGGTTGTAGTACGTCGATTTTGCACTCACGATTGTACGTCGTCAAACGTTTGGTTCGTGAAGGTTCGAGAGGTGTTTGTAGATGTCTGTATATTTTGTAGGGCAATACGTTACATTGTGCACCCGTGTCAAGTTTGACAGAGAAACTGAATGAGGAATTTTTCAACTGGACTTTTCATGGACAGCATCGATATTTGTGGATGAACTGATTTTCATTTTCGAAAGCTGGATGTTTGCTTGAGCAGCTGTTCTACAAAGTTGGGTTGCTTCATCGAGTGTCAATTTTCTGACAATCAACAATTTCTTGCGGACCTCGTTGTCATTGATTCCAACAACTATCCTATCTCTAATTAAGCTTTGCTCTAGGGTACCGAAATCACACTTTTTTGCTTGAGTTTTTATTCTGACAAGAAATTCGTCAAATCCTTCACCATCATGTTGATGTAACATATTGAAAACGAATCGCTCATAGGTGATATTACATTTAGGAAGAAAATAATTGGAAATTTCTTCCAAAACCTCGTCTAGTGTAGGTTCCTCGAAATTAATAGTAAAAGTATTATAAATATGTAGGGCATCTGGCCCGATTATTGACATTAAGGTTGCTACCTTTACTGATTCCGATTGAGCATCAAGACGACTTGCAGTGGCGTAGAATTCGAATTGTTGTTTCCACAGCGTCCATGCCCTTGGGTTATCGGAAGGGATTTCGAGCGGTTTCGGAGGACGCAGATTAGACGGGACGAAGCGACTGGTACTGGCGTCATTTTCTCCAACTCGCGGAACTCCGGTTGTTTTTGTTTTTCGGCGGCATTTTCGCGGATCGCGGGCACGACCTGACACCATGTAATGTTAATACGTATAGTTCATTGGTACAGAACTAAATAACTGAGGTCTAGTGAATAATCACGACAAGATGCGTA